>OZ012559.1:29462500-30662500 GCA_963935595.1 Schoenobius gigantellus
TGTATGAATATGACATTAGCCTGTGACAGCCTCACGTTATTTTTGCCGCAGCTAATATCATCTCCATACATTTTTTTCTGCGGAACGACTGCAGAAAATATAGCGTGTGGCATTTGTCTAGGGGGCAGAGTGGACTAGAAGATTGGTGTTATCTCACCAATCTTCTGCGGTCACGAATTCCCCTCGAAAAAAAGGTGAAAATAACGTGACGTTGCTAGCACCCACCTACCTGCGAAAGCGGCGCAGTCCCACACACGTCACCGACATCACATCACATCACCAACCGACTGACCTTGATATCCACTTGGAAGTACACGTCTAAGGGGGATGAGCGTACCCTGACGTGTGGGGGCATCGGCACGTGAGCGGTGGGCGGCGGCGGCGCGCCCGGGCTGATGGCGCGGCCTCTCTCGCGCAGCGCGGGGTGCGTGCCGGCCCGCAGTGGGGGCCTCTCTTGCTTCACCGCTGCAGCAAAACTTATAGTTAAGACTCAGTTACACAAGGAGAGTTTCTCTCACGCGAGCGGCGATTTCTTCTGGGCAATAATATGCTCGCCTAGTGTAAACAGTTACGAGTTTTGCCTCTCTAATACAATTCAAGCTACTTAAACTCTCCTATAGGCCGCGAGTCTGTATCGCTTGATTAAGGCGCATAGTGCTCCCAATGACCTTGCGTCGATCGTCCCGCACTAATTACATAGGAGTGAGTGAGTGAGAGTGAGAGGAATATTCAAGCAAACCTTTACGCGTAAGATGAATTATTTCAATAAAAAATTAATAAAGGCGAAAAAGAAAAATCTAAAAAGACCATCCCCTAGAATATTGTTCACTTTATTTATTGAAATCGAAAGTATATGATTTAACTTAATATTTACGAAGCGATTAGGTTTAAAGTTTTAAAATCGAGGCATGTTTGGATCACATTTTAACCAAGTTTTAATTAATTTATCAAAAAATTAAAAAGACCATCCTCTAAAGAATGCGTTGAATAATATCATATCTTTTTTAAAGATTTTTTTAATCAATATTTATAAAGAGTACCGGTTTTTTCTGCAGTGAGTTTTTATGATTGACATTACTATGCGCCTTAATACGAATTTTTGGCAAAATGTAAACCACTGCAGGCGACAATCGAATGGCAAGTTTTGCCATGCGATAATCACATACGATTTTTCGCTGCTCGCGTGCGAGAAACTCTCCTTGTGTAGCTGAGGCTTTAGTTCTGCAGTTTTTTAAATTCACAACAAGGATACTCTTGGCCTGCAGCGCATCTGATTGTAAGTGACGACAGGCCGTGAATTAATTAGAGCTCTGGATTCCTCAACTGAAGATGGTATGTTACCTGGTCGTCTGGATGCCTAAAGAAGAACTGGCTATAGCACATTTTTACCTCAATTTTAGCATTTTTTAATTTTCTAGGTATTCAAGATCGTAGCCAGTTGCACCGCACCAAAATGTACTTTCTTACAATTTCAGGTTCACTTTATCTTTTACGTATTAAATATCAAATACAAATAAGCGTAAATCGTATCCCTATTTTAAAGTGGAACAAACCATTATTATATATTCTTAACTTCGTGCAAATGGCTTTACTCGTAAATCTACGATTATTTCAACTGGACATCATAGAATCAATGCGCCTTGTATAATTTCCGACCCGTTACACACTGTTACTTTTTGCAGCGATACAAACTGTCTACGGTGTGATTTAACTGTCACATGCTGTTCAGTTGAAGGCATTAGGTAATCGGCTGACAATTTCCACGTAGCGAGCGAGGTGCTAAAATGTTGCTCGTCACACTTAAATGATCACGAGTCGGTATTAAACTAATATGACAATATAACGCTCTATTTGTCCATAAGCTTCCAATGAGTTTTGTCACTTAAATTTATGGACATTCATAAACTTAAGGTACTACCTTAAGTTTATTATCATCATATATCTTCACAACATTCTTCAGTAACACCAGCAAACTAGTAATTAAGACTACAACTTAGGCACGTACTAATTTGTGCGTAGATTATTGGTAGTCTTTTGTTAGTAGATAATTATCATTTACTCAGCATTCCAATGCATGTCGGTAACCTAAACACCACTCAATACATGTTAATTCATAAATTATATTGTAAAATTCAGCAAAGCATTAATGTGTTAGTTACGTAACAACTGTCAGTAGTTATTTGGAAATTAGTGTTAATGTTATCATCACATCCTCCGAACGTCCACCGATGTGCATAGGCCTCTGTCAAGAAGGCGGAGCGCGGGTTGAAGGAAAGCGACTGAACCTCAGCCTTCAGTAGACATGACAGGATGCACGTTGAGCATTCAACCTGTGACTACAGCAGCCTAAGCATAGCTTACCAAGAACTCTTAAGACCTTATTCGACGAGCCGAGCGTTCAAAAGCGAGCGTTCAAAAAGTGTTGCGTTAAGGCGCATAGTAAGGTCAAACGTAAAAAATCACTGCAGAAAAAACCGGTTCTCTTCATAAATATTGAATAAAAAAATCTTTAAAAAAGATATGTTATTATTCAACGCATTCTATAGAGGATAGTCTTTTTAATTTTTTGATAAATTAATTAAAACTTGGTTCAAATGTGACCCAAACATGCCTCGATTTTAAAACTTTAAACCTAATCGCGTCGTAAATATTAGGTTAAATCATATACTTTTGATTTCAATAAATAAAGTGAACAATATTCTAGGGGATGGTCTTTTTAGATTTTTCTTATTCAACTTAATTAATTTTTTATTGAAATAATTCATCTTACGCGTACAGGTTTGCTTAAATATTCCCCTCACTCTCACTCACTCACTCCTATGTAATCAGTGCGGGACGATCGACGCAAGGTCATTGGGACCACTATGCGCCTTAAATCCCGGCGTTAGAGCCCGATCGCACAGCGCTTTTCTACCGAGCGTTAAAAATCGTTCAAATAGAACAAATACATTCCCATGTATATGTTCATATGGCAGTGCTTTTATAACGCGACGCTTTTTTACCGAGCAGCGTTGCGTTTGGTGTCAACGCTGGGCGCCCGTGCTCGAACGAATAAGGGCTTAGTGCTTATAACGTTCCCTATACAATACGATACTACTATACGCTCAACGCCCAGTGTTGCAGTCTGAGCGTTATAAGCGCTGCTATCCTGATGGGCTTAGAATCCCTACCACAAACCAAACCAAGCAGAAAAAAATCCCCATGGAGAATCGAACCCCGAACCTCTAGGTACTTTCAACCACTAGACCACTGGGCGGTTAAAATTAAATACATCGATATCCCGCTCTAAGTACAATTTTATTTAACTATACGATCGAGTAGGCCGCCTGCCACGATCTCTTAATAACGATATTAAAACAGCCGTGTGAGCGAGATAGCGCTATACGCTGCCATCGCGGTGTCTCTCTTTCAGTATTGTTTAAACGGTGCTCTGAGCGATCGTCGTAAGGCCCCTGTATAATCATGACGACAACGGCGACATCAAATCGTAGTTCACGCAAAATGTCATTTCCTAATTTAGAGCGTTCTATAGTTCCATGCCATGAGTCAGGCGTAGTGACGGAATTAATGCGAATAATAAAAGAGGTGATGAATGGTAGGTAAAGTGAACCTTCCGGTGGAGTGAGGCACTCGCCTTCCCAGCTGCCGGCCACCGGACGATCGAGGCGATCCGTCCGGTATTGGAGGAGTGGGTTGGGCGCCGGCAGGGCAGCCTTTCATTCCGCATGGTGCAGGTACTGACCGGACATGGTTGCTTCGGTCACTACCTGTACCGAGTTGCACGTCGGGAGGAAACGCCGCAGTGTCATCACTGCGACGCTCCCGACGACACGGCCGAGCACACCCTGTTGGTGTGCTCGGCTTGGCAACGCCAGCGCAGCGAACTTAACGCTGCGCTGGGAGGCGGAGACCTTTCGTTGCCGAGCATGGTCGTGGCCATGCTCCACGGCGAAGCGGAATGGGGGGCTGTCGCCTCCTTCTGCGAAGATGTCATCTCGCAGAAGGAGGCTGCGGAGAGGGAGCGGGAGGTAGATCCTCAGGCCGCTCCCCTCCGCCGCAGACGGATAGGCAGGAGAAGACGGGCATTCGCTCAAGCAATGCCTGTCTGATGACCCTGCCGTGAAGCCTGCGTGCACGGTCGGCTCCCGTGCACGCCGCCGTAAGGCTTCTCCGTCTGGGGATTGTCCTGGTGTTCTCGGACAATCCCCCCTTGGCGATAAATAGCCCGACCGATCGGTCGGGCTAGCCCGGACGCGTGAGTAGTGGTGTCGCATTGTGGACCCTACTACACGCGCCCTAAAAGGGCAGGGAGAACACCGAGGGGTTTTAGTGGGTAGGCCTGGCACTCTGCCGGGTGAGCCCCACACACGCTCGCCGTCTAGCCAACGGTGGGTACGGTGCGGTTGCGCATTTCCCCGCGAGAAGAAAAAAAAAAAAAAAAAAAAAAAAAAAAAAAAAAAAAAAAAGGTAAAGTGAACCTTACTGTTAATAACTACGTACCAACAACATCAAATTTAAGGTTGACGCCGATTCTAATCAAGCCAGAAGAGAAATTATTCTTGTATTGATGTATTCATCAATTCGATTAGCACCGATGAAATAAAAAATAATAATTTTAATGTACCTATGTAGATATACAGTCGAATACAAAAAGATCGATACGACCAAATTTCCAAAAATATATATATTCTACCAACACTACCTTAATGTTAAGTCAATAAAGTCTGTCAATCAATGTACATATACATATTTTTCTGTAACTTTGACCGTATCGATCTTTTTGTAGTTGACACACTGAAAAAACTAATTAACTAAACTAGTTGAGTTAAATAAAGATTAGCAAAACTTTGTTAACTTTTAAATTAATTTCATTTATGTTTAGATCACCTGGCTTGTTACAATTTACAAAATCATTTCAGTTATTTAATTTTGGTTATGAACTTCTAAAGTTTTTGTTATTTACTGTCAAATTCGACTTCGGTACCTTGTAACATAACAGTACTTTGCTATAATTGAATAAACTTAGAGTATTTTCTAATATGCAGTTGGCTAAACTTAAATTAAGCTTTTACATAATTATTGTGCTATTTATTACCATAGCTAAAAATTGTTTACAACTGAATAGTATTGTTTAAGATCGTGTTACAAAGTTGCTATAAACAAATTAAATATTTGATTGAAACCAACTAGTATTAATAATGTTGATTACAACAATGTTTTTGTAAGCCAGAACGAAATAGTTTTGTCAGAGGTAATAAAAGTGGTGCTGCGTGTAACAAAAAAAATTGTAATTTCCCACCCAAACTTGCATCAAACGTGACACGCAGGAACATAATGTTCATTTCGCTTTACCGGCCATTGCGGTTCGCACTAGTTCGCAGAAAGCAAGTGGCATTTAGTGGTAACTTTGTGATATTTTTCAAAAATAGAGAAGAATCATGGTACACATGAAGAGTCAAAACTGTATGGTGATGCCGTATTCATGAATGCAGCCCCCCCGAAGCAAACGAACCTGCGGAAAAAATTTCCTACTATCTGAGGTTGTGGGGCTTGGAAATGACTATTTCAAATTTTTTTATGGTGAGTGAACAGAACAAAACTTTTTTGATTTTTATAAGAAAATGTTTGTCCGTTTTTCGTACAGCTGTGCGACTAATGTGTACTCAGCTATTCACTTACTTCGGTTACCAATTCCGAACTGTCATTTTGAACACAATATCATACTGCTATAATGAACCCTGCCATAACAAAACTCACGTTGCCATTGCTATTTCAGCGAGTAGTTTTGTGTGTAATACACTCAGTAGTATATCACAATGACAGTTCGGAGTTCAGATTTCGGAGCAACCGAAGTTAGCGAATAAGGGAGCTGGTGTTTTTGGCCCAGTGATATTTTTCTTTCATTTGCTTCTTATTTTAATGCATATAACTTAAACATGTTTTTATTTTACAGTCTTATGAAGAGCTACTGGACTATGCCGCTTTGACGATTTCGAATAATTGTACAAGTCACTAGAATTGACCACGATCTCCGATGCCACCACGCTGGTAGCATTGCCAGCTGCAGCTCCAACAATATTTTGGACAAGGATACCAAAAGAGGATTGGCGCCTAGTGTTGAGGCGTAGTTATTTATAGTTCTGTGATTATTTCTTTTCTTGATCAATATATTTAAAAGTTTTCTGTAATTAATTAATTTGTTAATTAATGAATGCTCACTTATTTGAACAAATCAATTTAGTTTTTAATTTGTCCCAAGTTTGTAGTCGAAATTAATATATGAGGAGTTTCAACAGCGCTTGCCTTTCTTACTGAAAATTCTCATAGTATTAGTTTTGGCTACAAGCTATAAACCTGTAGGAAAAAACCGCTAAAGTAACCTAAAAGTAATGTAACTATTAACTGAAAAGTTCAGGTACAGATTACATAACAGTGATGTTGTAAATAATCTGAAACTCTAGCTATATTTTAATCACAAGTTTAGTAACAGGTATCAAATTAGTTTGGTCATGATTACATTATATTGATGCTATACTAATCTGAGAATCTAGTTATAATTAATCAAAAGTTTAGTAACAGATAGCAAAATAGTTTAGTTGTGATAACAGTTTAGTGATGCTAATATTGAAGAAATAGTTATTTATAACAAAACAGTTTCGTAAATAGTAAACATAGATGTGGTCTATTCTTACTTAAAAGTTTTGTTATTAATACATTTATATTAGTAATTTACTCGAAACACTTTGGTAACTTATGGTTTATATATTTGGTGGGAAGTAATTATTTTTGTTTGGCTATAGATAACATAACTGTTTTTACAAAACTGAATTTGGCTACTAATAACATTAGTTGTGAAGTCACTATTTTTATGTAATAGGTTACTCAAATGTTTGTTATTTGTTACTAAAAATTTCTTTCAGTGCAGTACCAATATCAAGTAAGAGTTGAGCGTCGCGTCAGTGGCGCTGTGGTGTGGACTCGGCGCTGGCCTTCTAATCGGGAGATCCGTAGTTCGATCCTGCTATGTACCAATGTGTTTTTCGTTTTTTGAATTTCCTGCATACATTTGCGAATAAATTCAAAGGTGTATGTGAAGTCGATCAATCCGCACTGGGCCAGCGTGGCGTGGTTGACTAGGGCCTCATCACCCTAACATAGGGTAGGCTCGAGCTCCTCAGTGGGCAAGTTATATGAGCTGTAATGATGTACCAAGTAATAATACGCCAAAATGCACAGGCTAAACTGCCATTTGGTGTCGTTAAATTTCTGAAAGGAACTTATGCACGGCCCTGTCAAATCCAACTGTTTGAACTCACGATCAAATGTTCAACACGCCCATCTATCCTGTATTAGTCATCGTCACTAACCCAGCTAATTGCTAGTTGTCACCTAAACATCCTATTAACGCCAGCTCGGCCTACATAGGCAATTGGCGCGTTACCTAATTCGTTGGCCCACCATATGGCCACAATATCCGTCGACAGTTCGCCGCCGCGCCGCTAGCAACGTTAATAATAACACAAACCATCCCAAAGTAGGACCATATGCGAACATAGACATGTGTACACTATGCCACGTAAGTAATGCTAAAATTGAGAATGCGTGAGAAAAGAACAAGAGGTAATAAGGCCCATAGCATGGGTGTTGACGCGCCACATTTACGCATCAGTTAAACTGCGAACGCACACGACCGACTATCGGTGACCGATTTTTTTGTCGGTGGATAATGAAACATAATTATGCAGTTTTACGTTGCAACGCAAAAAATCGGTCCATCCCGGCCGACCCGAATATCAGGGAAAATGGAACGTTGTACTTGCTTTATAAGTTAGGACGTGTCCCTACTCGGCGATGGATGGATGTACCAAACACCTGTTAAATCCATTTCGTGCCCTTCTCTCGATGGCCACGGACAAAGTGACAGACGTGTGCGTTGAGTCGCTCAAGAGTTGGGGGGAAAATCGGTCCGATTATCGGGCCTACAAAAAGTCGGTCGTGTGCGTTGCCATAAGAGGAAACTCTAAGGTCGAGAGAATTCAAAAATAGGTATTTGTAGAATGTATTGCTGTCGCGGCGTTTTCATATTCAGCATCAAAAGACGACTTCAGCAACAAGCAACATATTAAAATTCATATAAGGCTACTATAATCAAGGATGTTGTGGATAGGCCCAGTAATGCCTGATTCTAAACTATAATATTATAAAGCTGAAGAGTTTGTTTGTTTGGTTGAACGCGCTAATCTCAGGAACTACTGATCAAATTGAAAAAATCTTTTTGTGTTGGATAGTCCATTTATCGAGGAAGGCTATAGGCTATACAACATCACGCTACGACTAATATGTTGCCAAAACGGGAAAAAATATACAGCGCAACGTAGATCGCGGGCACAGCTAGTAAAATATAATAATGTAAATTCACAGAAATAAACTAATCACACCATTGCGTTAAATGCCGTCCCATTCGTCGAAATATGAACTGGAATGCGGCACCGATTAAATATTACATTTGTTGGCACACATACAGTAATATTCTATTATCTGTGGTAGGTACGAGCAATGCGAGTCTTGGAATGGGCTTTAGGGATATTTCGTCAGAATACGACTTAAACCATCCAATGTATCAGATTTGTACCTGTGTCAGAAAAGTCACCAAGAAGCAGTTCTTTAAAATTCAAGATCATTTTCTCAATTTCCCTATGGTTACGTGACGACAATTACCCAAAGGGAGTCAAAACTGGGTCCTCCACACGTAACTTACCGGTAATAATTATTATTATATTTGCCCATCGAATAATTTATTTATTTATACTAAGAGGAGTTAATATATATAACAAACACCCGAATCTGTAATGAGTGAGAAATACTGGAATTGAGGGATAAGTATCTTTTAACTTCATATCGGACAGACGAGTGAGTGTAATCCTTATATACCTATCTCATCTTCTGACACCGAGAAATTAGAATCTTTTGCGTCGTGCACAATATTAAAAAAAATACATCAAAGCAAACATTCACCGACATCACCACCAGTGTAAAATAATAAGAACGCAATTCCTTCAGAATAAATATGAACTAAACGCTATTCCAATGAAACCTTTCAGCGACACTTCGTGTCATCTCCAAGCTAAACACAACGACCTTAGCATGTGACAATATACGAGTAGTGTTAAACCTTTTGTTCTTGTCTCGAAAGGCCACTTAAAACGGGTCTTACTTGTAACGCCTTCCACGCCACATTGTGAAAGCTAATGTCTGTCTATTTGTGTTCACGCCTGTACAAAAGGTACGCAATCTCGAGTCAAGTTCATCACTCTGGCTCCTACTGCATGCGAGAGTGGGACGACCAAGATGCGCAACATTTACAAGTGAATGAAGCGTACTACACTCGATTAATATGTAGGGAGTGTGGTCTATTTATATTCTATCGTGAGGAGACACAGAGACAACCATTGTTGACATCGCTGCATGCTTTGCAGTTGAATAAGCTAATATGAGCTCCGGAGAATCTTTAAATAAATAGTTCCAGTGTTTTATTTCTTCATAGCATAGCATATTTTTGGGCAGTTGATATTTTGTCTTTACGCGAAGTATAATCAATAGTGCTAAACCACTTTCTTGGTAAACCACATACATGGAAAATTTGCGATGCGAAGATGCATTGCGAGGTATCAACCGGTATTTCTATCTTATGGTCGAAATTAACCCGGGCATATTTACCCAAGAGCCGTTAGAGTTATATGCCCAAATGCAGAGCTTAGTTTCTGCGGCTAACCTTAAGTACCTAAAAGGCAAATTTCAAAGAATGCCATGAATTTCATATGCAAATGTAACACATTAACTAGTCCAAATAATTATATCTTCCACTTATGCAACCCGTCGCGATGTATAACTCAAAGTTTTACGCAAACACACCAACGCGCAATCTGCGCATAAGATTAGGATTCGTGCACTGCACATCAACAAGTAGGGATCGTTCAGAGTAAATTCTAGTCCCTCCTGCGTAACTGCAAGTTTGTGATGTCAATCATGACTGCGGGCGAAACGGAATGACAATGACTGGAAATTACTGACGTGTTGTCATCGATAGATAGAAGTTGTGAAATACATGACGTGATCTGAAGTGGTAGACAAACACGGATTTGCATGAAATGGGTCGCTAACAACTGGCGTAAATCCTTTACCACGTTCAAGTCTCCATCAGGTACTAAGTAGACACACGGTCTTAATACTCGAAAGCTATTTCAAGTCACTCGACGTGTTTGTTGCGATGCATCGAATAATTCCAATACATTAGTTAGTCTACATATTGCACTAGTTAACATAATTTGCGTTTTTTAATAAAATAGACTTCACGTACACGTATGTGAAAACTCTTTTGACTTACTCTAGAATTGGAAAATCACTGTGTTCCTATTTAAATAAATCTCCAATATCTATTTAGTAATTATTACACAAAGGCGAATTAGATTATCAATGTTAGAGACAAAGGTCGAAATATGGTTAGCATCGGTTAGAGTCCATGCACAATCTTCACTCTCACGCAAGTTTAAGGCAACTAACTGTCTTTAAGAGTCCAAGAGTTGAGTGCGTGGTGGCTGCTGATACCCCAGCCGGGCACACCGAAATGCTCCTTGAGGCAGGACCCGTTGCTGTTCCTCATGGTTTCAAGGAGTTTCCTGGTCGTCTTGCCCACATTCTCGTCGCGTTTCAAGAACGCGGCGATGTCAACGCCGCACGTCTCGTTCACTGCCCTCCTGCACTCCGCCGCCGCGTACGGCGACAGCTTACCGTCCGACGGAGATATGCTGCTGCACACCTCGTTTATCAGCTCCAAGAACACTACTTCGGACTCGAAAAGCACCTCGCAACATCCTGTTGAAGCACTAATATGGTGACACGACCAAACATGTACTATATGCCCACTTGCCCTCTTAACATATCATTTCTTTGCTATTCAAACTATCTTTTATGTTTGTCTAATATGTGTAATTTGTGTGCTATTTTGAATATCTCACGACATTTGGGCGACTTTTGCAAATATGTTTTATAGAATGAATAAATATTATAATTGTTACCTGTAAGTGTAGATACCACACACAATGAGTTTCAATCAACAGTTAAGTGTTTAGTGAAAACTGAAATTTAAAACTGAGCGTGTGTGGTGCTTACGAAAATAAATAAGCATATTTAAAATCACTAAAAGAAACATCTACAAAGTGACTTGACTTAATGTCCTATAATACCTAAGTGGGGCAGTTGGCATCTACAGTACTCCTCCATTGTGGTCTATCCTGAGCTATGCTTTTCATCTCAGACTGTGTTGGCCCGATTCATCATAGTAGAATAACCATTGGGTTTCTTTGCAATGTGCTTATCTGAATAGACAATTCTTTTTTAACTTACCAGTTAGGCTGACTACATTTTAAAAATATTTTACTACAATTGAAACACTGTTAATATTTTGACCATTGACATTTTTATACATTATAAAATATACTTAAACCAATTACTAGCTTTTTTCAATACCAATACTATGCAATGCCATTCATCAATAAAATGAAAACCTAAAAACTTTCCATGTATTACAATGTAAGCCTTTACCATTTATTATTACACATTATAGTAATATTCTGCTATTTAAGTTACATAAACCTTTTGTGTTATGTAATTTAATGTTTCATTCTTCAATCTGAAGTCTATGAGGAAAAAAATAGATTATTATTAATATTGATAATGACGAATATCAACCAAAGCATTATTTTCCTGGTAAACTTGTAGCATGGAACTCAATGAAGAGCTGTTTGTGAGCTGTTAGAGTGATAACAGTATTGGAGACCTAATTTAAAAGCACTATAATGTTCATTTCAAACAAAAAAAAGGGAATTGGCAAATATTTTTTTTATAAGTATATTTTTTTAAATATTATCAATAAAACCAACTAAAGACCACATAAAATTAATTTACTGTTGATAACAAAGTAAAAATAATACAGTAGTTTGTACAATTTCAATAATCACTGAGGATCAGATTAGGTAGTGCAATTTTGCAAGGTTCCATGATGAAATTTTTATATAAGTAAATAAATATGCAATAATATTCTAGAAAATTTACAATTTTCAGACAGTTATAAGTAAATAAATGATGTGAGAGCACTGATTACTTCATGAATTTTTAACAAGATAGGTAATGTTTTTGAAAAGTAAGTACTTATAGAATGTTTCTGAAATTCTACAATCAAAACGGTATATTCATTCATACAGACCAACAATATTTGTAATTAGTAATCAATTTCTCATTAAAAAAAACTCCTGAGCAGGTGTATTTATACCTGTTTAAGGTAATTAACCAATTTCTCTTATTCGAAACTCAAAATGATTGTAGTCAAAAATTTAACATTAATCCTAGGATTATATTGCATAGTCCATGTTATAACCTCTTCGTGGAATCCATCGAAATATTGCTACACATAATCCAATCCCTATCAATTAACTTAAAATTAAGCTTATATATCAAGTTATAAGCTTAATTTTAATTTTAGGGTTGTATGATTTCAAGTTCAAGAAATTTGTTTTATTCAACCAGCTCATCTAATAAAAAAATATGATGTAAAGGGCCATTTATAAAATTTTATTCTGTTTAAAATTATTTTGTACTTATCTTAAGGAAAGTATTTTTTTATTTGAGATATATGAATGAAACATGTCACATGTAAATCTCAAATTGGATATCTCAAATGGGGTATTGAGTTAAAAGGGTAGCCCCTTTTAACTCAATACCCCATTTGAGATATCCAATAATTATGTCATTGTAATAGCGAAAAATTTTACAAGTAATATAATAATGCAGACTCCAATCTATTTATTACATATAAACATTAAGATTTCAAACTCAAAAGTAAACTGAAATCACTCAATGAAAATAATTGATTGATTTAATGTTAGATTAGTTCTGATTCCGAAGACTGAACATCGCTCAGGTAAAATTTCCTTTAGTACATAATGTAACACTTTATGCACCAAAATTAAATGATAAATCTATATAAATAAATAAAAATTATCGCTGAAATGTATGTAGGGGCATTACTTTAGAACAGTACCAAATTATATAATTCTTTTTTGTTGTGTTCGTTATGATCAGGACAGGGTTTGTAAGAAAATACAGTCGAAACCGGATATAATGACATTGAAGGGACCATTAACTTCGGACGTTATATCTTATAGTTGTTATAACCAATATTCTTCCAAATCCTTGATATTGAAGAGTGTGGGACTCCGCATTCCTTTACAATTTCACTATTTGACTCAACATTTTGTAATCTCCATATTATATGTTTTTTCTTCAATATTAAACACTTTCCTCTTTTTTTGCGACAGGTAACGCATAAACACATCATCTAAACCAAAAGTTATAAAATCAACCTGTCATTCACACTGTCAACTATCGCACTAAATAAGTCGTGAAACATGGAAGGTCAAATGGCAAAGAATGCGGAGGAGGTTCAGATGGAATGGGAGAATGTGCGTAGCTAATAATAAGTCAAAATATTCCTTCATAGATTAGTAATAAGTTTGAAAATTGTTTGTGTTGTTGTGTTTTGCTGGAACAAGTATGAGATATGTAACTTAATAGTTTACATAGGGATCCAGCCGGGACTTGCCATTCAGTTGTAATAACCAATCGGTTGTTATAAACAATGTTGTTATATTTGGTTTCCACTGTATTTGATAAATTATATTAAAAAAATAAATATTTGAATTCATAATTTTTTATTTCAAATGTAAATGACTGACAAAATTGACATATTGGCATTAATTGACAAAATTGACCCATGTGAAAACAAAATTGACAAAATTGACCCATGTGAAACCGGGGTGGGAATCTAGCTTTCAATAAAACAATGTGAATAATTTAACATTACTTTTGTTACATGCAAAAGTATGAATATAAATATTACCTATGGCATTATTAGATGAAATCTAAAATAAACAATTGAGATACAATATACACGGTGTTTCATAATAACCAATAAATATTTAATGCGTTATCTAAAACTAATTATTAAATTGTATTTACCCGTAATGTCATTCAACCCAAAATTTTCATGTAAATCATAGATACCCAAGATTTTCATGTAAATCATAGATAGTATGATATACATGAAAATTTTGGGTTGAATGACATTACGTGTAAACACATTTTAATAATTAGTTTTAGATAATGCATTGATTATTTATTGGTTATTATGAAACACCATGTATAGGTGAATTATGACATCATTCATCATGTCATTGATTCCTGCTTTTTAGAGAAATGAGTAATGCCTGCACAATTTATGTTATATGGCTCTAAAAATCATAAACTATGGTTTTACGATCTTTAAAATTTTTGATCCATAGTCATGCATGAGCTACCAGTGGAATGTGGAATACACTTTAGAATTATTAAATGTTATGATGATATCCCTACATTTTCCATTACCTATTTAAAATAGACCATTCCTACTTTTGTGAAATCAATATTGATAATATTACACAAAAAAATATTTTAAAAGATTGTTATTTTAGATTTATTTTTTTGCCAATCTCAATGTTATATTATTCTTAGATCTTAATATTATAAAAAGTTAATTAATAATAAATTAACTTTAAATCTCAAATAAACCACCAATATGTTAAGACTGTTGCCTGGGTGAAATTCCTATGTTAAATAAGGCCACCAATTGTATGTTTAAGTTTTTGTGTCTGTAAATTATTATGTACTTTCTAAGTAATTTCTATGAGTCTTCAATCAATCAATCAGTATCAAAACTTTGCCTATAGTACTTAATTAAAGATATCAAAAATGTTGTAAACTGATAACATAATTAATTAGAGTTGTTTCTAACTGTAATTAAATTAATCTGAAACAGTTGAGTGTGTGCGGATCGTGTACGTCCAGCGGTATTGACATTGAGCTTGGGTTAAAAATACCAACTTTACCTGCCTCGCGGTCGTACTGGTTGGGCTTCAGCTGGTCCCGCGTGTGGCCCAAGATCAGCGGGGACAGGATCCGGGGCCACAGCACCGCAAAACACCCCACAACAATCACTAAAACCAACATTGTCTTCCGCGGCCCTAAAACCTCCTCGTTCGGCATGTTGTCGTATCGTTTCGTCACGCACGTACCTACACAGCCAGTTACACTCTACGGGAACATCGTCGTGTGTGATAAAAATAAAGATTTTCTTCCCACGTCCATTCGCAAAGGAAAATTGCAAAATGACAGCTGTCAAACGCGCCGGTGCGCCCTCTCCCGGTAAAAGCGTTACGGGAGCGATCCAACTTTCTTCAATTTTCTGTAGCAGCGTTTGCACGACTTGAATTTTCTTCGGACGTTGAATGCCGGTGGATTGAGCTGGCTCGAAGTGACACAGCCGTATATAATTATCAAACAGCTATGCCGACTTCTTGCCTTCCCAGCCACTGGCTCGGCTTGTTATGATGAGTAGTGAAATCGTCGAAACGTACGTAATTAACGTTTAAATATTGACACTGAATTAGTACTATCGTTTGGCGGTCGAGCGTACGGCGCTCGCTGGGCAGAACTCGGTACAATATGCCTGGGCGCGGAGGCGGCACCGGCTATTAACCCGTCCCCACCGCGGTGAGGACTAAACGCGCTCGATGAATACTAATTAGACACTCTTTGTGGGTATTAGGTAGGACCCCGTTGTCACCGCCGACATTTGGTGTTATTCTTTCTGTCAAATTGATAATTTTTTTATTGCCTAACTTTCTGTTCACTGCGAATCTGTCTCGTCGTATGCGATAAGTATGTGGTCAGAGGCAATGGTTTCATGGCGATTAGCCTTACCCTCAAACAAACATTCACATACAGCAACAACTAGCTCTTCATAATATTTCGCATAGTCAGACAGACTGAATGATTTAGAATTTTATATTCGAGAAAGCGGCGGTCTTAATATACCTAAGTCAAAAATAAAATTCACATGTGTGTGGCCAAGAAACATAAGCGACCAGCATTATATTGTCAAGTCGAATAAGTAAACTTTATTGTGTCAGGCATCCTTTTTTTTAGGAGGGAGAATCTTGTTACGGATTCAACAAGGGGTCGGCTGACAGGACCGCCTCAAGGATATGCCATTGGACTCGGGCATAAACCCCATACCTGTCTAAAACCCCTCCAGCCACTTATCTACCTCCGTAGGGACACAATCAGGACCGGCGTTAGCCATTCCCCGATGTGTCAGGCATACCTATAAGTTTCGCACTCGTCTTGGTTAACTTAGGGTGGCTAAGACAGACATACAGAGGTCGTCCCTCTCTCTCTCTCTCTCTCTCTTTCTCTGAAAAAAGAAAGAATGCAGCCTTACCTACTTAATTTTTCTAAATCAACCAACCTAAAGCTATACGCGACAATCATTATGGTCGTGTCATGCGTAAACTGCGTAATGTACAGTTCCGTAGCTTCCACTTATTAATTTATGGATATTTAAATATGCAAATCTAAATAAACTACCTAAATTTTGAAAATTGTTTAAAAACGTTATAGTTTTTTTTTATTTTTCATGTGAATTTTGTGAAAGTACTTAACAGACAATAAAATCTATTAATATTTTGGGCAAAGTTTCTGTAATATAGGTAGGTATACTAGCTTTCCGCTCTCGGCTTCGTCCGCGTTATTGTTTTCCCGTGGAAATTTTATATTTTCCCGTAGGAAAAATAATTTTGAAGCCTATTCAAATTTTATAAAAATAATTGCTTATTTTTTAAAAAATCCATACATACTTGCAACCCCTATTTCATCCCTTTAATTACCGTGCCTTCAGGGTTGTATTTTGTGTTAGTGTGCGTTCGCATTTTGAATTAAAACAACTGTCCAAATTTCACGTTTCTACCATTTGCGGTTACGGCCAGCTTACGGCTGTGCGTGCGTCTATAGATGGGAACTTCTCCTTTTATATATATATAGATTTCAAAATTTGTGAATGGTCTATATTACCTATATCATCATGACTGGTGTGATTTCATTTTAAAATTTTGAAAGTGAGAATGAGTAAAAAGCAGAAATTATATAAACAAAACAACCAAGCAGCTCTACATTGCAGTGACAGCAGTTTAGTTACAAAAAGTTATAATAGTTATGTTCTACACCTATTATTCTTTTTATATTATTTTATTTTAGACCGATGAACCCTAGAGACATTACTCAATCAAAATACATTATAGGTAACAATTATTATATAGATGACACTGATAGCACTTATGCGGAAGCATCGCACGTTATGTAAATGAACATTTCCTTTCAAGCCTTTCGAAAACCAAACGAACGGATATCGCTCAGGATATCCTCTCCCCCTTTGGTTGGATAGCTGTCTCCATAGCATCCAGACTGTCTTTTTTAACTCCATTCGTAGGTTTAAAATGGCGGCGACAGCCATTTTGTAATGCATGCGCGTACGGCGTTTCCGGCGACCGAAAGAGCGCTACTCTATTGTTCGGCGAGAGGGGATGCGTGTGTGTTGAATACAGATATTAATGGTTTTAACTGTCAATTTCTACAAAAGTTTGCTGGACTATCGTTTATCGTTGCTGGTTTATCGTTGGTTTTCAAATATGTTTTCAAACGTGTCAGAGATAAATACTTATGCGGATAGCACACCTCCGCCGCGGAACTGTAGTGGCGAAACCGCAGTACGATTCTCCCGCCTTGTCGTTTGTACGGAGCGCGAGCTCTGGCGAGCTAGCCTACTCTAACGCGGATATTTAACTATGATCACAGAAGATATAATAGTCTATGATGCTGCCTATGTCGTGCGCGGATCCGCCTGATCTGCTTAAACGCCGTCTACACCTCCGCGTTCGATTCGCCGTTTTGTTTGTTCCTGACTATACGTCGCGGTTTCGCGTTGATTGTTTCGCGGCGGAGGTGAGCTACTGACATTAACAGCGATAGCGAGCGTCTGTGGGCTGTGGACTCGGCACTTGCCTTCCAATCGGGAGGTCGGAGTTCGAGACCGCCATGTACCAATGTGTTTTTCGTTTAGAATTTCATATGTACATTTGTCTCACGCTCCTACGGTGAAGGAAAACATCGTGAGGCAACCTGCATACATCTGCGACGAAATTCAAAGGTGTATGTGAAGTCGACTATACGCACTGGGCCAGCGTGGTTGACTAAGGCCTAATCACCCTTACATAGGGTAGACTCGAGCCCCTCGGTGGGGACGTATATGAGCTGTGATGATGATAGCGAAGTACCCGCTATCGTTTTAATTTCATGAGTTTGCTATGATAGGCGGCAACCCTACCATCTAATTCACTCACTGTCATTTTACTCTCTTGTGATTTTGTACCGCCCGCCTATCTTAGCAAACTCGTAAAATAAAAACGATAGCGAGGCACTCGCCATCGTACAAAACCAACCACACCTGCATAGTGCAGGGGCCTTATTCTGCTAGCGTTAACGTAATTGTGGCGTGTCAATAACACTTCAATAGCATCGCTTTTTGAGTCAGTTATTGTTGGTTAATCGAATACTAACTAAAACAATTGTCAATATTGACTTATCAAGAAATTGTAGTACAAATAAATTGCACTAGAAAATGCGCATAAGAACGACAAAAGCAGTTTTATTGAAACGCTATCCCGACGCGACAACGACGTTAAGATTAGCGGAATTAGGCCACAGGTACTCTGCCGATCAATGGACGTTGTACTCTATCTATAACTCTATCAACCTTCTCGGGGAAGACCTATATCAGGAAGCAAGTCCAGCGGTAGGATTTGTGATAGAAATGATAATGAAGGTCAGAGACGATTTAAATCTCTGCCCCCCTAGCACGTCCACCAAAACACGATATGATAAAGCGGTTTATTGTGGTGAACTGTCAAAATACAAAAGGGTTTCGTCGTATTTTGACAGTTCACCGCGATAAATCGCTTTATCATTTCGTGTTTTGGTGGACGTGCTACGGGGGCTGATGTAGGTATGTAAATGTGGCTAAAACATTCCGTTCTGACATCGCCGTTGCCGTGTTTGAATACGCATCCTTACTTTAAAAACTTTAATATAACCAAATCATGTAATTAACATGATAAATACATTTTTTTATTTTGAGTTAAAGTACCTAGTTACCTACTAAGGCAGAAATTAAATCGTGATCAATGTTTTTTTTATTGCTACTAAATTGGCAAACAAGCAAACTGCTCACCTGGTGGTAAGTGGTAACAGTCACCTATAATACATAATAATATGTGGCTCCTGTGAGATTCGCAGCAAAACTGCAACCCCCACAAGAACCACCAGTGTACGTTGCCAACTTGTGACATCAGATGTAAAGAAAAAATATGTGTGTATTTCTTTAACAACAATTATATTATATATTTTTTTATAATCCAAGATATTATATTGATTTGAAACGTTGCATGCATGACATGCAGGAATACTCTACTTACATACCTGTGATGTAGCAAACCCCACTCCTTATCTTTAAATTGCTTAGTTTATTTATGCTATTTCGACAAAACAAGAAATATATAGCTTTTTTAGTAGCGTAGCGGACTAGGTAATCAGATATCGAATTTAAAATTTTTCATCACTCCTCATTCCTATTGTCGCCTTTATTGACGTAACATCTCACAAAACTGTTGGTGGTTATACCCACTTTAAAGCTGTACAAAGGAACTTACTCTGAAAATCGGCAACTGAAGTATCCTGTCCGTCCTTTGCCATACATCTCTGCGTGCTAAGTTTCCTTGCCACCTAGGAGTGCGCTCTCGCAGCGTATACAGCGTATGTCGGATAAAAAGTGTCGATTTATAGATTGTGAAGCTAGCCTCCTTGCCTCTACATTTGTCGTTCATTTCTGTCATGTTATAACTAGTTGTTCGGGCAGGATAGTCCCCATTTGGAGCAAGGGCTAGAGACAGATAAGGCACCATCTGCGGCCAGCGGCGTGGGAGTCGTCTGCCAGATGAATGGCGGTGATGCAAGCAATGAGTCATTTCACGTTTTCACGCAGCTACGCCCCCGAGTCGTAGGTGAATGTTGCGCGTAGTGAAGGCTCGCCACGATAATGCGATTGCAGTGTCGACTACTGGGACAAAATATTCGCACTTGTCCCATCGTGTAACTCAATTGGACAAGTGTAGATAATACTGGAAGACTGTGTCATCAGCTATAAACACGCAAAAGCAAACCCGTTGTCGGTGACAAATTTTAAGACTTTCTAGATCATCGTTTGGCACCGACTTCAATATAGAAGTGTATTGTTGTCTGTACCTATTCTTATATTATTTTTTTTAACTTTTCAGTGTTTTTGAAGTCTGTTTTTATTTATTGTAAAATATTTTTTATTTTTAACTTTTTAGTAAATGAAATCTTTTTAGTGAAAGAAACCCTAATTAAATACCAGCTCACCGAATTAGCGTTTCAGATCCTGACTTTGATGACCTTGGGACCACCCTAGGTGCATACTTTATCGACAAAAAAAAATAGACCTTCCGAGTTTCTTGCCTGTTCTTCTCGAGAAGGCTCTCCCAATTTCCGAACAGGTGTAGAGTCAACTTTTTTTTTTTTTTCATTTTACTTGTATTTGCATATATCTTAATTATGGTTGAGATGTATGTACATACAAGGTTTAAATAATACATAGCTTATCTTGTCTTGTTGCATTTTTTAAATTAATTTATTGATTAAATAGAGTTTTGTAATTTGTTGACGTCAATAAGTGCCTGTAAAGGTCTATGTTGAATAAAGATTTTTGAGTTTGAGTTTGAATACAAAAAGAATTTTGAAAATCGGCCCACAAATGTTTTGAAAATGACTTTGTACCAGGGTAACCTGCTTGGATTCCCCGTCCTACCTTTTCTGCCGCGTAGCAGCAGCAGTGCTTACATTGTTGTGTTCCGGCACAGAATAATTAATAGTACTAAAGTAGTTCCGGCACGGTTTTACAATGTTAAATTGGGATTCCGGTTTGAAGGGTAAGATAATATGGGGGTAAAATTACTGAGTACCGTGATTTTTCATCTTACTCGTATATCACAAGTTCTGTGGTTCTTGTGCGTTTACGTGTTACGTCAATATCAATGTTTTTGTTGGGGTTGCTGATTTGCTACGACTGTTACCATTTACCATCATGTGGGCACTTGGGCAGTGTGGCCAGTGTGCTTGTTTGCCAAACTTAGTTGTATAAAAAAGTATTGCTGTCGCGCTGTGCCCGAACATGTGCGTGGTAGAGACAACTCCAGCACGGACCGAAGATACCTATGAAAAGTAGGTACAACAAACAGACATTACCTACGTTATTTCTATAAGTTATCCTTTTTTATGTAGGGCCCGGCAAATGACCTCCTCTCGCCTGATGTTAAGCGGTGAAAGAGGCCCAAATGAGTTGACAGATAGAGGAGGGACGACATCCACTATCCTACCTGACCGCCCCTTGCCGGCCTAAAAGAGGTTTTTCCACACCTCTTTTGAAGGAACCCATGTTGTAGGATGGAGAAAACACGTGCGCAGGTTGAGAATTCCAAGTGTGGGATGAACGACAGAAGAAGGAATCTTGGAATTTCTTGGTACCTACGGTGTGAAAAGGAGGATACAGTGTAAGGATGACTCCGAAGGCCCTTACGCGTGTTTCTGTTAAGGAATGGAGAGGGAGGGATAAGGTTAAAGAGCTCCTCAGAGCATTCCCCGTGGAACATTCGGTAAAAGGCGCTAGAGGCGATGTCACGACGAAGTTGTAGAGGCTCGAGGGTGTTAGTTGCCAATCGCTAATTATTCGAATAGCGCGACGCTGCAATCTGTCCAGAGCATCAAGGAGGTACTGAGCGGAGCCGTCCCAAAGGTGCGAGCAATATTCCACGCAAGGCCTAACTTGAGTTTTATACAACAGGCATAGTTGGTCCGGCGCAAAATAGCTACGCACCTTGTTCAGGACACCGAGTTTCCGTGAGGCAGCAGTTATAACGGATTCGATGTAGTCTCTGGGGTTCAGATCGCAGCGAATGTTCATTCCGAGCAAGGTGATGTTGCTCTGCGTCTGGAGGGTTGCGCCCTGAAGAGAAGGAAGGGAGAGGAAAGGTGACCTTTTCGCCGAGAACGCGCACACCTGTGTTTTCTTAGCATTGAACTCAACAAGATTGTTGGGACCCCACTCGGAGGACGAGGTCCAGCGTCCTGTTGAGCTCAATGATAAGATTTTGTCTCTCCCTACCAATATTAACACGAGCAGCCCCTGAGTTTCCGTTATATCCCCCATGCACTGTACTGTCGTCTGCATAGCAATGTATACTTCCCAAGGAAAGCATGTCATTGATATGCAGAAGAAACAATGTTGGGGATAGAACGAAGCCTTGTGGAACTCCAGCATTCACTGCCACGAACCGCGAAGCGCAGCCGTCAAAGACAACACGAATTCTACGCTCGTAGAGGAAGCTGGCAATCCACGTACAGAACTGCGCGGGTAATTCGTATGCCAGAAGCTTGGAAAGGAGAGCCTTGTGCTAGACTCTATCAAAAGCTTTGGCGATGTCGAGACATAGCCACAGACTCGCCGCGCTTATCGATAGATTCACCCCATTTGTGCAAAAGGAACGCTAGAAGGTCACCTGTTGACCGTTTAGGACGAAACCCATACTGACGGTCATTAAGCAACGAGTGACCTTCCAGGTAACGGATCAGCTGGGTATTGAGGATCCTCTCCATGATTTTAAACAAAATGGAAGTGACGGCTATAGGGCGATAGTTATCCTGTGGTTACGTAATCCCATATTTCCTCCTCTAAAACAAGACCGATTTAATTACTTTTTTTGCTAAATATTAGTTTTTCCCGCCACTTCGTACGCAGGTAGTTTGTATAACTACGAATCACCGAAATAAATATGCTACATACTCGTACTTCAACTTTATTGATTTCTTTCTCTTTACTGTATTAAACTAAAGTAGGTACACTTCACTCGCTGTAAATAATAGCTTTTTTGCTCAAAGCAATGGCATGGCGGAGGCAGGGGTTAAGATTGCAAAATAGTACATTGTTACCCTAGGGGTGAAAGTAACTTATTTAGTCCCGAGACGGTGTTTGGCGCCCGAGCGTAGCGAGGGCACCAATAGTTCGAGGGACTAAATAAGTCTTTAACCCGAGGTAAACACTGTGCTTTTCATTACGAATACAAGGAAAGTAAAAATAAAACAATGAAATAGCTAAAACTCAACAACTTCTGCTTAAGCCCGCTTTCTCTTATAAAATCAGGCGTTAACTCCATACATGAATCAGATGAACACATTGTGTTAATTATTAACACAATGTTATACAAATATAATTTACAGTTAATACAAATCTCTGTTATACGGAAGTATTAACAAAACTCTACAAATGGAAAAAACAAATGAAGATCGCATTGCCGCTTTCCCGCTTATTTTGTTTTTTTTTCTGTGGCCGGCCATGTATTGAGCCATTATTTATATCATTTTCATAATTTTAAAAATGGTAAATATTTGCCCAAATCTATGTTATTGTAAAGAAATAGTTGAAAATAAATTTCTTATAATAAAGTCATTTAAAAAATATATTCTTTAAATACTTAACATTATGTTATTTCAATTTTACACCGCGCTGTAAGTGAGTGGCTGTATAGAAAGTCGGACCATAGTTCAATAAAAATGTCAAAAAAGAACTAGCTTCTTTTAAAATTTGACAGCAGCTGTCAGTTGAAAGTGATTCTCCCTAGGGCTGAAAAGTATTACTTTCAACCCGCTCCTTAGGCAATTTCAGACCTACTTTCAGAGTATGAGTAATGAAAAAAATATTAAATAAAAATAATGACCTACAGTTGGCTTTATGAATAGATATACAGAAACACTTCAAGTGAAGCAGGCTAATAGCCTTAACGAATTAGTATTTAACAGAAAACTAAGAGAGATATTACCTATGCTGCCTAGTAAATTAAATGAAAGTGTTAATGTTGATAGAGCAGCATATCTACAAAAAAATTAAACCGACTTCAAAAACACCAAAAAGTCATAATACAAAATCACAGTTTTATATTAAAGTTGGTGTCAAATTTTAAGTAACTATATTACTTAATTGTTCTTTTCATTTTTTTAGTATTTCCAGGTGATCATTGCTTGGCACCGACTTCAATATAAAACTGTAATTTTGTATGTACCTATTCTTATATTATTTATGACTTTTCGGTGTTTTCGAAGTCGGTTTATTAAAAAAAAATCTGATGAAAACATGATAAGATGACTACCAGATGTAAATACCTGAATACCTTCAGCAAAAATATGAAACACGTTAGACGTGCGTGCCTATGAAATATCATCAGATCATGGCATGGTGACAATGGGAACACCTCGGGAGTATACCTACTCTTTCGATTACAAAAAGAATTTTGAAAATCGGTCCACAAATGGCGGAGTAATCGGTGAACATACATAAAAAATAGATACAGCCGAACATAGAATCTCCTCCTTTTTCGAAGTCGGTTAAAAAAGGAGTACCTACCAATAGAGAAAAAATAGCTTTTTTTACTGCTGAGCAAATAAAAAAGCGTCTTGTTTTTTTGACTCGGTATGTTGTGCATCGCACATTAAACGGCTAGCCTTGATTATAACAGTGTTTAGACTCACTGGTCCTTATGTTCTAATGAAAATAATGTGGTCCGAGCGTCACCAATGCAAGATATAGCAACTGCCTGCTGTATTTGTTTATTTTCTAATGCTTTATCTTTCTTAACAAGCATTTCCGATAAGGCTGCCTTTATCTCGGGGTTCAACTTTGGTGTGTTTATTTTTAGCTCTAGTCGCGGAGCTAAATCTTGATGAAGATAAGGGCTCAGTTTTTTTTTGAGGGTGTTTCACCCAAAAGACTTAAAATCTCTTCATCCAATTCAACACGAACTGGTTCACTACTCACATGTGCAGGTAGTTCGGTAGAATCTAAAGGCTGTAAAGCTGTTGTTGCAGTTGCAGCCATAGAAGTGGATGGATCTGAATTGATCTCTTCTACAATCAAGACTATGTCGACCTCTGATTGCACTTCACTTTCACCTGCAATACGTTTGTGTCGCATACAGGTAACTGTGTGTCCAAAAATACATATGACACAGAAGAATACACCTCTGTCAGATATCCATAACAGCTGCTTTATATTTTAAATGCGGTTGTATATCAACGACCAATGTTTGTGAGAATAAACCCTTTAGTGCCGTATGAAACTTTAAAAGGCAACATTCCATTAAAATGTGCACATACTTTATTAGTCATTCTTTATTAGTGTTTGTTACCGAACTCCTCCGAAACGGCTTGACCGATCTTTATGAAATTTTTTGTGTATGTTCAGTAGGTCTGAGAATAGGTCGTAAACTATTTTTTATTACGGCGAAACGTAAGTTCGCCGTTATTATGGCGAAACGTAGTTCGCCGGCACAGCTAGTAACATATAAAATGTACACAGTACATAAAAATATTGTGACGGTAACATCCCGCATAGATGTACACTACATACGAGTACAAGATACCAGTGGTAATTATTTGTGACGGTAGGTTATATCCCATATAGATATACACATCACTAAAGATTATACTACATCTGTTATAGATAACAGGCAGGTACTTTAATATTATTAGGTATTAGTACATTATGGTACAAGTGTGTAATGTTGGTGATTACCGCTGAGGCGCATTGAGGCCCGAGCCGTCAGGCGAGGGTCTTAAGAAGCCGAGGACGGTAACCATCAATACACACGTGTATCATACAACGTTTTTCAACACACTTCTGAATAAAACAATACTTAAATAAAAAACCATTTTACATAGTAGATAAAAAGTTTACTTAGAGAAACAATTAGTAAATGTGCAGTTAGTAAAATTATAATTAACTATTTTTGATGACATAGCGGTCTCATCAGATAGATTATTTATTGAAATACTTTCATGTTCTATTGTTATTTGTGATGGTTCATTATTCGTGTAGGTAGGTGAAATTCAATCATTGGACGTACTTGGTATTTCGCCAGTAGGATGCGTCTCAGAATCAAGTTTAATTCTTTTTGTGATTTTTGCACAAATTTCCTTCTTGTTTTGTATGGAATCTTCTACGTATGATTCTGCTACATTGCTAGATCGCCACCCGCCATGTCGCTTCAAAGTCATTATATCAGCTCCTGAATTTGCCAGCAATGTAGCTGAAGTTCTTCTGAAACTATGTCCAGTGTAGCTCTCAGCATCTACTAAACCCAAAAACTTAGCGATTTCTTTAGGCATAGAACCAAATTTGTTTATTCCTATAGGCTGACAGGTACATTTACCATTCTGGTAATTTAGAAAGAAACGGTCATTTTTGTTTTTGGCGAACGCAAACTTTCATACTTCTTAACAATATCATAGAATGGACCGTGTATGGTGAATGACCTAGGTATTTTATTTTTCGTGATAAGTATCTTCACTAAAAGCATCTGGCCATGGTTCTCTATATCTTTTACAGTTATATTTGTTAATTCTTGTATCCTACAGGCACCAGTTACACCAAATATTAAAGCAACCTGAAACAAAAGAAACAATAATTAAGGTCAACACACAACACAAGCTGCTATTAAATATTTAATTAAAATTAATTTAACTAACCTTTGTAGCCAAATATTGGTTATCTGGAGCATCTTTAATAAATTTTTCAATATCATCAGATGATAAAACCTTTGATTTTTTGCTTCTAAATCCATCAGATAGTCTCTTTAGATAAGCTGACAAATTCGAGTATGTTTTTAAGTCAACTCCATTCTTTGTTCGGACTGTACTTTTTAACATTGAGTAAATACACCACAAAGAGCTAGGTTTGTACTTAGAAGATAATTCTTTAAAGTACGCCATGAACACATTTTCTGAAAAAGACTGCGTATTCTTGTTGTTCTGCCATTGTATGAAATTTTGGTACGATATTTTTCCTTTGAGTTTTCTGGTAGTAAACTTTCCGCACTTCGGTGCCGCACTCGTGGCTGGAGAGGATTTTAGAGCTGTATAAAATAAATACAACTCTGAAATCCTTTTTAAGTAACTGTATGCGGCAGTGGACCACAGCTCTTCGTCAACCATGCGGCGGTGACGGTTCCCTTGATCCGCAAAACTTGATTAAAATAGAGAGAGGTATTTTTCAGGGTGACAGTTTGAGTCCCTTGTGGTTTTGCCTAGCATTGAACCCTCTCAGCACTTTGTTGAAGGACTCAAGTCTAGGCTGTCGGCTCCGGAGACAGGGTGAAGTCATTAGTCATCTGCTGTACATGGATGATCTCAAGTTATTTGCACCGAAACAACGAGATCTGATGGAGTTGCTGAAAATCACACAGATTTTCAGCAACGCTATCAGAATGGAGTTCGGTGTAGATAAGTGTGCGGTCTTGCATGTGCAGCGGGGGAAAGTTGTAAAATCACCGAATGTACAACTTTCCGATACAATGACACTCAGATCTCTTTCCGATGCCGACTCATACAAATATCTCGGTATGTCACAGTCCTTAGGGATATCGGCGGAGGACGTCAAGAAATCGGTGAAGGCACGCTTCTTTTGTCGCCTAACAAAGGTACTTAACAGTCTCTTGTCTGGCGGCAATAAGGTGCGTGCCTTCAACGGTTGGGTGATGCCTCTATTGATATACTCCTTTGGCATACTGAGATGGACTCAGACTGAGCTGGACGCTCTGGACAGGAGAGTCCGCCAACTACTCACAACACATCGCATGCTCCACCCGCGCTCGTCTGTTATGAGACTGTACATTCCACGGAAATGGGGTGGTCGTGGCTTTCTAAATGCCAAGAACCTCCACAACCGTGAAGTGTGCAGCCTCAGGAATTACTTCCTTAACAACGAATGTGGGATGCATCGTGATGTTGTGGCAGTTGACAAAGGACTTACCCCTCTCTCCATGGCAATCGAGAACTGGCGCAAACCATCGGTGCTCACCGTCGAAGACCGCAAGGAAGTATGGAGGGGCAAGGAGCTACACGGGAGGTTTTATCGGGCCTTGACTGGGCCTGATGTAGACCTAACCGCCTCGGTAAACTGGCTGCGCTTCGGTGACCTTTTCGGGGAAACCGAGGGTTTTGCCTGTGCAATTGCAGACGAAGTAATGATGACGAACAACTATAGAAAATACATCCTGAAGGACGGTACCGTCGACATCTGTCGGGCATGCCGCCGTCCCGGAGAGTCACTCAGGCATATTATCTCTGGTTGTTCTCATCTTGCTAACGGCGAGTATTTGCACAGACACAACCTAGTGGCCAGGATCATCCATCAGCAACTTGCCATTCGATACGGCCTTGTCGAGACTGAGACGCCGTACTATAAGTACGCACCAGTGCCGGTTCTTGAAAATGGTCGTGCGTTGCTCTATTGGGATCGCTCTATCATCACGGACAGGATGCTCGTCGATATCACTATCCCTCATGATGAGAATCTCGTGAAAGCTGAGAAGGACAAAGTCAGCAAGTACCTTGACTTGGCTCACGAGGTAACCGCCATGTGGGATGTTGACTCGACGATCATTGTTCCGATAGTAGTTTCTGCGAACGGTTTAATAGCGAAGAGTCTCGACCGACATCTTAAGGGGCTCTCGCTTGACGGGTGGATCAAGGGCCAGATACAGAAGGCGGTGATTCTTGACACGGCACGTATCGTTCGGAGATTCCTCTCCCTGTAGCCCTAACCACCGGTAGCTTGGGCCATGCTCCGCTGCCAGTGGAACCCTAGATTTAAGTTTTTTATAATATTTGTGTTTTTATATCTATATATTGTAAAAAACTTAAATTTAAGATGCTTTTTTGAATAAATGTATAATAATAATAAACTCTTTATTGCACAAAAAAGATATAACAAAAGAAACAAATGTAAAAAAACAAGAAATGTACAAGTAGGCGGCCTTATTGCTATAAAGCAATCTCTTCCAGGCAACCTTAAGATAGGAAATATGGGAAAGGAATTAGCAAGGGAAGGGTGCAGAAATGGGAATAAATAAAAATCGTTTGTGTCATAGGGAAGGAAATTACATATCTAACAATATAGTGGCTAAGGAATTGTAGATAGGAAGTGACTACGAACTAGGGATTTGAAAGAATCTAGCGTACGCGCTCTCTGAATACTCTCAGGGAGAGAATTCCATAGCCGGACGGCTTGAGAAGGAAACGAGTATGTCAAAAACTGAGTTGACCGAGGCGGGATGTCAAGGGATAAAATGTAATTAGATCGCAAAGTACGACTCGAAGAATGGGACCGAAAAGAGAAATAAGACTTAAGATAAGGTGGAGACATTGGATGGAACAAAATATTGTAAAGGAGTGACAAGACATGTAAGTCTCTACGCTGTCGAATTCGGAGCCATTTGAGTTGAGAACGATAGTAAGAAACATGGTCAAATTTTCTTAGATTAAAAATAAATCTAATGGCCACATTTTGCAGACGCTCCAGCTTGTCGAGAAGTTCTTCAGACAGATCCACCCAGGCACAATCAGCATAGTCGAGCAGTGAAAGTAAAAGTGATTGTGCTAATGCTGATTTAGTACTAATTGGGAGAAAGTTACGAAACCTGTTGAGTGAACCATATGCAGCATAGATCTTTTTGCGAATAGCTTCAACTTGCTGTCGCCATGATAAGCACTGATCAAAAACTAAACCTAAATTTTTAACGCATTTGCTAAAAGGAACAATAATGCCACCAAATATTACTGCTGGTAACAAACTATAATCAATCCTTGAAACAAAATACGGACTGCCAATAATAATTGTTTGCGATTTTGTAGGATTAATGAGTAGTCCATATGATTTGCTCCAATTGTCGATCAGTTTAAGATTGCTGTTAGTTTCAGCGATAGCATGAGAGAGATTTAATAACGTTGCTTGAGTATAGATCTGCAAGTCATCAGCATACAAGTGATAGAAACACGAAAGTGAATGTGTAATGGAATTAATAAATATAGAGAAAAGAAGTGGAGACAAAACGCCACCCTGAGGGACACCCGCATTGATACTGCACCAATCAGAAAAAGAATCCTCAATGCGTATACGTTGCCGGCGCCCTAGCAGGTAACTACGAAACCAGTCAACTACGGTAGGAGATATGCCAAGAGAACGTAGCACACCAGTAAGTACATCAAAATCCACGGAATTAAAGGCATTACTAAAGTCTAAGAGAGTCATTAGTGTAAGTTGACGGTTTTCCATACCCTGGCGAATATCATGTACCTGGCTTAATTAATAACTAACTAAATAACTTCAAAAGAGAAAACGAGACGAGTTGTGAAAAATGTTTCGTAATGGCGGGAAAAATTAATCAGTTTTCCTATGCGCGCGCATCGGCCATAGACTAAAAAATGAGGTTTCTTTTTTTTGGGATTTTCGCGGATAGCATTTTAGCGCAAGTGTAAGCGTAACTCAACCAATAATATTAAAAAAAAACTATTACTCACTCGTGAATAATAGTAATGAAAAAGTCACAGTTTGATTATAGGTGTCATTATGTGCCTAATTGCCATGGGATTAGAGCCACTTTATGAGGAAGTGTGTTGAAAAATATTTTGTGCCGGTAACATCCCCGACATCCCCGTATAGATGTACACTACACAATATTAAAAACCAGTGGTGGTCTTTCGTTATGAAATAATCTCTTCTCTATCTCTATATTAAGAAAAAAAATACACAGGTCGCCTTAAAATCATTAGCAGAACACGATAGAATAGTTTTTAAAAAAATTGTTTGTTTGTTCATTTGTTTGTTTGTCTGTTTGTCCGGAAAGATCTCCGAAACTACTGAACAGAATTTCATATGGCTTACACCACAATGCTTAGAATTTTCCGGAAGAACATTTAGGCATAATTTCATTTGTTTAAATTCACTTTTTATTTTTAGTGAAAAAATGCCATATAAAATGTTCGAACAATGCCTACGTAGAAAATCAACATGGCGCACGTGAAATTATTTTGACAAGTCTGTCACATATGGTGCGGTTCAGATATCAGTGCAAACGTTTGCATGCATGCAAACAACCCGTTCAAATCGTTAGCACTGCTCACGGACGTAAGCACACAGATCAATTTTGAACCGAGCTTTCGATCTGTGAGTCTGTCAAGTTGACAGTTAATGTAATTTCAAAAGAAAAATTGGAAGGAGACGTATTGTGCCTCCAGTATCTTTACAGAGCACTTCTCTATTAATTGTAGATAATCTAATGAAAAAATAAATTCGATCAAACTAAAATAAAAATAAAACTGATGTTGACTTTGACATTAACAGTTCAGGGAGACAGTGCACTACCTCTTTTCTGTTAGCACTGTCAGCATCAATCGGTGACGTCATCAATTACGTCATACCGCATACAAAATGCGCACATGAGCAATTTTGGACCGATTGTTTGCGTCGAAATAGCGAATACACGAGCGCTGATATCAAATTATGAACCGCACTCATAGTGCAAAGAAAAATTTAATCTTTTCTGTTAACGGCTGTGCCCATCTGGATTTCGCCAACCAAGAAGTATTGTCTTTTTCTTATATAAGACCGTGGTGGTAAGGCAAAAGGATCAAGCCATACCACCAATGCTTAAAGCATTTTTTATGACAATATCACGTCACAAATATATTTGTAGGTTGGTTTAATTCTTGCCCAATTTTCACAAAATCGGTACAATTTTTGAAATATGTGAAATGTTGAAAAGTGAATATACTATATACCCTTTTCAAGGTATTTTGAAAGGTGTTATATGTTTTTACATTATGACTAAGGAATAAACTCTTTCATCCATTTGAAACTATTAAAAGTAATTGATAATAAAAAAATATCTGCCTGCAATGATTCTGGGTTACGCCTTTACGCGTAACCCAGAATCATAGCAGTCCGGGACCACGGGAGTAAGGGACTCTTGATCCTAATGTCTAAAATGACGGATCACATTTTTTTGGATCCACCCAAGGAACATGGATTTTGAACGAAGGATCTAAACATAGCTGCCGCTCAAAAAAGGTGGATAAAAGTTCGTTTCCAAAGCCAGCAATATGGGTATCAAATGAAAGGCCTTGATGAGTACAGCACTATGAACCTAGCAACATTGATATAAATTCAACATGGCCGTCGCTCAAAAAAAAACGGATAAAAGTTCGTTTCCAAACCCAGCAATATGGGTATCAAATAATAGGCCTTGATGAATAAAGCACTATGAACCTAGCAACATTGACATAAATTCAACATAGCCGCCGCTCAAAAAAAATGGATAAAAGTTTGTTTCCAAACCCAGCAATATGGGTATCAAATGAAAGACCTTGATGAGTACAGCACTATGAACCTAGCAACATTGACATAAATAAATTCAACATGGCCGCCGCTCAAAAAAACGGATAAAAGTTCTTTTCGAAACCCAGCAATATGGGTATGCTCAAGAAAGGTAGAATAAAGTTGAATCATTATGGAATAAAATGGAGGAGAAAACTTAACACTGTGCTAAGCATTTTGATGGCGAAACGTAGTTCGCGGGCACAGCTAGTCCCATATAAATATAGGAACACATTAATAGTACATCACATTAAGTGATACAAATGTTAACCACTTTTAATAAATAAGTATAATATTATTTAACACCTGCGTACCTTCGTTTCCTGATAGCGTCAGAAGTGCCACCGCCGGTGAGGCTGGGCACGACGAGCTACTATTGTTTGAAATTATTCGATTGCGCGTACGCTTTTCGCGCTTTTTTAACATCATTTCTATCTTTCTTATTTTCTTGCGTAAGTAATCACTATCTTCCTCCTTATGGCTTCGTTTCGGCATAGTAACGTTTTTTAAGAAATTAAGTAGGATACGTGGTGATCGGCGAAGCACTAAAACGCGAATGGGCGACTATATGGTTGGTGTCTATACCATCAAAAAAAGTGTGAATACCTACTTTTAGCTTAGTGGATGAAAGGCGACATGATACGTGTTACTACAATTATTACCTAATCTCAAAGGACGAAGCAACGAATGTATAATTTAAGGAAGTATGAAATAGTAGTAAAAAAGGCGAAAGAGCCGAAGGCTCTAAGAGGCGAAGATCATATTTTGTTTTAGTAAATGGTACTACGTATCGAAAAAACCGTTGGCATTTAATGCCAGCGCCCTTTAGAAACAAAGATGAAATTCAAAATTTAGTAATTAATGTGTGTCTAGTCTAAGAGTCAGTGTCAGTCGAGTTAATGGATTTATTAATAGTAACTAGTAAGTCCATGGTCGAGTCAGATAGAAGAAGCAAATATTTCAGAAGTATCAGATATTGTTTCAGATCCAGTACATAAAGAAAAAGAAACACATTCAGAAGTAGATAATAAGTCCACTTCATTAAAATAAAAATCTGATGCTCCTGAAATAAATAAATTCGAATACGAATCAAACGAGCCCAAACTCGATGGAGTTACCTACGTCGTTTTATTGCGGAGTTCCTATGGTGACCTTTTAGATCCAGTATCAGACCCTGTTACCATAAAGGATCAAAGCACTCGTCAATACGAGTCAAACAAGCCCAAACTTTCAATAAATAGAATGTACAGACAGTATAGTACCCTTCATAAGGATCTTGACATCTTTGGATCGACGCTCAACTACTTTAAAGCGGCTGTATATCGTGCTATGAGATAGTATCCATAGGTAGGTACTAATGATTTTCATGGCTTGTGTACTGTTCATCTTTTATAATTGTTTAAATTAAACAATTTTTGAAATATGTGAATGCTGTACATGAATAACATCACTGTGTACATATGTAGTGGGTATAGTCTTGTCCAGGATCCTTAGTGTAATCGTTTGTAATATGTATTTGTGATCAAAGTACGCGTCAATACGAATCAAACGAACCCAAACTCGATGGGGTTGCGTCGTTTTATTGCGGAGTTTCTATGGCCACCTTCCAACTCCAGCATCAGATCAGCTCCATGTCATCATAATATTGCATTGTCACGCGATATACTCGTACATACGCATTCAAAATTTCAGCTCAGTCGGAAACCGGGAAGTGGGTCAAATTTAACTCGCCAGATTTGACCCGAACATCGATCTCGTACATACATACATACATACATATTCATATATACTTACAGTGCAAGCTTAATAAAAGCTCGTAAAATATAAAATTCGCGCCATCTCGCGGTCTTGTCAGGTAATTTACAGAAAGTCGATGCTTTCTTTCTTCAAAGTGCTGTCGATTTTTATTTAGTGTGGCTCTACACGTTAATAGATGACGCTATTTGCTCTTAAAAACTCCCGGTTTTTATGGAAGAAGTTCTTTAAATTTTTTTCTTTCTTTAATTTCGTCCTGTAATCATTGTGTAAAGTGTGGTTTTATGAAGCCACTAAAAAAAATTGAAAATTTAGAGTATTAAAATCGCGTTTTTAATTTTAAATTAAATCTTTTTCTTCATCTTAACTTAAATCTTTCTCTTCTGAAAAGAAAAATGTAAATAAAAATAAATTAATAAAATAAAAAACATAAAATCAATAAAAAACAAAATAATAAAAAAAAAACAAAAAAGTGATTGCTGAACCAGATTTAAAGTCTAAGCTCTAATGCACTGGACCAATCCTGTCATAGGTATGTGAAGTTATGTCTTATGTATGTATATTATGTTAGTTATGATTTTTTTGTAATGCGACATGCGATGCGATATACATATGGACGTAAAAACCACCATCGTCTGAGCTTTTTTCTTAATATTATTTTTAATTTTGCAGTTAACGATGTGCTAACGCACACAATACCAAAGCAGTAGCACTGTCGTCCATTCCGGATAACGACCGAGAATATAAATAAGAAGATCGCTGGATACCTTCTCGGTTCTCGCGCAATTTCTCGGCGAGAAGTTAAGAATAATAATCCACCTAACTTGTGCATCTAATTGGTCGGTTAGTAACCAAATATACTAACCCACCACCCGTGTATCTGACACAAAGTAAATACTTATACAATCCTACCGACGACGATAATTTTTTTTACAGATTTTTTAAAAACATGTTAGCTAGGAAAATTATCTCAAATTTCATTATCAAGCATCATAACCAGTGATTAGTATTCAAAAACGCGTTATATTTATTTCACAATGATCGACGGTGGCGACACTGCGGCGCATATTTGCGCGTGCGGCGCGCGAATGGAAGCGCGCCCGCGCACGCGACCGGAATGCGTAAGCGCAGGGTGGCTTGGTACGGGGATACGTGCTATAGAAGAAGCAGTTAATAAGGGTTGATTTTAAGTCAAAATGATTTTACTAAGTATCTGAGAATAAAATAAAGGATGCTTCGTCCCTCAACTAAAATGTTTAACTACTTAGGCCGTACACACCAAACATACCCGATCATTAGCTACTATGATGACATTGTTCGTCGAGGGCCTAAATAAGGTCTTTCACCCGAGAGAAACACTCTGCTTTTCATTTCGAATATAAGGAATATAAAAACCTGATTCGTTAATTCGGAATATAAAAGACAGAATCTGATGTATTCGATCTATGTAGGTTGTAAATAATTAGCACTCGACGAAATAACTGAAGATCGAATTGTTGCTTTCCCACCTTTTTTGATTTTTTTTCTATTGAAACCAGTATTTTTAATATTTGAAAATGTAAAGAAATTCTTTCGTCACAAGCGCGTGCAGGTTTCCTCACGATGTTTTCCTTCACCGTAAAAGCGTCGAATAAACGTACATATGAATTCAAAATTTGAAAACACATTGGTACGTGGCGGGGTTCGAACCACTACCTCCCGATTGGGAGACGACAGCCTTAGTAGCCTTACGCACTACGCCATCGACGCCATAGACAAAATAGAATTAGGCGGATAAAATTTCTATTTCAACCCCAGCAATATATGGGTATAAGTAAATGAAAAGCCTTGAAGTGTAGAGAACTATGAACCTAGTAACTGCTCAAATTCAACATGGCTGCCGTTCAAAAGTTGTGTGTAAAATATGGTTTCCAGCCCCAGTAAAATTGCCCTAAATTCAACATCGCTACTAGCATAGACAAATAGTACATTATTACCCCAGGGGTGAAAGTAACTTATTTAGTACCGCGACGGTGTTTGGCGCCCGAGCGTAGCGAGGGCACCAATAGTTCGGGTGACTAAATAAGTCAAGAGCGGGTATAAAGCTAGAAAAATATCAGATTTCACGCGCGCGCCTCACACGTTCCGGTCTCGACCATCGCAGCGATAAGTTCGCTCCCTCTTCATGTTTTGTATGTTCGCGCACAGTATAACCTACCTTAGGCAGATAAAATTGGCTAAGTGCGAGTCGGACTATTTATCCGTACTTTGAACTGTGAATATAAAATACTTTTCACTTGTGATAAGTAAAACGAAAAGGTAGGTAATAAATATTATTATTTATTTAGATAGGTATTTAACATAATAAGTGCTTTATTTACATTTACCTGCTAAGCACTCGTCAGATGGGCATAGGCGTAAACATATTTCAAACACCAAAAATACTTGGAGTACAGATTTAAATAATACGAAAAAGTAGTGATTAATATATTTATTTACCTCTCAAATAATGTCACTTTCAATTTTTGAAATTTTTAACCGTAAGAATCGCTAATTTACAATATAATTAATGTTTGTATGTTAAAATTCTTTTTTTTTCAGAATACGGTCTATACCTTGGCTATGAATGATAAGTCGTTCACTTGCATCATAGATACTTTGGTCTTTTGCTTCCTTAGCTTTCCGTTTTTTTAAAGCCGTCTTTGCCCGATTAGCCGATAAACCCGTGGTTCGGTGTTACTGAAATCAAATAATTAGTGTTAAAATTGAGTGTGAATATGGTGGCACCATTTTATCATTAGATATAACTTTTAGTATGGAGCCAAAACAAATCTAGCCCAGTGTAAAAATCATGATGGCACTAAAATCAGAAAATCACTTAGATGTCGCTATAGTACAGTCGCGAAAGTTTATGCTCGACTACTGTTCGACTCTATCGCGTAGCAATAAGGACAAAAAGCAACCGATCATAAACTTTCGCGAATGCACCTACAATCTTAACTTTTCCACTGGGCAATACAACTTCTCAGTGGTGACAAAATCTATATAAATCGCAATACGTTTTATTATTTTTTCCTAAATTGCTTTCTCCTTTAAAATTATCCTTTTTTTCTTTTGTTGATTTGTGTTTCATTTTCCAGGTATCGAGTGTCATTTCATCTACAAGTTAGATTGGATTGTACAGTCAGCCACGTCAACATTTGTAAATATCTATATTATGAATCCATACTCAAATTTTTATAAATATAAAAATACCAAGTGCTTTCAATATGTGCAAAAATATTAAGATCATTATTCTAGATTTTGTTCATAGTTTAGAATGCACTATGAACTTTGAATGTACCTAATTGCAGTAAGCTCCCTAAGTCGTATCTTATGACATTCATGGGAAGGAAGATAGCGGCGACTTACGTACAATGAGTATTATAGTTTGTTTATAATTTGTTGACGACAGTTCGCAAGTGCCGGGGACCCAAAACTAAGCAGCGGACGTAGTCTAAGCTTATGCGGGCCAAGTCCCCATGAATGAACCATATCGTAAATAAATTCGGCCCCTTTTGATTGGTCCGCGGGCGGGATGTCCCCCCGCGAACCAAGGGATAGTGTATAAATATAGGGCCGAATTCTGTTAAATTGTAGTCAGTTGTAGTCGGTCAGTGGAAGTCGTCTTGCAAGAAGTAAATAAAGCTCCATAATTATCACAAAGAAACCTGCGTTTAACTGAAGAAGTACCTACATACAGTCCACTCTCAACATAATTTATAATGAACTTTTAACTATAAATGTACATATGTAATTGCAATTAATTATCTTAGTCACAAATTTTTAGAACAAGTAAAACTTTGAAAATTTTCAACTGATTTTTGTATGGAGCCAGGCACTTTAAAAAATCAACGTATTTAGTATGGATGAGTTCAATTAATATTCGCACCCCCTTTGCTACACTAGGTGGAATCTCTACTAAATTTTATATAAATATTAAAATTTAGGATGAAAAAAAAGTCAAACCCACACTTGAACATTTTTGTAACTCTATTATGTGTGTCCTCATTGGCTGTGGGAGTGTACGGGGGTCAAAAATTTCGTTATTTTTAACTTCGCTGCACCGTTTTCGAGATACAAGCATTTTTGTAAATATTTTTTTTGAAGTTATGCAGGGTTGACATTCCTTACTTGTCTGACAAACTCCGACAAACTGCCGCCTATCTATATCAGCAAACAAATTTTTGCTATGCTATGTTTTTCCGTTTTCGATATTCGTGTGACTCAGGGTCAGGTAACATTGCCCAACCTGAGCCACACGTAGATATCTCTGAAACGCGCAAGCGACAAACTCTGATGCCGATAAACTCAGACATACTATACCTATCTCTGGACATTATAGCGGCATACTCAAAGACTAAGTAGTCTGGGTGTGGATGACACAGATAGTCGTCTCTTACGACATACACAGAAAGAAAGGTAGTGGCGTCTCATATATTCGAGAGTTTGTTCATAGTCAAGAATGAACTATACATAATATGTACTTGTGCATACCTAATCGCAATAAATTACCTTATTCGTCTCTTACAACATACACGGGATGAAAGGAAGTGGCGACACATTTACGAGTATTCTAGAGTTTGTTCATAGTTTAGAATGAACTATGAACTATAAATGTACTTAATTGCACTAAACTCCCTTAGTCGTCTCTTACGACATACACGGGAAGAAAGGTAGTGACGACTCGTGTATTCTAGAGCTTGTTTATAGCTTAGAATGAACTATGAAATGAACTATAGAATGAAATATAAATGTATCTCATGGCACTAAACTCCCTTAGTCGTCGTCGCTACTTTTCTTCCTGTGGATGTCGTAAGACAAGAAAAGTAGCGACGACACAATTAGAGTTTATGCGTAGGTAGTTAAAAATTAACTATGAACGACACAAAATGAATGATTTCAGTAATATAACTGAAATCATTCATTTTGTGTCGTTCATAGTTCCATCTCTAAAAATAATTCTCATGTCAAATCAAAATGATCAAAGATTAGTAAATTTTCACTAACCTACGTTTCAGAAACTCGAACTGATTTAACACTGCTGTCAAATTTTGCAGCATATTAGTTGAATAATGATTTGATCAGCCTTTCGGAAATTGGATGTAAGTAAGCAACATTTTGCTTTGCACAAGTTAGCAGTGTACTTGTTTAATTTGCAAGTTTACGCAGTCTTTGGATTGCCTCGATAATATTAAACTGTATTTAAAATCATCGTTGAAACCAGTATGGAATAACAAAACTTTTAGGAGGGAAATTGGTACTAACTTATTTTGTGCAAAATTTTTTTTTAGACTTTAGACGTCGGTATATTGTCTAAAGTTGAAGATGATCTGAAAAAAAAACAATATAAATTTTTCGTCCTATTCACTTAATTCACGTAAAATCATTCATTATTATATCATGGTGCTATTTACGTCTATAATATTAATCTCTATCTCTCTTATTCTCTCTTTCTCTCTATTAATCTATCTATAATTTTATAAAAAAAAAACAATAATTTTAACGTCTAAAGAAATGAAATGCCTCAAATTTTTACCGAAATTTTGATGCAATTTTGGTTAGAAATAGATTTTCACATCAAAATATATTTTGACAGTAAATTAAGTAGATTTCAGTCCCCAGAAAAATCTACACAACATTTATTAATGTCCTAAGTTCAACAATTGCAATAAACTTACAAATTTGATGAGAGCTTTCCGCTTACGGATTTGACTGGATCGTATTCGTCAGCTTGTGTGATAGTTCGTGTTGCAGCAGCTCTGAAATACAAAATTACTATAAATAATTAACAATAATAAATTTTTTTTTTTCCATTCACTCCAATTATATAAGCCAATAATAAGTATCATTAAGAATTTGTGGTATGGGTAAGTCCTAGATAACGGATACACATACATAAATAAATAAAAAGGAATAAAGCACAAGTAAATATAAATAAACATACACGTCCATGGTTCGAGCACATACATATATTCATATTTATCACAAAAAATCTGCTCCGACCGGAATCGAATCCGGGACCGTTGGCGCCTAAGGCGCCAAAGGTCCACGTTCTAACCACAGCGCCAGACGGTCGTCGCTTAATTTAAAGTGTCACAGTAATGACACTTTTAATTACTTAACGAAGTATGATGCGATAATTTCGCGTCTTTATATAATCAAAGTTTCGCGTCAAATTGATTTAATTTATGTTAGCACTATAAAAAGTTTACATACTATCACCTACGTCCAGCACGCGAGTAGTCAAAAGCATAAATTTGTTTTACATACACTACCCGCGCCTACGTTGCACCAGCGCTTGTGCATTGTATTGTGTTATTAAAAGTCAACGCGCAAGGGTCAATATTGTAAAGTGAAACTACTTATTAACGAAAAAATATTACGTAAATATAATAAAAGTAAAATAATAGATACATACCTTCTACAATACGCCATAAGTTGAATTTTTGACTTCTTAGGTTCTTTTAGACAATTTTTTTTGTTTTTTTCATTCGCCATAATTTGGTCGATGTATTTTCTCGGGCTGGAGCACAGAAGCACAGCTTACTCGTCTCAACGGAGCGATCAAGACTGATTGATGAAATAAAAGATGCCTATTACCTCGGGTCAGGTGCGACAGACGATAGCGTTCTGCGCGGAATAAGAACGTTGTAAGCGCCAAATTAGTTTTATTTTAATTACTTGTAAAATATACATTATTTTTGAAAATCGCTAGTACAGTCCCTAGGTAATATAGTTTTATATTATATATTAAAAATTTGACGCAGTTATATGCATCACATTGAAAAGCAATCGATTTTGCTTGAAAATTAGACGTATCTTCGCGATTTTTTTCTATCGATAAAATATTATAATTTTATGTTTTCACTCAATGCGTTCACTTACAAATATAGTTAAATATCTATTTTTAAAAAATGGGGTAGTTCATTATTCAATTTCAAGTGTAGATATCAGATCTACGATTAGCAATTTAGCTTTACACCCCCTCTAACACTGTGCTTTTCATTACGAATACAAGGAAAGTAAAAATAAAATAATGAATTAGCTAAAGTAAAAACGTGTAAATTTTATTATACATAAATCAACAACTTCTGCTTTAGCCTGATTTCTCTTATAAAATCCATACCTGAATCAGATGAACTCATTGTGTTAATTAACACAATGTTATACAAATATAATTAACACTTAATACAAATCTCTGCTATACGGAAGTATTAACAAAACTCTAGAAATGGAAAAAACAAATGAAGATCGCATTGCCGCTTTTTCAGGCTTATTTTGTTTTTTTTTGTGACCGGCCAGTTATTCAGCCATTATTTTTCATTTTCATAATTTTAAAAATGGTAAATATTTTGCCCAAATCTATGTTATTTTAAAGAAATAGTTGAAAATAAATTGTAATAAAGACATCCTTACATATTATAAAACAAAGTCCCTCGCCGCGTCTGTCTGTCTGTCTGTTCGCGATAAACTCAAAAACTACTGCACCGATTTTCAAGCGGTTTTCACCACTCGATAGCGTGATTCTCGAGGAAGGTTTTAGTGTATTGTGATTTGTTAAGTTTTTGTATTTATTTCTGTGTACATTAACGATATTTGTTGAAGATGTCGGGAAAAAATAAATTAAGGCGAAACGTAGTTCGCGGGCACAGCTAGTTTAAAAATATATTCTTTAAATACCTAACATTATGTTATTTCAATTTTACACCGCGCCGTAATTCAGTGGCTGTATAGAAAGTCGGAACATGGTTCAATAAAAATGTGAAAAAGGAACAAGTTTCTTTTTAAAATTTGACAGCAGCTGCCAGTTGAAAGTGATTCTCCCTAGGGCTGAAAAGTATTACTTTCAACCTGCTCCTCAGGCAACTTCAGACCTACTTTCAGAGTCTGAGTAATGAAAAATAATATAATCCTTGCTAGTTGCTACTCATTTAATGCTCTAAGTTGTTACTGGTATTATCATAGTATATTATATTTAACAAGTCTGTGACTATTATGTTATCTGTGACATCGCCACCGCCGCACGGTAATATTTATGGATATATACCACAGAATACCTTTATATAAGTACACTAGCTGTGCCTGCGAACTACGTTTCGCCATAATATTTTTGAAGTGAGAACTTCTTTAGCGGAGTTGTACACTTTTTTTGTGATGGGTAAAAAATTATAAACTCGCGTCAGGACACGTGACCCTGATCGAAAATTCGTAAGACCAATTAAAATTGAAATGGCCGCAGGAACTGTCGAGGTGCGGTGAGGTGTCCACGTAAGCCGGCCGAGAACAATAGCGGCTGGCAAAAGTACTGGAAGTCACACGTCACTTGAGACAGTTTTAATCAATTTATTTACTTTGTTAGGAAAAATCTAAATGTGCTTTTATTTGATTTTGTTGTATATATTAATTAGGTAAGTTAGTATAAATTAAATATTATTTATTGATTATTGATCATATTTTTAATTTAATTGTAAATATTTTGATTCATTATTACTAGTTATATAATTATGTACGCACAACGTTACAACAGGAAGTTGATTTTTCTGAGGGATAAACTTTTTAATGTAATATAAATTGTCATGTTTGTGTACGATAGCGCAATAAATAAATATTGTATTCTACCACATAAAAGATAGTACTTTTATTCTGATAATTAAAGCAATTCGTGCAAAATTTATTCCATAACCATTCCAAAATATCCAAAACACACAACGTTAATACTTAAGTTTTCACTTCTGCCGGCACTCCCGGAGTGCAACCCGTAATTTTTTTTTCACGTTTTTGCAACATTTCTCATTGATGCTCAGCTCCCATTAGTCATAGCGTGATGGCATATAGCCTAGCCTATAGCCTTCCTCGATAAATGGTCTACCTATTATCCAACACAAAATGAATTTTTCATTACTCATACTCTGAAAGTAGTTCTGAAGCTGAAGTTGCCTGAGGAGCGGATTGAAAGTAATGCTCTTCAGCCCTAGGGAGAATCACTTTCAACTGACAGCTGCTGTCAAATTTAAAAAAGAAACTAGTTCTTTTTTCACATTTTTATTGTTCCGACTTTCTATACAGCCACTAAATTACAGCGCGGTGGAAAATTGACATAACATAATGTTAAGTATTTAAAGAATATATTTTTTAAATGACTTTATTATAATTTATTTTCAAATATTTCTTTTAAATAACATAGATTTGGGCAAAATATTTACCATTTTTTTAACTTGAATAGCTGGCCGGCCACAGAAAAAAAAACAAAATAAGCGGGAAAGCGGCAATGCGATCTTCATTTGTTTTTTCCATTTGTAGAGTTTTGTTAATACTTCCGTATAGCAAAGATTTGTATTAAGTAACTGTTAATTATATTTGTAGAACATAAGTAAGTAATAAGTAATAACACAATGAGTTCATCTGATTCAGGTATGGTATGGAGTTAACACCTGATTTTATAAGAGAAAGCGGGCTAGAGCAGAAGTTGTTGTTTTAAGTATGTAAAATAAAATTTAAACTTTTTTTCTTTAGTTAATTCATTGTTTTGTTTTTACTTTCCTTGTATTCGTAATGAAAAGCACAGTGTTTACCTCGGGTTAAAGACTTATTTAGTCCCTCGAACTATTGGTGCCCTCGCTACGCTCGGGCGCCAAACACCGTCTCGGGACCAAATAAGTTACTTTCACCCCTGGGGTAACAATGTACTATTTCAATTTGAATCAGTAGTTCCTGAGATTAGCGCGTTCAATCAAACAAACTCTTCAGCTTTATAATATTAGTAAGTATAGATCTTAGAAATTCTAAGGTATAGATAGATAGGTACTCTCCTAAGACTGTGATATTCATTCACGCCATTTTGTGTTACCACCTAACAAGTGGTTAAAACTAACTACAGTGTTCAACCTTATTAAAGAGGAAAGTAATTCACGGGCACAGCTAGGAATGTAATGGTATCAATTCAGACACACAATTTAACTAAACTAATTTGACAGGATTAAAACTATCGTCATCCTTCTTTTTCTCTAAAGGATTAAAAGTGACGGCTAATTTTTTGACCTGTCAAATTAGTTTAGTTAAATTAAGTTGTGTGTCTGAATCGACACCAATAAGTTAGTAAGAATCAACCAACACGAATATGAGTATGTCACGATTCTAAAACCGTCTCCACTTAACATAAAACTTACCTTGATTTTCACGAGTAATCCTTTCATACAAACACGTCATTATGTGGTAATCTTTTTGTGAATATGCTTAAAAACCTTGATAGCAACTCACAACTAAACATTAATTCGATTTTTGTCAACAAAAGTGTTCAAAGTGTTCATATAATAAGTGTAAAGAAACAGTAAACTTTTACTTATTATATGTGGTACCTACCACTATAAAATAGCTCTGAACCCTTAGAATAATAAGTTATTATTCTAAGTCTGAAACTGTAAAAGACGTTCGTGATTATGGGGCTTCGTAAACAAACTCAGTGCAGCAAGGTTGGTGGTTTTAGCGAGAGCATGTCAAATGGTTGCAGACCTACAGAATACATAAAAAATATGAGTAGGTAAGCTACTCTCTATATGTCTTTCCCTCTCAAAACTTTGATTCAATCGTTCATTGCTGCGTGTGGCATCACGAGGCTGGCGGCATGCCTAAGGTACGTAGAACTCCGAAGGCAGCTCAGCTAATCCGTACAAAGCTAAATCGACAATACCGGAGATGTTAATCCAGAAATCGGTGGAATTTCTTGGAAATCACTTCAGTGGATCAAACACTGGTTGAATAGAGGTTCAATTCTAATAGTTAGTTGAGTCGAATGGACCATTGCGATCGACCAATCTCAACGCGTAGCAGCGCGTACACATTAGCGCTACAGGCAGCAAGAGCCAAGAGCAGTGTCTCTCATTGGCGTATCTAAGGTTTTTTAAGGGGGCCTTGCTCATGATTTTTGTCTAAAAGTATCAGTATTTTGGCATCCATTATAGAATTTGGAATCGGTAGCTTAACATCCTGGAATGGGCACTAGCCCATACCATACTGGGGTGGGCAAGCTTTTATTCAAATGGGCTAAAAAGAAGTAAATAAATAAAATCAAAGCCATCAATTTATTTCATTGAACAAAAAGATATAAAAGATTTCGCGAGATTTACGTTAATTAGTAATGTACCTAGGTAAAGATCGCGCCAAACGTCCAGTCTGCTCTAAAGTTGCTTCGCGCAAATCGCGCCTCTAAGTATACAGGGTGTAACGGAACACCCCAATAATATTTAAGGGTATGTATCCATCAGAAGTAGAGATTCTGTAGGAAAAATATTAGGGCTAACAAACCTACTTTTTTTCACATACAAACTAAATAAATTATTTTTTTGGTATTAAGTGCCGACAGCCCTACGTTAGCCTAGGAGGAATACTACGCTCATGTCATACAAACTAAATAAATTATTTTTTGGTATTAAGTGCCGACAGCCCTATGTAATCGTACGAGAAATACTACGCTCACGTCTGTCACGTGTCATTTTGTGTTTAAATTTCTTGTGTTAAGAGCTGATTATGGTTGTCACTTGAAAGTTTTTGCTTTCCATTTAAAATCAAAGAACTCTGAAAGTATTGGGGTTCCAGGTCTCAGACAAGCACTTAAGATCCATTTAGTATCTAACTTATATGCCCCTTAAATGTTATTGGGGTGTTCAGTTACACCCGGTATAAATTTATTTTTACCGTTGGTCTTATTACAAAACCTGGTTTAAACCTTGTCTAAAGTTAGTCTTGGTTTAAACGTAGTGCGCTTTCACTTGTGTCAATATACATAGATAGAGATAGCATCAACTTAGACTTAACTTTAGTTCATGTTGTAATAAGACGGAATGAGATTAATCTGATGTTATGGAGTTAATTCCTGATTTTATAAGAGAAAGCGGGTTAAAGCAGAAGTTGTTGATTTATATAAAGTAAAATTTATACGTAATGAAAAGCACAGTGTTTACCTCGGGTTTAAGACTTATTTAGTCCCTCGAACTATTGGTGCCGTCTCGGGACGAAATAAGTTACTTTCACCCCTGGGGTAACAATGTACTATTTTATTTAAATTACTTGCTGGTTTTATTTAGGTACTTGCATTTTTGAGTAAAGCACTATACAAGCCTTGGCCCACAATGACTGTTTCGCTGGTCACGCTATGATAGCCTCGAGCTAGTCTAGCTACGCTCGAGGCCTTCCAGCTTGGCCATCATTGCAGCCCTCGATGTCCTCACTGTAAAGGCCTCCACTTACGGTCTCGGCCTTTATCTCAGCTCGTCCATCAATTGCTGCACGCTGACCGCGCTGTGTCGGCCTGGAGCTGCGCTACGCTGTGCTATCGGCCATCATCAGCGCGACCAGCAAAATAGTCATTATAGACCGCGGCAGTAATGTAGGTACTATTAATTAAACGTATATTTCGACAGTACGACGCGAATCGTGCTGTGTTCAGAACGGACTAGAAGTTTGGTTGGCGCGATCTATACTTAGATGTATATATTTTATAATACATAGGTAGGTACCTACTACCTTTTTTCTTAGGTTTACTTATGTCATGAACATGTTACATATTGTATTATTGTTTCTCTATACAACGTTCTAAATACAAAAACTCACAAAGAAAATATTAAGCCTTTTCCGAGCTATTTTGCCTGTTCTTCCCGTGAGGGCTCTTCCGACTTATTTTGGTGCCCCTAGACAAAACCACACGCTTCTCTTGGCACTAATTGTAATTAAAAAAAAATTATTTCCAAATGTTCTGACACGCACAGCTTTGTACAGCAAATGATAGGCCCACTCGATCCAACGATGCTTTGGAAGGCGTAGTAGACAGTGATCGGATACGTTTGGCGTTAATTGTGAGTTTACGATAATGTTAAGTGGCAGTTATGTTAACAGTGAAGTCAACAGAAAACAAAAAAGAATGAATGGATACGTGAAAGGTGTAACATTGAATATTTCTCCTATTTGATCCCATTTTACTTGCTTTATTCTTATGCACCTACCATTTGACGTTGGCCTTATACTTTTTCTTTATTACTAAGACATTTATTTTCCTCTTTACATTCATCGCCATCATTGCTAATAGTGTATTATGTGATACAAGTAAGCTAAGATCTCTCGACGCCATCGCCTAACGGTTCCCAGTGTTTACCTTAGTCTATAGATGCTTACTTAAATTTCCTTATTTCGTTAAACTAAGGTTTTCGTTTAACTAAATTTTAATAAAACGATCTCAAGTTTGTATTGGTTTAGTGTGATTTGAACCTATTTATTATTATTATTATTATTATTACACGCTTTTTATTGAGTTGCTCTGTCTGTTGGTTTCTTTGTCACGATCAAATCTTGCAATCGATTTTTCGACCACTTCTATTGCTCCAATTGAGCTCAAATTTTTTCTACATATGTATTCCCGGTGACAATACAATATTTTGGCATATTGGAATCACAAAAATGCTTAGTTATAGTACAATTAAATAAAAACTAATTTTATATGGGAGGAAATCCAATGTCAATGATGTCAATTTTTAATTTTGTATGAAATTGTATACTTATATTAGTTAGACTAAAAAGTAGTAAATAAAGAAACGTTAAAAAAACTTTTTAAAAAACACGCTTTTACCAAAAAGACTAAAAAACGATTAAAATCATTTTCATAGAAAATATGAATTTATTGTCAAGACTAAAAACCAAGCGATCTAAAAAGTAGTAAATAAAAAAACGTTAAAAAAAACTTTTTAAAAAACACGCTTTTACCAAAAGGACTAAAAACCAAAAAGTTGAAAATAAAATAAGATCACACTTTTAGCAAATCAGGATTTTAAAAATTTTCTTGAGACAACTAGAAATGTAACACAAAAATTATCTCAAAATTTTAGTTATGTAGTACAAGAACACAATGACTAAAAGCGTGGGGCTTTTAGATTTTACACTTCTCTTGCTTACAAACTTAGTTGAACTAAGGAATACATCCTTTAAATTACGCCCGTAAAAAAAATGCAGGACGTAACGTTGACACTCAAACAAATATTAGGTCGCTCAAATATTATGAAGCTTCACATTTTGTATTTGAAGTAACTCGAATGAATGTTTATAAGTTACTGTTCTGTTAATTTATCGTCTCTCGCAGTTAGTCGCTCACTTAGTAATACAATAACCCAAATTAATTATTTTTGTCTCTTAAAATTTTAATTTACAATCACTCGTTTAAATACTACCCTTTTCGATTCTTCTGCGTGCTATAGCCCCACAGGATAGCATTTTTATAGGCAACCAAACCTACAATAGTTAGTCATTGTTTTTTCAGTAGTTTAAAACCTTTATGGGTTACTGCATCGTAAAGATGAAAGTAATAACCAGAATAAGTGTTACATGCTAAATTTCCTTTGATTAATAGGTGTAGGAGTTACGAGTACCTCGTGGGCATGTCAGCCTACTATAGCGACCACCCTTCTAGACCCCCTGCCTGTACCTGGCTACGCCCTTGATGGTAAGTAGGTACTTATGCAGTAAGGTACCTAGTTATTGCAAATTTACAACTCACCAGGCTCTATAATCGGATACATTAAGCACAAATCACACTATACATAGGCAGAAATGCGAGACAAAAAGAAAAAACACAATGAAAATTTAATAATGCGTTAGTAAATGTATATTTTTTATAAAGTGTGTGTAATTTTGTAAAGGTCTTTTGTCTAAGGGGGCAATCCAGCTGCAGCGTGGAGTTAGACAGGTGGGTGTATTTTCCCTCATAATTATTTCATGTTACTTATGAACTTTCTTATTTAGTCCACATTTCAAAAAGTCTATCTGCAGGTTCTACATTATAGCGCTTTAAATATCGGACAGGTAGGACAAAACAATCATTTAGATTTGCTAGTATGTACCTATACGGTACCTACATTGTTATGACTATACGCATAAGGCCCTAACTGCGCCCAAGCCGCACGTAGACCATCGGCCGACTATTGTCATCACAATCGTTGAACATTTCATGAATTTTATTATCAACAATGAATTGGGCAGATACCTTATTGGCCGCGAAGTTGACCATCGGCAGCTATATTTGTAAGCGATCATCATTATGCGAAGCACGTGGACCACCAAAGACATTCGTGCCGCGCCCAGTGTGGAATAGAGAGAATCATGACGAAGGAATTTATGTTTGGGCTGCGCACGCAAGAGATCGTATGTGTTGAATTTATAAACATTCGTATAGTCACATTTTGATTTTTATAATTATTGTTATATTTTACTATAGGTAAACCTCTTATTCCGCCAAGCAATAGGTTCTTATTAATGGCTAAAGAAGCAGCCAAATGTGATCTCTCAAATGTTCAAGCAGCATCAATTTCATAATCCATTATAACTCTTCCACACGTTTACAAAGCTGCAAATGCGAGGACGCGGCAAGGACGTGGCTGAGACGTGTCGGAGACGTGGTGAGGACGCGGCGGGGATGCGGAGGGGACGCGGCGAGGACGCGGTGGGAACCAGCCCCCTTATTTATACTGTCGGCAAAACAATATAACATTTGTGAATAGGGGGCAGGAGTGATAGAGTCGAGGTGCGGGCGGCTATGATTCCTTCACAAATTTCAATTCATTCAACATGTCGTCATCAGAAAATGAAGACGCACTTGTACTCGTAGAGGTTATTAATTTAAATACCTAACAGGGGAATCTCGGACGCGGAATAACGGCGCAAGTGACCACCCACAGCGACTCCGGTACACGAGCGCACTGTTATTTATTCCAGTGGACAATTGCCACACGCTTATTTTTCTATAGTCGTTCTGCAAAAAAAAATACCACCACACCACAGAACACAATACAGGGGTGATGACGATCATATTAGCTGCGGAAAAAATAGCGTGAGCTTGTTACATTCTAATGTCATTTCCATAGATTTTCGCTGCAGAAGGATTGAGGAAAAATAAGCGTGTGGCTTTTGTCTAAACTCATTCCGCTAAAATCGCTTTTCACTCTAGTCGCTTATAGCCCTAAACCATTTACAAGAATCTTGAAGCGCTTCAAGATTCTTGTAAATGGTCTAGGGCTGCTGGTACAGACCTCCTACTAGACAAATGCCACACGCTAACTTTTCCGCAGTCGTTCCTCGGAAAAAATGTATGGATGGAGATAACATTAGCTGCGGAAAAAATAGCGTGAGGTTGTCGTAAGCCAATGTCATTTCCATACATTTTTTCTGTGGAACGACTGCGGAAAAGTTAGCGTGTGGCATTTGTCTAGACACCTATGTTGTTGGTTCCACCTATGTTTACGAGAAAACGTTTACAACTCTATCCTACATTAAAAATTTCAGATTTCATTTTATTATCATCATCAGATTTAAAATCAAATATCGATAAAGTAGTATTAGAAAAACATTGAAATAAGTACGAGTAGGTATTGGTTTTAAATTTGATTTTATAAGCCGGAGACGGCGCCGCCCCAGGCCAATAAATAAAATATGTTATTTATTGGTATAAAATTTTACCTTCACTTACTTCTAAAAGTAGTGGCCCGGCGCCGTCACAGACTTTAAAAAATTGCCCACCTAGAAAATCTATTGGCCAGCCTTGCTCTAGAGCCTCTGACCCCCTAGACAAGATGCCTTTCGATAATCGCTAACGCAATCGCTAAATGGACAATGTATGAGATTTGACAATTGCGCTCGAAAGCTAAGCGACAGCTTATGTCAAATCGCATACATTTTCCTTCTAGCGATTGCGTTAGCGATTATCGAAAAACGTCTCGTCTAGGGGGGCTGGTCGCTTTGACTCTTTAGTATGAGAGCGAGCGGGCATAACTATGATCGCACCACTCAAACGTCCGGCCGCTTTGCATTCATTTCAGTAGTGCGTAATTGCGTGCAACTATGACGACTAAAATATTTGCAGATAGCAATTATACTGTCATATACTGCATGTATAAAGTATTTTCAATGGTATCATTGTGTAGGTGGCTGTGACCACAAACTAAATAGAGATACTTACTTACTACATTTTTGTGACCTTTTTCTTAGAACTGTTTTACTTAAGACTAGGCTGTATGTGCTCAGAGATTCCCTTGCTTTTACTGAAAGAAAGCAGAAAAATGTCAAATGTCAGCGCTAGCTTTACAGACAGGAGTAGAGATGGTCGTTATTACGATAGCAGATAATATAATGCATTATATGAACGTAACGAATAACACATTATTGAGCAACGGATTATCCTGCTATCATTATAAACTGCTGTTGATGTTGTAGCGTTGTAGCGCAATGACTGACGTTCCACCCACCGCGCTGTTGCCGATAACGTAACGCGAGAGTGAAGCAAAGAGCGAGAGAGCAATAGGTGTGTACGGGAGATAGCAATATAAACTGCACGAGTCACGACACAATGATCGCAAACCACTAATTTTTGTGCTTTCTCACATTGACGTAAAGTTCACTTTAAAATGTTTGATGATCGCGACGATTTGAAATAACAGGTGAATAATAATTTATTCGTTATACTGCTGTTTTGAATGAGATTGCTGTTTAAAATTTTATTGTTCTTTCAATTCTGTTCTGTTCAGTTCAGCAACAGATCCAATTAGAGAAATTGTGATTATTTTTTGTTACGATTTAATTATTTCAGTGTAAGTGCGTAATTAAAAGTTAGCATAAGTGTAAATAATAATTGTTTTATAGTTAGTGTTTGTCATGCAGAGTTATGCATAGCTGCAGTAGAATGGAGCGTGAAGAAATTCGGGCCCGATTAAAAGAAGTTCATGGAATTCAAATCATATTTAATAATTTATTATTGGCTTACATTCGGTACAAGTTATATCGGTGGAGCGTGGAGCACAGAGTGAGAGCAAAAAAAAAGTTAGCTGACATTAGTGACATTTAAACAGTGTTGTCAATCGCAATAAATTATAAGAATACCATATTATAATTATTTCTAACACTTCCCCTTATTCTTATAAATTTCTACACATAACACACATTGCCGATAAGTACAAACTACATTCAAGTGCAAAAACTATACAATGCAAAATGCCTTGACATCATGATCATGATAACACTAATTTTATACATTTCCAAATCAAATGCAATCAAAAATGCAACAAGATGCGTAGAAATAAATTCACAATACATACACAAGTATACAATACCAACAAATAACATTCATAAATTGTACATTTATCACTGTCATATAGCTTTTACATTCATGTCCTTGATGAACTTACAGTGTTTTTCAAAAGACAAAGGTTTAGTAAGTATATCTGCTGGCATGTTCTGGGTAGGCAAGTACTTAACTGTTACACAGTGTTTTTGTACCAAATCTTTAATAAAATGATAGCGCAAATCGATATGTTTGGTTCTCTTATGCGAATATTCTTTTAATTGCAACAGTTTTTGTGCACTCTGGTTATCATTATACACAATCATATCAATTTGCGTTCCATTAACCTCTGATAAAAAGTTCTTAATGAAACACAGCTCTTTACATACATCTGTCATGGCTAAATACTCTGCCTCTGTACTAGAAAGAGCAATGCAACGCTGTTTTCTTGCCTCCCAGCTCACAGTATTATTTCCTAACTTTACTAGAAAACCTGTATAAGACTTCCGATCTGAAGGATCGTTTGCCCAGTCTGCATCTGCAAAGGCCTTGACATTTAAACTGTCACTTTTATGGAAATGCAATCCGTAATTAATAGTACCAGCTAAATATCGCAGTACTCGCTTTGCAGCTATCCAATGATTTTTATTGAATTTTGTAATATATTGACTTAATTGGCTGCACACAAAAGAAATGTCTGGCCTTGTGCATACTGACAGATACATGAGACTACCTATGAGTTGTCTATATTGATATACATCATCATCAATACCCTCTTCAGTTTTTGACTCTAATTTACTATTTATAGCCATTGGCGTAGATACTGTTTTGCATTGTGACATTCCAAAACGAATTAAAATTTGTCTTATATAATTTGACTGATCTAAAGTTATTGCATTCTCAGTCCTAGTTATGTTCATACCTAAACAATTTTTTAACAATCCAAGATGATTTACATTGAATTCATTTTTTAACAATTTATAAAAATTCATATCTTTACAATTAGTATATACATAAAAATCGTCAACATATAGTGCCACAATTGTGTACTCGCTACCATTCTTTTTGTAATAGACACACGGTTCACATTTACTTTGTATATACCCATGATTTTTCATAAATTCATTCACCCTCTCATTCCATACTCTGCTGGCTTGTTTTAAGCCATAAATACATTTATTCAACTTACATACCTTGTTTTTATCATTAAGAAAACCTTTCGGCTGCTCCATGTAAATACACTCATTCAGGTCACCATTTAAAAATGCTGTAGCGACATCTATGTGCTCAATGGTGAGATCATAATGAATAGCCAAAGCAAATAGTATGCGTAAGGTGGAATGACGAACAACTGGCGAAAAGGTATCATTATAGTCTATCCCTTCTTGCTGCGTAAAACCACGAGCTACCAGTCGCGCTTTGTACCTACTTGGCTTACCTGATGAATCACCTTTAACCCTATAAACCCATTTACATTTAATGACATTTGTGTTTGTAGGCCTATCAACCAAATGCCACACATTATTGTTCAACATTGAGTTATACTCTCTGTCCATGGATTCCTTCCATGCAGAACAATCAGGCGAAGACATTGCTTCCTCATAGGTTTGAGGCTCATTGAAAATGGAACATTGTCCAAAATGCCCCACTGACAAAAATGAATTGTCAACATACCGAGCCGGTGGGATACCTCTCGTACTTCGAACAGGATTGCTGCGGACGGTCACGGAAACCCCAGGATGAGTGACAGCCTCCTCATCAGCAGGTGACCCCTCTCCAGATGACGGAACATAGCCTGGGCTTCCATCAGCACCAGACCCATCATCCAAGCTCGAGTCGCTACCAGTGCAGTACTCGTCAGACCCGGAGACAACTGTAATTGGAGAGAAAAACTCATTAACATCACACTTTGGTGATCCTAAGTTCATTTCATTGTGAGAACTCAGATTGTCGCTAGGCAAATCATTTAATTCATTATTTAATCCAATATTCAATTCATTATTATTGCTATTAGACTGTATTTCACAAGATTCATTCAAATTATTTATTTCATCATTACATAATTCATTTTGACTAGAATTTGAGGCATTGCTCACAGAAATAATTTTATCACAGTCAACATTGTCATTACTATTTATTTCATTATTATAGCCTATGTCATTGCATATAATTTCTGGATTAAATTCATAGCTATTACATCTATTGTTCAAGTCATTACATAAAATATTCTGGAAATCTTTATAAAATTTATTTTCCAAAAACACAACATTTCTTTCAATAATTATTTTCTTTGGATTGGATGGCTCAATTAACCTGTATCCCTTGGAAGTTTCACTGTACCCTACAAAAATACACATCCTAGATTTTGAATTTAATTTTGAACGAGCAGGTTTTGGTAATAAGGAGTAGGCTATACAACCATAAACACGAAGGTGTCTGAGACTAATATCTTTGTTACCAGTCCAAACAGCCTCAGGAAGCCGGCCTCTCAAAGCCGCTGTGGGACTCCTGTTTTTCAAATACAAGGCTGTCATTACAGCCTCGCCCCAAAAACGACTGCAAAGCCCTGCTTGCCTTAACATGCACCTTGTCTTCTCCATAACCACCCTATTCAGACGCTCCGCAACTCCATTTTGAGCCGGACAGTATGGTACTGTTGTCTGATGTACAATCCCTGCACTAGTAAGGTATTGGTCAAATTGACCACTGCAAAACTCACCACCATTATCAGTTCTTAGGCACTTAATTTGGTAACCTGTCTGCTTCTCTACAAGGCTCCTAAATTTAATAAAACAAGACATTACCTCATGTTTGTTTTTCAACAAATATCCAAATGATTTCCTTGAGTAGTCATCTGTGAAGGTCAATAGGTATCTGGCTCCGCTCCAGCTGCAGTCCCTCATAGGTCCGCACACATCTGAGTGCACGACCTCCAGGAGTTTGCTCGCCCTTCGCGCTTCACCCTTAGGAAACGCCTTAGCTGTCTGCTTCCCCTCAATGCATGCTATACATGGCGACACCTGTTCATCTTTCTGTAACATAACACCATGATTAGCATTCTTATTACTTAAGGTTTGCATTCCTTTTGAGCTAAGATGCCCTAACCGCCTATGCCATACTTCCTCAGACACACATGCAGCAGACCTTGCACTCTCAGCCTCCTGCACTTCATGTAGGAGTGCCGAAGAATACTCCTGAGCCGACACATTGTTCAATTTATAAATGCCCTTATCACAGTTAGCAATAAGACTAGGTTTACCATTAATTATACATTCATCATAAATTGAGCATCCATCCTTGTTGAACACAACAACCATGCCCCTCTCCACCATCTTGCTCACCGACAAGAGATTCGCAGACAACTGTGGCACATACAATGTATTTTTCACAGTCCACTCACTACCATTAATACACAAAGATACATTACCAAGACCTGTACTTGCCATCTTTTCATTGTTAGCAATGGCAATGACACAATTACTATTTTCAAAGTTTGTAATCCATTCTTTTGAATTTGTCATGTGCGAAGAGCACCCAGAATCCACAATCCAGTCACTGGCGGCAACACTGGCTATCAGGCTTGATGCCAATAACGTCTGCGGCGGGTTTCTATTCAAGTTTTCATTCTTCCGGCTAGAATTCCGCTTCTTCAGCTTGTAGCACTGTGACTTAAGGTGTCCCGGCTTCTTACAGAAGTGACATGTGATATTCTTCCTGGCGTTTACAGTCAATGCTGCATTCATGTCGCCTGAATGGGATGAGCTCCTTCGGAATTCTTCTTGCAATAGTCTGGTACGTACTAGTTCGCTCGATAAGGTACTGGAAAGACAAGCTGTTTCCAACCCCGAGACCAAAGCATCGTATTCTTGTGGTAGTCCTATTAACATAATTTCTGCGACCTCAGCATCCTCAATGTTTCTTCCAATGTCTGCAAGTTGCTGCACAATGGTCATTATTCCATTTATGTACTCAGTCATGCTGCTGTAGTTACAAAAATCCATTCTGTGCAGTTGTCTCAGAAGGACAACCCTCCTATGCAGACCTTTGTCTTCAAAGATTGTAGATAATTGATCCCATGCTTCTTTAGCACTTTTTGCCGTATAAACATGTTGATATAACGCCGGTTTTATAGCCAAACAGAGACGCGCAAGCGCTCTTTCGTCTTTCGCTTTGTCGGTTTCTATTCCTAGTATGGCTTGCCACAAGCCTTCTAAAGCGAGTGCCATGCGCATGGCAAATTTCCATGTAGAAAAATTTGATACACCCTCGAGTTTCTCTAATTGGATGTTTCCGTTACTCACATTTGATGCGTTCTGCATTGTAGAAATTTCTTCAAGTACTTAATAAAATAAATAAAACTGCAATGTGGCTTTGAGATGTTTGAGGTTGGAATCTAACCTTGGACGGGCGGCGTGCACGGCAAATGTGAAATGTCAATCTCCCGAAATTTTATTCTGGGCCCATAACCTGTCATGCAGAGTTATGCATAGCTGCAGTAGAATGGAGCGTGAAGAAATTCGGGCCCGATTAAAAGAAGTTCATGGAATTCAAATCATATTTAATAATTTATTATTGGCTTACATTCGGTACAAGTTATATCGGTGGAGCGTGGAGCACAGAGTGAGAGCAAAAAAAAGTTAGCTGACATTAGTGACATTTAAACAGTGTTGTCAATCGCAATAAATTATAAGAATACCATATTATAATTATTTCTAACAGTGTTAAGTATTTTTAAATATTAAAAATGCCGAGAATAAGAGCCCCGATCGCTCCTATTTGGAACTATTTCGATGTTGGTAACAGTGTGAATACACTGTTGTTCATTGTGCAAAATAGCAGTATAACAGGATAACGAACAGCAGTTTACAATAACAGCTATATGGAAATAACACAGCACTGTTATTCGTTATTTGGAATCGGTCGTTACTCTCATCTCTAGACAGGAGGCGCGTTCAGGAGGCGCGTTCAGAGCCCTCTCAGAGCCTCTGGGTGTAGTTGTCCGGTTGTTTTTTAACTCGCTCAGTACGTCTAGTATGAGTTTTGATAGTTTCTGATTCCATACATTTCACACCAGCGCCTCTATCGGAAACTTTAATGAACTAGAATTGACAGTACGAGTTACAAAGTAATAAACTACTCGATCAATAACTACGTATTCGAATAGTGTGTTAGTATGAGTTACGTGTTTGACATTTGTTTGACAGTTTACTCGAAAACTATTGTAGTTTAGATTCTCACCTTACATTTTTATGTGAGTTTGGTACATAAATACGTTTTTTTGTGTTTCTAAACACTAAAATTATGTCTGCACGGTGGTACTTTGCATGGAGGGCCATGCATGATGAAATAGCGCATGGAGACAGCGGTGACAATCATTTTTAAGCCGTATCTCCGATACTCACTTTACTCAGCGCTGTATACCACCTTAAATCACCATTCCTTAAAAAAGTGTTAATAAATACACATAATTTAACCGAGATTTTTAATTCTATTTTCATTCCTAAAGTGTTTAACACAATTTATTATCATTAAAATAAATTGCGACTGACTTGTCCGCGACATTATAAAATTATATAATTTACAACAAACAAAAACTTTAATGTTTTTCTTTCATTCAACTCGCTTTAAAAATAATAAAAACGGCTAAGAAAACGTCACAGTGACAGAATCGCGTGTCTCTTTCCATTCACATGTGTGTAAGAGAGATATAAATATATGTATAATGTGAAGTTCGTCTAATCGAGTAAAACTAACTCGCTATCGTTTAAACGTGAATTCGAAACGAGCAACTCATACTACCGTTTACATCGTAAACTGACAGTTTGGCGAGCTAACAAAAACTATTGTAGTTTACTCGATTTAAAAACTCGTACTAGACGTACAGAGGCGTTGAACAGAGGCGCGTTCAGAGCCTCTGGGTGTAGTTGTCCGGTTGTTTTTTAACTCGCTCAAAGGCGTTGAACGCATTGCAGCAAACAAATCTTTTATCTCCCTCTTTCACTTAAATTTTGATCTTTCTATCAGATGACATTTTAGATTATGGCCGCCAATATCATCCAATCATGTAAGAGTATTTCAGTAATAAACGTCAGAGCGTTTTACAACCATCAAATTCGATGGTTGTTCGGTTGTAACTCGCGCCGACACTCTAAGGTCTTGAACGGGCCGGTTGTTTCACCCGGTTGTCACGCTCGAAGGCATTGAACGGGGTTAGAGCGAAAAGTTGAACTTCGCGCGAAGGCTCTGAACGCGCCTCTGATTGCAGCAATCAAATCTTTTATCTCCCTCTTTCATATTATTTTTCTTTTTATTTCTCTCTTTCTAGTAGATGACATTATAGAATATGGCCGCCAATATCATCCAATCACGTAAGAGTATTTCAGTAATAAACGCCAGAGCGTTTTACAACCATCAAATTCGATGGTTGTTCGGTTGTAACTCGCGCCGACACTCTAAGGTCTTGAACGGGCCTGAGCCGCGTTCAGAGCCTTTGGGTGTAGTTGTCCGGTTGTTTTTTAACTCGCTCAGAGCTGGGTTCAGAACCTACACTCGAGTGCACTCCGAGTGCACTCTGACGGCAACCGACGCGTTCAGAGCCTCGGGGTAAAAAACGCTCTGACAGGCGGTTAGTACACTCTGTACCCGTTCAGAAGCTTCGAGTGATGCAACCAAACAACCATCTCGAGCGTTAGGTGAAAAACACTGACAGATTTTATGTCAAAGTCGATGTCAAATATGTCAATGTCGATATCAAAAATACGCTAAATATCTATTATTTTATTAAATAACACTACTTTGAACTCATTTAAGCCTAATACATGGGAAATATAGTGATTTCTATGTGTTGTAATTATTTTTAAGCAGAAAAATGGATATTGACTGTTAATTTCATAGTAAGGATTAGTAATATTTTGCCCTTTGCTTGATCTTGCGTCTGTCTCGAGTATGTCGATCTTAGCTGTCAAATTTTGTTTATCGAGAGTTCTATGCTCGCAGGGCTTGATCGGCAAGATACAAACTAAAAAAAAGATAGCAACCGACCCGTTCTGAACCTCGGAGCGAGTGTGAAAAACACTCTCGGTAGCATTACTCTGACCCTCGGAACGCAACTCAGAGGTGTTGAACGGATTGCAGCAACCAAATCTTTTATCTCCCTCTTTCACATGATTTTTTATTTCTCTCTTCTTCTAGTAGATGACATTATAGAATATGGCCGCCAATATCATCCAATCACGTAAGAGTATTTCAGTATAACCGCCTGTCAGAGCGTTTTTTACCCCGAGGAGGCTCTGAACGGGTCGGTTGCTGTCGGAGTGCACTCGGAGTGCACTCGAGCGTAGGCTCTGAGGCGCGTTCAGGGCCTTCGCGCGAAGTACAACTTTTCGCTCTAACCCCGTTCAATGCCTTCGAGCGTGACAACCGGGTGAAACAACCGGCCCGTTCAAGACCTTTGAGCGTCGGCGCGAGTTACAACCGAACAACCATCGAATTTGATGGTTGTAAAACGCTCTGACGTTTATGACTGAAATACTCTTACGTGATTGGATGATATTGGCGGCCATTATCTAAAATGTCATCTGATAGAAAGAGAGAGAAATGAAAATTCATGTGAAAGAGGGAGATAAAAGATTTGGTTGCTGCAACGCGTTCAACGCCTTTGAGCGAGTTAAAAAAAAACCGGACAACTACACCCAGAGGCTCTGAACGCGCCTCTGAACGCGCCTCGGTTGTTTCATTCACCCGGTTATCACGCTCGAAGGCATTGAACGGGGTTAGAGCGAATAGTTGTACTTCTCGCGAAGGCTCAGAACGCGCCTCCGGCCTATTCGTCGGTTAGTTACAGGGGCGGTCGACTTTTCTATTGGCGCAATTAGACATACCTACTAGGGATACATCGAGTGTTACCTCAAAAAACATGTTTCTAAAAATCCTAAAATGGTAGTAAATAATAACAAAAGATTCATAGATGTTAACCATATTTTCTGATGACAAACATCTTTTAAAACATAAATTTGCGTTATTTAACTAAAGTTAATATTTTTAAGTATATTTTGTTTAAAATTATCCAGAAAGACTTGAGATTGAAGATTATTTATTAAATGGATAATGGATGTAAAGTCAATGTTAGAACTGGCAACATACATTCACAAAAAATATGGCCGAATTTATATTTCTGGCGCATGAATTATTTTCCTTTTGTTTCTCCATTGCGAATTTGCGCAATAATATCGAAGTGTGCTTGCTTTTGAGATAACGACTTTTCTTGATAGTGTCTTTTTGTGTTTTTACGTGAGAAATAGACTCGTTTGGAGACAGTGACTTGTTTTGATTTTTGTGTTAAACTTGAGTTCTTTTTCGTGTTGTTACTTAGATTTAATTGCTTTTCCTAAGACAGTGACTCTAAAACGTGTCAATTTGAATAGTTTGTCAGGGAACATGCCTGATAACCTGAAGAGAAAATGTCTCAAGTGTGGAATCTCACCACAAGATGATGCAATTGCAAACATTATACTATATCGCTTTCCAAAGCCAGGAACAACAAATATTCGACGGTAAGTGTTGAAATTGACCAGTTGAAATACTTCTGACATTGCCACGTCCTTTTTTTGTTATTCAACAAGCCTTCATCGCAGTTGTCAAACAACGACGTTGAAAACTTCTCTTAAATATTCGCGAAATTATTTTATGAAACTGTCTATCCTGGCACTTGACACCAGGGACCGGACCCGGTTACCGTTATAGCCGGTAACCTTAGGGTTTTGATGGGGTATTTTATAATGCTGGGTTTTTAAACCCTTTGCCTTACGGTAAGCTTTCAAACGGCTTACCGGTTTACACATTAATATCCCTTCGATTGAATTAATTCGGGTTACCGCTAACCAATATCAAAAACCCCCCAAACGGGTTACCGTTCTAAACGCTGATTAATTTGTAAAAAATATTTTAGACCTTAGGTATATCGCGTGTAGATTGCTTTTGCACCGCATATTTGCCGAAGGTCGCGACCGAACTCTGGCGTTATTGCGCCCGCAGTGCTATTTCAATCGCTCGGTGTGCGTGAGGGAAAGGGTTACCCTAACCCGAACAGTAAGCGGTTAAGCGCATAAACACTAAAAACCTTTAAGATTTGGTAAGCGGTAAATTATTGTTGTGGGTGGTAACCCCTATTTTACGGGTTATCATTATTGTTGGGAAACCTCTTGAACGGCTTACCGAGCCCACTGGGTTACCATACGAATGGGTTACCCTTTCGAACGGCTTAAGCAAATGAACGGGTTTTCCGGTCCCTGCTTGACACTAGCAGTAATGGTTGTTATCCTCTCTAACGACTAAATGCTACAATAAAAAAAAAGAGAAAAGACCCCTGTTAAAGCGGTAGCGGTTATGTTCACAATAAAAGAGATAACACTTCTTTGAGTTCTATTAGCGTTACTGCAAGAACATAAAATTATAATAGTCTCTAAATTCCGTAGATTAAATATCATAATGATAAATGAACCTTCGCTCATAATATTTTCTTTTTCAGATGTGAAATGTGGGCCAAGTATTGTTTTCCAAATGACAGTTGGTCGTCTGTGGACTTCCAACGTAAATTATATGCTGAGCAAAGGATTAAAAGATTATATATACTATTGACTTTATTAATGTCGAAGAGAAGAGATTATCCAAACATGCTGTTCCAGATATGATTGGTTTTGACAAGGTGAATAAAAATAGCTTTTGTATATATCCTACCTGTGTATATCTGTGTTAAAATAAATATTTTTAGCATTTTATGCATTCAATGTGTGGATGCTGAGTCCTGAGAGTGGACTCCATCCTAAGACTTGTGATATTTATATGCCGCCTGTAGAGTGCTCTTGTTGCATATTAATAATGATTATTTAGACAGTTCAGTGGTGTGACTATGGTTCATTTATTGATTGATAATGCCAAATTTTTTACATTTCAAATTGAGACAGCATACTTTATCAATAGTGCTTGCACTCCATCCAAATGTCCTGGCCTAAGTCAGCAATGCTGGCCTCGTGCGGATTGGTTGACTTCACATACACCTTTGAATTTCTTTATAGATGAATGCAGGTTGCCTCATGATGTTTTCCTTCACCATAGGAGCATCGACAAATGTACATATGAAATTCGAAAAACGAAAGACACATTGGTACATGGCAGGATCGACCTACGGACCTCCCGATAAGGACAGTGCCGAGTCCACAGCACCACCAATGCATCCATACTCTACTCCTTACTGTACTATAAATTAAAAATTTGGAACTCCAGTTAGATATGCATAAGCCAGTTAGATATTATTTAAACAATATACAATAAAAACTTGTCTAGAAGATATCAATTAATAGAAAATTGCGGGTCTGCTGGAAGAAATTTCATTTATGAAATAAGCAGATCCTTTATTGTGTCTTATGTGTTGTTTGTGCTGTCTAGTTTTATGTGTACAAAAATTGTTAAATAAATAAATAATATAGGAAAAAATCCTTGGTTTCTAAAAACAGTTCTATTTCTTTACAGGCATTGCCAAGTGGAGTCACATTCAAGACTTTTATGACTGAGATAATGTAAATCCAAATTTCGTGTTTGCTCCATCACTGAGGAAGGATCACCTTAACCCTAATTGCAAAGAAAAGATGAAAGTTAGTCAGCTCAGGCAGCTCAGGTTTTGAGTCATTCGATGGCTGCAGGCATGTTTGCAAAAATATCCCAAGGTAAACTTACCTACGTAATAATTTATATTGTTATATCAATTAATCTGAACCTGAAAATTTATAAAGATTTGATATGAATACCTAAAAATGTCTAAACTAAAATTTATAGCTCAGAGCAGAGTTCTGATTAAGAAAAGCCGTGGGTTCGATTCCCACCTCAGCCCCCATAGCATGAACACTGAAACAATAATTATGATAAAATAATAAATCAATATGAATGATAAAGCACTAAACTGTTTGATCATAGTGTGTTTTGTTGATCAGGCTTTGGGGCAGGCCTGATTAATTTTTTCTAGTTAAGTTTAATACCTTGACATCATTGATTTACTACCAAACGTAGATAGAGCACTTCATACAAAAACGCGCTTGAAATCTGTCACCTACTCGACTAAACATTTGTACTCGCTGATATATTGTTGAATATGCATGTGTGAAGTTACATCATTTCATACCTAGCCACAGATCAATTGACGTTTTAGTAACTATGGAAAAGAACTGCACGAGTCGCGATTGGGCAGTTCTTCACCGGCCCACTTCTCGAACGTTCATGCGTTATCTTAGTTTGGTAGTAAATCAATGCTTGACATACTTAAACATTTCCTACAAAGTTCATAAAAAATTAACAAACAGCAGCTGATTTTAACTGAAAGTATTATTTATAAAAATATTTCATCCAGCAGGCGTAGCACGGGCTGCCAAGAAATCTGTGATAAGACTCAGTGACACATATCCCTTGAGGAGCGTCAAGAAATTTTATCATGTCAGTCACACTAAGGCTGCGTTCCGAAAATCAATAAGAGTCACTATTAGCGCGCTCAAACGTGTCCCGAAATGTTGTGAGCGCGCTAATGTTAGCCGGCATGAAGAGCCACTTGACGTCATCAATAACGTCATATAGAACTTACGGCGCTCATGCTCTGGAGTGAAATCACTTTATGCGAACTGTCACTTTGACGTTCGATAATTGTGTTTTCGGTTCAAAATGAATGTACCTCTTCTTCCGGACCGAAATCGTAAGCATGCTGATGGCATTTTCAGTGTTCTCTTTAATTTGGACAAGGCGATTATAATCGTTAGTACTGTGAGTGCTGTTATCGGACCGCAGCCTCAATACGCGCCGCCATGCTACTCTTTAAGACATAGATATTATGTCACTGAAATTGTGAGATAATGCGTGACTCAAGTCCCGTCTTGGCAGCCCGTGCTACGCCTGCAGATGTTGGAATGTAAGATTTGTCATTGTGAGGGTGAATAACAATGCAAAATAAGGAAAACAGCTAGAAGAAATAAGTCGATTGAGTTGTAGTGTTGGACTGTCGGATGGCTCCTAGGAAAAATATTGCCTGAATTCCTAGTTTATATATTTCTATAGTTTTGACAATTTTCATAATTTAGTTTTTATTACATTTTCAGGGGAACTGCCTGCAGGTGCAATTACAACGGCGGAAATTGTCGCCGTAAATAGCGACTCTGCTGTTTTGAGGAGAGGCAAACCACACTCAACAAACATAACCATGAACTCGCCGCATTTCAAACATTTTGAACTAATGAAAAATTTTTTGAGGAAGTAGACTTTGTTGGATGCCGGAGCCCACCACCCACCACCTTCGAAAGATGGGTGGGTCTGGACTTTAAGAGGTATTTTGCAAATATTTAAAAATCTTAAAGAAAAACAGGATTAAATATCTGTCAACCTGTCGGGTACAGCAGGATGCAGTGGAAAATTAATTTGGCTCAATCCAGGCAAATTGTGCAAATTGCAATCCTACTGCCTCACAATTTTATAGGTGGATTGAAAACATCTATAATTTCTAACCCACATAGAGTCAGGAAACTGTGAAACAGACATTTATTATACAATAATAAATAATTTCAAGGACATGTTTTCTACACCACACACAAGCCAACAAGTAAAACCCCTAGAAGCCCCTGATATTGTGATCAATATGCTAGCTTCAGTGGACCACACTTTTGAAGCAAGCATGACTCACTCAGCTGAAATGCAAGCTTGTGCTTATTATGTGGGTTTATTATAAAAAAAAACTGAAGGTGACTTGTGGTGTGTTTGAGAAGATATTAAAGTTGACAGAAAATGTACATTCATTCATAGAATGTAAAGAGTATGTCGACATTAAGAAGAAATTAATTTATGCATCAAGAAATTTAATTAAATGCATTGAAGATTGTGCTACTCTATGCGATAATTTCTATTTAATGTCATCATCAATATTGGATTTAAAAACATTGTTATTAAAAAACCTCTGTGCGGATATAAATTTCACCTTTTAGAAACAGTGTGAGAAATATGTCTCAATTAATGTAAAAATTATTATAAATAGTGTTTTTCACATAACTATTAAAAGGTATTGTACATTAAACAACCGAGAATATGTAGAATCTGCTTCAAAACTAGCAATAAAAAAGAAGATGAACACAATAAAACATAAATAAAACTATCATACTTTTATTTAATTTTTACCTTTACTATTCTGCGAATTCTGACGTGATTTATGGAAACTAGAAAATAATATGCAATGATTTATAATTAAAATCATTGCATATTATCTAGTTTCCATAAATTACGATTACAATAAAAAATTAATATTACACTGCTTTTGAATTTTACCGCGTAAATAGTGCGTGGGGCCACAGTAAGATGGCAGTACAGTCAAAATTTGTCCAACGTGTTTTTCTATGTAGTTGTCATTCTTCCCTTGGGTATATGTGTTCTGTGGTTAGTTAGCAACCGAAGTTGGGCTGGTTGTTTTGCTAAAATTTTCTTTATTTTTGTGCTCGTACATAACGTGGTTCGTAAGCGTAAGCCGTATTAAAATAATGCAGACTTTCACTAGTATTCTGAATATAATATTTATTATAAGTGGAGGTGTTTTAACGTTCGTTATTCTATTCATTTTTGCAAAGAGACAAATCACCAGATTCGCATTAAGATCACGAAGAGGTCCTCACGTTCCCATCGGAACTGATGCTAAAAAAGTATGTTTGTTGATTAATGTTTAATAATATAATTTAAATACAAAATACATTTCATGTTTCATCCATGCATCAATGACTAGAGTTGCATCAAATAATATTGGATAAAATATCTGTTCCTATCTCTGGTCAATCGATAAATTATTTGCTTTACAATTTGCTTAAAGCTTTATAATGTATTTACCGGGGTAATGAGTTTGTTGGACTTATTTTGAGCATTATTGTAGTGTCTAAAGAAAGAGATTGAAAGACGCATTGAAGCAGTTCCCCGCATCATGCACGAGCCACGGTTGCTCAGCACGGACTCCTCACATTACATCTTGGAGCCGCAGCAGCCATACCACTATAGATTTAAAGCTGTGGATGCTGTCAAAACCCTTGGTAAGATTACATTCCAAATGACTTAAACCTCTTGCCTTTATTTGCAATATTTAAGTACCTATTTTTAAAACTGAGAGTATTAATGTTTAACAATAATTTATTATTATTTTATTTTATTTTAATAGGAAAACAAATGGTAGTTCATAACTATTTAACATATAATAATAAAAACTATAGATATAAACTATTAATAAGTTTTCGCATATAAATAACTATAAGGCTTGTATGTTGTAATACTAAAAAAAATTATATAAGGATTAAAGTCTACAACACTATGTTCTGACAATCAGAGAACCAACTCGAACCATTGCCGTGAGACAACCAAAGCAAATTTGGAAGGGCTTGTGTTAAACAAGTCTTAATTGGGGATGTCTCCCAGTTCATTGACAAAATTAGCAGCTCCCACAAAAAATTAACCTTTTCAGTAGTTAGTGTCACTTTGTGGTACAAAAAGTGGGTATTCTATTCTAATAGACCTACCGGAGACCCTGTAGAAATAAGTTTTATATCTATCTCCAACTCCATGCATAATAAGCTTAGAATTCATGTGTCGCCACTCCCTCTTCATGTGGATGACATAATGAGCTAACATACCTCTGGGAAAATATGGAAGAACGTCAAACATAATCCTTCACCAACCTGTCTGGGCATTGTGATGTACTAGGGCAATTTCTTCTTGTCTAAGATGACCCATGTCAAGCCAAAGGGCATACATAGGTTAAGGTAAGATGATGAATATTACTGAAAATACTTGTAATTCCATATAATACAATAAAATTAATCCCGAGAACAGTGCCATGATGTTTGGTCTCAAGCTACTGATGATGGGTCTAAAACTACCGCACAATACCACAATATTTTAATTTGTCATGTGTTATTAAAGTTTTTGTCTTCCTGACATAAATTAATAATTTACCTTCTTCTTTTAATTATGATAATGTGTTATCTTTCCGACAACAATTCTGCCAGCTTAGCGACTTAACTTAGCATGTGTTTGGAGAAAAATATGTTCAAACCGACAGAACTAATCCACTTGTGTGATAAATAAGTTAACCCAAGTTAGCATGCAACCGGACCCTGAAATACAAACAAATATGATGTCACAGTTGGATATTATTACATTTAATAAGTACATATAGGACATCACAATTTTTTTTTATAGATTTAATAAGTATGCAAAGTTAATGGGAAGGAGAATTTTTACATAAGTCAATGATTCATAAGTATCTAATTTACTTTTATATCTACTACATTCAAAGAAAATATGGTCTAAGGTGCCTTCCGCTAGATCACATTCACAAAGGGAGTTATCCCAAACTTTAATTTTATGGAGGAAGACAGGAGTACGCTTATTATATTTTTGGGGAGTGTTTTGTATTTAAAAAACCAAGGCCTAGACATGATAAGTGGTTGGATATTATAATAAAATATTCATTTACCTACAATGTACTCACACCACTTTCTCGTGGAGGTAGATAGAAATCACGGTTTTAACAAGGCAATTACATTACATTACTTTCCAACAAACAATACTAGGATATATTCAGTCTAAGAATTTGAATGCTTAGCAGGTTGACAATTGTTTGTACTTAATTGTACCAATACACAAACTAATGATATTTTGACAGTTTGTCATGTTGCATAATGCTCATTTGTTTTTATAATTTTCACAGAAGATGAGATTGCTCATCAAGAGCCAGGACTAAGGCGACACCCTCGCGAATCTCTACGAGCATTTCTTCTTTCTTCACTTGCTGCACCGCTCGACGGACGCGGTCAGAAGCTAGTTCACCAATTCTGTGACACTTATGAGTTTGCACGACACCACCCTGGGGAGTTCTCAGAGGACGAGTACCAGGCTTACAGCAGACTGCTGCTCAAACTACTGGATGCGTATGTCTGAATTATTTTAAATATTAAGTATACTTGCACAACTGCAATACTGCATGCAATAAATAATATAAGTTTACACTTGTATGTACCAAAAGATGATGATGACGATGAAGATTTTTGATACTGTTGAATGACAGTAGCTTCTAGATACAAATACCATACAGGGTTTGCATGGAGCAGTTTGCATATAGCCCACTAGGTTTACATTTTTTATCAAATTATTTTCTAAAATTATCCTTGGTTTATCTCATACATAACATATGTGTTAAACTACAGTGGATACCATCCATTAGTTTTTTAGGTAATGACTGTGTTGACATCTAGTCTATCCATCTAGGAAATATATTGCCATACAGCCCATACATAATGGGGAGGAATTTAATTGTAAACCCTATGCTACGGAGCTGATGTCCATGGCAAGGTTGTAATGTCAAAATAAGTGGCAACAATTATTTAATCAAATATTTTAAACTATTCCATTATTAACACAATTTTTAAAACTCCATGGAATTACTTCCTGAAGTTTTGAAGATGCAGGTTCGAATCCTGTCTGAGATGAAATGTTAACAATGCCAATATCAAACTGTAACACTTAAATCAAGGATTTTTTTTATTCTTATTTTTAAAGAGGCTTTAGTGGACTCTGGGTGACTATGCCAGCCTCATAGGGAAAATCGTGTGCCTGACTCCAGCTGGGCCACAAAAAAATACCGTGAAAAATATTGTTTGAGTATGCCGCTATAATGTCTAGGATTTGTCAGAGTTTGTCGGCAAGTTTCAGAGTTTGTCGCTTGCACGTTTCAGAGATATGTGTGGCCCGGAGGGGCCCACACAGCCCCCTTAAACGCGAGCCCAATGAAAACTGAAACTAGTCTGACAAACTCTAGACATTATAGCACTATCTAGACATTATATGATAATGGCACTGTTGACTTTTCATCTCAGACAGGATTCGAACCTGCATCTTCATAAGATCTATTTAGATTTATAAGTAACTGTGAATAAGATCTATTTTGGCTTATCAAAGGAAAAAGAGATTAATTCAGTTGGAATTTTTACTTGGGTCGAAAGTCTATTCCTTTTGCTCGAACCCACGTTGAATTATAATATCCTAGATATAAAACGTTGTATTCACAGCGCTCGGTTATTGAAGAGCGTGGGGGGTTGTCGCGGCGGCTCCCCCCGCACGTCGCCGCGCCGCCCGCGGCTGCTGGACGCGGCGAGGCTGCGGCCCAACGCCATGCGCCACTACACCGCCCTAGAGGTTTATATTGCAACAAATATTGCTTCTGATTACAGAAGGGTAAATTTTGAGGTACCGGCAACCTCGCAGGATTAGATAGCTATCATCATTAACTACAACGTTTGTTTTACGAGTTTTAAGATAACTCAATACATTGAACAAAAATCAATTTTCAACTTTTTATTGCACTGTCGTGACATTGATAAGTCTATGTTTCGTTTATTAAACGACGACGGAAGACAACGCTACGCTCGCGCGCTGTGCGCGTAGAGTTACAAACATTCTAGAGATATATTAAATGAATATTTATTTTTGTATGAAAGTAAAATCTAACGAATTATCAAAAGGCGTAGAACAAGCGTTGTAGTTAATGATGCTTGCTATCTAATCCTGCGAGGTTGCTGTTACCTCAAAATTTACCCTGTATACATATACACTCGCGAGCAAAAGTTTGGAATCAGTTACTTGAAATTGGTTCCGCGTGATCTTGCTTACTAATTAAATTTTTAATAATCATAAAAATGACATCATGTTAAAGGTGCAACTGTCCACTAAATCGATATAAAATTAATTCATATCGAGCCCGTAATTGTGGAATTATCCCGGATTAAGTGAAGGAGGTAGGAAAACAAGGAAATAGGGAAAAATAATGAATGAATAAAACAACAAAAATTATTAAATAAAAATTTTATTTATCTTTAAAAATAAGTGTCAATATTTTGTGTTCCCTCCCCTCGCCCTAATAACTGCTCCAAGACGATTCTTCATTGACCTGATCAGCTTCTGAATTGATTCTTGTGGAATACCTTCCCACTCCTCAATCAACGCTGATTTCAGCTCATTCAGACATGAAGGAGCAGGAGTTCTGGAACGAACCTTCCTCTTCAGTTCATCCCACACGTGCTTAATGGGATTCAAGTCAGGGCTGAGCGCTGGCCAGTCCAATGTGGCAATACCGACTTCTTCGAGGTATTCCGTTGTTACACGGGCAGTGTGACAACGAGCGTTATAAGGAGGAAGTCATCACCGATGTATCCCGCATAGGGAACGACATGTTCCAAGAGAATATCGGAAATGTACCGGTCCGAAGTTAGACCGCCTCCTCGTCCCCCGCCAGGCACGAAAACAAGCTCGGTTTTACCATCGAAGGAAATGCCGGCCCACATCATACAAGAGCCGCCCCCATAAGCCACTGTTTCAGCGACACAGCACTGTGCAAATCGCTCCCCAGGCCGCCTGTAGACCCGTCCTCTTCTGTCGCTACCGTGCAAACACATCCTGCTTTCGTCGGAGAACAGGACTTGCCTCCATTGCTCAACCTCCCAATCAAGATGGGTGCGAGCAAACTGAAGGCGTGCTTGTCGGTGAGCTGCCGTGAGTTTCGGGCCTGTGGCAGGCCTTTTTGGAGTCAGATTCGCTTGCTTGAGTCGTCGACGAACTGACCACTCGCTGGCTGCTACCCCACGAACATCTCGGAGCTCCTGTTGGACGTCGACACCAGTCAAATGCCGATTTCGGAGAGAGGTTGACACGATAAAACGGTCATCCCTCTCCGATGTGCACCGGCGCCGTCCAGATCTTGGTCTCGGGATTTAGCCACCAGTCTCCCGAAAGCGCTTATAAACTTTCGAAACACAGGATTGGCTTATGTGGAGCCGACGAGCGACAACCCGCTGGCTGAGCCCTTCTTGCAATAGGGCTACGATTTGTGCTGCTTCTGTAGGTGTTGTCTCCATTGTCGTACAAGGTAAAGAGTCAAAAGTGGCGGAGATGTGTACCGGTCAACGTGTGAAAGTCGACTGATAAAGAAAATCCGATAACAGGTGCTTTTATAGGGGGTCAATAGGTCGCAACTCGTGACGTATCAAACAATTGAAACACGTCTTTTTCGATACACCTTCACTTAATACGGACTGGCTCCATAAATACTGGCTTGTTTTTAATGAATTCGGTATCAGTTTAAAAGTAAAGAGTTGAACCTTTAAAATGATGTCATTTTTACGATTATTCAAAAAGTATTAACTACTCAAGATAACGCGCAACCAATTTCAAGTAACTGATTCCAAACTTTTGCTCGCGAGTGTAGTTATCCGCTATTTTGTCGAGAAAATGCCTGACGCACTATCGAGCGTGCTAGGAGATCGACAGCGGAGGTGCGTGGGACTTGCACCCACTAAAAACCCGACAGCGTCCTGCAACCGCATAGCTCGGGAAGCATTCTGGGAGTCCGGTTGGAGTCATCCAGAGCTCGAAACACTTTAGCTATTCCTGCGGGATGGCTTATCAATCGGTTGAACATATTACCAAGCTTATTATTACGGGCATAAACATAATTTACTAACACATACGTCATGATGACGTGCAGTGTCATGTCTGTCATGAATTTTATTTTGTTTTTTATTTCACACAATCTGGAGGCTCTTGGCCTTAGGTTCATCTCACCTGTCGGTAAGTGACGTTAAGGCCGAATTTCACAAGCCCACTTATACACAACTGTCGGAAACAATCGAATCACGAAATCTATACGTGTCACTTTTTATTGCTGCGCATCAAAACGAGACGGGACGTGAGTTTCTGTATCGAATCCGCGATCCGACAATTGTGAAAAGACTCTTCTACAACTGAGGAACTGACTATCGTAGCCGAAATTGTCGAAACCCGAGCCAGGCCGCCCGCGCTTGCACATCGAGATCGGGCAAGATCCGTGCCTCCTCCGACCAATCCGCGACGTAGGCGGCGGCAAGGGCCATGTCTCGGTCCAGCCGCTTGATGGACCAACGTCGCGTACGGCTGTTCTGGAGCGTGCGGGAAGGGCGGCGGAGGGACACATCGAATACGATGTGCCGGTGGTCGGACATTGTGACCAACTCCTCCGCGACCCTCCATCCCGACACCATGCGGTACGCAGCGGGAGTCGCCTATGACAGGTCGACGATCGACTGCCCCTGCCACCGCACGCAGACTGAACCTTGGTTTAGAAGCCGAAGGTCCAGTCCCGCCGCACACTCCAAGAGTGTCTCCCCTCTTACGTCGTACCGGGTATCGCCCCACTCTCTCGAGTGGGCGTTGAAGTCACCCAGGACGAAGACCGGACGGGGTGCGCAACCGCGAACGCAGTTTGCCAGCCCGTCCAGGAATGCCTCGAATGGGGCGGACCCCCACTCCACGGCCACGGGGAGTTATACCTAAAATAGTGCCTGCAACCTAACTGAAGAAGCTCGGAGTCTGCGTGGTGTATCCTATGGTCGACCTAGGTAACACCGAGATCTAGGAATGGCGTTAAAGTACCAGACTTGACTACTTGAATAATAACCTTACAGTTCAGCCCAGCATATTAAAAATATATTGTTTGATATCCCCCCTTAACATTTATTATTAACATAAGTTTGAGGATAATGCTTGTCTGTCACCCAAGATGCAGACTTTTTCTACTTGATATCTGTATGTACTCGTGAAATCAATGACTTACATTTTCAGAACATGCCAGTAGAGTCGAAGTTGGAAGAGGAGATAATTCGCGTACCGTCGCGTGGCGATCCCAAGCCGCCTGCAGACGAGACCGCGGTTTGACCCCGGGGTCGTTCACAGTGCCAGATCACATCCTAACTATTTAACAATATTTCATTTTATACTCAGTATGTGTCTCAATGTGTCAGTGGTGAACAAGATCGAGTTTATCGCTATAAAAACAATGTGTTCTCCGATAACTCAAATATTTGCTTTGTCGCGACTAAACAATTCGCATACACGCATGGGCGCCGATTATATTTATTTATGCGAGGCTCTAGGGGAGAGGGGTATTTTCTGCTTTCGTCCCTCCCTCCCCATGTATCTGCCCTTGCACCTCCCTGAAAATTATCTTGGCGGCGCCCATGTATACACGACAGTGAGGCTGTAGCAATATCTTACTCATCATTGAGTTACGGACGTCCAGAAACATCTAGAAGACGACAATCAGCGCTTAGTAGAGTATGCCTTCAAGTGGAAAGCCGTACAGTTTGGGCAAGGCAAAAATTCATTGCTCTTAGTACTAAACTGTACAACAAAATGAATAAAGCTTTATATGAATGAAGTTTAATAATATATTTAAGTTAGTAACTAAGCTTTTAGATTTGTAAAGTTGCACACAATATATTGCTATATAAATATACATATAAGCAGTGTAACAGTAGGAGGAATCGCTGCCGACTAAGATACAGCATTGATCCTAGTTTAGAAAGCAGAAGCTCTAAAAATTGTTTACATTGTGTAATTATATTCATAGCAACAGCAAACTGAAACTGGACCTAATGATTGAATAACTATTCTATTCTATAATATCGAACTTGAATATTTTCCACAACATAGCCCTACCATTATGTTATCCAGTTCTTTTGGAGGTTATGAGGTTTGTTTCCGATTAGCCAGGTGTCAATTTGTACTGTGATTTAGATGTTTCAAGTTTCAATATGCGAATTTGTTTTAGCAACTATATGTATAACACAGAGAATAGCGTGTTTGGGACTTGAATTTTATGGAGCTTTTACGATGGCCAAATGGCGTATTAAATCATTTTTAAGAGAGGATTTTATGATTTATAATTAGCTTTTATTCCTAGAAAAGCATTGAAAGCTGTTACAATATGTAGGTAAGGTTTTAATGAAAAATATGTATATAATTTCTGTAAATAGCGGTGTATAGATAATGTGTATTTATAAAGGTATTGTAAATAGAATGTATCAATCGTAGAAATATAAAAATTGTAAATAATATTTGTTGTAAATTATGTATTGTTATTGGTAGGTAGGTGCCGAGTAGGTGGTTTAAGCAACTCTCTTATGGTATTAAATATTATCCATCTATATGAAATAAATTTTATTTTATATCTTCAAAATATCACTAACAACTTGTGGTTATGTATATCCTGCTGTTTAAACACAAAGTGTTCATACAGAGACAGCACACCAGCCAAATCTCGTCTACATTAGGATCTGAACTTGTTGTCTTATAAGTAGTATGTTTCGACTTAAGAATTCCGGCTCAATAATACAAGAAGACAAACAGTTTTATAGTAACAGAAATAGGTTTGAAATAATGCATAATGATACACAATACTGTTAAAAACACAGTTTAATTGTATGTATATGTCAACGAAAAATTATAATTTCAAATTGGATAACAGATCTAAATTAACAAATGTATAAAAATATACAATTGAAATATCAAAAACATGGCAATACAATACTAATATTTACTACTATTATGTTGAGCGTTACTTTATTTACAAATTCAAGTACATTAGAAATCATATGCGTTTATTTACATCGTAATCATAGAATGGCGCAATTATACTATGTAATTAACCATTTTGGTAATGTAATGTGTCTGACCGTGTGGTGCTTAAACATTCTCATTCTAGTGACGTCACTCGTGTTTTATGTGCTGTCAGATGTAAAGGTAAACATTATTTTTACGAAAATTATTTACATTTTTCTGAAAAAAAATGGTAGTTGGTTTTATAAAAATAGACTCCAGAAACCTACCAAGAGGTAGTGTCGACATGGTAGTAACTTTTTTGTTGAAAGTGCCGAGTTTTCGAGTTTAGAAATGAAAGGAACTAAACTACTAGGTTAAGTTTTAAATCACAGTTAAGCTTTCGTGTTTTATTTAGAGCATAAAGTACGAAAAGAAAGTTATCGTGTTAGCCATTTTTTCAACATAAAAAAGTCCAGTTAAAAACAATTATTTAGGAACTTCTTTGAAGTTGATGGACACATTGATAAAACGATTCATAAAACATGAATCCACGCGCCTTTTTTTCAGAGCATTAATAACATTGTTCTGATTATAAAATATTGATGTCCAGCCCATTTCAAATAACTAATTCGAAACTAATGGAAACTTTCCCTGTGATATTTGAATTGAATGTTATCGACGAATGAGTGGCAGACAGGAGTGACGTCATCAGAACTGTAGGCCCGTTTTAGCGCGAAATTTGAAACTGTTTCAGACTGCATTTTATTGCAATAAGTTTTATTATTTTCATTTTTAACATACTTGTGATCTATTCTATATGGGACTACAATAAACGCAAAAATAAAAATATTGCATGTTTCCTATTGTACTGTAAGAACTTCGTGATAAGCAAGACCTGGGATAATTAAACGGGAAATAGATTACCTATAAGTTTTTCTCTTAATAACAAATAAGTTACTTAAAAAAGATCAGTCTTCTGACGCGTCCAACTCCATTAGGCCTTCCCTGTAAAAAAATGCGAATGAGTTTTTTATTGCATATTAATAGGACATTGGTGTGTGCAGAATGAAAACCGTTGTTCTGATAGCGCAACTGTATTTGTTCTTTTTCTGCATATAATGATACATTCTCAGTGTAAGGGGAAATCCCCATCAACAAACAAGGCTAGTTTCCTTTCGCGGGCATAGCTTATCTCATTAATGAAGAAAATCCTGAAAAACGAACAGCTATCTTTGCAGTGCAACCAAAATATAACCATGGAATAATACAATAACGAAGCTGGAGCCGGCCTATATACAATTATTCGAAAAATATCTTAATCGAAAACAATAGTTGAACAAGAGTTTTTTGCATATCTGCCCAAACCAGAATCTGGCCTTAGCCGAATAATCGGCACCTCTATCTTACCTATTTCTGACGCCAAGCCATAACGGGCGTATACGTACGTTTAATGTTTTACTTACAAAAAAACTGAGCACAAACGAACAGAGCGTATAACTGACCTTATGCAGAAGTTTACAAGAATAATAAATGGGCAAGTTTCTAAACTCATCGAGCGTGATTTTGAATTAAAGAAACATTCTGTTTGTTTAATCTGCGCGAGAGAGTCATGTTCTATACACCAATTACCCCCTGCTAATGTACATCGTGGATCCGCCCTTGCGCCAGGGCGGTGCTTACAGCGCTATGTTCCAGTTTGAAGAGTAAGACAGGTAGTCTAATTACTAGGTACTTCGGTACTTGACATGTCAAAAGTTGGCAACGTGCATTGGGTCATTGTACAGATTGTACCTATAGTTGCAAATCTTACGGGAACTACGTGTACCCGCCTATAGGCTTTTTGTAGCTACTTATCATCACGTGAACAGTCCGCTTGTTTTCCAACTCTGTTGTAAAAAAATATAAAAAAACTTGCCAGTGCACCCACGGACCGCGCTGTGCGTCGATATGCCGCAGGGCGACAGCGGCGAGGCGGCATGCGCGAACTACCTCCGGCTCTCCTACGTTCTCTGTATGACGCAGCCACTCCAACGTCTGCGCAGAACAAGTCTATTTGTTATAAATCACGTCACAGAAAAAAGAACATAACAGAGAAAAGCAGACTTCAAATAAAACCGACTTGAAAAACACCAAAAAGCCATAAATGATATAAGAATACAATGCAACATCATCTTTTTTATATTGGACGAATTACCTTTGATTTAAGTAACTGACAACCTACTTGGGCATCAATAATGTTATATTGACTTGACTTGATATTGTATTGCATGTTCTAGGTCTTAAAATGTACTTTCCTGGTATAACATCAACTATTATAAGGTCAAATAAAAACAAATACGATTGAAAAGATCTTTCTGGGGACATTCAAGTATTACGTAATGCAATTTTTCAAGATTTTTTACCCCTGTATGGGAGAGCATAATAAACGCCTGATTTGTTTGTCAAAGTTGCATGACAAAACTATTTGTTTCATAGTAGTTTGTTTGTCAAACATATCCTTAACGAACAAATAAATTTTGCAAACATGTTTGATGGTTTACAGCACCCTTAACGTTTTACAAGACCCCGCCTTCCGTCTCCCCCCATCCACCCTGTTGGCGTTAAGCGCCCTGTAAACGATCAATTTTGCTTGACAAACTTTGGTTTAAACATAGCCTTATACGAACAAAAAAATTTGTTAAACACGTAAATTTCATCGTTTACAGCATCGTTTAGACAAAACCCACGCACGCTTAATATCCGCAGTCGTTCCGCAAAAAAATGTATGGATATGACATTAGCTGCGGGGAAATAACGTGAAGTTGTCACAAACTAAAGTCACTCCCATACATTTTTTCTGCGGAACGGCTGCGGAAAAATATGCGTGTGACTTTTGTCTATGTCTAGGCCCCCTGGAGTTTTTACGTAATACTTGAACGCCCCCCTCTATCAAGGCATATCTATATTAATATTATAAAGAGGAAAGATTTGATTGTTTATTTTTTTTTCTTTGTATTGAATTTGCCTCGAAACTACTGAACCGATTTTGATGAAAGTTGGTATAGGGATAGTTCGAGAACAGAGGAAGGACTAGGGAGGAGGAAGGAATAGTGTAATTTTCCTACGGGAAAAATCTGACAGGAAAAGTTTTGCTATGGGAAAAGTTAGTTACAATGCAAACAAAGTTGCATACGATCAGCTAGTTTATAATAATTTGATTTGTGTATATGTACGGGTATCGTACTGATAGAATGATAGAGAGGATAGTTTAGAACACTGTTTATTGCTTTGATTGATAATGAGTGCACGCTACAACTGATGAAGGTGAACTGATTGCGAAACTATATTACAATAACAAAACGCGCTCGCTGGCGTAAACTGCTGACCGCGCGGAATGTACTGGCATCGGCCCGTACATCTTCCCGGGGGAGAAAAATAGGAAAAACATATTGATTAAATGATAAATGATGATGACCTATGAATGAAGATGAGACAAGGTGATTCAATTCGTTCTTAATATCTAAACTGATTGTTATTTAAGTAATGTTTATCTAATTATTAAACTGATTGTTCACACACTTTAAAAACGCTTTTACGAACGAAAGGTGAGGTCCCTTTGTCTTGTTTCATATTACGACTGTTATCTGATTTACGCACACTTGACTGAGCACTTTTCACTACACACTGATATAACTGATCACTTGCACTGGTGGAAGGGGCGGGCGTGCCGCCCGGAGCCTCCGCCCTGGGGGTCGCCACGTGAAGAACGTGTCCTCGCCAGCGCCATGCGACGGCACCACTGAGGATTACCACAATCACCAAAGTTATGTAAATTGCTGTATAATGGTGGACATCATGATATGATATGCTATCCACTTGTTCTTGATTTGCTTTCAGGATACAGATTTTATCGTGAATTTCTCTTAGTTTCTCTTCTGTTTCTGATACACCAGAAAAATTCGTGTTCGCCATTGTTTTCGGCAAAGTTATATTTATTAAATGATTAATAGGTGGTGTAAATCTTGTATAAATTTCCGATAGAGCGTTAATTTTCATGTCGCTATTCATTTCTTTGTGCGAATAAATAGTGAGATTCCTTGTTTTAATTATACAGCCTTGACCGAGGTGTATAATGCCCGAGCGTATCAGCTGTTGAACTGAAACTTGATCGTCACATAATATCCGAACCGGACACGTGCTACAGCAAAAATAAATAAAAGAATTAACTGCATTAATTTTAATCCATTCATTGCTACATGATTCTATTTTTGTAAGACATTGATTATTTTGCTGATTAAGCTGGCAAAGATCATTGTCGTTTAAGAAATTGTTGATGGGTTTTTGTGAGCGGCATAAAAAGTTTCTATCAAAATGTAAACATTCCTTTAAATCGACTTGTGTCATCGTAATGTAGAGATCCTTTCTTAGGTTGATGCCAATGTGGTCAGTTTTAGGTATAATGCTAATCTTATTATTTCCAGATATTTGTGGAATAGGAATAAGCTTGTAAATTTCGAAATAATCTTGGTCTACCAGGGGTACCCTAATCTCAAAGAGGCAATACTGATCTAATGTTCTTGTTTTTATTGTTAAAAATTGATAAATGCTTTTGATATCATTCTGTATATTATCTACGGGGAGAGCTAGGTCTTTCGGTAGCTGACTGGCTATGGTGCTTATTTCATTCTTCAGTAGTTCCGGTGACAAAAGGTGCGGGTTAAATCGTCCGTGATATATATCAATAATAGTATCTGACAGTAAATCTTGAATATTTTTTAAATTTTGTAACATATTGTTAGCCATAAGTGCGGTAAGTGTAAATGAATTCATATCAAAGCTTTCTTGAATATTTTGTTTCATATCGTTAGTTGCCTTATCTAAGCTCATTAGATGTTGATTTATAGCTTTGTGTTGCTTGTCAATCAAATTTTTTGTTCTTTTGAGAATATCGTATTCAGATTCGATGATAGAGGTCTGATTCTTCCATAATGATGACATATGTTTTTGATTGTCTTTTATTAGTTGTATATCCTTTTCATATTGTTCTGCAAATCGCTGATCTAAGACGCCGAACAGGCTGTTAGCGATGTAACCGACACCATCAATGAGCCCGCGCCGGCGCCGGCGCCGTGAGCGCGTGCTGGTGTGCTGACTCAACAGCATGCGATTGTTGTGGTCGAGTTCATTGTATCCATGCCGTAGCTGTAACAGGAGAATGTCGCATCGGATATCTTTGTTTAATTTGACACATTGATCGTCTAAATATGATATATATTTATTTAATGTAATCATTCCTTGTTGATAAGGGCTCATATCATAATATGCAAGTATCTTCCATTCGTCTCTGATTAATCTCATGTCTGAAACTTTGTCAAAATATATGTGATTGTTTTTTATTTCAGATAAGTCATAAGAACAAGATGCGTTATAAATTAATGTCATGAAAAATAAAAGTGCTAAGGCGACGAAGTTCAGTGACATATGTCTCTTGATTTTTGTGTTTTGTTTTGATGACGTATCTTGTTGATCTTCTGCATGAACAGGTAATATGGATAGTTTGATATTAGGGCGTTTTATGTAGCCATTTTTTGTTTTAGGGGTGACGACGCGGACGACGCCGTCTGCTCCTGGGTGCAGTTCCGAGACTCTGTCCAGGATTTTGCTTTTCTTTGGAATGCTTTTTTCTTCTCGTAAATTATTGATCTCATCTTGAAATTCCGCCTTTTGATGACGCATGATCACGATATTTGTCGCTTCTTTTAATTCTGTAATTGTCAAATAGTTGAATTTGCTCGCGTGTTTTCTTGTACCAAATCTACGTAGCCAGGGAATCACGCGTATTATAAATGAAAAATTGCTAAATTTGCTAATGAGCGTAGCTACAACGTCATACTGCTCTTGCTTTGTTATGATATTGACCTGGTTTGATTTTTTCATTTCTTGATCAGTGACATATGCAGGCCGTTGGTCTTGGTTATTAGTGCTATAATGTTGCAGCCAGTTAGGTCCATGCCACCAAAGAGAATGACTCTCAAGCTGTGTTGCTGTCATACCTCGGCTAGCCCAGTCTGCAGGGTTTTCCCCGGACCTAACATATCTCCATGATTCTGGTGGAATGACATCTCTGATTTTCATTACTCTACTCTCAACGAACGGTTTCCAGCGGGAGGGTTCACCATTTAACCACCCCAACACCACCATTGAGTCAGTCCAACAATGTATTTGTATATGGTAAGTATTAAAACTATTAATAACTTTTAAGAATAATTTAGATAATAAATGTGCGCCCATGAGTTCCAATTTAGGTAATGATATTTTCTTTTTCAGAGGAACTAGCCTGGTTTTTCCTGCTACTAGGGTGATTTTGTGATTGCTGTTAGTGATTTTGCAATATATGACGCAAGCATATGCCTTCAATGATGCGTCACAAAATCCATGGAACTCTATTTTATGATTTTCTTTGATGCCTAACCATCTTGGTATACGATAATGCTTGATATTATCGATATCCTGAATGCTTTTACCCCATAAGATCTTTATATTTTCAGGTAAGCTGTCATCCCACTCTATATTGGTAATCCAGACTGATTGGAAAATAATTTTCAAATTTGTTGTAATAGGCGACAGCCAGCCTAAAGGGTCAAATAGTTTAGAAATATCTGAAAGCATGGTTCTCTTAGTGGGCTTTGATATATTAGGTTTTCTTGCAAGTTCAAATAAAAATACATCTTGTTTGCAATTCCAGCGAAGCCCTAAGGTCTTTGTGGACTCTGTTTGCTTAAATGTATAATCCTTCTTTTCAGCATTATTACAGTTTATTTGTTGCAAGAGTTCCGTAGAGTTGGAGGCCCACTTCCGAAGATTGAAACCGCCGGACCGCAGTATCTCGGTAAGTTGCTTTTGTAACAAAATTGCTTCTTCAACAGAGTGTGCCCCGTGGAGTAAGTCATCCATATAGAAGGACTCCTTGAGGGCTTTGATAGCTTCACTTGCTTGATAGTGAATTTCTTCATCCTTAGCTAAACGCTGAAGAGTTGCCATGGCCAGGAACAGTGCGGCCTTAGTGCCATACGTGACCGTGGTTAACTGATACTCTTGCAGTGCTTCACGAGGTGAGTTTCTCCATATAATTTTTTGAAGGTTTTGATCTTGTTCATTTACCCAAATCTGTCTGAACATTTTCTTAATATCGACAGTCAAACCAATCTGATATTGGCGCCACTTTAATATTAGAGATTGAAGGTCCTTTTGCAAATTTGGACCCCTTGCCATGATGTCGTTCAGGCTTGTACCAGTAGAAGTTTTAGAAGATGCATTAAAAACGACTCTTAATGCAGTAGTTTCAGAGTCTACCTTTATAACACAATGATGCGGTAAGTAATTGTCTAATGTGTCGGTAATTTTAGCCGGTTTCATATGACCGAGAATGCGGTACTCGTTAATAAACAATTTGTAATTCTTTTCAATATTTTTATTTTTTATAAAGCGACGTTCTATTTGATGAAATTGCGCGATTGCTATTGATTTTGAGTTACCAAGCTGATCTCGAGAGTTGGGTTTGAGAGGAATGCGAACTTCGTACCGCCCATCTTGCTTACGCACGGTCGTGTTGTCGAAATAAGTTACGCATTTTTTATCTTCTGATAAAAGTGATTCATCTTCTGTGATATCTTCCGTCTCCCAAAATCTAGCAAAATCCACCATGTTACCCACAATGACATTACATTGTCGTGTTTGCACTGGTGACGTCATCGTTGTTCCGCATATTATCCAACCAAGTTCGGTTTGTTGAGATTTTATTTGTAGCGAATGATTTAAAATTTTGTTTTATAGGCATGTGATGGGTACCAATAGGTAATTTATTATGAGATTTGACTACATTTTCTTGCTTTCTTCGCGTGACTGATGATTCCATGGTAGTGAACTTCAGTTCTAAGAAACTAAGAAATTCTTTCAGTGTAGGGATATCACGTGGTTGTTTTAATGATTGTAAGTAGTCGTTGTAAGTATCAGAATCGAGTTTCAGCGACATGATTTGAACTATTAATGGATCCCAGGAACTCACATCGACCCCAAGATTTTTTACTGAATTAAGGCACTCATTGATGGTGTCATGAATACGCTTTATTTGATTGACATTGGCATGTTGCATAATAGGCAAGTTTAAGAGAATATTCACGTATGATGTAAATATGAGTCTTTTATTATGATATCTATTGTTTAATAGCTCCCAACAAACATGATAATTGGTAGAGTTTATTGAAAGATGCTGAATCAATTTTTCAGCTTCTCCCCGCACCTTGCTCTTCAAAAACTGCATTTTCTGAGCATTGTTAAGTGAAGGGTTATTATGAATAGACTCGGTAAACAGATCTTTAAAGAATACCCACTGATAGTAATTGCCATGGAATAATGGAATTTCCATTTGTGGCGTAGATTTTTCTCTGTGAGACATTGACCAAAGTTTCCCACTGATAGCTTTTTTCAAAATTTTGTAAGTTTTTTCGTTTTCAGTAAATGACCTATCGTACTTCTCATTTGAACCGTTAAGCTCACTATCTATCTCCCAATGAATAGAATCTATTACTGACCATCTGGAGTTGAGCTGATGTAAGAGATCTTCGAACTCCCACTTCTCGGTTATTGCTTCAAGATCAATGCCATCTACTGTGCGACTGAAAGCCCTAAAATTACTTGCTTGCTTTTTTAGTAGCTCTGCAGTCTGACTGTCCGTTACTTGAGATCTCTTTTCTGGAGCTGACACCAGTGACGATATCCCGGGCATGCTAGGGTTTGGTATAGAGACTGTCTTACCCGGTACACCACTCGGAATGATTAACTTCTGCAGGTATTGCTGAATATGAGCTTTGGCATTTATGTAGAAATCCAGAGCTTGTTGAAAGTGATTGTCACGAAAGTAAATGCTATTTTCGTCCTTATACTCACAGAGACGAGAATGATTTGATTCGAATTCTCGCCAATGTTCTTCCAGAGTGTTTAGCTTCCTCTTGATATAGTCTGTAGTGCGATGATCACTTCCCGTCTTCTTGAACGACGAAAGAAGCTGCTCCATAGCACCGACTGTCTGCTCTTGATTCAATAGTAAGGCTTCCATTATGATAAAGAAATTGGAAAGATCTTACTTGATAGATGACACGCTGACTGCTTGCTCGGTCACCTCTGCTTACTGGACGTATCCTGATTGTCCCTGATTCTCCTTGCACACGGAAGATCCAGTTGATTGACCAACACGCGCGAAAGGTCAAAAACTCGAAGGACCAATGTATATGTACGGGTATCGTACTGATAGAATGATAGAGAGGATAGTTTAGAACACTGTTTATTGCTTTGATTGATAATGAGTGCACGCTACAACTGATGAAGGTGAACTGATTGCGAAACTATATTACAATAACAAAACGCGCTCGCTGGCGTAAACTGCTGACCGCGCGGAATGTACTGGCATCGGCCCGTACAATTTGATCGAGCCCCGGTCGAGATGAAGGCCTCGGGGTTCACAGCGTATACGTACCTGCGTCGCCACGCGTCGCCAGTTGCGGCGCTGCAGCAGCGCCGCGCAGCCGGCGGGCATCATCCGCAGGCGCGCGCCGCGGCTTGCGGTGCTACCTAACGCCCAGCATCCGCTGAACGCCGCCACGCTCAGCGCGAACACGTCGCACAGGTACAGCTTCGCCGACACGTCGTCCGTCCTGAGCGACCACATTGCATTCATAGCCCCTATTTATTCAACTTTATAGTTTACAGTACACTTTACCTACACAAATGTTCGCAAGCTGGTTATTGACTCTCAGTTGGTAAATTTTTTTCGTTCAAGAATCAAAATTGTCATGAAAATATTTCTATATGCCAAAACCAATAATCATATGTAATTTTCACGATACTTCATTTATATGTACACCGATTTCTTAAAGATTTCTGATCCGAGTTAAGGTAGAAACAAACTATTGTGTCGTGGTGTGTTGTGACGCGTCAGAAGCGTATCGGTTTCATACATTTTATATGGCTAGAAACACATTAGCGCCACGACACAACACACTGTAATAATGTGTTTCTAGCCATTTTAAATGTATGAAACCGATACGCTTCTGACGCGTCACAACACAACACGACACAATAGTTTGTTTCAAGCGTTATCGCGTTACGTGATTCTGTATTCTAATATACACTTTTAAGTTACCTATCTAAATTTCGTCTCACATCTACCTCGTGACTCTCAGAATCATCCTAAGGTCGTCTGGCAGAAAATGCCTATGGCATTAAGTCCGCCTTGTACACAATTGTTCAAGAATTAAGAAATAAATAAATTCTTTTTTGTTCGATGCGAAATAGTTGCCATTTCGTCCCATAATATTTAATTCAGTTTGGCCCAGTAGTTTTTATTTTGTAATTATTCCGGTGTTTGCCTTGGCTCAAATTCTAATACACATGTATTAAATTGTATTAAAAAGATGGAAATATTTTTTTTACACAAAAAAAATTACGGATTTCAAAAACATTAAAAAGTCATAAATAATATAAGAATAAATACAACATTACAGTTTTATACTGAAGTCGGTGCCATGAAATTATCACCTGGAAAGTGTTTATAACAGAAATAATGGACACCTTGAGAGTATAGTAATTGGCTAGATATGCAAACAAATCAATTTCAGACCTTTGCCTAGAGAGGTCAAGTCGACGCCGCGTACTTGGACCTTTGTAAAGCCTTTAATAAAGTTGACCATTACAACTCGTTATTGTGCTCTTAACTTGCCCACTACGGCATACACGGAACGATGGTTAATTAATTATTTGAACAGTAGGAGTCAACTTGTTACAATCAAGAGTTCTACTTCTTTCTCAATGTCAATTTTATCAGGGGTACCACAGGGATCTTAGCTGAATCCACTTTTATTTAATATCTTTCTCAGTGATCTCATTGATCACCTCACTTGCCCTGTTCTTCTTTATGTGAATAATTTAAAATATTTACGGATGTGGAGAATGAAGCTTAGTACTTCAATGTTATTTCAGAGTGGTGTTTAAGTAATAACATGAAACTTAATGCAGATAAGTGTTTTATTTCCTTAACTCGGAAGCAAATAAGGGGCTTTGGCTGCTACTATATACAGATTACATGATCAAGCAGTAGGTAGGGAACTGATTATAAGGGACTAAGAGCCATTTTCACCAACCTCTTCTTAGCTTAGGTGACTCTTAGGTAGCATGCTGTCACATTCTTTTCATCAAAGACAAAAAGTGACAGCATACGTCTTAGGGGCTTCCTAAGCTAAGTAATGGTTGGTGAAATCGGCCATTAGAAGTTCTGTTTGACAAGGAATTTATTAATGAAAATGTAATACTCAACTCTTTGAAAGCTGTTTGCGTACGGGCCATTAGCTGCAGGAACCAGTCGGGAGTTGTGTCCAAATCAGCGGCGGCTTTTAATGCAGGCAGCATAACCGCAAGGGAGGATTCCTGCTCCCTACAACACAAAGAGAAAAATAAACTACAAAAATCCGGCTCAAAGGACCAAAAATTATAGAGTGATGATGTAAATGTATTTAAACTTAAGTATTACTACAATTCAATCTTAGTCATCCCCGGTGTACTCTCACCTAAATAATTTTAAACTTTGGTAAGTATAATAATCTCACGTTAGTTGATTTTGACGTTTTGCCACCACTCCCAATAGAGACAACTTACATGACATATTTACTCACGGTAAGTATGCGGCAACAAAGTCTAATCTATGAAATAGAACAGCAAGGTCTCTCAGACCGTATCTTTGCATATAGTAACTTTGTTACTTTAAGTTTCTTTAGGGTTTCGCTACTGAGCTACCAACACTACTAACAGAAACGTCACTTTGGCAAATGTTACTCACGGTAAGCACACAGCTTGAAGAGTGATTTATTAACTACCGAGGTAGATTAGCAAGTTCTCATAGACCTTAACTTATGATCAGAATTTAACGAGCAATTAGCACTCCTAAATAGTTGCCACACTTTGGCGTGATTTCTCGTGGCAAGTAAGTAGCTTACGTGTCGATAATCACGTCGAGCGTAAAGGTGACAAATCGAGGTGGATCAGCGAGGTCTCATAGACCGTAAATTTGGTCAGAGCTTAACAGTTACAAGCACTCCCACATAGTTGCCATGCATGGCCTGGTGACTCACGGTAAATAAGTGGCTTGCGTGTCGATAATTTCATTGAGCCAGAGCAGCGGGGCCTCACAGACCGCGGCGGAGGCCAGCGCGGCCCTAATGCTTGTGGCCTTTCTCAACGTTTCGCTGGTAAGCTCCCACCAGCCCGACGGGGAGGTCATACGTTCGAGGTATACGCTGGGCAGCGACACGCACACGGTTACGTACGCGGGCCAACTCTGCAGGGACATTAAACAGAATATCAATTAATTTTTTCCCTTCCGCTCTTAAATTTCAAACGAAGGATTTAACAAGTTTCAAACGGTGAAAGATGGAAGGATTCCTCTATTACAACTAACTGACTCTGGTCTGGCGTTTATTTACACTGCATGGGTCGTAGCTTTGAGGGTGCTGTTTTTTTAAAATAATATTTTGTAATTTTCAAAACTTTTAAAATAAGTTTTGAAAATACATAGATAAAATAGAAGAAAATAAATTCTCACTAACTCCTATTTATATTAACATTTTTTTTTTCATATTCTTAATGACGAAATAATCTCAAAATCCAGTGGTCCAATTTATTACCAACCACCCATTCCGGACATCTTTTAACTGATAAGAAGAATAGGCGCAAGAAACTATTCAGCTTATTGGTTTCTTTCATGTTAAGTAAATGTATGTTTTTAAGGTACAATGGGACTAGCATACATTGTAAATCTCTAAATAACATAAAAGAAAAAAAACTGATCAGCTTTATCAGAAGTACTGATATTTACAATAAGCATAGGCGTATATAGATGGGGGGCCGGGTGGGTCATGCCCACACCAGTTTGGTCTAGTCAATTTTCGTTACTATTTTTCAGTGAAAGCGATTAAAGCCGGCTTTTGACTATAGGATGTAATGTACAGGATGTCCCAAAAAATAGTGTCAAGCGTAAGTCCAGAGTTAGAGCACCTCTTGGCGTACCCGAATCACCCCCATGTATGTTCCGCGATTATTCGTAGTTTTCGGGTAATAATTTTATTTCTGACTTTTTGAAAATTTTGATCCAAAGAACTTAAAAATTTTAAATAAAAAAAAGTAGAACATATTTTAATGTTTTTCTTTTTGCCACTGAATCATCTTTAGTGCTTCTTTTATGTCTAAAATAATTAGCTTCGTAACTTTAGTGGAAATTTAGAAAACAGTAGTGTAAAGTCAAAATTTGAATGTTAGTGAATAATTACTTAAAAATTCATCTTTAAATTAAAAATCTAAACAGGCGAATTCATGGTTTCTAAGTATGTGTAAAAACTTCTCTAGACTCTCTGCTTTCATAATCATTTAAAAAAAGAAGTACTTAATAGGGCTACTTTGGCTTAAATCGGCCATCAAAGACAGCGAGGTAAAATTTCATAAAATTTACCAAATTCCTATCAGATGATAAAAAAATATATCTGGTCTTTTTATAATTTCTAAGCTTCAGATTAATTACAATTTAGCAAAAATTAACTACATGAAACCCATATTTAGATATTTTTCTCGCGGATCACATCGGTTGTAGTGTTGGATGTAACGCAGTACTTACCTGCTAAAAAATTGCCCGAGTGAGAGGATATGAAAGAGACCGCATTATTGCTATCTCTCTCACTCTCATTGGCGAAATGGATAACTGTAACTGAGGAATGCTATTCTTTGTGACAAGGGGATGAGGCGGGGGGTGTAGTCCGAGCGCCTATTGTGTTCTGGCGCCAGTCGTTTGCCTGCTTTTGTTTGCGCCTTACGTACGATACGCTCATTTGTGATTATTTGACGAACTTTGCTTTCTTTACGGACCTTGAGTGCGATTACGATTTGGTTTTGTGTGAATACGGGATTTTGACAAATTTGGCATTCTTAACGGACTTTTCAAGCTCTTCATTTTGTGATGTCTTTTTCATCGCAAGAATATGCTCTTATGCATTACTTTTATGGATATGCAAGAGGAAATGCTTCTGAAGCAGCCAGGTTGTTCCGGCAGCAAGTACAAAATGGAGGTGGACCTCAGCCTGAAACTTGGCCTGACCATCGCATGATTTTAAGAGTACATAACTCTTACATGGAAGGACGCCTACCAGGTAGAAGATCGGGGCGCCCATCTGAAATGAGTGACCCAGATACTGTCCAATCAGTGGTCGAAGAAGTGGTGAGAGATCCATCAGTTAGTGTAAGAACAATAGAACGTCGAATCGGAATTCCGAAATCACAAGCACATCGAATACTTCATCAAGAGCGTTTTCACCCATATCACATCCAGAAAGTTCAGCAGCTCAAGCCCGCAGACTACCCGAGAAGGGTGGCATTTTGTCAGGAAATGTTACGGAGACAAGCTGAAAACGAAAATTTCTTTAAAAATATTCTATGGACTGATGAATCACATTTTAAGCGATGTGGGGTGTTTAATGCGCATAACTACCATTCGTGGAGTATTGAAAATCCACACCTCACAAGGGAATCTAATTTCCAAGAACAATTTAGTATCAATTTGTGGTCAGGCATCCTAAACGGACAGCTGATTGGTCCGTTCGAACTACCGGACCGACTGAACAGCGAGGCCTACTTGCAATTTCTACGACGTGATCTCGGCGTCTTATTAGAAGATGTAGACCTATTAACGCGGAGAAATATGATTTTTCAAAACGACGGCGCTCCATGCCATTTTGCTAGAAATGTTAGACAACATTTGTCTGAAACATTTCCAGGCAGATGGATCGGTCGTGGAGGGCCCATTGCGTGGCCGCCACGGTTCCCCGACTTGAACCCCATAGATTTTTTCGTCTGGGAATACTACAAGGAATTAGTATACGCCAAGGACATTACAAACGTCACAGTGTTAAGAACAAAATTAAGACAAGCGGAAGAAACAATAAAAAACAACAGAATTGCATTTATAAATTTAAAAGAAAACTTTTTTAGACGATGTAGAATATGTATTGAGCACGAAGGTCGTCATTTTGAAAACTTTCTTTAAGCGATCGAATAATAAATACTTTGAAAATAATGTTTTGTTTCATTTATTAAGTTATAATAAACCTTCAAAGGTTATTAAAGATGGCAGCAGGAACAGTTATTTTTGACCTTCAAATAATACATTTTTAGCTTTTCTACAATCATTTTTGGTTTATTGGTAATAATTGGAATTTAAAAAAAAAATTATTTAGAAGTCGAGTTTTATGAAATTTTCACCTTGCTGTCTTTGATGGCCGATTTAGGCCAAAGTAGCCCTATTAAGTACTTTTTTTTAATTATTATGAAAGCAGAGAGTCTAGAGAAGTTTTTACACATACTTAGAAACCATGAATTCGCCTGTTTAGATTTTTAATTTAAAGATGAATTTTTAAGTAATTATTCACTAACATTCAAATTTTGACTTTACACTACTGTTTTCTAAATTTCCACTAAAGTTACGAAGCTGATTATTTTAGACATAAAAGAAGCACTAAAGATAATTCAGTGGCATAAAGAAAAACATTAAAATATGTTCAACTTTTTTTTATTAAAAATTTTTAAGTTCTTTAGATCGAAATTTTCAAAAAGTCAGAAAAAAAATTATTACTCTAAAACTACGAATAATCGCGGAACATACATGGGGGTGATTCGGGTACTCCAAGAGATGCTCTAACTCTGGACTTTCGCTTGACACTATTTTTTGGGACACCCTGTATATTACATGTTGAACTATATATTACATCCCGGGTTTGCTGTTCTCACTATCAGATATATTTTTAAGAATAGTTCAGCTTCTATGATCCTAACATCATAACGTCTAATCGAAACGGTTGACTCCTCGTTAATAAATGGATAATATGGAAATTGTTTTGCTAGATACTTTCGATAGTTCATCAGACGAAGATGATGCAGTATTCGATTTACATGTCTCATTATTTAACAAAAAATTCAATAAACGTCGATTCTGGATATCGAATCATATTAGACTAAGAAAAGATTATTGATGGTGCCCAAGGTAGACACCACCACGTCGGCGATTCACCGACACTATGATTCTTTGATTGCTGAATCCAAAAACCGATACAGATAATGTTTACCTTGTCTCCGTTCAGTCTGCGTATGTAGCCGGTGGACTTCCTGAGCTAGCTCGAAGGAAGTCGCGGCTCCTGAAGTTCTGCGGTGGATCCACCGGTGGAGACCGGAGCACTACAAATGCCTATTAGGCCACCACGGCTCACACACGCGACGATAATACTTTTGCACAACACCAAGCGGGCTTTCGCACCCCGATATTAGGTGCGCCGCGCAAAACACAATTTGTTAGTTATATTACATTTTATTCCGGCCCGGACATAACCTCTAACAATGTCATGACATTTCGACCCGACTCACAGACTTATTAGAGATACTACGTATACCCGACTCGACTGACATCTTACATGCGGCCGGCCGCCACAGACCAAAATGCTGTGTTGCCACTCGCTCTTCCTCGAGCGTGAACAATTATAGTGAATTTCTTATTACGTTTCTCCATGCAGCATCCTTAATTTCAATCATTTTACACTCTTCACGATTAGTATATTTTAATAAACAGGGATATTTCCTAACACTTTCTATAAAATGTTCCATTATAGCAGGGTTTCTTAAAGTGGGGTCCGTAGCATGTGTATCAGTGGTCCGCAGTAGATCAGTCTGTAAACATTGTGTAGTAAACTCGACGTAAACATGACATGCGTCTTGCCTTGTCGAAGACAATCCCACAATTTAACGTTCTCATTGAGGCCAAACAGCTGCACCCTTCTCATTAGCTTAGTAGTAAGTGTAATGCAAGGATCAATAAAAGTATTTTTTATCAATATAAATAAGGTGTTCTTCATTTCCAAAAATATGGTTAAACAGGGTCCGTGGAATTGATTAAATTGTGAAAGGCTTCCGTGACTGCAAAAAGTTTAAGAAACCCTGCATTATAGGGATAAAAACGTAAATAGGTAAATACGTAAAGAAAAGATTGCGAACCAAAATACCCAAAAATCATAACATGCGGACAGCTAGGTACGTGCGCATGACCGTCACGATTCGAAATGAAGGCGAGGCAGAGGCGCGGTGTGCGGGAACGTGAGGTAAAATATTAGGTTGGGGAAAAAGTCTTTTCGCATTATAGTATGTATAAACTTGTAATAAAATCTCTTTGGCTATACTATTTGTATCTGGCTGGTTTTGATATCATTGAAAGTTTAAATTTTAAAGAACATAATTCCAAATTCAAATTAGGAAAATGTGTGATTTTCATTTGTTTTTCGTACCGCCAAGATGAGTGAATCTAATGAAAAATTCGATACATTTTAAAATTTTACTACAAAAAAGGTAAAAATGCAACGCAAGCCGCGAAAAAAATTTGCGATGTTTATGGACCTAGTGCAGTGTCTGTGAGAGTAGCACAAATTTGGTTTAAGCGTTTTCAATCCGGAAATTTTGATGTCAAAGATGCACGTCGCTCTGGTCGCCCTATTACAGATAAAATGGATGCCATTTTTGAAAAAGTGGAGCAAGATCGGCATGTCAGTAGTTACGACGTAGCTGAAGAACTGGGAATTGACCACAAAACAGTTTTGGCGCATTTGAAAAAAACTGGGTACACAAAAAAGCTCGACATTTGGGTACCTCACGAGCTCACTGAAAGAAACCTAATGAACCGTGTACTCATTTGTGATTCTTTATTACGACGTAATGAAACCGAACCATTTTTGAAGAAGCTGATAACTGGTGATGAAAAGTGGATCACGTACGACAAGAACGTGCGAAAAAGGTCGTGGTCAAAGGCCGGTCAGGCTTCACAGACTGTGGCGAAACCCGGGTTAACTCGCAACAAGGTGATGCTGTGTGTGTGGTGGGATTGAAGGGCATTATTTATTATGAGCTGTTACCACCAGGCAGGACCATCGATTCTGAACTCTACTGCGAACAACTGATGAGATTAAAGCAAGAAGTTAAGAGAAAGCGGCCGGAATTAATCAACAGAAGGGGTGTGGTTTTTCATCATGATAACGCTAGACCTCACACATCTTTAGCCACTCAGCAAAAATTAAGAGAGTTTGGCTGGGAGGTGTTAATGCATCCGCCGTATAGTCCTGACCTTGCACCTTCAGATTTCCACCTGTTTCGGTCTCTTCAGAATTCTTTAGGCAGTGTCAGGTTAACATCACGAGAGGACTGCCAAAACCACTTGTCGCGGTATTTTGACCAGAAGTCCCAAAATTTCTATAGCAATGGGATCATGTCCCTACCTACAAGATGGCAAAAAGTTATCGAACAAAATGGTACCTACATACTTTAGTTAAATGTAAATAAACTATATTAAAAAATGTTTTGAATTTTCTTAAAAAATGCAAAGAAACTTTTTCCCCAACCTATTATATACCGCCTAAATAGCCTTCAAATATAGCTCGGTCGAGCGAAAAAATATTTACAGTTTGGGGTGTAATATATATTATAGCACAGTGAGAACGGTCTCGTAAAAAAGTATGGCAAGCGATAAAATATTAGATCTCAAAATGTAATTTATATTACATTACATCCCACAGTCAAAAGCCGGCTTAACTCCAGGCATTGGTATCATTGAAATAATCATAGACTTTGTAATAAGAGTAATTTTACATGCTCTTTAAAGCTTCGGAAAGACAAAGCGGTAACACTTTGTTGTACACAGCTATACATTCTGCCCCTCTCTTTCTCTCTTTTATTTGGAAAATGTATTTCCCAAATAAAAGAGCCTCTATACTTTTTTAGCCTAAACGTTGGAACAGCAAGTTGATTATATTTCTTGCGTTTAATTGGACTAATATCAACACATGCTAATGTATATATTAACAGATCTTTCGAGTGAATCTCTTAAATAACATATAAGATTAAATTATTCTATATTATGCCATCTTAGATTAATATCTCGCAAATGCCTTTACTTTAGGTGCATCGGTAAGTATGTAATACTCACTCATACATATAGCAGTATTGTTTTACTCACGATGTTATCATCAGGTATAACGCCAAGGTAGTGTTCCATGATCTGTGAGAGCAGAGTCCGGTTCGCGTCGTGTATCTTATCACAGTCGAGGCAGTTCTTCACCATCGCAAGGTGCCTGATGAACAAAGGCTCTTCGCCCGCCGCGCCAGCCATCTTGGCTTGGGAGATGACTTGGAACGCGTGGTAGAGGCAGCGTTCTATTGGAGTCCTGATTGAGTTGGGAGGCATACCGCGACACAAGATCGGGAGTAGATCGAACACTAGCTGGACGTCCAACTCCTAGAGTAAAAGGCGCATTTTAACTGCTTATCCATTCTATGAACCATTGAGACCAACCCACACGTCAATTTATTTTAGTTTGTTAATGTATTTTCAAGTATTTTAATAAGGCCTGTCAATGTATTTTACTAAGGCCTGACGATGATGTATCGAAACCGGTCGCAATAACTTAAATATAATAAAGATTCAAGTGGAACTAGTGAAATTAGTGTTTTAATAACAAGATATCAATGTATTTTGTTTGGGTCAAATCTTGCAAGTTAAATTTGACCCACTTGCCAGTGTCCGATTGAGCTCAAATCTGGTATACACCTTTAGTTCCGATGACAATGCAATTATGTATAATTATTATATCTTCACTTTCAATAGAACCGTTTAAGTTAAAAAAATTACTTATTGTGTCTTGTTATACTTAAATTCAGACTCTGACTAAAAGATTGATATTTGAACTTTCAGTGGTTAAAGATGATATAGAATTATTGTATTACACAAAAAAATTGTAGACTAAAAAAGAAAAAAAGAAACACTACTAACCGAATTGGAAATTAAAAAATGCTGTAATAAATCGTAAATTTAAACAAAAAAAAACTTCCATATTAACTATTTCGCAAATTTCAACAACAATGATATGAATTTTTACAAAGAGGATAGTGTTTTTCTCGTTCTAATACAATAACCCAATATAACAATATCCTATATTACGAGTAATTTAACCATCATTTAAAATGTACTAATTAGAAGTCTTTTCGTAGGGCTGTTGGTTAAGGTTGGCAGTTGGCACATACAAATTTTTCGTGATAAGAAATCTAAAAATAGATATTTTGCATAGATTTAACACTTTTATTAATTTTGCGAAACATAAAGTGACAAAAATGATCTTTAGCACTTTCCTACTACAATAAAGTACAATATAAATAGAATCCCCTATAATTCGTTATCGAGTTTGTGTGTCTCGAATGACGATTCAATTTGGTTAAACAAATTAGCAGCCTGTACAGGAGCCTCGAAGAGTATTTTATTATAAGGAAAAATTCAAAGAAACTAAAGTCTTACAATTTTCACTCATAATACGAGTATAAGTCGAGACTCGAGACGTTATTTCTATAAAATAGGCCCTAGGGGGTAATAATAATGACTCCAGAAGGTTTTATTGCTAAAAGATGCTCATAACGTAAAAATATAGTTGTAGATCATGACTGGCCGAAGCCTCACACAAAATAGACAATCCCCTTTGAATCGTATTATTATTATTATTATTGTTTCTTGGTAACTTATTCTCCCTTTTGAAGGGGTATTTTGCAGGGGTATTATTATTATTATTATTATTATACATTTATTCAAAAAAGCATCTTAAATTTAAGTTTTTTACAATATATAGATATAAAAACACAAATATTATAAAAAACTTAAATCTAGGGTTCCACTGGCAGCGGAGCATGGCCCAAGCTACCGGTGGTTAGGGCTACAGGGAGAGGAATCTCCGAACGATACGTGCCGTGTCAAGAATCACCGCCTTCTGTATCTGGCCCTTGATCCACCCGTCAAGCGAGAGCCCCTTAAGATGTCGGTCGAGACTCTTCGCTATTAAACCGTTCGCAGAAACTACTATCGGAACAATGATCGTCGAGTCAACATCCCACATGGCGGTCACCTCGTGAGCCAAGTCAAGGTACTTGCTGACTTTGTCCTTCTCAGCTTTCACGAGATTCTCATCATGAGGGACAGTGATATCGACGAGCATTGCTCGGCGTTGGGACCAGTCGACCACCACGATATCAGGCTTATTGCAAGCAATATTCCTGTCCGTGATGATAGAGCGGTCCCAATAGAGCAACGCACGACCATTTTCAAGAACCGGCACTGGTGCGTACTTATAGTACGGCGTCTCAGTCTCGACAAGGCCGTATCGAATGGCAAGTTGCTGATGGATGATCCTGGCCACTAGGTTGTGTCTGTGCAAATACTCGCCGTTAGCGAGATGAGAACAACCAGAGATAATATGCCTGAGTGACTCTCCGGGACGGCGGCATGCTCGACAGATGTCAACTGTACCGTCCTTCAGGATATATTTTCTATAGTTGTTCGTCATCATTACTTCGTCTGCAATTGCACAGGCAAAACCCTCGGTTTCCCCAAAAAGGTCCCCGAAGCGCAGCCAGTTTACCGAAGCGGGCAGGTCTACATCGGGTCCAGTCAAGGCCCGATAAAACCTCCCGTGTAGCTCCTTGCCCCTCCATACTTCCTTGCGGTCTTCAACGTTGAGCACCGATGGTTTGCGCCAGTTCTCGATTGCCATGGATAGAGGGGTAAGTCCTTTGTCAACTGCCACAACATCACGATGCATCCCGCATTCGTTGTTAAGGAAGTAATTCCTGAGGCTGCACACTTCACGGTTGTGGAGGTTCTTGGCGTTTAGAAAGCCACGACCTCCCCACTTCCGTGGAATGTACAGTCTCATAACAGACGAGCGAGGGTGGAGCATGCGATGTGTTGTGAGCAGTTGACGGACTCTTCTGTCCAGGGCGTCCAGCTCAGTTTGAGTCCATCTCAGTATGCCAAAGGAGTATATCAATAGAGGCATCACCCAACCGTTGAAGGCACGCACCTTATTGCCGCCAGACAAAAGACTGTTAAGTACCTTTGCTAGGCGACAGAAGAAGCGTGCCTTCACCGATTTCTTGACGTCCTCTACTGATATTCCCAAAGACTGAGCCATACCAAGATATTTGTATGTGTCGGCATCGGAGAGAGATCTGAGTGTCATTGTCTCGGGGAGTTGCACATTCGGTGAATTCACAACTTTCCCCCGCTGTACATGTAAGACCGCACATTTGTCTAGACCGAACTCCATTTTGATAGCATTGCTAAAAATCTGTGTGATTTTCAGCAGCTCCACCAAATCTTGGTGTTTCGGTGCAAACAACTTGAGGTCGTCCATGTACAGCAGATGACTAATGACTTCACCCTGTCTCCGGAGCCGACAGCCTAGACCTGAGTCCTTCAGCAGAGTGCTGAGAGGATTCAGTGCTAGGCAGAACCACAAGGGACTCAAACTGTCACCCTGGAAAATACCTCTCTCTATTTTAATCAAGTCTTGTGGATCAGGGGGACTGTCGCCACCACATGGTTGACGAAGGGCTGTGGTCCACTGTCGCATACAGTTACTTAAAAAGGATTTCAGAGTTGCATTAATTTTATACAACTCTAAAATCCTCTCCAACCACGAATGCGGCACCGAATCATAGGCCTTCTTGTAGTCAATCCATGCAGCAGAGAGAGATCCCCTGCTCCGCCTGACCTGTTGGCTAATGGTCATGTCTATTAAGAGGAGCTCCTTCGTACCACGGGACCCAGCCTTACATCCATTCTGAGTAGAGGCCAAAATGTTGTTTGACACGATGTGTGTGTTAATTTTTTTAGTCAGAATGGATGTAAGGAGCTTGTAGATGGTAGGTAAGCATGTGATCGGTCTATAATTCTTATTATTATAGTGCATATTTTCATTTGTAATGATTTATAACCGATTGTCTCTCTTCTGCATTTAGTTTCTCTTTTTCTTCGAAAACTTTTAAGCGCGACTTTCGTCTGTTGGTGGGTCAATGGAGTGAGCTGACCGTACGAGTATTGTGCTTAAAGAAAAACTCACGGTGGATGTTTCAGGGTTGATTTCAGCGAGGAAGTTGTCGAGCAGCCGCCTCGCCGAGCCAGTGTTAGGCGCCTGCCTCGCCGCCAAGGTCAGGGCCGCACGTCTCCACGCGGCGCCGCGAAGCAGTACCTTACACAAAACAACAATAGGAAACATGGATAAAGTAAGGTAATCATTATTTTTGAACTCCCAATTTTTTGTCAAAAAATCCAAATCTACAGAGTTATTCTAGTCTATAAAACATCCTTTTATGCTACGGCTCCGCATGCGTCTTTGCGCGTTATCATACGAGACACTACACGCGTAACGTATTAATTTCTATGCGGCATTGTTAGTGACATTAGACGTTAAGAGCTTTTGTTTCAAACTCCGCAGATGTGGCCACCGTGCTTAGCCGTTGCTTATAACGCATTCAATAAGGCGTATCACGATGCAGGTGTTAAGATTAACATTAACGCAGGTGGAGCCCTAGCATTAGACTAACTTAGTAGATCAAGCCGAAAGGATGAGAAAATACACATAATAGTAAACATTTTTTTAATCACAATCGATATTATTGAGTGAAGGATTTTAGAAGATTTTAAAATAAACTACGCCGTGGCAGCCCTAGCCGTCAGCTGTTGTTTGCTTACATTACGTTCATTTCAGGGCCAACAAAATGGCCTCATTTATCTCATCGAAATCTACGCGGCATGTTTAAAAGATTAACACCTGTCACCTCAAATTTGTGATGCGTTAGTGCTAACCGCCCTAAGCTGCACCAACTTTCAAGGTTGTAAATTTTTAAAATTTTATAATATTATTTTATCTTTGTATGAAAATAAAAATAACTGTTCTGGAAAACAGACTTAAGTTATGACAGATATAAAATACAAAAATGAATCTAGCTTAGGCTTAAAGATATAGCACCTCGTTACACTACAGCATACTAAAGTATGTATGATTATTTCTTTGTTAGGGTTAAGGATCAGCCCCCCTAGACAACAGCCACACGCTAAGTTTTCCGCAGTTGTTCTGCAGAAAAAATGTATGGAGATGACATTCGCTGCGGAACAAAAAAATTAAAATAGGTACAGACAACATCACACTTCTATACTGAAGTCTGTGTCAAACGATAATCTCCTAGAAAGTCTTAAAATTTGTCACCGACTTCAATATAGAAGTGTGATGTTGTCTGTACGTGGTCTGTACCTATTCTTATATCATTTCTAACTTTTCAGTGTTTTTTTGAAGTTGGTTTATTTTTTAGTAAAATATTTTTTATTTTTAACTTTTTGGTGAATGAAATCTTTTTAGTAAAAGTAACCCTAATTTAATAGGGTTACTTTTAAAATTAGGGTTTTCCTCGATTTACATGGGATCCCATCATCAGATCCTAACTTTGGTGACTATGGGACGACCCTTGGAGTATCGAAAGCAAAAAGAATATTGAAAATCGGTCCGCAATTGGCGGCGTAATCGAGTAACATAAACACAAAAAAAGACATACGCATCGAATTGAGAACCTCCTCCTTTTTTGAAGTCGGTTAAAAATAGCGTGAGGTTGTCACAAGCTAATGTCATTTCCATACATTTTTTCTGCGGAACGACTGCGGAAAACTTAGCGTGTGGCTTTTGTCTAAGGGGTCTGAAACTTAACTGTACGTTTTCTTACATAAAATGTGCACACATAAATCGCATAGAGGAGTTTGAACAATAAGGTACTCGTATGGTATTACCTCGTGCAGAAACAGCAGCTGCACCGGAGGCAACGGCTTGGGGAACTCGATCCCGAGACATCGCAGCATCGCCACCAGCCCGCTCTCCGGGAACTCGTAGGACGGCGACGTCACCTGAAACAACCAGCCAAAGGCTTTCACACGTTATCATCAAATGTCTACCGCATTAGAAATGACTATTAAATTAAGTAAAGGGTGTTTCAATATAATTAGAACCCCAAATTCACGCTTAACCTTAGATTAAACGTACTGCTATAAGTGATTCAACAAATGAAAGAGCAACTCAAACAGAGGGCCTATTACCGATCTCATGGTTTTGCAAATGATATCATAGTGCAAAACGAAAAATACGATTTCCGGTCAGATTTTTGATAATTTGTTCATTATTTAATGATGACATCATTGAAATTATGTCATAGTGATGATATCATTGAAGATCGGTAATACGAAATGCAGCATTTCATGACTTCTTTTTCTCTTTATACCATGTCATACGATGAAAGATCCATAATTGGCCTGCAGATTTGTTTGTTGGCACCAGTGCGTGCGCATGTGCGCATCCATTAGAAAACGCTAGTAGCAAAGATGGCCTGAAAGGTGAGTTTTAATGCTTCCACGATCACCCGATCTGACGCCGTGTGATTTCTACCTTTGCGGGTCCATAAAGGATCGTGTGTATGCCTCTACTTCTAGCTAACCTTCCTGAATTAAGAAACAGTTCATAGGCTTTCATGAGTTGCTCTTTCGTTTGGGTTACTGTTACGATGGACGCGTAAACACATTCGTTTTGGCGCTCCGAGTCGTAGTATGTTTGCGGATATTCCAGCGAAATCGCGACACTTCTAGAAAGTTCCAGGAAGGCGTTGAACGTTCTCTAGGAGGTTCATGAGCCTACTGGAAAGTTCTGGAACCTAATGGAAAAGTACGGAAAAGTATCGAATGTTCTGGAAATTTACGAACCTATGAGGAACGTTCGAAAAGGCCGCGCTACTCGTTTTCGCGGCGGCCGTATATAAAAGCCGTGCGTGTGACGCCCCAATACACCCCATCAGATATAGTCGGCCCACTCTGGTTCCCGATCGATTTCAAGCGCATAAGCCCTAGAATAATCTAGGGCAGCGCTACACCGTCCCCTATCCTGAGGGGGCGGTCGCCATCCGATGAAGCCTTAATGACCTTCGGGTTAAAGGCGAAAGGCGGTGTTTAGTCGGTAAGAGGCCAACATAACCTGTTCAGCCGGCCGTTCAGATATCCATGAGGATTCTCGGCCTCCACTCCCGCATGGGTGGTTAAAAAAAATGCCCGAAGACAGTTGACTTAAAGAGTTCAATGCAATAACTATGAGTGACAACAATAGCATCTACTGTAAAAGAAGTGTAGTGCGTTTTATGTTGTAGTGTATTACATTCACGGCAAATGAAATATTCCAATCTATTCTCAGCGATTCTCTGTGAATCTAATGTAAATAAAACTCTAAGGTTCGCGAAAAAATGTTATGATTACTCGAATTAGAAATCTGCTTTCCTTTACCGCATGTTGATATATTGGGCTAGGAGCGGACAAACTCATACATAGATCCTGTAACCCTCCCACCGTAGAATCGAAGCATACCAACGCTTTCTTTACAAGCTAACTGACCTGCTTCCTGAAGCAGTCCAACAGACCCCTGAGCACGCTGTGAGGGGGCAGGTGCGACAGGTCCTGCAACTCTCCCGCTGTCGACTGATACACCCCGCTGCGGAACGCTCGCACCTCGCGCTCGATTAGTTTGGCCGCGAGACGCTCCACGCCCTCCACTGCGGCCTGATTGGTGTATTTAAACACCTCGGGCCATAACTCGCCTGCCATCAACACCAAAAGAACAATGCCCATTTTTTACCTGATCATGTATAGAGATGAATTATACGTCAAAATTAAGCTAATTTAATTATAAGTATATTGCAATAATCAATGTGGTAAAGGAAACGCAGAAAAAAAAGTTTTTTTAATATTTCAATATGCTTGCTCTAAGTGTAAGTTCTGAACGCACTTTAACTATCCATTGTTTGCTACGTTCCATTTTACACACTGCCACTTGATAAGAATATCTAATCACCTATGTTTTTTACGTATTTGAAATACTTTCACATTGTATTATGTATGTTTTTCTATATTTAACTCTTACTACAGAATAATGTAAAATATTATTGGTATAATCCTTTCGTAAATTCGTCGCGCAGTAATTGAACGATTTGTAAAACGAATTTATAATTGACAATGACAGATGTTTGACAGCCCGCTCTGCAATCAATTAAATAAATAGGTACTGTTATATACTCCATTATAGTTATTAGTAAAAGTTTAAACAATCTTTATACTTCTGTATCTTATGAATACCAAAATGTTTGGTGACAATAAAAAAATTGGCTTTCTACATTTGCATGTTTTCTTCTTTCTTTTTACTGTATTATTATATTTTTATGTCAGGTAGTGATGGAACAAGCTGGGTCGCTCACCTGATGGCAAGTGGCACCACTGCCCATGTCAGAAGATGAGTGGCAGAAATCACTTACTCTCTTCCCTGAAATAACATTTCTTAGATCTTACCCACTTATTGGTAGGTATTACACAAGTACAGTGCCTTTTCTCTAGAACCACAGTACCTACCTAGACTGGTATTAAGCCAAGCCTTTGTATATTAACATACACACTATATCTACTGTGATTTTACACCACCTTCGCCTTTCAAAATTATTTCACCATATAAAAGCATATACAAGTTTGCTGAGTCGAGAACGCAGGTACCTGCGGTCGACGCTCGTAAATGGAAGGTTAAGGTATTTACTGGTATTTATTACAAAAACAAAACATTCTAATTTATTTAATTATTATACTGTTTTTTTTTTTTTTTTTTGGTGTGGCTCCGCACGATTTGTGCATTAGCCATTACAAAGGTTGGGAAACGAATGGAATATAAAGGAACGCGGAATCGTAATGGGGATAGGATCATGATAAGGATTACGTTAGGGAATTAACTAAAATATATATACAAACAAGCTTACAATTTAATATTATTTACACATAAAAAGGAATAGATAATTTTATAAATGTCAAAACTATTTTCGGCCATAAGGGCTGGAATGGAAGTCGGGAAGGGAACATGAAGGGATTTTAAAGAAGTGAACAGATCAGAGTGATCATAGGCCGGACAGGAAAATATTATATGGTTTGCATCACCAACAGCAGTACCACATTCACACAAATCGGAATCAATAATTTTGAACTTCGCTAAATGAGCGGGGGTACAAGTATGACCAATCCGTAATCTTATAATTATAGTTGTTGCGATTTTACTGAAATTCGTCCTAGTAAACCATGGTTTCAACGGAATATGAGGTTGTATACGTTTATAGTAATTTCCTTTAAATTGTGAGCTTTTATTCCAATCTTCCTCCCAAGAAGACCTAAGTGAAAGCTTAGCTTGTGCAGCCAGGTCACAACAGTAATTTTGGTATGGGAATAAATCTCCAGAAGTAACAGCTAGATTGGCCAAAGAATCAGCTTTATCGTTACCGGGAATGCTATGATGGCCTGGTATCCACATGAATTCTACATGAAAACCACGTGTAAAACATTCATAAAGTAATCTGCGGCAATCTATTAGAACAGAGTGAATACGATTGTTTTTAAAAGGAAATCTGTGTAGTGCTTCAAGTGCACTTTTAGAATCTGAAAAGATAACGACCTTACTCAATTTTGCTAAAAGAATATATTCAAGGCATTTAAAAATTCCAAAACATTCTCCGGTAAATACTGATGATTCTGGTGGGAGTTTAACTTGCTGTACAATTTTGTACTGGGCGTGGAAAGTACCTACACCAACATTGCTAGAAGAAGATAATTTCGATGCATCACAATATATGTGATGCCAGTCGTTCCAGTTGTTTTCTACTAAGAAAAAAAAATTAAATTTTACATTTCTATCATATTTATTGATATACGAATCAAAATGAATTACAGGAGGAATGATAAGAGCTTCATAACTACAAGAGAAAAGAGGAAGAACATTGGATCGATGTATAGGAGTTTGGAAGGAAACAAACTTACGAAAACTAATAATAACGCATGGAAGAGATTTATGGGACCAGTATGACGATGAATTTATAAGTTCAGATAAAATGGACAGTCTTTTGAAGAGAGGATGATTTAGTAATTGTAAGGCACAGAAAACATACCTATCACATAAATATTGACGACGGAATTTCAAAGGAGGTTCTCCACATTCCACCTGAAGGGTGTTAGTGGGACTAGTTTTCATGGCACCCGTAATTAACCGCAGAGCCTTATATTGAATGCTATCTAGTTTTTTTAATCCAAGTAAACTGCAGGGTTCCATAAAATATGTGCCATAGTCTAATATACTCCTAATTAAAGCATTGTAGAGCAATTTTAAAGACGACGGATGAGCTCCCCACCAAACTCCTGTTAAACATCGTAGAACATTGAGTATCCTTTCACATCTAGCTGTAACATAGTAACAATGAGAAAGGCCAGACATTTTACTGTCAAAAATAACTCCTAAGAATTTCACCTCATTATTAGATGGTAAACTAACATTGTCATATAATACAGTTATTGGTGGAGGAAATCTTAATCTAGTAAATAACACCACCGAACTCTTAGGGATAGACAATGTTAAACCATTACAATCTAACCACTTTTTGAGAAGGACAAGAGAACACGATAATGAAGAACAAAGTTGATTTATGTCTTTGCCAGAGGTATACAAAAGAAGGTCATCTGCATATTGTAGTACATTAATATTTGGAACTGAAGAGTCTAAATCGTATGTGTAAATATTGTACAGTAATGGGCTTAACACAGATCCCTGAGGTAAGCCTTTCCAGAGAAACCTTGTTTGTGTATTATTACAATGAGCTATTCTTATTGATCTTCCTACTAACAAATTCATAATAAAATTAATAAAAATTTTTGGTACTGATAGTTTAACAAGTTTACTTTTTAGTATACTTAAAACAACATTATCATAGGCTGCAGAAATGTCAATAAATGCAGCTAAAAGTGAGTTGTTCTGAGTGAAAGCCAAACGAATGTCAGTAGTAAATATACCAAGACTGTCCATAGTACTTTTACATTTTCTAAAACCATATTGAGTAGAGCTTAATAATTTATTATTTTCAACGTACCACTCTAAACAGTTCTTAACAAGATGTTCAGCAATTTTCGTTAAAACTGACGAGAGAGCCATAGGGCGGTAAGATGCTGGGTCACTGGAAGGCTTGTTGGGTTTTAATATGGGAATAATATCTTGTTCTTTCCATGAAGTTGGAATGTGGCCATTTTCCATTATTGAGTTTATGAGAGTAAGAATATAGATTAGACTGGAATTACTCAAATTACTAATGAACGAATAAGGTATACCATCATGACCTGGAGATGAATCCTTAGTATGCGACAATATACCTTTTAATTCCGAAATAGAAAAAGGAGAACAAAGACCCTTACTTTCAGAAAAAGAATGTTGTTCATTAAGGTGGGGTAGGGGAACAAAAGAGGGAGCGAGGATATCAAGAAACTCACCAATTATAGGCTCAGGGATGAAAGGAGGAATAGAATCTTTGAATGCGGAACGGAAACGGCGAATATTATTCCAAACAAGAGAAATAGGAGTATCTGGGGAAATAGAGGAACAAAATTTCCTCCAACTCTCCCACTTCTTCTGTTTGAACAACTTTCTTGTGCTTTTTATTAAAGAAGAAAGAAAGTCGAAATTTTCATTAGTTGAATTTATGTTGTATGCTCTTTCAGCTTCTTTTCTTTTTTTAACGGCCATAGAACATTCATTATCCCACCACGGAGGGGAGGGAATTCGAGAGCTGTCAATGTCACCCAATTTTGATGGAAATAATTCATCAGCTGTTTTAATCAACAAAGAAGCCAGAGCTATTGATGATTCAGTATGGTTATTGCTATTAATACTAGGGAGAGTTGATGTTTGTTCTTCAATTTTATCCCTAAATAAATTCCATTTATCATTGTTTAACTTGTGCCTTAAGCGTGGAGAACGTTTATGGGGATTAGTAGTCCTAATTAATGGGAAATGTATTAATATTGGAAAGTGGTCACTTCCATAAGAAGATTGTAATGTTGACCAATTTAGAGAAGATGCAAGACTTGGTGATGTAATTGTTAAGTCTGGGATACTATCACCTTCATGTGGTTGAGATCTACGAGTAATAGTACCGGAATTCAACAAACATAAGTTGTTATTATCAATTATGTCAAGGAGTCTGTGACCATAATGATTTGATATGGAACTTCCCCAAGCTACAAATTCAAATTCAAATTCAAATTCAATATCTTTTATTCAAATTGGATTGTTACAATCTCTTTTGAACGTCAAAGCAGCTACGCCATTGGTTCACAAGTCTACGGCGGGAGACCTTGTACTGGAAAGAACCAGCAAGAAAACCAGCAAGGGCTATTTTTTTCTCCCTGTATTGTTACAGAGTCGTCAATTGGAAGCTGACCTCACAGCAGAAGTTTGAGCTCAACTTCCATTACAAGATTAGATGTGTCAGTTCTCTTCTTACTACTTATTACCAAAAATATTTTTTGTTTAAACAAATGGTTATACATAACAAGACGATTCATTATCTGAAAAATTAACACCAGGCATTGGCATCATTCAAATAATCGTTGACTTTATAATATCCTTTACTCATAAGAGTCTTTTTTACATGCGCTTTAAACTTATGAAAAGGCAAGTTGGTAAGACTTTGTGGAAGCTTATTATAAAAGGTTATACATTTCCCCATAAACGAGCCTCTAGTTTTTTGAAGCCTGAATGTTGGAACGGCAAGTTTATTTTTGTATCTTGTGTTTAGATGATGAATTTGGAAATTGGTTTCAAATGTATTATAATTCTTATAGACATAAATCAAATTTTCATAAATGTACTGTCCTGCTAAAGTCAATATATTAATTTCTCTAAATAAGTCCCTTAAAGAATCTCTTGCTCGTAAATTATAAATAGCGCGAACCGCTCTTTTTTGAAGTACAAAAATACTTTCAATACTAGCAGCCGATCCCCACAGTAGTATTCCATATGACATGACACTATGAAAATAACTAAAGTAAATCAATCTTGCCGTTTCAACATCAGTAAGTTGTCTTATTTTTTTAACTGCATATGCTGCAGAACTAAGTTTGTTAGCCAAGGACTCAATATGTGGATCCCACTGCAATCTAGAATCTAGTGTTATACCCAAAAATTTAGTAAAGTCGATGAATTCAACAATTTCATTATTCATTTCCACTATGGTATCCACTTTTCTTACATTTGGCAATGAGAATTTAATACATTTAGTTTTACGTGAATTTAAAGATAAATTATTTATAGTGAACCAATGCAATACTTTAGAGAGAGTACTATTTACAACGTCAGTATTGCCATTTCCTCTGTCAACCTTAAATATTAAAGAAGTATCATCTGCAAATAGTACTGTATCGCACAGATTCTTAGTGAAGTGTGGGAGGTCATTAATATAAATTAAGAAAAGCAAGGGTCCCAATATCGATCCTTGTGGCACGCCCATAACTATGCCCATAACATGTTGCGCATTAAAATCTCCCATGATAAAAAGGGGACGAGGAAGTGAACAAAAAATCGAATCTAATTCATTATATATAACAGAGGAAGGATGAGGTATATAAACAGATACAAAACAAATATTTTTTACAGAAATAGCAATTATTGAGTATTCATTATTATGTTGATTGATTGGAAAATGAGAAAATGTTACACTGTTATTTACAAGGAGTGCCACGCCTCCATAACCGTCTGATCTGTCCTCACGAATACATGAGAATCCTGGAATTCTAAAATTTAAATGGGGTCGAAGCCAAGTCTCTTGAAGAGAGACTATAACAGGTTTGTAATTATTTATTAAATATATAAGATCACTTTTTTTACTACATATGCTTCTACAATTCCACTGAAGTATTTGGTCCATTTTGTACAATAGTATTATTTTTTATAATTTCATTTAAGTTGGCTGCGTTGGACGGTACAGATAGTACATTATTTTGAACCAAAGAAGAAATTAACGCTATAATTAGTTCTCGGGTTGTAAAATCTGACAAATTTGTATCTTTACTAATATTTATAGCACACCCATCGACAGGTGTTGGCAATTTGAATTCATCTAAGAGCTGTTGATGATATGTTTTATCGTAGCCTTTACTGGTATTGGGAATGTTTAATTCCCGAGACCTAGGCTTGAGAAAAAATGTTTTTTTGTAAGAGCTATTATTTAATGTATATTGTTTGTTTGCAGGTTGTTGTTGAGAAAAGGTGAGTGTAGGAGAAGGCGAAGAAAGGACATCAGCATATGATTTTGTAATAGGTGGATGCAATTTAATGGCCTCGGAATATGAAATGCAATTTTTAGCCATAGTCTCCTTAATACATTTCTGTCTTGAAAACTCTGGACAGCATTTATTATTAGCCATATGAGATCCGGAACACATACAACAATTATAATAATCTTCATTTATTGAACAGTTGTCTCCAGAATGACCAGCCCCACATTTGAAGCATCTGGGAGTAGACCTACATTGTGTTTTAATATGACCATATCTGCAGCAATTAAAACATTGTATTGTAGGGAAAATGTAAAGGTCTACTGGCAAAGCATTATAACAAAGAAAAACTCGCTTTGGTAGCACCTGTCCATCGAAGGTAATAACAACCGTCTCAATTGGAATAAACTCAATTTTACCATTAATGGGGACTCTTCTTTTTAACCTCCTTATTTTAATAATGTTTCCACAACCTATGGGGACTGTAATATTGCTTATTACCTCGTCATCAGTCCATTCTGCAGGAACACCCCTTACAATACCCATTCGAGTAACATTCGAAGTTGGAATAAAAGCTTTATAATTTTTGCACTTTAAAATGTCATTGGAAATAAAACTATTAGCATCCTCAAAGTTTGAAAAGGATATTGAGATTCTATTTCGACCAATTTTTTTGAGGCTGCCATTAATTATATTTCTGAATGCATTTTTTTTCAAAAAATGACCAAACGAGACTGGGTGTATAATGTTATTTTCGCTTGAAACCATGTCTTTTTGCACATGAATAACATAAGGGGTAGAGTCAGAAACTTGATACAATGCTCTACCTATTGGTTGGTAAGGTTTTGATGAGTCTGATTTATGTGAAGTAGCTGCTTGCGGTGATTGTGTTGGCTGCATACAAGTATCAGTTTTTGTATTTTGACTACTAGGTTCCTCAGTAACAACATTACAAAGACAATCTATGTCGGCATTAGTTGCTATTGACTGTTTGCTCCGATTGTTACGCTTTTTTTTGTTGCAGTTTTTGCAGATTTTTCGAACGTAAGCTCTCTTACGTTTACCATTATTAGAAACTGTTGCATCGGAACAATCAGTAAATATCGACTCTTCAGTGTCCATTCCCTCAACCACTTCATTATTCCCACCAGTAATTGTAACATAATTCGACACCTGGGGGCATGTGCCCCCAGGGTCGTCCGGATCGTTCATCAAGTTAATAGAAAATTGTGGTCACTTACCAAATATCAGGAAAAACACAATAATAACAATAGATATATATACAAAGAGAATAAATATACTGTTTATATACTTATCGTGATCCTATAATCAGAATAATTCTAATTTTTGATAAAAAGCTAAAAAAGGACACCCGCCAATTTCGACGTTTCCCGCGCTTTTTTCTATTATACTGTTGGAAAAGACATTTGATCACTTCAGTGTTGCCAGACCAAAAAAAAGTACCTATCATATAACCTATAAATTAATATTCATATTTTTTGAATTTTCTTGCGTTTAAATCGTAAAAATGACTATAGGATATTATTTTGTAAGCTTATAGGTATTTTTTCCACTATATTTCATACTTATACATTCACTTTGATTATCAGGTTTTCAAATGTATGGAGAGTGGGCATTGTTCTTTATTCAGAGGGCCTATTACCGATCTCATTGCTTAGCCAATGATATCATATGATATCATAGTGCAAAACAAAAAATACGATTTCCGGTCAGATTTTTGATCATTTGTTCATTATTTAATGATGACATCATTGAAAATATGCCATAGTGATGATATCATTGGAGATCGGTAATACGAAATGCAGCATTTCATGACTTCTTTTTCTCAAATTTATACCATGTCATACGATGAAAGATCCATAATTGGCCTGCAGTTCGGTTTACAAATTTCACACTTATCTATGTAACGAACACAACGTTTCCGTTTAAGTCCCCGAAGTGTATTCATGATTAGTTTCCACACAAGTCTCTTTGTCCGCATGGATTTCAGGTTTGAATCATTATTGGGACCAGACTGAAAGAAAATACTATATATTTTAATCTGGGTTAAAAAATGTCACCGGTAGCTGTTTTAGCGTGATTGAGCAAACCACACAATCCTAAAATCCATTAGCTAACATTAGTAGGATTGAAGTTGAGTAAGTAAACAGACGAACTTTTTGAAATAATAACTCTCGATAAACTTACACAAAACACCACCCACAACTTATGACATTCCGATCAACAGGCCTATTACCGATCTCATGGTTTTCAAATGATATCATGATAAAATCATAGCGCCAAACATGTCAAAAGATTTCCGTTCAGATTTTTGATAGTTCATTCATTATATCATGGTGACATCATTGAAATTATGCCATAGTGATGATATCATTGGAGATCGGTAGGTATTACCAAATGAAGCATTTCATGACTTCCTTATCTAAAATTTATACCATGTCATACGATGAAAGATCCATAATAGGCTTGCAATTCTTAAATTCGAAACCTTTTTATGATAACATAGAATTAGCAATAAATACCGAACAGATCACACTATCACAGTACTGAAATGATCAAATCTCTTTACTTTTCCAACTAAGTAACTCACAGGGCACATAATCCAGCACATCCTCAGGCCTTCTTGCCGCATCGACGGGGGTCTTGCAGTAGGAGGCCGGCAGCTTTACCGTGCGCCGGTACACCTCGGGTATATCTTTCAGCTTATAATCGTCAATCTTGTAGTTGGCCAGTGCGTCGCACGCCGCCTCCACTAAGTCAGGCTGGTGGGAGTCCGCTATGAACGTCCAGAGTAGTCGAGCCGTCTCCGCTATGAACTCGTCGTATGCAGGCGTCGACACCCTGAGACCTGGCACCTCGGCTAGAAGCTTGCAAATGCTGAATAGGAAAAAATGATTGTGTCAACTACAGTATAACGTTTAAGATGTGTGTGGTGTTATGACTAACTTGGATGTGTTACAAATGTTATAATATCAATTTTTCTATGAGGGAGTAGTAGTTAAAGAACAAATAAAGCACAAAGTAGTCAGAAATGAAAATAATGGACATAATTTTAAAAAACTGATAAAAATCCTATTATTATGAATACTATTTATTTTTTCCAGAAATAAACTCTCGCCAAAATAAAGGTTTATCAAAAATCTCCAAATGATCAAAAAATATGCAGTAAGCGCCGTTTTCTTATATCATTATGATGAGGTTCATTACGTTCTACGTTAGTTTTAGACCACTGGCAGAACTCCGGACCAGTTTCGGATACCGGAGCGGGGACCCGAGGTCACTGACCTGTGCCGGGCGGCGGGGCGGGCCCGGAGCGCGGCCCGGGTGGCCGGCGGGGGCGGGGTCACTGACCTGTGCCGGGCGGCGGGGCGGGCCCGGAGCGCGGCCGGGTCACTGACCTGTGCCGGGCGGCGGGGCGGGCCCGGAGCGCGGCCCGGGTGGCCGGCGGGGGCGGGGTCACTGACCTGTGCCGGGCGGCGGGGCGGGCCCGGAGCGCGGCCGGGTCACTGACCTGTGCCGGGCGGCGGGGCGGGCCCGGAGCGCGGCCCGGGTGGCCGGCGGGGGCGGGGTCACTGACCTGTGCCGGGCGGCGGGGCGGGCCCGGAGCGCGGCCGGGTCACTGACCTGTGCCGGGCGGCGGGGCGGGCCCGGAGCGCGGCCCGGGTGGCCGGCGGGGGCGGGGTCACTGACCTGTGCCGGGCGGCGGGGCGGGCCCGGAGCGCGGCCGGGTCACTGACCTGTGCCGTGCGGCGGGGCGGGCCCGGAGCGCGGCCCGGGTGGCCGGCGGGGGCGGGGTCACTGACCTGTGCCGGGCGGCGGGGCGGGCCCGGAGCGCGGCCGGGTCACTGACCTGTGCCGGGCGGCGGGGCGGGCCCGGAGCGCGGCCCGGGTGGCCGGCGGGGGCGGGGTCACTGACCTGTGCCAGGCGGCGGGGCGGGCCCGGAGCGCGGCCGGGTCACTGACCTGTGCCGGGCGGCGGGGCGGGCCCGGAGCGCGGCCCGGGTGGCCGGCGGGGGCGGGGTCACTGACCTGTGCCGGGCGGCGGGGCGGGCCCGGAGCGCGGCCGGGTCACTGACCTGTGCCGTGCGGCGGGGCGGGCCCGGAGCGCGGCCCGGGTGGCCGGCGGGGGCGGGGTCACTGACCTGTGCCGGGCGGCGGGGCGGGCCCGGAGCGCGGCCGGGTCACTGACCTGTGCCGGGCGGCGGGGCGGGCCCGGAGCGCGGCCCAGGTGGCCGGCGGGGCCACGCGGCGCGCGCGCCACAGCTCCCGCAGCGCCATCAGCGCGGGCGCGGCCGCGGCGCCGCCGCTGTTCAGCGTCGCGGATATCACCGGCACCAGACCCACGCCGTGACTCTCCGCCCTGAGTGACGTATCATTTATAGTTTCTTGATAGTAGATCAAAGACCTGATCGACAGCCATTTTACCTAAGTCTGTCACTATTTAACAAAATTGTATACAACACTGTCATATTTTCGCATTGCTAATGCAAAAATCCCCAGATCCACAGTGCCTTACCATTATCACTTCATAAAGTGTATAATATCGTCAAAAAAAACAGATTGTAGGTAAGATAACATGGTTAAAACATTTTTTGGCGCCGTGTAATTATGAAAAGTTGCGTTCGAAATCTTTTTGCTTATTGCATGCTCGCAATTTTTTACTACAAGTTTTAGGTACCAAAAGAACCCTTTTTCGTGCTAGAGATATGAAAAGGATATTTTCTTTCAAATAACCCTTCTTTCATTATTCAAAAATCTCACGAGTGTAAGGAGATTAGGCACTTCTATGAATAAAAAATAGACTTACACACACTGACCTGATCTCGCAAATACGTTGCACTGACATTGCCCGAGCTACATTCACCTCAGCCTTCGTCTCCTCAGATCGCGCGGGCGCACACTCCACTAACAGCTCTTGAAGATACGGAAAGCATCTTATCTGTTACATCAAAATACTATAGTTATCTTAAAATTGCACAACAGGAAACTTATAACAAAGTCAGTTCTGAACCTAACCTGATAGGAATTTCCCTTAGTGAAATATGTATAGTGTGCACACTGCACAGCGCTAAATCAAAACTAAGTCGTATGTTAAAATGAAATTACCTGCGTTTCCACTAAACTAGTGTGCAGCATTATTAGAAATGACATCGGGACGCCTTTATTCGTTTTCAATTTGTTCAGGAAGTTAATTATGTTTGGTACATTTTCCTGAAAGAACGTACAAAGTCAATATAACTATAGTGAAATAGGATAGTAAGAAAGTTTATTTTGTGTGGTGCTTGGTATATGTACTTAAAATAATTACTTTTGTTTTCGCCATTAAAGGCAGCGCCTTCAAGCATTCCATCCTTACAATCGGCGAACAGTCGTTAGCTATTTTGTACATTAGCACTGGCATTAATATCACAGATGTTTCTTTCTTCACATCTACAACTTCTAAGATGACCTTCAACGTTCTCCGCACCACCTCCGCGAACCAATCGTCAACCCTCTTGTCCATTATGATTCCGATAAGAAAAGGTGTTAACTCCTCTTTCTTTGCTACATCTATAGACTCTATGCCATCTAACCAAAGTTTTATTTTATCTGGATCATCTTTAATCCGCTCCCAAGTTTCTAGCAATGTGTACGAAATGAACAAACGCTCGTCCGTATACAAGAGGTGTTGAAAGATCTTATTCGGTTTCAAGTTTGGCATGTACATCCTAGAATCTTCTCCGGTATCGCTTTGATAGATATCTAGAATATTGGCTGCGGTCTTTAAGGAGGATGTGGTGAGATACGAAGGCAGATGAAGCCATTGAAGAGACAGACCGACACACATGTTCAATGCGATTTTAGGAAATTCTCTCTCAGCAATCATGTTGAGTACTAGAAAAAAATAAAATGTTTTATAGAGCATTTTTTTGTACTTACAGTATTATAAATTATGCGAAAATCAGATATTGTATTCTTATTGTTTTGTAAAATATTATTAAGTGTTCTATCACGATGTCTTTTATTGAGCCGGTAAAGAGGTTTGAGTAAATGTAATGATTTTCAGTCCGGATTTGAAGTCCACGGCCAGTGATGAAAATTTGTAGTAGATAGGGAATATGGGATATAAAGAAATAAAAGTATAATACATTCTACATTTGTCTAAAGTGCATAAAAGCAGGGATATTGTAAAAACTATTTGAATAAAACCATCATGTCATTCGATTATTTAGGATATTTCTGTATAAAATACTATTTGAAACTTGCAATAAACAATTATTACAGCCAAATAAATCCAAAATGAACTCATCCGTGTCCATTGTTCTAGATCTAAAAATTCAATGTGCTAACAGATTTTGTGCTTATTTTGATGACATACTAATCGTATCATTTGATGTCAGTGATCATGAAGTTGAAGTAAACTTAAATGTCTACAATGCTCATTTTAACATTGTACGTGTACATTATATTTCCAGTATGTACATATATTGTTTATAAACCTTATACTTTTAGTATATCAAATCACAGAATCGGGTCGTACTAATCCTCGTATGTCTTCTTATTCCGCACGACTTCCGCACTTTGATATAACTTACGAGAAAACCATATCATGAATAATAATTTCCAATTATAAGGTCATCTAACTGTAATCATTATTTCGATGGCCACTGTTTAAAAAATCAAACTAACCATCATACAAATTTACTCAAACCCCTTTAGTAACTTTCCTTAGAGTCACAGTATACAGATGTATAAAAGTACCCAAAGTGAGCAGCCCATGCAAGTGCAGCGCAGAGGCGTGTGTTAAGCTGCGCGCTAGCAGCATCAACGTCAACCCCCGCGCGGGCTGCGGCCCGGGGAGAGCAATGCAGCGCCCCACTAGCGCATACGCTGGCCGCGGGTCGTTCCTGACAGATTTTAAATTAGGATCATTTGATAGTTAACAACAATTATCACAGGATGTTACATCCTGTGTTGCGGGTTGTACAAACCATTTCAATACAAAAAACACTAAAACGCAAGTGCTCGAGATGTTACAGTGCACGATCAGTTCAAGATTATGCATGATGGCGCTCTATACCGAACAGTCCAATGCAGTGTTTCTTAATCTTTTAATGACGAAGGACCATTTTACGAATATCTGTCTAGCCATGGACCACCAACTCTAAGGACCATTTTACAAATATCTGTCTAGCCATGGACCACCAACTCTAGACCAATATACAGGGTATTCTTAAAACAATGGATAAACCTGCAACTATAGATGGACTTCATCATCATTACCATAAATGTTGACTTAGTGAAAATATCACGGTTTAAGAGATATTTATTGTTTTTGTATTTTTCGAAAATTTCCAAGTGCGATTAGTGTTTATAGTGCCATTTCTACAAATGGAGAGGTTTTTCGATTTAGTTTCTTTTTGTGTTAAAAAATTAAAACAAAAAAAAACTGAAATTAATTTTCTTTCATGTTTGATCAGCTACAGTGTAAAATAAATGTAGGATCCTCATCGTGCTCATCATCTTAAAAACTTGCTTAGCTATTCTAGATTCCAAAAAGGTATCATATGCCTAGGCATTCTGTATATTTTTAATCTCCTAACTACTTGAATAACAAATAGTATAAAAATTTCAAAAAACTGTTTTTGTCGTGATAATTACTCTAAGCTTCTAATCTGTGTAATTGCATAATGGTATAATGAGCCTAGGTATACTGTGTTTTTTAATCTCATGGTTACTTAAAGATTATAAAAATTTCAAAGTACTCGGTAATAAACACATTAATTCATAATTTTTTTTTATATCAATAACTAGCTGTGCCCGCAAACTACATTTCGCTTACATTTTTTGGATGCAAATTTTCGGCTTCCTGTGGGAATTTTGAAATATCTTTCCTTAGTGGACACCTACAAAGACAACGAACCCCTGTACCGAATTTCTTGCTTCTGTAACTTTACTGGAGGGAGACTCTGTGCCAGGGTCGTCTGCTTAGGTACCTCCGTCTTACCTATTTCTGCCGCAAAGCAGCAGTGCTTGCATTGCTGTGTTCCGGTTTGAAGGGTAAGATATGGCAGTGAAATTACTGGGTACTGTGACTTTAAATCTGGTGTCACAAGGTGGCAACGTACCTGTGGTTCTTGTGGGGGTTGCAGTGTTGCTGTGAATCTCACAAGAGCCATATGTATTATAGGCGACTGTTACAACTTACCATCAGGTGGGCAGTTTGCTTGTTTGCCAACTTTCTGCGATAAAAAAAAAACTTCTAGTAGGTTGGGCTCTACGTTGGTCAGCCACTCTCGAAAGCCTTTATAAATACAGATGTCTGATAGTCACTTATGGAATGAAGGAATCAACTGCATAAAGGTCAGACACCGCATTAGATGATAGGTTATTCGTCACGGTCAATCAATTGACACCTAACAGACACGACTGCGACACGGTACGACGGTGTGAGGACTGTTTTAAGTCTGCCAGATATTTGTTCCTTTTATGAGGATTCCGAGCTATTTGCAAACTATGCTACCCGCAGTGGTAGCGTAGTTTTTGAGATAGTATATCAAAATTATCTACACATTTTTGTCTGATTGAAAACCATCCGAAATTACAAACACACATCTACAAGAAGCATCTCACCCATGTACAACAAGTTCATTTGATATCCTAGCCAACATTGGCAGCAGTGCGGTGACATACTCATGATCCTGTCTGTATATGGCTGCATCAGTCACCGCTGCATAAGCAGCGAACGCAACTTCTATTGATCGGGGGTTGCCGATCTGTAATATACACCACATTCAGACTTAAAAAAAAACAAGAAAGAATGGAAAAGGCAAGATAATTGATAAAAAATAATAAGTATATGATTACAGCATAATTTATTTTGCTTAATAAATCACACGAAATAGGACAGCACATACACAAATGCAAAAAGGCGGCCTTATCGCCATAAGTGATCTCTTAGGTAGGACAAACATCTAAATTGATGGATATTACGTGATACCATTATTGACATACTAATTACAAAACATTATATATTTCATATTTCATAATATAGATTATATCCTACTAATAATAATACTATAATTTACTAGTAGTTATACGTAACTATTAAGTAATCTGTGGTTATACCCTATAATGACTAATGATGATTAAGTACGCAAAACCTCTTTATTCAGCACTAGCTGTGCCCGCGAACTACGTTTCGCCATCAAAATACTTAACACAGTGTTTAGTTTTTTCCTCCATTTTATTCCATAATGATTCAACTTTATTCTGCCTTTCTTGAGCATCGGCCATTTCGAAATTAGGACAATTTTCATAGGTTCGTAATGCTCTTTTTCTAACAGTCCACAAAATTAAATACATTACATATTACTATAAACACTAAGTATAATTATTGTTTTAGAGACATTATTGATATTAATAAATTTTTCTTCAGTAGAAAGAACTACACAGTTGCAAAAATAATCTTTATCGTATTCATATTTCGAATTAAAATAAACAATTGTTAATAAATTAGAACTGTATACGAATAAAGTTTAGATTTTATAATGGGTGTTGGTAACACCAACAAAATATATTTTTTGGATATGACAACTTGGCCAATTTTGACTGGTCGTACAGTAAGCTCCTTGTCAAGCTACACTGTTTGACCTTTGAACCGTTCTTATGTCGCTCGTAATACTGGCGGTTTTCGTAGAGTTAATGTATAGCATGAATGGGGGGGTTACTGTACAAATACGTTTTCCGTATTCGATATCCGATCACGGAATTTGGAACGAGGTTTGGTTTTACTTCTGGTAAATCCACCACTGATGCCATCCAAACAATCCGTATACTGATGGAAAAGTACCGCCTAAATAGAGATAATTTATACTTTGCCTTCATAGACTTAGAAAAGGCGTTCGATAGAGTGCCCAGAAAATTAGTATGGCAGTCTCTTAGAGCCCAGGGAGTCCCAGAAACATACATCAGAATAGTCCAAGATATGTACAGTGATATAACTACAAAAATCAAGAGCCCAGCCGGCCTTAGTGAATCCTTCCAGGTAAAAGTGGGAGTGCACCAGGGATCGGCTCTGAGTCCACTGCTCTTCAATCTATCTATGGACTATATTACTCGGGATATACAAAAACCAACTCCTTGGTGTATACTATACGCCGATGACATAGCACTTATCTCACAAAGCGCACACGAACTGCAGGAATGTCTAGACCTATGGCTGGAAAAGCTCGAGTCGCATGGGCTACGGATAAGTAGATCGAAAACGGAATTCATGGAATGTGATTACGGCGGCGAAACAGAAGTAGGATGCAAAATATTGATAGACGACAATCCCCTGCCTAAAGTATCACGTTTCAAATATCTGGGTTCTGTACTTACTGCTGATGCGCATATTGAGGAAGATGTCACCCACCGAGTGAATACAGCCTGGCTCAAGTGGAGATCGCTATCTGGTGTGCTCTGCGACCCGCGAATGCCTGTAAGAACTAAGGGAAAGGTATACAAGACAGTCGTAAGACCTGCCCTCATGTATGGGTCGGAGTGCTGGACCACTAAGAAAACCCACGAGCAAAGTGTCCATGCCGCGGAGATGAGAATGTTGAGATGGGCCGGTGGTGTGACGCGCTTAGATAGAGTCCGCAATGAGTACATCCGGGGTTCGTTCAAGGTCGCGCCAATAGTTGACAAATTAAAAGAGTCAAGATTACGGTGGTATGGGCATGTAATGAGGAGGGATGATGACTATGCCGTGAAAAAAGCTCTGAACATCCCTGAGAAACCCAGAGGCAGAGGGAGACCCCCAGCTACGTGGTGGTCCAATGTCCTGAAAGACCTTAAAAGTATCACCGAACCTGTGACAACCCAGGACCGTTTGGCCTGGCGCCGCTGTACGAGGAGGCCCGACCCCGGATGAACTGGGAACATGGGCAGGAAGAAGAAGAAGATATCCGATCACGGAATACAGACACGGAGTTTCGTGAACGTAGCACAGACGTTCGTTTCTTCTCATTCGGGATTTCTACCATTCTACCTAAACGTACGTACAGAACGTGTTCCGTCAGAAAACGAATGCGAAAAAACGTATTTATGCGGTTAGCCTTAAAATGTATTGAGAGTTTCGTTTTTGTTACGTGTACTGTGCGATATAGTGTTGCTGGCATAGTTCGGTTAGCAAACTCGCCCTGATGACTCACATCCAACACACAAACTTGGAGTTATCGTAAGGTAGTTCACGATCGTTGCATTATCACGGTCTCGAAGGACACTAAACACAGGTAACATCTAACATCGAACATCCAATAGGCCCCAAAGCGGTTCTCAAACTTTTTTGGTGACGGAACCCTTTTGGAGAGCGAAATACTTGACGGAACCCTAAAATAAAACAATAGTTTTTAAAAGTGTATTCTTTATTAATAAGCATAATAAAAGTACGACCAGAGAGGGTGTTTTGATTTTTCTAAATTATTGCGGAACCCTTATAGGGGTATTGTGGAGCCGCGGAACACACTTAGAGCATGGCTGCTCTAGGTACCCTTCAGGGCCTACTTTCATTTAATATCCCTATTGCTGGGTTTGAAAAGCAACTGTTATCCATCTTTTTTGAGCGGCGGCCATGTTAAATTTACGTCAATGTTGCTACGTTCATAGTGCTCCACTGATCAAGGCCTTGCATTTGATACCCATATTGCTGGGCTTAGAAACGAACTTTTATCAGTTTTTTTTGAGCAGCGGCCATATTGAATTTTGTGCTATTTTCCTAGGTTCATAGTGCTCTACTCTTCAAGGCCTTTCATTTGATAGCTATATTGCTAGGTTTGGAAACGAACTTTTATCCACCTTTTTTGAGCGGTGGCCATGTGGAATTTACGTCAATATTGCTACGTTCATAGTGCTCTACTGATCAAGGCCTTTCATGTATAGCTTTCCTTTCACGTATATCTTTCCTTTCATGTATAGTCCATAGTGCTCTACTCTTGAAGACCTTTCATTTGATACCTATATTGCTAGATTAGAAACCGAACTTTTATCCACCTTTATTGAGCGGCGGCCATGTTGAATTTATTTATGTGTTGCTAGGTTCATAGTGCTCTACTCATCAAGGCCTTTCATTTAAGACCCATATTGCTGGGTTTGGAAACGAACTATTATCCATTTTTTGAGCGGCGGCCATGTTGAATTTATAGCAATTTTCCTAAGTTCATAATGCTCTACTCTTTTAGGCTTTTCATTTGATACCCATATTGCTAGGTTTGGAAACGAACTTTTATCCTCTTTTTTTTAGCGGCGGCCGTGTTGAATTTAGGTCGATTTTGCTAGGTTCCTAATGCTCTACTCTTCAAGGCCTTTTATTTGATACCCATATTGCTAGGCTTGGAAACTAACTTTTATCCACATTTCTTGAGCGGCGGCCATGTTAAATTTATATCAATGTTGCTAGGTTCATAGTGCTCTACTCTTCAAGGCCTTTCATTTGATACCCATATTGCTAGGTTTGGAAACTAACTTTATTCCACCTTTTTTGAGCGGCGGCCATGTTGAATGTATGTCAATGTTGCTAGGTTCATAGTGCTCTACTCATCAATGCCTTTCATTCGATACCCATATTGCTAGGTTTGGAAACTAACTTTTATCCACCTTTTTTGAGCGGCGGCCATGTTGAATTTATGTCAATGTTGCTAAGTTCATAGTGCTCTACTCATCAATGCCTTTGCTTTTGATACCCATATTGCTGGGTTTGAAAACGAACTTTTATCCTTTTTTTTTGAGCGGCGGCCATGTTGAATTTAGGTCGATTTTCCTAAGTACCTAATGCTCTACTCTTTAAGGCCTTTTATTTGATACCCATATTGCTAGGCTTGGAAACTAACTTTTATCCACCTTTCTTGAGCGGCGGCCATGTTAAATTTATGTCAATGTTGCTAGGTTCATAGTGCTCTACTCTTCAAGGCCTTTCATTTGATACCCATATTGCTAGGTTTGGAAACTAACTTTATTCCACCTCTTTTGAGCGGCGGCCATGTTGAATTTATGTCGATGTTGCTAGGTTCATAGTGCTCTACTCATCAATGCCTTTCATTCGATACCCATATTGCTAGGTTTGGAAACTAACTTTTATCCACCTTTTTTGAGCGACGGCCATGTTGAATTTATGTCAATGTTGCTAGGTTCATAGTGCTCTACTCATCAATGCCTTTCATTTGATACCCATATTGCTGGGTTTGGAAACGAACTTTTATCCGTTTTATTTGAGCGGCGGCCATGTTGAATTTAGGGCGATTTTCCTATGTTCATAGTGCTCTACTCATCAAGGCCTTTCATTTGATATGCATATCGCTGGGTTTGGAAACGAACTTAATCGGCAGTCATGTCAAATTAAGTCAACGTGGCTAGGTTCAATGTTTTCTACTCTTTAGGTTCTTCGTTCGATATCCATGTTCCTTGGGTGGATCCAAAAAAATGTGATCCGTCATTTTAGACATTAGGATCAAGAGTCCCATCCCGTCCCTCTACGCGTAACCCAGAACATTGCAGTCAGATATTTTTTTTAATTATCAATATTATCGATTACTTTTAATAGTTTTAAATGGATGAAAGAGTTTGATTCCTTAGTCCTAATGTAAAGACATATAACACCTTTCAAAATACCTTGAAAAGAGTATCTTCATTTTTCAACATTTTAAATATTTCAAAAATTGTACCGATTTTGTGAAAATTAGTCAAGAATTAAACCAATCTACAAATTGTATAGTCACTCGATAAGTATTATCATAAAAAATGCTTTATACATTGGTTGTATGGCTTGGTCTTTTTGCCTTACCACCACGGTACGACATAAGAAAAAGACAATTTGGTTGGCGAAATCCAGTTGGGCACAGCCATTAACGAATAATCGCCGCACATACATGGGGGTGATTCGGGTACTCCAAGAGTTGCTCTAACTCTGGACTTACGCTTGACACTATTTTTTGGGACACCCTGTACATATGTGAAACACTTCATTCCTGCCTTTCAATTTTCGAAATCCAATTACTTAAGATCAGGCTGTATGGCGTAGTTCCATTGCCTTTCCTTCGTGGAAGAAAATACCTTCTCTCTGTACTATCCCTGCGTTCCAGATAAAGCACTGCTACTTTCTGAGGCTAACATCTGATGTTAGCCTCGTTTTGCGTTTCTTTTAAGAAATGTTGACATTTTTAGCCGCGCTAATTGTTACAAATGAAACGCAAGGTACTGATTTTTCGTGCTGAATTTTGACACCTCACTTAATTAGTCCAGCCACTTAATTTTTTTTATAATATAAATCAGAATTGGCTAATACTACAAATATCTTTCAATAATTTTTTTAAATCCGCTGAAAATCCTTTTTGATTCATGAAAAAAAGATTCCAAATGTCAAATTTGAAAGCTGTCAAAAAGTGGTATCAGAGGACCCATCTATTAGCATGGGTATTTGATGCTAGCATTTCGTGTTAAAAATGCTTAAATGAAACGCATGACAACCAGCAAGAAAAACTAGCATCACCGGCTAATGGAACGCAGAGATGCTAAAAATGTTGGTATTTATGGCTAAAAATGCTTATCTGGAACGGGCCGTATGTGACAGACTTGTCAAAATAATTTCACGTGCGCCATGTTGTTTTTCTACCTAAAGCCAATTCGAAAATTTTATATGGTATTTTTTCACTAAAAATAAAAAGTGAATTTAAACAAACGAAATTATGCCTAAATGTTCTTCCGGAAAATTCTAAGCATTGTGGTGTAAGCCATGTCAAATTCTGTCCAGTAGTTTCGGAGATCTTTCCGGACAAACAGACAAACAAACAAACAAACAAACAAACAAACAAACCAACAAACAAACAATTTTTTTTTAAACTATTCTATCGTGTTCTGCTAATGATTTTAAGGCGACCTGTGTATTTTTTTTCTTAATATTTTGCAATTACAGATTTTTGTACCCCTACGATTTTATTATATATAGAGATTATAATCATAGTAATTTGAGTACACAAATAATTTTGTGGAATTACACAAATTAAGAAATTCAATAGAATGGTTTTTGGAAGTTTCTCCTTTTTAGAAGTGTTTTAATTGATAACTATAATTTACTTTTGTTTTATATATTAGTCCTAAACAAATGAATATGTATTATTAGTTTCTAAGTCTTTCTTGGAACAAACATGCTTTATCATAAGTTTGGATAGCATTAAAGATAGCATCACCTGCTGGCAACTCAAGCAAGACAGGAGTAGACGAAACTGAATAGTAGACTGTGGTAAACTAAGCAAAAGCTGCCAAGGCCTGATGCCTCTGCGCTCAGGGCTGCAAGTCAGCCACAGGAACACTGGCCGGAGGAGTTCTAGACTATTTGAGCATACACTGCAACAAAAGCATAATTATCATTTTCATTAATATGAGGTTATTGTGTTCCACAATTGGTTTATTTTGACTTGCCATCAATGATCTGAAAGCCAAAAGCTTGCCAACTACAAGTACAAAAAAGTTATTGAACGAAAATGATAATACATATTTTGAAAAATAACTAAAAATAACTATTATAGTAATAACACTCATCAATCATTTCATTTTCTATCAAAGTCTACTGAAAGGAAAAGAACCTTTGCTAAATGGGTCATTGTAAGTTAAGGGGTAATTCGTTGTATGAAGTGGCGGCACGACATTTTTTTTTAATATATTTTTACTGAAGTATACATTTTTTATATAAATTGCTAAGTTGAAAACTTTTTACAAAGTGGCCAGTCAATTTGTTGGTTTTATCTCATTTTATAAGTCACCAGGGGAAATATTCAGTACAGGGGAGAGACAAGATGCACAGGGGAGGATACTTTATGAACAGGGAAGAGATGAACATATGAAAAAACAAGGCTATTTTTAAGAATCAACTTTATTTAATAATTTTTATTTTAATAACAAATTATTTATATTTAGACTTTTCATTTCTTAGCTGTGTCTGTTTATAAAATTAAATGTTACTTAAACCCTAGGTACAAAACATTAAAAAGTTCTTACTTTTCCTGTCCATCAAAACAAAAATATATATAACTTTACTATTAATGCACTTTTGCTTACGCTCGCCCTTTTTCGTTATAGGCTTTTTTTCTGCACAAAGTCTACTGCTTGAATCATCTTCCATAAATTTGACTGCTCATTTTCAAATACTAACAATTTTTTTTTGAGCTGCGATTTTTGTCTATCAGTCTTAACTCCTTGCCTATTTTACTCAAAGGTTTCATTTTCATTTCTTTCGATAAAATATTTTTTTTTTATACTATTTTACCACTTAACACTCTCCTGAAGACTCTTTTTTCTTGGTCAGTGGCGAGATTTGAAAAATTGTCATTAAGTTGTTGAGTAATAACTTCACTGAAAAGCAGTTGCTTTTTTAAAGTTTCTTTGTCTCCTGCACTTACGGTTCTTATAAGTGGATCAACTTAAATAGATAGATAGACAGTTATTACAATTCTCCATCACAGACATGCGTCACAATTACAACTTAAAATAAAAATATAACAATAAAATAATATAAATACCTACATATGTATGTATACCGTGGCAATATATGTGTGCTGCAAAAGTGCAAAAGGTCATGGGTCAGTAATCACTATTGTCCACATCAAAAATGTGTACAAAAAATATAAAAATACTGCGAGTAAACGAAAAGCCATACGATAAATCAAATAAATACCTAGTAGAATTTCGGCAGTGTTTGTGTGTGTGTGTGTGTGTGTGTGTGGTAGCATTCATGTACACTCCAACCATGTACCTACCAGACCGCGAGCGAAACAATCACCAAAATCGCCATTCTAGATGACAAAGTCCGCCACCAAGTAACCCTTTGGTATACCCTCAACTTGTTTATTTAATAGAAATTCCTTAAAATGTTTTTAATAATGAGAACTTTAATTGTAACTTTGGTGTTGGGTGTACTAATTGGAGGTTTTTTGATCCGTTGTATTTTTGTAGCGTTGTATTTCAGACCTAAGTTGAGCTTTTTTGGCAGCTTGTTTTGTTAATGTTAGGTTTCTTGCTTTCCTTGCTTGAGCTGACTTTTGCTGTGCTGCCTGCGCTCGCCTGTTTATATTTTGAGCGGGCGGTGGGCCTTTATTATCCGAACAGGAGGTTACAGGAGCATCACTTATATCTTGGAATGCTAAGCGACGTCTACGAATTTTTGCTTTTTATCTCCATACTTTTCTAGTCTTCCGCTGCTCTCTGGGTGTCATTTGCTTCACTGTCTTAAAAGTTCCTTTATCTTTCTTCTTTTCATATTTTTCCCTTTCCTTAACTCTTTGCTGGACGTACTTAACCAGGTCATTTTTAATTTTTTGGTATCATAATCGTTCTGCTATCCCTTTTTTTCGAGTCGTTGTTCGCGCGTCATTTTTTTTTGAGATGCCATTTTGCTGTAAAAAAAAAGTCGTATTATATTTTAAAGCTAAGATAGACATACCGCTAAGTAAAGGTTCAGAGAAACCGGTAGAAGAACTAATGAAAACACATACAAATGTATCTCCCCTGGACACTTAGTATCTCCCCTGCCATCAAAATAGCCAGGGGAGATACGCCAGGGGAGATTTTTTTTATATTGATATGAGCGGCTATGGTTTGTCACTGCGACCTAGAAGATCTATTGTGACCGCCTATTACAGTTCTCCCGCAAGCCCTGCATCTTCTAAGAAGTGCAGTATTTTCTTGGGGGAGAGGTGCTTGACCTCATCTGGTAACAGTAAGTGTTTGCCCAGATGTAGGCTGCTTTTACGCATCAGTGGTCCACAGTTTGTGAGCAAGTGCATAGGCGTCTCTGCTTCGTGGCAGACCCTGCACTCTCTGTACTCACTCAACCCCATGATGGACATGTGCTTGTTAAGGCGACAGTGTCCAGTGAGGACTCTGACCAAAGTGCGTATGTTGTTCCTGCTTAATCCTCGGATCTGTTTGCAGATACTACGGTCATAGGCTTTTATGAGTGCCTTAGAGTGTTTAAGTCCTGGCATATGTAGCCATGCCTTGTAGGACTTGTTGTCGTGATGGGTTTCAAGCGTTAGACGGGCGAGGCTTTTGGGTATGCCACAGAATGGTTCAGGACCATATTGTGTTCCCTCGGCCCCAGCCCTAGCGAGCTCATCGGCACATTCGTTGCCAGTGATTCCCGCATGCCCTGGAACCCATCTAAGTATTACTCTGTTCCTGTTTCCCAGAGTGTTTAAGCGGTTCATACAGTCAGCCACTGCTTTGAGGTCACGAGGTTACTGCTCAGTGCCAGTAAAGCTGCTTGACTGTCTGAGTTTATGTATATTGTGCGGTTGGCTTGGTTGATTCCAAGGTTGGTTTCAGCACATTCTAATATGGCATAAACCTCCGCTTGGAAGATGGAGGCAAAGCTGCCCAAGCATTGTGAAAATACATTTTCGATTGAAATCTGAAATTGCCGTAAAAGTGTTTCTCGTAAGCAATTCACAAACAAACGTAAGAATGTATGATAGATAATATTTAAGTACATATGAGTATTTTAACAAATAATTGCAAAATAAAACTTACCAGGGGAAAGACTGCATTCACTGAACACTTCTATACCCAGCGAGTGGCGTGAGTGAAATGGAGGACAAAATGGCTGTACAGTTGGCTTATGTGCTGCTTGCTGCTAACTTCACGTTACACACTATGTATTCAACGTCCCAACTTTCACAAACTCGCAAAGCAAAACTGATTTTACAACAAAAACAAAAAGTCAGAGATAAGACACGAAACACGGAGGACAAATTTCGGCGTTAATATTTTGAATGAAAAATTGGAATATAAGCAATTTTACTTGTAAGATACCGTTACTAAGTTATCTTTCTTTTTAAAATTAACGATGTTAAATTTTAATACATTCATAATTACTGATTTACAAATAAAGTTTTCATATTAGAGAGACATTTTCCTTATATTAGAGCTTATTGTGACTAAATTACAAACATTACTGTAATAAATTTAAGTGACCTTATAGAAAACATTTAGTTTTAAGTAATAAATAGGTTTGTTGTGAAGTTAATATTATAACAAAAATATTTTTTTGTCCTTGCCGTCGAAAGTACCTCTTAACTTAGAATGACCCAAATATAAGCTAATTTTAGAATACCTACCTACTCAGAATACTAAATCATACTGAAATCTTACATTCTTGTCATTCCTGCTTATCTGAGGGGACCCAAACCCAGCAATGGGATGTATATGGCTTGAAGTAATAATAAATAACTATAAACCTAAATGTAATCTAAGCAACCTTAAGATCTAATAAAAGAAGCGTTCTATGAGTACAATACTATCTATCCCTAGCCTACTCAAGTGAACTCACTAGGTGTCACAAACGAGTTAACCTAGTGACTTCTCCCTGGGCGAAGTCCCAGCTTATTTATTTTGCTGGGCCTGTCTGCAGGCCTGCAGGGGTGAGTTTGGTGAATTAATAGGTGCCACCAGCGTAATAGGTGCTGATGGACATGAGTCCAATGGTATACTGTAAGTTAAGTTACTGCCTAGTTAACTTCTTAGCATTGTAACAGATTATTCCACCTAAAAAAAGGTGTACCAGGATATTAGATGCAAATTTATATGAATATTAATATGAATTCCTAAAATAGAACTTACTTATAGTCAGGATGTGTGCACAATGCATGCATCTGTGTAAGAACATCATTTTCTGCACCCTTGTTCTTCTCTAGAACTGTGATGAAGGGGTGTTTTGGAGACTTTGTGGAGAACTGACATTTGTAGGGCTGACCAGGCACAAGTCGGGATTTAAGATCCAATATCAGAAGGCCAGCCATTGTAGTTATTATCGCTGAATAATTGCTGTGGGTAGAGAGATTTAATCAAATAAATTATTTTGGGACACTTTCAAATTGTTGTGTAAAATGCAATATTATTTTATAACTTACAAATAGTGACATAACCAAAATAGTCAACCCTAACCCCATGTAGTATTAGACTACCCTACTCCTAAAGTATATTTTAAAAGTGGAACAGTGCAGAGGGAGAGTAGCCTCGGCCAGCTCACCTATACAGCTTCAGCCGCTATGGATCACTTGGCGCCTGTGGATTGTTATGCAAGGGCGGAGGGGCTGCACTTCCGTCGGTGCTGTTGGAGAGGTTCAGAAGTCTTAAGTTCGTCAATTATTTAGATAATCCTCCCCCTCACCACTCACCCTCACGATCCAAAAAAGGCAACTTGTTTTTAATTTTTACCTTTGTACCTAGTTTCTAGAATGTCAATATCAGATTGTAACCTGAGCGATCCAAAATGTTTTCACGTTCTTGTACTTACTGTGCAGTGGGAAGTAAAGTCACAATTGTGGACATGGTGTGTGGTATTTCAAGAACTCCCATCTCTACTAAGGCAAGGAGTCCTTGACAAGCCGTCAGGCTCACCAACATCTCTTTCGCAGAACATTTCTCTCTCAAAAATTTTAACTCTTCATTTTCTATCACAAACTTCTGACGCTCACCCGGCTTGTATTTCGATTTAATTGTTGATATTAGCTTATCAATGGCATTTACTATTAGCACACTATTCTTGGTGTTAAGTTTATATTCTACCTCATCCATTATTAAGTATAATTCTTAAATAAAGCACTTTTTTTAAACCCCTGGGTGACTATAAAATTGGAGTTTGCTGCGAGGATATTGCACCTCTTGAGTAAATGTGTTCTATGATTGCACCTTCTAGTAAATAAGTAAGTATTTTTATAATGGCAAAGGTTTTTTATTAAAAAAACATTTTGCCAGCGTCACATCAGCTGATAATATACGGTAAGCAAACGTAGTATCTCTATATAGTTTGTGTAAGCAAGCACTTTCCGTATATAAAAGGTACTCTGTGGCACGCACGGCTTGTAGCAAACAGCTGTTTTTTGTGACATTGTCGGTCCGTTCCAGATAAACATTTTTAGCCATAAATACCAACATTTTTAGCATCTCTGCGTTTCATTAGCCGGTGATGCTAGTTTTTCTTGCTGGTTCTCATGCGTTTCATTTGAGCATTTTTAACACGAAATGCTAGCATCAAATACCCATGCTAATAGATGGGTCCTCTGATACCACTTTTTGACAGCTTTCAAAGAACAATGGCAGAAAAATGTCAGGATTTTTTTCTAGCGTCCCTAAATCTCCTATATAGCAAGGAAATTAAAATAATTTTCTAAGGTTTTTGAAATATACACTTATTTTTGTACAAGCCGGAGTTCCTTTTGTTTTCATAAAAGTATATCAAATGTTAACTACTAATTAAATGGCGCACAAAAGGCGTGTTCGGGTAGCCTGTGGTGGCGTTTTTAGCATTATCAAAATTGGCGTTTATGTAAAGCGTTCGGTTAGAAGGTTTTGAAATTTTTGCCATTTTTGCTCCACACCCTAACCGAACGCTACATTATCAATATGTCAAAGTCATATGCTATTATAACCTAAATTTATTTTCAGTTTCCAGATTCTGGATGTATTATGATGTAATAAGCTCGCTTCATGATTAACGATCATTAATTTCCATAAATAATGAAAATAAAATTTATTTCGTTAAAACTTATTCAATCGTGTCAAAAATTTTACGTATAGTAAACGTCAAAAATCTTAAATGTCAAAAACTGCCACTTTTGACCCTCTTCGATAGCTGGGGCGAAATTGGCAGTTCACAATGCCATTTTTGACATTTTTTCAGCTATCCGAACGGTTGACGTAAACAGATAAAAATGCAACTTTTGTTCACATTTCTTCTAACCGAACGCTCATTGTGTCAATTTTGTCATTTTTAACAGTTATTTTTGCCACCTTGATGCTATCCGAACGCGCCTAAAGTATGGCGTATGCTAGACGTTCAATATTTATCACATTCCGTTTCAATATTTATTGATGGATCTCGGACGAATCTACACGTTCAATACGGGTCGCGTCAGTATCACGGAGTACATAATCACTGTCAGTATCTCTCTAATCTGTGGATGTGTAGATACGGAAAATATACGTAAGCCATGTTCCATCTAAGCGCAGATTTGCAGCATTATCAACATTTTTAGCATCATCGCGTTTCATTAGATTTTGACGCTAGCAGGGCTAGCATCGTATGTTAACGTAATGCATTCCATTTTGAGGTTGGGTTCTCTTTGTGAAAAATAGCGCGACTAAAAAATGTTCACATTTCTTAGAAGAAAAGCAAAACATGGTAAACATTTGATATTAACGTGAAAAAACGGTGACGATTAAATGGAAAACGCGGGATCGCGATAAATATTGATGACAAGGCTACACAATCAATAAATATCGCCATAAATATTAAGGAATTGGATTTCAAAATATCTAGAAATTCTGTGATCCGTATTTATTCTGTGATCAATATTTTTCACGATATTTGGATCACGATCCAGGATCGCGACATTTATTGATCGTGTAGTATATGAACTTGATGGACCGCGTTCCGCCAACTTCATATAAACGAGTGTAGAATACGCCTATAAGTTATTTTTCATAACGCTTCTATCGGGTCCGAATAGCAATCGACTTCTTTAGGGGTCCCGGTCCGAATAGCCATTCCGTTTTTTTAATTTGTTTATTCCCGTAATTAATTAGAAAATATAAATGTATTTAGATAAAATACCATAGCCATAGATAAAATAACAAAACACTGTACCTACCTACGTTATAAAAGAGCTCACAGGTGAATAATGCGGTGCATAACCTAAAAAATATTAAATACCAATATCTCTTTTTTCCGGCTTTATTGAATAAAAATTATTTTACATATAGATTCTAAAATTGACGCCGAATCTTTTAATATATTTTTCATTACGGGACGCTACAATTTGATCCCAGACATTTTCTTCAATGGAGACCTGCCATTGTTCTTTGACATTTGGAATCCATGACATGGATTTTCAGCGGATTTAAAAAAAATATTGAAAGATATTTATAGTATTAGCCAATTCTGATTTATATTATAAAAAAATTTAAGTGGCTGGACTAATTAAGTGAGGTGTCAAAATTCAGCACGAAAAATCAGTACCTTGCGTTTCATGGTAGTTTTCCAATTACAGAGCATAATGCGACTCAGTGGCGCACAATGCCGAATTATGCTGATGCTTAATTGGAACGTGAATTAGTTTTCAAATGCACCAGCAGAGTGCGCTAAGTTCAGTGTTGAAAAAAAAAAATTCATAGAGTTAGCAATAACCTCATTAATGTGTAAATAATGTGGTATACATAATAATTGGTTGAAAACTATTTACGGTTATTTTAAGTAATTTGGATTTTGATTATTTCATTACCATTTTTTTGTTTTGAGTAATTTTTGTACCTTCATCCATACTTATATTTATTTTTTAACAGTTTGAATTAACTTTGATTATTTCAAAAAAACTACAATGAAACGAAAGCTTTGAAAATTTTTCAACAATAAATAATATTAGTAACGATTATATATAAATAAAACATTTCGATCAATGCCAACGTAAAGAAAAAACACTTGTTAATTTTCTGTCACTGAGTTGGTATCGATTGCACGCATCACACGAAAACATTGCTTTTGAGAGTGCTCGATTGTGCGAAGTGTTGCTGTAGTTGGAACATTCAACGTTAAGCATTATGCCGCATAATGCGCTCTTGTGCTGTAATTGGAAAACTACCCATGTGTAACAATTAGCGCGGCTAAAAATGTCAACATTTCTTGAAAGAAACGCAAAACGAGGCTAACATCAGATGTTAGCCTCATAAAGTAGCAGAGGCGCGTTCAGCGCCTCTGGGTGTAGTTGTCCGGTTGTTTTTTAACTCGCCCAAAGGCGTTGAACGGATTGCAGCAACCAAATCTTTTATCTCCCTCTTTCACATGATTTTTTATTTCGCTCTCTTTCTAGTAGATGACATTATAGAATATGGCCGCCAATATCATCCAATCACGTAAGAGTATTTCAGTCATAAACGTCAGAGCGTTTTACAACCATCAAATTCGATGGTTGTTCGGTTGTAACTCGCGCCGACACTCAAAGGTCTTGAACGGGCGGTTGTTTCACCCGGTTGTCACGCTCGAAGGCATTGAACGGGGTTAGAGCGAAAAGTTGTACTTCGCGCGAAGGCCCTGAACGCGCCTCTGTGCTTTATCTGGAACGCTGGGCTACGTTCCAAAACATCACCCGAGTGCACTCGGTCACCCGAAGTATGTCCTAAAACATTTCGGGTGCACTCGAGAGTGTTGGAGTGGCGTGTCCTAAAACGCTACGGAGTGCACTCGATCGAGTAGAATCTCACCCGCATAATATAGCAAGGTGTAATTTCACTCGATTGGATTTGGCGGGAAATTGTGTGGATTTTAAAGTTGTGTGTGATTGTGATTACAAAGATTTCATATTCACACACAGTTTGTACATCTCGGAGAGCGAGGATGCGCGTCGTAACGTCGACAATAAGTTAATTTTAAATTCCAAAGACTATAGGTATCGTAAGTGACATGATTGTAAAATTGGCCTTCATTTCTGCTGAAGCTAGGTTAGGCCGCGATTTAACAGAATTCATATTCTGTTGGTTTTAGCATTTTCGTAGATGAAAAAGAGGAATGTAATCCATGCATTAAAGCGAACGGACGCGCCGATGAATTATATATTTTCTTATTTTTGTATATTTGGTAATGTAAACAAAGCAGACAACACTCTTGCCGTTCTAAAACAACCAACACTCCGACCACCCTAACCGGCCACTCTCCCCCCACTACTTACTCACTCCGGGTGAAGTTTTGGAACGTAGCCCAGGGTGTGACGCATAAACAAATTGTTCTTCTTCTTCTTTTTCTTTTAATAATGGCAATCGGCCCGTTCCAGATAAGCATTTTTAGCCATAAATACCAACATTTTTAGCATCTCTGCGTTTCATTAGCCGGTGATGCTAGTTTTTCTTGTTGGTTGTCATGCGTTTCATTTAAGCATTTTTAACGTAGTGTTACATACTCTTTGATTTTTAACACGAAATGCTAGCATCAAATACCCATGTTCTATTCTATTCTATTTTTAGGTTAAATGGCTTCTGTCAGGTTTGACAATTTGCCAATGTCGAGTAGCGAAAACATTGTTTTACGGTTTATAAATGGTAAAATTTTACAGTCTAGAAAATACTTAGCCGGTTGGGCTACCTGTGGACAAGCAAAAGCAGACATTAAAACTCTAGTAGAAACCTTAGTTATAATTTAATCTGATATTTTTCTATATATTTAAAAAGAGTATTGAGGAATGGGGTGTTTATTTGTGTTAGAAGGAAATTCATGTTTGTAGGACGGGGAATAAATTCAGGAAGCAGGTCGTACAGTGAGGTTTGGTGTCTAGGGTAGTTAAAGAAAATGTGGTCTACGGTGCCTTCCTCCAAACCACATTCGCATATGGAATGGTCTTGAATGTGAATTTTAGCCAAAAAGACTGGCGAGCAGACATGTCCGAGACGTAGAATACCCATGTTAATAGATGGGTCCTTTGATACCACTTTTTGACAGCTTTCAAATTTGACATTTGGAATCTTTTTTTCATGAATCAAAAAGGATTTTCAGCGGATTTAAAAAAAAAATTGAAAGATATTTATAGTATTAGTCGATTCTGATTTATATTATTAAAAATTTTAAGTGGCTGGACTAAGTAGGTGAGGTGTCAAAATTCAGCACGAAAAATCAGTACCTTGCGTTTCATTTGTGACAATTAGCGCGGCTAAAAATGTCAACATTTCTTAAAAGAAACGCAAAACGAGGCTACCATCAGAGGCGCGTTCAGCGCCTTCGCGCGAAGTACAACTTTTCGCTCTAACCCCGTTCAATGCCTTTGAGCGTGACAACCGGGTGAAACAACCGCCCGTTCAAGACCTTAGAGTGTCGGCGCGAGTTACAACCGAACAACCATCGAATTTGATGGTTGTAAAACGCTCTGACGTTTATGACTGAAATACTCTTACGTGATTGGATGATATTGGCGGCCATATTCTATAATGTCATCTACTAGAAAGAGAGAGAAATAAAACATCATGTGAATGAGGGAGATAAAAGATTTGATTGCTGCAATCCGTTCAACGCCTCTGAGCGAGTTAAAAAACAACCGGACATCTACACCCAGAGGCGCTGAACGCGCCTCAGATGTTAGCCTCAGAAAGTAGCAGTGCTTTATCTGGAACGCAGGGAATGTGTTATCTTTTGAGTGTCTTTGGCTGGGCAAGTAGACCGTCTTATACGTATTAACCGAGCATGTGTTTGAATCTTAGATAAAGAATGAATAGATAGGACGTGACCGTATACCCGTAAGGGACAGTCATAGATGACGTCATACCTGCCTAAAGTAGATGGGTATACCAGTGTTGCTTTAAGTTTTACCCTACTTTATTTTTATAGTGGCTTTTACCACTATAAACATAAAGTAGGGTTGATTGATCTCCAAATTTTTTTTTTTGAGACATTTTAATGAGCGCCCCTCGCTCAATAATATGTCTCAAAAAATAAAAGTGGGAGGAAGTTGCGATTTTTTTTATTGAATTCTTCATTCAACCTTCGCCGCAGTCTAAAGTTATTTACACTTTTAAATAAAACTACACTTTTCGGATTTACTCGAGTATATTTCGTTTTAAAACATTTTACTATTATTTATTTAAGCTATTATGTAAACATCTTTACAAATATAAGAAAAAATATTAGGAATCATCATCCACACGCGTCCACTGCTAGACATAGGCCTCTCTAAGTGCTCGCCACTGAGCACGATCCGCGACCATTCGCTTCCAGCTTTTGCCAGCTAGGTACCTTGCGAAGATCGTCGCTCGATTAAGAATACAGCGGGCAATAATCATTGTTTTTCTTTATCTCTGCAGTTTATTTAAAATCCAATATTTACACATTTACTAAATATTTGTGAAGATTTAGAAAATGTACAATATTAAATTTTAAATAAACATTTTCTAAAATTAGACTACTTTTTTTCCCAATCGTCTAAGCGGTTGACGCACTGGCCATAGTTTTTTATTTGATGACCTCGCTGATTGTTTCAAACCCAGCATTTGAAGCCGCATTTTTCTCTTTCGGGGTGTATTCAAATTTGAACCGAAATCCAACACCGATGCGTCCTGAAACAATATGTATACAGGTTAAAAATAAAAGGAGGTTCCCCAAAGGAAATCTGTTAAATACAGACAAACAAGCAAATGGAAAGTCTCACTTCAAAAGAATTACCTTTGTTATCTAAAATGCTCAAAATTTTATACTTAAATATGTCAATATTAATGTAACACAGAAACTAATATGTGAGTTCCCTTTCACGTAACAAATTACCTACGAATCAAGGAAAAATAGTCGTAGCGTAACTGGTATCATTATAACCCGGCAAAATGTTATACGCGTTGGCTGTATACGTGGCCATATTGTATGGCGACATTCCTAGCTTGTTAGGTTAACAATAATCTTACTACTTAGTTTGAAATTTCATGTTTAATCCCATAATATGATTGAGAACCATAGTAGAAGGATAAAATATTGCAATATAACTTGTATCTATAATTTAAAAAATAGTTTTGGCGCTTTTTATTGACACAATTTAGGTCTTACCTGTAAAAGGTTATATTTTCCTGTTTTCTAGCACTATCACTATTACAAACTAAAACGGAGCAGTGCACCATGATTTAAATGTTCAAATAGTTCACAATTACACTAATTAAAGTGTTAAATAATTACACAGTAAGCTTTAATTCACAGAACAAATTTCTTCCACGTATTTGTTTAGCACCAGACGCTGGTGATAAACAATCCCCACTACCAGTTTCACCTATATACGGTAACAAGGACAAAAAAAAATGATGCCATCTTCTTCTTTCCTTTGGCAATGTGTATAAGTTTATCTCTTTTCCTCATGTTTGACGGCTTTTATAGCCCATCTATTTCATTCTATATCTATGGTTTGAATAAAGCCGTGTGGGTAGGGAATTTAGCTTAGATAAAGAATGAATAGATAGGACGTGACCGTATACCCGTAAGGGACAGACATAGATGACGTCATACCTGCCTAAAGTAGATGGGTATACCAGTGTTGCTTTAAGTTTTACCCTACTTTATGTTTATAGTGACTTTTACCACTATAAACATAAAGTAGGGTTGATTGATCTACGTATTTTTTTTGAGACATTTTAATGAGCGCCCCTCGCTCAATAATATGTCTCAAAAAATAAAAGTGGGAGGAAGTTGCGATTTTTTTTATTGAATTCTTCATTCAACCTTCGCCGCAGTCTAAGTTATTTACACTTTTAAATAAAACTACACTTTTCGGATTTACTCGAGTATATTTCGTTTTAAAACATTTTACTATTATTTATTTAAGCTATTATGTAAACATCTTTACAAATATAAGAAAAAATATTAGGAATCATCATCATCATCCACACGCGTCCACTGCTGGACATAGGCCTCTCCAAGTGCTCGCCACTGAGCACGATCCGCGACCACTCGCTTCCAGCTTTTGCCAGCTAGGTACCTTGCGAAGATCGTCGCTCGATTAAGAATACAGCGGGCAATAATCATTGTTTTTTCTTTATCTCTGAAGTTTATTTAAAATCCAATATTTACACATTTACTAAATATTTGCGAAGATTTAGAAAATGTATAATATTAAATTTTAAATAAACATTTTCTAAAATTAGATTTCAATAGCACCGTTATTGTCATCGAATAAAGGACTTCGGCTTACAGAGATAAAATTCACTACAATACAGGTAAAAATTCACTTGGGCTGGGTCAGTTCAAGAATTGAACTACTGATACGGCACTCAATATGGTGCTAAAAGCCCAAAGTTGGTAAGCTTGCTCACAATGTGGAAAAAAGATCTGGCAAAGAACGCAAGATGCCGATGTAGATAGCTGGTTATTCTTAGTTGCCCGTGTTGCCACCCCCAACCTCGCCCCCGCTGGCGGCAACTTGGAAATAGCGCAGGACAAGACCAATTTGTAGATCTCTGAGGAAGATTATGTTCTGTCAAGTACCTATATAATTAATTAGAAACACCTGTTCGGTGCATAGAGCTATATCTACATCCTATGTGTTCTTGTTAAATATTCAGACAAAGTAGAGATATGACTTATTTCATTTGGATTAAGCCAGATTACTAGCTATGGCACAAAATTGCTAATAAATCACAAACATTTTCTAGAGGCTGTCTACTCCTCGTCACTCACCAGCTGTTTTTGGGTGTGGTAAACACGTAATAAATTGCTTACGTACAAACTCGTTACGTACAAAACGCCTTTGAACTTAAAAAGTGTAAGCACAGCGCGAATTTCCTTAAAGGTTCAGAATACTTTCTTTTGTCAACTCCTAAAAATCTTTTCAGAAAATCTCTATTGGTTCCTCCTACAGTATCTAAAATGTCCAACTACTAATTTTGCATCATTAACTTACACTTCAAATCACTTTACACATTTTCAAGTGTGACTACTTTTTTTCCCAATCGTCTAAGCGATTGACGCACTGGCCGTAGTTTTTTATTTGATGACCTCGCTGATTGTTTCAAACCCAGCATTTGAAGCCGCATTTTTTTCTTTCGGGGCGTATTCAAATTTGAACCGAAATCCAACACCGATGCGTCCTGAAACAATATGTATACAGGTTAAAAATAAAAGCAGGTTCTAATTTTACAACATTAAAAATATTAATTAATAAATTTTTAAACTGTATCTGTATGTACTAATGGTCAGACTTGTTATATTAATAGAAAATGACCAAAATCAAACCATTAATAATATGTTTGGCCATATCAAAATAGTAGAAAAGGATTTGGTACCTACCCTACCCATGTTAATCCAAAACTGTAAAATAAATTTCGAAATCCCCCATAAAAATAGTTGGGTTTGTGAAAAATAAATTAAGGTTTTGGCTTGATAGGGTATGTACCTTGTAGATATAATATGTATAAGTTACTTGTAAAAAAAGTTTAGGAATAGCACCACTCCTAAGAAAAGTGCCTTTTTTGTTTTTCTGAATCCACTGTTGTTCAAAATGCTTAGAACACATTCGGGTATGTTTGGTTGGCTGCCAATTCAATCGACCAGTAGTTTTAACCCAACTGTTTTCGAGTAGTTATCTCCGAAGGAAATCTGTTAAATACAGACAAACAAGCAAATGGAAAGTCTCACTTCAAGTTATCTAAAATGCTCAGAATTTTATACTTAAATATGTCAATATTAATGTAACACAGAAACTAATATGTGAGTTCCCTTTCACGTAACAAATTACCTACGAATCAAGGAAAAATAGTCGTAGCGTAACTGGTATCATTATAACCCGGCAAAATGTTATACGCGTTGGCTGTATACGTGGCCATATTGTATGGCGACATTCCTAGCTTGTTAGGTTAACAATAACTTTACTACTTAGTTTGAAATTTCATGTTTAATCCCATAATATGATTGAGAACCATAGTAGAAGGATAAAATATTGCAATATAACTTGTATTTATAATTTAAAAAATAGTTTTGGCGCTTTTTATTGACACAATTTAGGTCTTACCTGTAAAAGGTTATATTTTCCTGTTTTCTAGCACTATCACTATTACAAACTAAAACGGAGCATTGCACCATGATTTAAATGTTCAAATAGTTCACAATTACACTAATTAAAGTGTTAAATAATTACACAGTAAGCTATAATTCACAGAACAAATTTCTTCCACGTATTTGTTTAGCACCAGACGCTGGTGATAAACAATCCCCACTACCAGTTTCACCTATATACGGTAACAAGGACAAAAAAAAATGATGCCATCTTCTTCTTTCCTTTGGCAATGTGTATAAGTTTATCTCTTTTCCTCATGTTTGACGGCTTTTATAGCCCATCTATTTCATTCTATATCTATGGAATTTAGACTGAAATCGCTTGTGTGATTAAAATGGTTAAATTGTTCGCGCGAAGTACAACTTTTCTCAGACTAAGTACACCAATGGACGCGCAATGTACTAATAAGTCTCAAATCTCAGTCCGCCATTACAAAGCACCGTGTTTCTTGTTGTGCTAAAATATCAGTCAGTGATAGGGTTGCCAACCGTACTATAATATATAGTATTGTACTGTATTTAGGGTCTCCGTACTATATACTGTTGAAGAAATATATAGTACGCGAAAATACTATATTTCAGCACAATGTTTATATTTGCAATATTAAAATTAGTAAAATAAAAAAAAATCCAACACCGACAGAAAACTATGTTACAAAGACATTAAATTGAAATCAATGAAATAAGAATAAAAATGAAATAACTTAAACAACATGCAATAAATGTAAAGTAACAGTTCAAATTCAAAATTCAAATTCAATATCCTTTATTCAATTGGGATTTTACAATCACTTTTGAACGTCAAAGAAGCTACGCCATTGGTTCACAAGTCTACGGCGGGAGACCTTGTACTGGAAAGAACCAGCAAGAAAACCAGCAAGGGCTATTTTTTTCTCCCTGTATTGTTACAGAGTCGTCAATTGGAAGCAGAACTCAAAAGTAAAGATTGTGTTCAACTTCCATTACAAGATTAGATGTGTCAGTGTACATTATACATTTAAATCTATAAATTAAGTCTACAATTAAGACCAAGCATTGACATCATTCAGATAATCATTGACTTTATAATATCCTTTACTCATTAGAGTCTTTTTTACATGCGCATTAAACTTATGAAAAGGTAAGTCAGTAACACTCTGTGGAACTTTATTGTAAAAAGATATACATTTCCCCATAAATGAGCCTCTAGTTTTTTGGAGCCTGTACGTTGGAACGGCAAGTTTATTTTTATTTCTTGTATTTAAGTTATGAAATTTAAAATTGGTATCGAATGTGTTATAATTTTTAAAAACATAAATCAAATTTTCATAAATATACTGTCCTGCTAAAGTCAATATATTAATTTCTTTAAATAAATCACGTAGAGAATCCCTTGTTCGTAAATTATAAATAGCCCGCACGGCTCTTTTTTGAAGTACAAAAATACTTTCTATACTAGCGGCTGATCCCCACAGTAATAGCCCATATAACATGACACTGTGAAAATAACTAAAGTAAATCAGTCTTGCCGTTTCAACATCAGTAAGTTGTCTCATTTTTTTTACAGCATATGCCGCAGAACTGAGTCTGTTTGCTAAAGACGCAATATGTGGATCCCACTGCAAAGTCGAATCTAGTGTTATACCCAAAAATTTAGTAAAATCGACGAATTCAACAGTATGATTATTCATTTCCACAATATTGTCCACTTTCCTAACATTTGGCAATGAAAACTTAATACATTTAGTTTTACTCGAGTTTAATGATAAATTATTCACAGTGAACCAATGCAATACTTTAGAAAGAGTACTATTTACAACGTCAGTATTTCCGTTTCCTCTGTCAATCTTAAATATTAAAGAAGTGTCATCTGCAAATAGTACTGTATCGCACAGATTATTGGTGAAGTGTGGGAGGTCATTAATATAAATTAAGAAGAGCAGAGGTCCCAGTATTGATCCTTGAGGCACACCCATAATGATAGGTGCACCAGAAGACTCAGTTCTGTTAATTACAACTTTTTGGACCCTATTGGACAAATAAGACTCAATAAGCTTAATTGCCTCTTCAGACACACCATAATGCTTGAGCTTATTTAGAAGAGTCTGATGATCAACGCAGTCAAAAGCCTTTGACAGGTCACAAAATATACCGATCACATCCTGTTTACACTCCCAGGCGGCAAAAATGTGTTTGAGAAGTGCAACTCCAGCCTCTGTAGTGCAACGACCCTTAGTAAAGCCAAATTGGTTCATATGTAGGATTTTATTGATTGTGAAATAATCTGACAGCTGATTAGAAATAATTTTTTCAAATATTTTGCTAAGTGCTGGTAGAATCGAAATTGGTCTATAATTTGCAGGATCATTTTTATTTCCAGATTTAAATAAAGGTATTAACTTGCTGTATTTCATTAGATCAGGAAAGATACCTTCATCAATACATTTGTTGAAAATGAACGCTAGTTGCGGAGCAAGTTCTTTTATTATAGATTTGATTAAGTGGGTCGAAATACCCCAAAGATCTTCAGTTTTTTTGGTACTGATCATGCGGAATGTTTTTAGAATAGTGTCGGCGTCAATGTGACCAAAGTTGAAGCCTATGCTGCACTTCTCTACACTTTGTTCTAAGAGGGCTACAGCCGCATTGGGGCACGAGTTGAGACTACTTGTAGTTTCTATAGGTATATGGTAGAAGAAATCTTCAAACGCATTTGCAACTGCAATATCTGATTTTATTGCTTTATTATTAACTTCTAGTGAGAAAGAATTTACACGGCTTTTGGGTTTCCCTGTTTCCTGGTTAATGATGTTCCAGGTGGACTTTACTTTGTTTTTTGATAAGCTAATTTTATTACTTATGTACATCGCTTTTGCAGACATGCACACTTTCTTAAATGTTTTAGAATAATTTCTTACATAATCTATGAAAGCGGGATCACTGGAGTTTGCTTTTAAAGCATAAAGTTCAAATAATTTCCTACGGCTTTTGTATATGCCTGGCGTCGCCCAATCACTAAATTTCTTTCTCTCATGTTTGATTTTAATTACTTTTTTTTTAAATATATTGTTACATTCATCTTTAACTACATTAAATAAATTATTATAAAGATTATTCGCGTTGCTCCTCTCGGTTGATGAATCTGCAATTTGATTAACAACATTTCTTTTAAATTTTTCTATACCGCGTTTTGTTATGGGTCTACAAGTAATCTCACGTTCAGAACAAACATGATGGTGTTCAAACGAAGCTAATTGCCCACTATGGTCAGAGTTTATACAATTAATAATAAATTTATCTTGTACATCACAGTTACAGAAAATGTTGTCTAAACAAGTAGCGGATGTAGCTGTAATTCGGGTTGGCTCTTGAAAAACATGATTCAGATTAAATGATTTAAATAAGTTAATAAATCTACTACATAATTGTGATTCCACTAAAATATTTATATTAAAATCACCACAGACAACAATTTTTTTAGTTTTCCTAGATACTATTCTTAGTGCGTCTTCCATAGCAGACTCAAACTCTGAATAGTTTCCAGAGGGGGGCCTGTATACACATATTACAATGAAATTATCAAGTTCCACGCATGATAACTCAATTATTCGTTCGACTGAAAGAGAAACTATGTCTTTTCGTTCCTTAAACTGTATGTCATTATGTAAAATTATAAGGGATCCGCCTCTAATAGCACTTTTCCTAGTGAATGAACTCGCAATTTTATAGTTATCTAAACTTGTTGACAATTCATAATTTTTGAGCCAATGCTCAGTGACACAAAATACATCAATCTTTTCATAATCTAAATATAGGCTAATTTCTAAATCTTTCCCAGAAAAGCCTTGAATATTTTGATGAACAATCCGCAAATACTTAGGCTTTCCTTTGGTCAATACCTGGCAAGAGGCTACCTCTATTGTCTTATTATTTAATTTAAATTACTTGGAACTTGTTCCAAAACATTACATTGAGTATGTTGCTCAATAGAAGCATTGTCAATGTGAGAATTAATAGCCAAGTTTTTGGCTAAATTAGAAAAATAAAAGCTTAGCGATACAGCTAATTGTTTTTTTGAATATGTTGATAGATTTAATCTATCTTTTGTCAAGTATGACTTATTAGAAATGCATGTCAACTTGTTTATGTCAATAATATGAAATTTATTAGAATAACATGTCAATATGTCTAGAGTCAAATTAAATTTATATCTCATGCCATTCTCATATTCAGACAATTTATGGTGGTAAGGAAATGTGTACATAATTATTTTATTTACATCCAAATATTCCAACTTTGAATAAAAAGTTTTTAATTCAAATTTGCTTAAGTTACCCCTATTACCCATAAGTATTATAAGATTATCTTCATTGTTAAACTTATAATTACAAATTTTAGCAATCACATCTTCATAACTAGAGCCAGGCATACAGTGATTTATAGTACAGTGGAAAATCTTAAAATAAAATGTCATTTTATCCTAAGTATAAAAATGAAAACAGTAAATAAAATAGTAACAATTGTAAGAATTGAGACAATAATTATGTTGATTTAAAATGATTTAAAGTCCCTATGATATAATTTTAACTTAATTAACTTAACACACATCACTATGTTTTTTAGTGTCAAATTTCACTTGGTTAGAAGAGTGTCCACCTTTTTCACATGATTTTACATTTTGTTGCACTGTACTATAAAGGTCTTCAGCTTCAGGCTTTTCGTCTTTCTTTGATATTTTTTGTAGCTCTATATGTTCAGTACAGCGGGAAGTGTTGAGAGCTTTCCGAGCGATCCTTCTCCAACACCAAACGGAAGTTACAGACAGTGCAATACATATGAATAAAACAATATAAATCATCGCATAGTGGAGTAGGTCATGATTGTTTATAGGTGTGGCGATTACGAACTCCTTTCAGGCGCGTGTCTAACGCGCGTGACAACTGACAGCACTGACGTTTTGTTAGAAAATCAAAACGCTGCACTTAATTTACAATTGCAACAACTTTTAGAGCTCAATAAAACCAACCCTCCTCCTACGGATTCATCTTGTGTTTTTAGAGTTTCTGCTAAATTGCCCCCGTTTTGGCCTGACCGACCAGCTGTGTGGTTTGCTCAGGTTGAGGCTCAGTTTAAGGTTTCTGGTATTACAGTAGATGATACTAAGTTCGATTACGTAGTAGCTCAACTTGACACAAAGATAATCGCTGAGGTTGAAGACATCATTACCAAGCCACCAGAGACAGATAAATATAGGCGGTTGAAAGACGAACTAATCCGACGTTTGTCTTCATCGGAGGAATCCCGTGTGAGGCAGCTGATCAGCGACGTGGAGCTTGGGGATAGAAAACCATCCCAGTTCCTGCGTCATCTTAGGTCTCTCGCCGGAACGTCACTTTCAGACCAGAACATCCTGCGCCAGCTTTGGATGAGGCGCCTACCCCAGCACCTCCAGGCCATCCTTGCCGCTCAAGCAGAGCTATCGTTAGATAAAGTTGCTGAACTAGCGGACAAGATCCTGGAGGTCTCTCCTGGCGTTGCAACGCCTCCCGTCGCAGTTTACGCAGCGACTGCGAATACTTCCACAGAGTCTAACTTACTTGCTATCAATGCTCGCCTGGACGAGTTGTCCCGCCAGGTGGCCGCTCTTAGCGTTGGTCGACATGACAGATCTAGGAGCCGCACGGCTTCCAATAGCCGAGCATCTACTCCCGATGCTCGATCCAAATCTCGGCCACGTGTGTGCTGGTATCATAAGAGGTTTCAGGACAAGGCAAAGCGTTGCGTTCAACCATGCACCTGGACCAATGCGGAAAACCAGCAGGGCAGTCAGTAGTGGCGGCAGCCGATTGCCTTTCTTTAAGTCGCCGGTTATTTGTCACTGAGAAGACGTCTAAGCGTCGCCTCCTTGTTGACACTGGTTCAGACCTGTCTTGCTATCCCCGCCGCTGGCTATCATCGCGACCGAAACTTTCGGATTATATACTACACGCGGCCAACGGTAGCCAAATCAAAACATATGGCACTATAACTTTACGCCTAAATATTGGGTTACGCAGGGATTTTCCATGGAGTTTTGTTGTCGCTGATGTGAGTTGTGCTATATTAGGTTCCGACTTTTTAGCACATTACCACCTCCTGCCTGACTGTGCCGGCAAGCGTTTGATCGACGGAATTACTGGTGTGTCCTGTACTGCTGCTATTGCTGCTTCTGAACAGGTAAGCGTTAGAGCTGTTGTAAGCAATAACCCGAATTCTGTTTTTGAAAAACTTCTTTCAGAATTCCCTTCCATCACTCGACCTCCTGGTATGCCAAGGGAAATCCGGCATGACACCGTTCACCACATTCAGACGACTGAGGGACCTCCTGTCTCATGCCGTCCTCGACGACTTGGCCCGCAGAAGCTCTTGGCTGCGAAAAAGGAATTTGAAGAGATGGTGCAATGTGGCACGGCACGACCTGCTAAGGGTCCCTGGTCATCACCGCTACACATGGTTGTGAAGAAGGACTCAACCTGGCGTCCATGTGGCGATTACCGCGCCTTGAACGCCAGGACGGTTCCAGACCGCTATCCAGTGCGCCATATCGGTGACGTGTGCCAGAACATCGCTGGTTCGACTATTTTTAGTACCTTAGACCTCGTTAAAGCCTACCATCAAATTCCTGTCTCGCCCGAGGACGTATGCAAGACAGCCATCATCACTCCTTTCGGCCTTTTCGAGTTTCCTTTTATGACCTTTGGTCTAAGGAACGCAGATCAGACCTTCCAAAGGTTCATCGATCAGGTCGTTCAGGGGTTAGATTTCTGTTTTGCATACGTCGACGATATTTTAGTTTACTCTAAAAACGAGACCCAGCACCTGGAACACCTGCGCGTGATTTTTCAGCGACTCCAAAACTTCGGTGTTGTTATCAACCCTTCGAAATGTGTTTTGGGTGTCCGTGAGGTAACCTTTCTTGGCTGTCGCATCAACGCTGATGGCACGCGACCACCTGAAGACCGTATTCAGGGTTTCAAAGATTTTCCCCCGCCCAAAACAGTGCAGGGTCTACGACGTTTTTTGGGCATGATAAATTATTATCGTCGATTTTTGCCTCACGCTGCTGAGTTACAGGCCCCACTCATTGAAGCAATCACCAACATCAACGGGAAAGGCGCCAAACCAGTTCACTGGAACGCCGATCTCTTGCAAGCCTTCGAAAATTGTAAATCTGGCCTTTCTTCAGTCACACTCCTGGCTCATCCTATTTGCGACGCGCAGCTTGGTCTTTTTACAGATGCATCTAGCGTTCATGTTGGTGCTTGTTTACAGCAGCGAGTAGACGACGTTTGGCAACCCTTGGGTTTCTTTAGTAAGAAACTTAATGCCCGTCAATCTGAGTGGCCTGCCTATTACAGGGAGTTACTAGCGGTGTACGAAAGCGTACATCATTATCGTCACATCCTTGAGGCTCAGCATGCGACAATTTTTACTGATCACAAGCCTCTTGTGTACGCTTTCTTACAACGCCGGGAAAAACTTCCGCCAGTCCAACTCAACCAACTCTCCTTTATTTCCCAGTTCACGACAGATGTAGTTCACATCAAGGGCGAAGACAACACAGTCGCAGATGCCATGTCTCGTATTGAGGCTGTCTCTTTTGAGACTGATTATTCCGCCCTAGCAAATTCACAGGGGCTGGACGATGAACTTAAGGAATTTCTCTTAGCTGGTCACTCTTCCTCGCTAAAGCTCGAGAGGATTGCTGTCCCTGGTACGGATATAACACTTGTATGCGACACATCGACCGGAAAACCTCGTCCATATGTTCCTCCTCCGCTTCGAAGAAAGGTTTTCGAGAGGATACATAATCTCAGCCACCCGGGAGTTAAAGCTAGTACCCGCTTAATCTCGGAGCGCTTTGTTTGGCCTAGTATTGGTAAAGACTGCCGGACATGGGCACGGAACTGTATACCATGTCAGCGATCCAAGATCTCGCGGCATACGGTTACACCTTTGGGTCATTTCAGCAGCCCTTCGGCTAGAATGAAACATGTCCATATCGACATCATCGGACCACTACCTCCTTGCAAAGGTTTTCGGTACTGTTTGACTGCCGTGGACCGTTTCACTCGCTGGCCGGAAGCGTGGCCCATGTCTGGTATTACAGCTGAAGAGGTCGTTGAAACCCTCACAGCTGGATGGATTTCTCGTTTCGGAATTCCCACAGTCATTACCACCGACCAGGGACGCCAATTTGAAGCGGATCTCCTTCATAGATTTTTACAGCAGTGCGCCACTAAACGTATCCGCACCACAAGTTACCACCCATGCGCAAATGGTATGGTCGAGAGGTTCCACCGAACTCTCAAGGCAGCTTTGATGTGCCATGAGGAATCATGGCTCAGCGCCTTGCCGTTTGTCCTTCTCGGGATACGCACAGCCGTTAAGGAAGATTTAAACACCTCTTCCGCAGAGTTGCTTTACGGAGAAACACTCCGCCTGCCGGGAGAACTGTTGGTGCCTCCAACAAGTTCACAAACAGCTGACGCCACGGATTTGGTAGCGCAACTAAGAGCGATGATGGCAAAGCTAAGACCTGCCTCAGGTTCGCGTCATACACAGCCAGCTACCTTCGTTTCCCCGATGCTCCCAAAAGCCTCGCACGTATTTCTGCGTGATGACACTGTCCGCCGTCCTCTGACTCCCCCTTACACTGGCCCACACCGAATAGTGGAGCTTAAGGAAAAGACGGTCATTCTAGACTTTAAAGGACGTAATATGGAAGTCAGCATAGATAGAGTCAAGCCGGCACATCTGGAAGCTCAACTACAACAACCAGTTGTATCAGCACCGGTGCCCTCATCTGCTATTCCTCAACCGATCATCTTAAAATGTACTCCACCTCCGGCTCTGCCTGAGCCAGCCAAGCCTGAGTATACCACTAGATCTGGTCGTCGCGTCCGTTTTCAAAAGCCTTTTAATTTGTAACTGTTTTTTTTTGCCTTTTTCTGGACTTTTTTTTTCTCCGTAGGGGGGTGGTGTGTCGATTACGAACTCCTTTCAGGCGCGTGTCTAACGCGCGTGACAACTGACAGCACTGACAAGACGTTCGTTCGCCGATTTTATTATTGACAGATATTAGCGAAAATATTGTTACATAATATTCACACATACTATAGAAATGTTGGTTCATTATCGAAATTAATTATATGGTATTGTTCTTGTGATCTGCTGAATGTGAAACAGAGTTAAATCGCTTTCGCCTATACATAGCGTGGTTTTATTCCTACACCTAATCAAGTTAAAGATTCACACTAACCAATACCCATATACTCATATTTGTTATGTCAGATTGTTCCTTTATCAAATTAATTTCTTTTTCAATATGTTTATATAATTTATTATGATTTTTAATACGAAAAGATGTATTTATAGACGTGTTGACAATATTATTTATTGTAGATATTTCTGGAGGCTGTATGACATTATCTAACTTTAATGTTACTTGACTGGAATATTACATGTTTGCATATAACATGAACGTGTCACCTCTCAGGACACACCCACGACCAAGTGTAATCAGTCCAAGGTCAAGTAATGTTTCTGACGTCATACCTCCTGGGCAAATTATGTGGATGTAGCATTTCTCACAACAATAATAGAACCACGTGTTTTGTTTATGTAATTGTATCCACTTGTCCATGCATGTTTTTAGTTCGATATTACAATACATATCATGTTGTTCATTGTTACGAATTATTTGCTGATTGCAAATAGATTGAGTGAGACTGCCTAAGTTATATACATAATATTTAAGGTTAAATTTGCATAATAATTTCAGTTCGTGAATTTTCTGACATTCATTAATCTCGGATTGATGTAGCGGTATAAAGGAATGTCTGTTGATGTTAAATGCAATAAATTCGGTGACAGGAATGACGTTGAGGAATGCTTATTAATTTACTAAGTTCATACCTAGTTCATAACTCAATAAAGGTATTTTGATTTCCATTAACAGATTTTGTTTTGTGATTCGCGCATGAATCCGGAATAATTTATAAAATTCTTTTACATCATCCTGTACGTCGGGCAGCGCTGAATCCGTAGCAAATAGCGAGCAATTTTGTCAAGTTCCTTTTGCAATTGATTAGCTGACAATAAATGGACGTCTATATGGCCTTGATACATATTAGTTAATGTATTAATAATAGTCTGTTGAATGTATTTAAAATTTTGTATCATACTTTCAGCTGCAATAGATGATGTTATGACATAAAATCCATTTTCCGTAAATAATTTATCTTTCAGCGAATCAGTTTTTAATGCATTTAATTGCTCATATATTAACCCGGCGTGAGTGAGGTCGGGTATGTCATACCCGTGAAGTTTTTGAACGGAAATTATTTAATGTTACTGTTGCCATGTGAGTCCTGTTGTTGTAATAGCTGGAGGTGAGGGCGCCAGGGGTAAAGCAGCGATTAGACTTCACGATCCATCGGGTGTTAGGGCGTCGCATCGGGAGCTAGGGCAGTTAGAGCGTTCTGATCACACTGCACTAGATCGCCTCCCTAACTCAGTAGGCAACCGAACGTGGTGTTGGAAGGATGGCTCCTGCACTCTCCAAATATGAAAAAAATGGTATCGCCCTTGTCGCAACTGCGGGTGTAAATGTGAAAAAATAAAATAAAAAGAGAATCACTGTGTGCTTTTATAAAACTACGATGCAAGTGACACTTTTTTTCGTATGGTAGGCATTTAACTGAAAATTATTCGATTAAAAATCGCTTTTTTATTCTTAACATAACTCTTTTTCTTCTGAAAACAAAATTATAAATAGAAAACAAGTAATTAATAACAAATAATAATAAAATAACAAATTATTAAAATAAACAAAAAAACATGAAAATATAACAAATTTATGAAAAAATAACGCTCTACACCAGGATCCCTGCCATACAGATTTAAAGTCGAAGATGCATAGACCAATCCTGACCTATATGAGTCTCATGTTTTTGTGTAATGCGATAGATAGATAAAAAATTTTAGGCGATGTAAATAAATAAAAAATAATTAAAATAAAATTAAACTATATATGCAATATGAACATTTTATATTCATTAGAGCCAGAATTTCAAAAATTGTTTATGAATAAATTCTGCACAATTTGAACATATTTTAAATTAAGTGACAGTAGGTATAATAATAATTATATTCAGAAACATGACACATTATTTAGAGAAAGTGTAGGTGCTAAACAACGATTAGCAGTGACGCTAAAATTTTTAGCGACGAGAAATAAATTTGGTATAGCTTTATACATGTCCAGAAGATTCATTAAACCAGATTTTTCTTTTTTGGACGACATTTTCTTGGCACGCGAGGCCAATTTCGCTTCCGATACACAGCAACAATCCGCTCACATCGAGCGCTGTGCCAGTGTTGCCAGTAGCAGATAGTGAAAAGTAACACGAGACAGCTCAAAAAGTAACATTTTCACGAGAAAAGTAACATTATCTTATTTTATGTATAAACCTACACTAAGATTTTAATATAATGCGCCCCGCGGTTTTACTAGCGTTAATTTGAGGAAAAAACCTACAAAAAAATTTTAACCGACTTCAAAAAAGGAGGAAGTTCTCAATTCGATGCGTATGTTTTTTTTTTGTGTGTATGTTACGCGATTACGCCGCCGATTGAGGACCGATTTTCAACATTCTTGTTGTATTCGATAAAGTATACTACAAGGGTGGTCCCATGGTCACCAAAGCTAGGATCTGATAATGGGATCCCATGAAAATCGAGGAAAACCCTTAAATTTTACAGTGCGTCGAACGTGTTTTGTGTGTAGGTATGTTACGCGATTACTCCGCCAATTGTGAATCCCATGAAAATCGAGGGAAGGTGAGCTGTTATTAAATTAGGGTTTCTTTCACTAAAATATTTAATTCACTAAAAAATTAAAAATATTTTACAAAAAATAAAAAATGATATAAGAATCGGTATGTACAGACAACATCACACTTCTATATTGTAGTCGGTGCCAAACGATGATCTCCTTGAAAGTGTTAAAATTTGTCACCGACTTCAATATAGAAGTGTGATGTTGTCTGTACCCATTCTTATATAATTTTTAACTTTTCAGTGTTTTTGAAGTCGGTTTTTATTTTTTGTAAAATATTTTTGCGTAACTTTAACCCTTTATGTAGCGTCCCGCACGCAACGAAAGCTATTAAAATTTAAGGGTTTTCCTCAATTTCAATGGGATCCCATCATCAGATCCTAACTGTGGTGACCGTGGGACCACCCTTGCAGTATACTCTATCGAATACAAAAAGAATTTAGGAAATCGGTTTAAAAATGACGGAGTTATGAGGTAACAGACATAAAAAAAAATACAACCGAATTGATAACCTCCTCCTTTTTTGAAGTCGGTTAAAAAGAAAAAAATCCTCGTTTTTGTAACATTTTTCATTGATGCTCCTCTCTTATTGGCCATAGGGTGATATTACATAGCCTTCTTCAATAAAGAGACTATCCAACATAAAAAGAATATTTCAAGTTCCTTGGATTAGCAATAAAAAACAAAATAATAAAAAAAACGAAAAAAGAACGCCATACACCAGGATCGAACCACTGCCACACCTATTGAAAGTCAAAGAACTAACACATAGACCAATCCTGATATAAGTAGTGAAATTAAAGACTTACGAGTATGTGGCATGCGATAGATGGACGAAAAAATTTGAGGCGATGTAAAAGTTTCATTTTAAAAAAATATTAAATAATGTGAAACACAATTAGTATGTATTGTTGGCAAATTTTTACTTAAAACATTATGCTGAATACGAAAAAATAGTGTTAAAAAATCAGTACCTAATAACTCGTAGTAGGTGGAAACTCTAGCGTTATGTAAGATTTGGTTTGTTGCGATTTCGTGCATCGCAATTTGGTTTGTCGCGCTAACGTGCATCGAGATAGCGTGTTTCGAACTTATGTATTGCTCGTCGGGATGACAGACTATTTCTTTAGAAGAGGTTCTTAAGATTTTTTACTTTTAATGCCCATTAAAAATCCACCAACCACTCTAAACTACCAATGAGGGTTTCCAAGCCACCAGAACTAGTGGAAAATTCACTAACGTGGTAACACTGGTGCACCAACACTATGAATGAAAACTTTCTTGGATGCGTTCCGTTTCATTTAGTTTCATTATTGTTTTGATATTTTTTTATTAAGTCTTAAGGTGGTCTTAAGCTGTGATCTTAAAAGTAACGTAAAGTAACATTCTGAGTCGTGTAACATGGAGGTAACATGAAAGGGTCAAAAGTAACGTAAAATGTTACAAAAGTAACATTCTGGCAACGCTGCGCTGTGCGGCGACTGAGCGCCCTAACAGCGATTACATCTCCCTAACTAGGGAGTTAGGGCGATCGGGCAACCACGATCGCACGATATCGGGACCCTAACTCCCTAACAGCGATTAGACCACACTAGCTAGGGCCCTAACTCCCGATGGATCGTGAAGTGTAATCGGTGCTTAAGATACAGTGTCAAGTTTAGTATTGCGCTGGCGACGATGGCAGATACAGGTGCACAAACGTGGCTTGGGTATGTCACACCCGACCTCGTAGTCGGTGTGACATTTTTTTGCAGACTGTAAGTTTATGATTTATTAGTTATATAGAGGATTTTGACATTTTTTTCAATTTCTCAAGATGTCTTTTGTACATAAGATCTTTAAAAAAAACAGAAGGAAATGGCTCTTAATTTGGGTTCCAGAATAATTTTATATACTTTGGTGTCCTATTTGCCTTCAAAAAAAAACTTGTGCCGGTTATGTGAATTTTACGCCATGATGAAAATACTTGGGATCATGAGTTGCCGGCACACCTTAGTGCAGACTCGATGGCACTTAAACTCCATAGTATTCTTCACTCAATTATCAAGAAATACGTTCCAAAATCTAAACCTCTAAATAATAAATTTCCTCCATGGTACTCTTCGGCACTAATAAGCTTGCTTAAGGAAAAACACAAATACCGAATGAAAATACGCAAATTTAATTCTAATCCCAGAGACATTTTGGCATTCGAACTGTTGAAGCGCCGTTGTCAAATTCTACAAAAGTCGGCCTATCGCATGTACTTAGAAGGCTTAGAACAGACACTGAACCGTAATCCCAAGCTTTTGTGGTCTTTTATTAAACGCAAAAGAAAAGGTAAAAGCACGTACCCTGGGGAAATGACCTTGGGCGATAAAACTTACCGATGGTACCGATATGTGCAACCTTTTTGCTTCACATTTCTCATCAGTCTACAACCGGAATGTTTCTTGTGCTGCCAGTGGCTCGACTCTGATCCAATCCAGTAACTCCCTCGCATTTATCTCTTTTTCAAGAGATCAAATTTACAAGATATTAAAGAGACTTGATTTATATAAAGGAGCAGGTGCTGACGGTATACCATCAGTTTTCGTTGTCAGGTGTGCTGAGTCACTTTCATACCCACTCACTCGCATCTATAATAAATCCTTAAGTCCGTAATCCTTAATAACTCTAAAAGCTATTTGTTTGCGGATGATTTAAAAATCTCAAGACAAATTGATACCCGAGACGATGTATTTCTCCTGCAAAAAGACCTAAATAGTCTTATTAAGTGGTGTGATATAAATGGCATGTCTCTTAATGCGAGCAAATGTTTTGTGGTTCAGTTTAGCCGCAGCAAGTCATTATTTCCCAGAGAATATACTTTGGATCATGCTAATGTGACGCTTAAAAAATTAAATTGTATCCGAGACCTGGGGGTAACGCTCGATACTAAGCTTCGTTTCAATGCATATATCGATGGTGTAGTGAATAGGTGCTTTCGATCTTTGGGCTTCTTATTGAGGAATTGCAGGGATTTTAAGAAACCAAGTACGAAGCTGATCTTGTACAATGCACTTGTGCGGAGCAGCCTCGAGTACTGTAGCGTCGTGTGGAAGCCGCATTATGATGTATATAAAAAAAATGGAACGAGTTCAGAAAAGATTCCTTTGGCATCTGTCGTACAGTTTAAATCTTGCAAAAGAACTGCCTACGTATGAGGACAGACTTAAACACTTTAAGTTACATTCTCTGCAGGATCGCAGAAAAATGTTAGATGTAAGTTTTCTATATAAGATTGCAAATGGTATGCTAGACTGCCCCATTTTGTTTTCCAAACTAAACATAAATGTCTCAATTAAATTGCCTAGAATATCAAGGTATAGGTAATTTGTTTGCTACGAGGAGCTCCAAATCAAATTTAGGACTGTTTTGTCCTTTAAATAGACTGGTTTCCCAATATAATTCCCTATCTAAATTCAGAGGTGCCGATGTATTTTTTAATTCTTAAAAACACTTAAAAAATGTTTATGCAATGAAAACTTGAATTTATTTTTGGATTAATACTAGTTTTTTTATCATTGTAATAATTATTGTTTTTGCTGTCTTATCTTGTCTTATTTTGTTGTTAAGCTTTGTTGTTAAACTTTATAATTATAAAAAACACTAGTCAGTATTTTAAGCATGTCGTCGTCACCTTTAACTAAGCTTACATTTATAAATTGTACAACTGTGAATGTATTCTCTGTAGGTATATAGACAATGTAAACTTGTTGGTGATCTAAAGAATAAATAAATAAATAAATGTGTTTGTTAGTGTTTGTTTGTTATGTTGTGCATGTGCATGTTTTTTTTTTAAATGGGAGAACCTAAAAATTGCGATTTCGCTTGATTTTTATGCGAAAGAAAGTAAAACCACCTAAACTTGTAATTGTTCAAAGAAAGTTTTGATACTTTGTTATTTCAATAAAAAATAACGCGTTTTGTACAAAATGCTGATATTTAATGTACTCACCTTCTTAAATGGATCGTATTATTAATATATCTTAAGCATAAATGCTAATTACACAATCATAGTATCAAAAATTTAACATCAACATTTTGGGTGTATCGTACCCACCTCATAGCTGGTGTAACAATTTCTCACCTCATTCACGCCGGGTAAATAAAAATGTTTAATCATAGTGGCTTCATTGCGTTGCAAAATGTTATTCTCAGTTTCCAAGATACTGGTTTGGTTTTTAATCAGTTGAAGCATATGATTTTCATTATTCTGAATATTTTTTATATCATTTTCATACTTATCGGCAAAACGCTGATCTAAGACACCAAAAAGCGTATTTGCGACATAACCAATTCCGTCGATCAAACCTCGTTTATAACGATTATGCATTAAGTGTTGGGTTTTAAGCAAATTATTATAATAATTAAGTTCATTAATGCCTTGTTCTAACTGGTTAATTAAAACATGAAATTGTATAGCCCAGTCATCTCGTTGAAATTGTTTTAAATGTATGACATACTGTTCTAGGGCTGCCACATTTTGCCAGTAATTTGTCATATTGTAAAAGAAAACTAATTTCCATTCATCTTTAATTTCTTGAACATCTGATATTTTGTCAAAGTAAATTGTCTGATTCCCGGTTATTGTGGTAATTTTTATGTCACGTGCTGTTTGCATTTGTATTGTGGGAGTGATAAATGTCATCAAAATCAAAAGTAAAGAAGAACAAATTAAACTTTTCCAAGATGACCCTTTTCGTGTTCTACACTTTACTTCACATTTGTCATTGCTTGGAGCATCAATTAAGGTCACTAATTTTGTAATTGGTCTTTTAATATCACCCTTTGCAGTTTTCAGGGTCACTACTCGAGTATGGCCGTCTTTTCCATGGTGTAATTAAGTTACACGTCCTAAAGCCCATTTTCCTGCTGGTAACTTCTCATCTTGGATGCACACAATATCGTCAATTCGAGCGTCTGTTTGATGTGTCTTCCACTTCAATCGGACTTGCATTTGTTGCAGATATTCACGAGACCACCTTTTCCAGAAATCATTTGTAATTTTTTGTACCATTTGCCATCGGTTTCTTAGGTCAATATTATTATCTTCACTTTCAGGTATAGTTAGTATATTGGTGCCAGTGAGAAAATGGCCTGGAGTCAAACAGTCAATATCTTCTGTGCTTTCGGTGAGAGTGCACAGAGGTCTGGAGTTCAAGCATGCTTCGATCTGATGTAGAAGAGTCGTAAATTCTTCATACGTTAGTCGTTGCTCTCCAAGTACTCGTTTTAGATGGTATTTCATACTCTTGACTGCTGCCCCCCACAGTCCGCCAGCACTAGGCCAAATAGGTGCATTGAAATGCCATTTAATTCCAAGTTGTTCAATATTCCCTAGTGAGTGAACGTCTATTGTATTTAAAATATCTCTGTATTGTTTTAATAGAATACGAAATGCACCAATGAAATTTGTGCCATTGTCACTGTACATATCGCTTGGCTTACCACACCGTGCGCAAAACCTTTTAAATGCAGCAAGGAATGCTAAACTGCTAAGTTCTGTCACCAGTTCCAGGTGGATTGCCTTGGTGGCTAAACAGACGAAGACTGCAATGTATGCCAATAAAGTTCTTATTCCACGCCCCTTATTAGCTTTGATTTCTATGTGTCCGGTAAAATCAACTCCAGTGTGTAAAAAGGGACGCGATATCGTCACTCGTGGCTTAGGTAAGTCTGCCATGATCTGGGTTCGTGACTTAGCAGCAAAACGGCGACATGTGACACATCTGTGTAATACACGTTCCACGGCGCGATGTCCACCTACTATCCAAAACTTCTGTCGTAAATGTGCAAGTGTCAATTTTGGACCTCCATGGAGCGTTTCATGGTGAGCTTGTAAAATTACCAGGTCTGTCAATTTAGAGTCATGAGGTAAGAGAATTGGATTTTTCATGGTTATGCTTAAGTGTTAATTATTTAATCTTTCTCCCACTCGCAAAATGTTGTCATTGTCAATAAAAGGGTTTAAATTAAATATATTACTTTTGCAACTAACACTCTTCTTCACTTCATGTTTTAATTTTGAAAGTTCCTCTCTAAAAGCATAATCCGGCTCGAAGGACCAAAAAACTGTGTAAGGGTATGCAACTTAACCTAAATGTCAACTTAATCTAATGTCAATGCAGTGAGTGCCAAAAAGAAGAAAAATAAAATGCAAAGCGAGAGTTGTTGTCAAGACTTCGAATTGAACACTGATCTTAAATTCATAAAATATGCATAAATATGAACCACGACAACAGACCGTAGTTCATTGCTCCGCTAATTGTAGGTCGCGACCAAAGTGCAATATTGACGCGCCTAATAATAACAATATATGCAAAATGTACTTTGTACACTAACAAAACTATATTCCAACCACGGACCTGAAAAAAAGACGGACGGAGCGTTGTTAAATCAAGAGTGAAGTAGCTAATGACAGCACATTGTTATGTGAGCGTGTTTTATGGGATGCCATATAAATTTGCCCATTATGATTCAATACATTCAAATAAAGCTATTTTTATATTTACTACTACATGGCTTAGTTTTTGTTACTTCATTCCAGATAACATTTAAAAAAAGAAGCGGAAAGAAGCAGGGTTTCGAAACCTTTTCATGACATGTATAATGATGAAATATCATAATCATATTTGATATAATGTCCTTATTTGCTATACTGTAAAGCACAATAGTATAGCGTAGTCTGAAATGAGCTTTATGCTTAGACTATGGATACCAAAGGACATGAAATACCTACGAAAAAAGCGTGCCATTTGTGTTGGTACTCTAAGATGGCGGAAAAAACTTGGGACGCCGCATCCAAGATTCCACACTTATTATATTTTTCTTTATACAATTCATTAAAAAAAAAACAATGAAAAACATATAACTGTAAAATCCACTCACAAATAATGCTCAGTAACTGATAATTTAGCACAACAACAAACACGGTGCTTTGCAATGGCGGACTGGACTGGACGCAAAATTCGAGACAATATATTAAAACATTGCGAGTCCATTGGTGTACTTAGTCTGAGGCTTTATGTATGGGAAGGGCGCATCTAACCTTGATCTAACCTCATTTATCGATTTAAATCTCTGACATTATCACGTCATCGAGCAGTTGAAAGGCAATTTAAGCAACTTGTTCACTTATTTAGTTTGTGATATAAGCGCTCCGATTGGTCGACCGCAACGGTTCAGTTTCGATTCGGCTGTAGCTTATTAGCTGATCACACGCATCGAACGCGTAAACGCGAATTTGTATGGAATTAGAGCCGTGCCATCTAGTAGTCACTAGATGAAGCTGTCTCATTCCATAGCGGCTACTAGATGGCGCTGCTCTAATTCCATACAAATTCGCGTTAACGTGTTCGATGCGTACGGTCGAGTAGAGCTCGATAAAACTCGCACTAGGCACACAGCAGTGGGACGTTTAGGAGTTGAAGTAATGAAATAAAAAACTAGATTAATAAAATTTACTTCATTCTGCGCTAATAAAGACTATTTTTAGGATTTAAATAATCACAAACGTAGGTCTTAATTATTTCAGCATAATTTGCATCCACGACAAATCCCATGGACAAAGAACGCGAATTATCTATATTTTTGGGAAACGACCCTACTATGCGACTGATGACTTCGTCTTTTTTGAAACGAACCAAAGAAGCCACCTTTTTCCCAGCTACTATCGCTAGTGCATCCACCATTTCTTCAACTGTCACTGTTATACCAGGTAAATTCACTCCTCGCCAGACACCAAATGTAAACGCTGGAAGAATAGCTGCGTGAATTATATTTTTAACAACAGCATTAGGACTGGTCAACCAAAGCTTAAGATCTTTTGGCACTGGACATATAGCTTCAACACCGTGAAGTGGTTCTCGGACAATGCCACTGGCAAAAGAAGTAACCGCCTTATTAGCGGATCCAGGTCTCACACTCACTGTTGGTAGCCTTACCACGCGGCCGTCTACAAAGCCTTTTCTTGAATAATCATTAATAAGTAGCTCACACATGGCCTTGGCAGTCCCATACGAAGTCTCTGGAGTAATTGCAGTGGTGTCATCAATCACATCTGGTAATTTGCCGCCGAAAACACCGCACGTACTGGTGAATACGAACTTCAGGGATGGTGCTTTCCTCCGTGCTGTTTCCAGAAGTGCTCTTGTTACATCAAAATTTACCCTAAAACCGAGGTCGAAGTCTGCTTCAGCATGACCGCTAACTATCGCTGCCAGATGAAAAAATACATCAGTGTTTTCGTCAATGAGGCTATCGGCGGCACTGGCAGCTGCTAAGTCAACTGCGACAGCTTTTACGCGAGGATCTGATCGTGCAGACGGTTTAATTGTGTCTGCTAAAATTAATTCACTTATGCGAATTGGACAGTTAACTCTTAAAAGAGTATCAGTCAATCTTGAACCTATGAATCCCGCTGCTCCAGTCACCACAACTTTCATTTTTAGATTAAGTACTACTTTTAGAAAATAACTTAAAAGAGTAAATAACTTAACTGTGACTCGGTCAATAATAAGTCTAAGCCAGCATAAATAAGTATAACTAATACTTAAAAAGAAAACAAGGTCCCGACCGGAGATAAAAAGTAGTGGAGATAAGAAATTATGTAACTATGTTAATGTTCAATACTGTATTAAACAACAATTCATGTATGTAATACCTACCTATTAAAATAAATAAATTGTTTTGTTTATGGGTCGAAATTGCTTTATTTGTATCTTAAGTACCTATAATACATACTTCAAATATTATGTAAATATTAGGTAAGATCTTTGGTCGATCGTGACACGCAGTCTCGAAACATCGATAGATACTCGATACGATCCGATCTACGTGGAGTCAATTTTTACACGATCATCAAAAGAGATACGTATTGGATCTTGACAACGCAGTCAACAAAAATACATAGCTGAATATGGAGCTTGTTAGGGAGCCCCGCACTCTCCTTGTCAACCGGCCCCACCCAAGTAGTCAAGGTTCGTTCATTGATTGTCTTAAGTATCCTGCGGTACTAATATCTCGGTAATATTGACTTTAATCACAGAACACAACACAGAAAGAGGTTAGAAACATAAAAAGGCAATCATACACTCTTTGTACGGGAACCGCTGTCGCCAGTTTTGCTCCCAGTTCTTTTTCTGGTTTTTCTTAATATTTGAAATATTTTGAAAACTAAAAATTTGAAAACTAATAAAAAGAAAAATAATAATTACATTCACTTTACGTTTATAATTAATAATACATGCATGTAATAACTAATTTACTTTTATACACATATACAAAGTCAAAGTCAAAGTCAAATTATTTATTCGGTAGACAGTATTACACATCAAAACAGTAGATTTACGTTTCAAAGCTTAAAACTATGCCTTAGTACAGTGATTTTCAACCGGTGTGCCGCGGCACAGTTGTGTGCCGCTTAAGCTTTCAGGTGTGCCGCGAATTTTGAAGGCCGTATTAGACTATGGTGAATATTACATTACTCGCGGTAGTCAGACTCAGTGTAGTGTATATAATATGTAAGATATTGTGTCGTTTTTATAGTACACTATCTAGTTAGACTCCAGTGTCGAGATCGCAAGCTATATATTGCGTAATTTGATACGGCCTTAAGCCGGCCGCTTATTATACGAAATTTTCTGTCAGAAATTTCGATATAATTTGCAGGGTCTAGAACAAAATGTCCTCTACATTTTGTTCTAGACCTCGCAAACTATATCGAAATCGAATTACTTACAGAAAATTTGGTATAACATGCGGTCGGCGTTAAAACCACGAGTAATAAGATGATAACCCTCCACGCGCAAGTCCGACTCGAACTTTGCTATTTTTGTACTGCTGTGCCGTGAAACTTTTATAAAAAGAAAAGTGTGCCAGTGATATGAAAAGGTTGAAAACGCCTCTTAGTATCTAATAATTTACTGACTACCGAAATCGTATCCACTCAGTATATGTTGCAGAATCTGCAAGGCTGGTCTTCAGTGGAACCGTAAAAAATATATAATAAAATAATACATACTTACATATGTATGTATTTATTGTATGTATTATTACTTACTATTATACTATTATTACTTAATACATACAGAAATATACATACATCATACATTACTTAGGTGGATAGATGTTTTAACTTTAACTTTATGAAGAAGTTTTAGATTTTTTATGTTTGCACTGAATATGATAATAATCGAAACTTTTATGGATAAGAAAATTATATATTGTTTCTCTCTTATGAAATGTTGTGTCTGCTTAAAGATTATGTTGCTGTTCAAGTAAATATATTTTGAATTGCTTTTTGAAAGAAGGAACCGACTGCAACGCTCTTAGTGGAAGCGGAATGTTGTTCCAACATTTCGTGGCAGCATAACGAAAACTGCCACGAAAAGCAGACGATTTATGTGTAGGGTAGATCAACCTTAGCGCAAATCTAATATAATCTAATTTAGAGAAAACCAATTTGCGGTATAGATAACCTGGTCTGCAGTTTTGAATAACACCAAAGAGCAATGTGGCAAAATGCAGTGACCGGCGTGCCTCCATTTTGATGAGATTGGCTTTGTTTATATATGGTGTGACATGCGAGCGTCTTGGAATTCCAAAACAAAATCTTGCACATGCATTCTGTACGCGTTGGATTAGGGTTTTGGTCCTGGAGAGAAGGCAATTACCGATAACGGTATCTGCATAATTAAGTTTTGATAAGATTAAACTGTCACATAGTTTTATTCTTAGGTCTAAATTAATATATGTATTGACGGATTTGGTAAAGGACTTTGAGTCTGTAGAAACAGTTTTTGACTACTGTTTGAACGTAGTCTTCGAAATGTAACTGACCACCATCCAGTTTTATATGCGGATAAATAATAATTATAACTTTTTCCACTTGATATTTTCGATCTGAGTATCATAAATTTTGATTTGAGGGGATTAAGTGATAAACCATTTTGTTTTGACCATAGTATCAGGCGTTCTAGATCCTTATTTAACATTTCAACAGCCGTTATAGTGTTATGTGGTTTAAATGATATATACAATTGTAAATCATCCTCATAAATATGATATTTACAGAACTGGATTGATTTGATTATATCAGCTGTGTTTAGAATGAATAAAAGAGGTGCCAAGATAGAGCCCTGTGGCATACCGAAATTAAGAAAAGAGAATTTCGAATATGACTCTGAGCCATAGTCATTAGTCAGATGGACCCTTTGTGAGCGTGAATCAAGATAGCTAGCAAAACACTTTATAGTGTTGAGTTCAAAACCGCAGTACGCAAGTTTAGATAATAAAAGAGTTGTGTTAATTGTATCAAAGGCACGTAAAAAGTCCAATAATACTAGAATAGTGCCATCACCAGCATCTTGAGCACTTAAGACATCATCCACAACGTCAAGTAAAGCTGTCGCAGTACTGTGGGACTTTCGGAAATCTGATTGCCTTTCCGGTAGAATATTATTGGTTTCCAGGTATTCAGTAATTATTTTGGACATTAAGGGCAAGATATTAATGGGTCTTAAATCGTTAAAGTCGACCGGATTGGGCTTTTTGGGAACAGGTTTTACATTAGCAGACTTCCATAAGTCTGGAAAAGTTTTAGTGGCTATGGATGAATTGATAATTGCGGTGATTATTTCCAAGGTGTATGGCAATGTTAGCTGAAGCATATCTTTCGAAATGCAGTCTACACCTTGAGCATTACTTGATATTGAACGGATGATATTTAAAACCTTAGTATCAGTAACTGGTTTAAGAGAAAATGTAGATGTACCAAATCTATGAAATTCGAAAAAAGAGAGGAATGATATGTCAATGTCGTATTTTTCTCCGTGATCAAGAAAGTTGTTATTTATTTCATCGGGATCATTAAGATGTGAAGGTAAAGTGTGGTCTTTTTTATTAAAATCTACTAAATTTCGTTTAATATTAGTCCATAATTTGCGCGAGTTATGTAAATTGTTATTAATATACTTATCATAATATCAGCGTTTTACCTAACAATAAAACGCTTATTAAGCGGTAACCTTATTTGAAGCCTAACCAAAATATATTTGAGAGTGGCGAACTTGAGTTCCGGTAGCAAGTCGGTTTTTGTGTGAATACATCGTTTGACGTCACTTCCTGTCCGCCTGGTGGGGGGCCGCAGAGCCGGCGTGGGTTGCATGCGGCCTGTGCCATTGGCTCTCAAATATTTTCTTAGTTTTTGGGATGTTTAGACGAGCTCGACACCAGGCAGAATTGAAACCGTTAGGCTTCAAATAAGGTTACCGTTTAATAAGCGTTTTATTGTTAGGTAAAACGCTGATATTAAGCTTTGAACCGTTATTTGAAGCCTAACCAAAATATATTTGAGACCTGTTTGTTATCGCCTGGTGGACAGGACGAAGACGCCAATGTGATAAACACGATGTTTTAGCATATTTAGCTCAGGTATAGGTAAGGAATAAAATAATATCAAATTAACCAATAAATATAGACTGTATTTTCCTATAATATAAATCATTCATGTATCTTTATCATAAATAATTACTAGATGCAATTAAACTTAAGTCATACAAAACTTATTATGTGAATTCACTTCTACGTTATAACAAAAAAATGTTCCATAGCACACTGACAATATTAATAGTATAATGAATCAAATTTGAATAACATTATATATAATCAATAATCAACTTCTATTTTACTCATTTATTGGTGTAAATAACTGTGTGATACTGTTTTGTTTGTGGTGATCAGAATTATTAATTTCCCTACAGTAAAACTTTAAAAATGTGTTTTCTGAACGCCAATTACCTCGGGCCAGAATCTCATCTAAAGGACAGTTCTGTATCCAATTCTTAGATGCAACTGCAGGACGAATGCTGCCGGGACTAGATTTAATACCTGCTTGTAGGAGAACTTTCTTTACCTATCCTGCGATTACTGTACGGGAGGCAGCTTTAGGGACTCCACATATTGTCAAGAACAGATTATCAACCCCACATACAGAACGCCTTGATTGTGATAAAGATATTACTTTGTTTATCCAAAATATAGGATCTAAAGCCCTGTTTTCTGTGTTTTCTTTTAACCGCCATCCCGACTGACGGTTTGTAATGGTATCCGTTTTAGAACCATACTTTGGCCAAAAAACAACGCTATTATCCTGAACAGTGTAATTTGCACTCCCAATACTAAGCAGCGTTAGGTCGTGCACTCGTCGACCTGAGCATAATAGAAGTAATATTGCCGCTCTCGCAGAACATTGATATAAGCTGTTGGAATCGGGGATATTAATATTCAGCCAATTAACTAGACTTTCGGTGTCCCAAATAGGTGATTCACTGGTTTTAGCTTTAATATTAGAGTTACTTATACTTTTTAATGCTTGTCGAACCAACAGGTGAGAACTTAATCGGTTCTCTAAATTTGGGTCACAAAGAGTTGATACTGCCGATTTATAGACTATAATAGTGTTGTATGCTAATCCATTAATTTGATGTAGGTCAATTAAAAAACGAGCTAGATCTGCTCCCTCAGGTCTTATAATGTTAACAGAATTTGTAACTGCCCAATCGCACCATTTTTGCCATGCATGTTTATAAGTTTTAGATAGAAGTGGAGTCTCGCCAACTTTTTTGCAAAAATTGTTTTTGTTCATCAGACCACCCTGCTAAGCTTTTCGTCCACCCCCACATTTCCACACCTCTAGAGTCATTTCTGAAAGTCGGGGGGGTGGCTGACCTGTTGTCGCATCTATTAATACCTGGGTCAGGTTGTAAATTGTGAATGGTGGGGCTATGGCTCGATCCTTGAGATCGGCTCTCCAGAATACCTTGATCCAACGTGGCGCAACTATTAAATATACCCCTGTCGCAGTGTTGAGATGTTGTAAGACACGAGGCATTAGAAAAGGTGGTGGGAATACCCAAGCCAGAGGATAATCCCAGATCCGACTGAACGCGTCGTAAAAGCAAGCCTCCTGATCCGTTAAATCTAGTGCTGTATTGTGGAACTACATGTGCTATTGAGGATGCAAATAGGTCTATCACTGGCTGTCCAAATTTGGCAAAAATTTGATGGGTTATTTGTGGAAGAAGATGCCATTCTGGTGGACAAACTAAACGAGATAGGCGATCCGCTTCTATATTGAAGCGACCTGGAAGGTAATAGATCTGAATGTGAATTTGGTAGGCATCCAGAATACTGAATATTCGGTAAGTCAAATCCATGAGTTGTGTTGATCTCGTCCCTCCTTCGTTTCTCAAATATGCAACTACAGATTTGTTGTCGCTCTGTATTAGTAACGTTGTACCGGCAAGGTGCAGAGCGTGATCTTTTAGGACGTACCAAATAGCTAACATCTCTCGAAGGTTGGAGTGCAAGTTTGTTTCCTCTATAGACCAGTGTCCCCCTAATCTGACATTGTTCAATAGGGCTCCCCAAGCCATTCCCGATGCATCGGTCACTAGATAGTTTGAAACAGGAGGGTAATGTATCGGTGAGTACATTTCCAAGTCCCGTGTCCACCAATTTAATTCCGCTAAAGCTGTGTCCGGGATTGGATACCGAACACGGGGATTCTTGGCTAACAGCCAATGGCAATGCTGAAGAAGAGCTCGGTAATGCAGGCGTCCTCTGGGGATCGGAAAACTGGCAAAATTTGCTAACCCTACTATACTTTGAATCTCTTTTAGTGAGGCCACTTTTCTTTTGAGAAGATGTAGTAATTTTAGGCGCATGTCTCGACCTTTTTCGGGAGGAAGAGATTTCAAGTTCTTGTGCGGATTCCAGACAATGCCTAAGTACTGGATAGTCGTTTGGGGGACTAGTACTGACTTTGAATAATTCACTTGCCAACCTAGTTTTTCCAGCAATTGAGTCACTTCCTGGACATGGTGAGAGAGAAGGTGAGGGTCTTGATTGGCACATAAATAATCGTCTAAATAGACTGCTATACGAACTCCCCTTTCGCGGAGCATCTGAGCGACCCAATTCGTCAGAGATGCGAATATTTTTGGAGCGCATGCTAGACCAAAAGGGAGGCAGGTCATTTGATACAGGTGGTGGTCGTAAATTAGACGAAGAAAACGTCTGTGTTTTATGGACACGCCCAGATGGAAATAGGCATTTGATAAATCTATTTTGACCAGCCAGTCGTTGGGTTGAAGGAAACCCAGAATTTTGTGCATGTTTATAAGTCGAAACCTTTGAACATCTACATAATAGTTTAAGTTTTTTAAATTGAATATTGGACGTTGAGACCCATCGTTTTTCGGTATTAGGAACATGGGCGATATAAAGCTTGGGCTTAGAACTGCAGGCTCCAAGACTTTCATGTCTAACATTTGATTTATGACTTTGTCCATTTCCGGAGTTTTCGGAGTCTGGAGATAATGATTGTGTAGGTTTGGTACGATCAAGGGGGGTTTGTATCGAAAGGGAATTCGAAAATTTTGAATGATTTTTATTAATGTGCTTGGAGCTTGCAGTTCCTCCCAATGCGTCACAAAATCTACTAATCGTCCCGCTCGGAAATCGGTCAGGTCAGAATTTTCGTTTTGTATGACCGCGTGAGGTAGACGGGCCGGATGATCGACCTTGTCCTCGGTAATTATGGGGATATGAGTCATGACCCTGAAAGTTCCGGGTCGCCCTCGGACGAGAAGTCCTTTGATTCATAGGCTTCTGATTGGATCGCGAATCGCGTACATGGGGTTGAATAGCATTGAAAGTATTAAAATAGCCCTGCGAAGGGTGCCTGTTCACAAAATCTGAATGTAAATAGTTAGGTATAAACGTGCTTGGCATTCTAGTATAATTGGCAGCTAAACTAGGCATGGCCTGAGTTTGCTGATGTGACTGTGCTTGCGCAGCAGCTTTGTTTTGACTTGGTGCACGAAGCGGCCAAAAAACTTTAGTAGTTCCACCAGCTTTGTCAATAGTACTTGAAAATAGCTCTTTTTGGAACAAGCATTCACACGTGGGTGGAATTTTTCTTAGGTTAGCTTTTACAAAATTGTCCTTAACCGACTTAAGTATACTGTCGCGTCTCTGCTGTATCATCTCGGCTCTGTGGCCGCATGCTAATTGTAAAACATCACTACTTATTTTCTGAAAGCTACCTTTGACAAAAATTTCATTTATTTTATCTTTCAACGCAGAAGAGGTGATATTAATAGACGAATCGGCCCATTCTAGTAAGGATTTAAAACCTTGCTGAGCGGCTTCATTTTGCTTAATAAGGGCTTGAGTTATTGAAGCAAATCCACGTTCGATAAGAGCAATGGAGTTATATTTATCGTATGGTTTAATCTCGTCATTTGTTTCTAAATAAGTAAAACCAGGCTTAGAGCAATACAATTTCTGCACATCTGCGTAACGAACACTATCCCACTCTTCGGTATTAAAATATTGCATGCGATTTATCAAATCTATATGATTGGGATTAGTTTTCGGAACGGAAGGCTCTTTTATGACTGTATTCAAAGGTAAATCAAAGGCACAGGTAGACTGTGGCATAGTGGATTCGTGTTCGTTATCAGAATATAAAGCCCTGCTATTGTCTGCACTGACCTCCGAAATTTCAGACACGTGGTCACAGGTTGGATTATGTACATAAGCACTAGAGTGAGCAGTAGGTCGGAATGCAACGCTACTAGCCAGAAACTGTTGAATACCACTTACTTGTTCAGCCAAATAACGAATCGCCTCGTCGGCCTCACTATCCTTACGGCGTCGCTTAGTCTTCTTTTTGGCACTACACGATTTTCTTTTAACCCCCTGTCGATTCGTCACTGACTCTGAGACCGTGGGTAGCGGCGCCGTATCCTCCGAGCGCTGCACCAATTTGATTTCGCGAGTATTCACTACCGAGGAGTCTGAAGAAGAGTCAGAAGACTCACTACTATCCTTTGTAATATTATCCATTTTTTTGAATAAATTCACTTAAAACTTTAACAAACGGTAACACCGTTTTTAATTTTAATAATATTGAAAAATAATCTTCAAACTCCTTGAAATGCAACCGACTGCCACGGCAAACAAGACGCCAATGGCACAGGCCGCATGCAACCCACGCCGGCTCTGCGGCCCCCCACCAGGCGGACAGGAAGTGACGTCAAACGATGTATTCACACAAAAACCGACTTGCTACCGGAACTCAAGTTCGCCACTCTCAAATATATTTTGGTTAGGCTTCAAATAACGGTTCAAAGCTTAATATGCCGATTTTTCTCTATACAGTGCCGTACTTACAAGTGACTTTTATTTATTTATGAATGCTGGATAAGCGTTTGGCCTCCATCTCACCTGATGGAAAGTGATGATGAGGCCGAAGATGGGACACACCTAGCCAGAAGGTGCCTATTCACTCTCATCTTGAATAAATCCAAGTTATATTGCTCAGGGAACAAATCCGCGGGCAGAGTTCCACTCCCTTGCCGTTCGCCATATGAATGAGGAAGCGCATCGCTTCGTGCGTTTAATTGGAATATCAATGACAAAAGGGTGGAACCCCAGCCGCCGTCTGGTTCCCCTGAGATGGAAAGGAGAAGTCGGAATTATTTCATGTAATTCCAAAGCACACTCTCCGTGATATATCCTATAAAATACCGATAAACATGCCACCTTACGACGATATTCGAGGCTCTGAAGCTTGGCCCCCGTTAATTTGGTGTCACGCTTATCAATAGAATCAAGGGCCGCTAGTTGATATTTGGCAGACCCATCCCACAAGTGGCAGCAGTACTCCATACAAGATCGAACTTGTGCTTGATATAGTTGGAGCAACTGTTCCGGTGTGAAGTACCGCCTGACCTTGGAGAGAATGCCGAGCTTCATAGCTGCAATTTTGGCAACGATTTCTATGTAACTACCAAAGTTGAGATTGTTAGTTACTTGCATACCAAGTAGGTGGAGATGATCAGTTACCGGTATGGATATACCACGGAAAGTCGGAGTCAGATAGAAAGGACTCCGTTTAGTGGAGAACAAACACGCCTGCGTTTTGCTAGTATTAAACTGGACCAAATTAGCGTCACCCCATTCAGAGACCGCCCGGAGTGTAGAATTCAAACGATCCATCATCGACTCCCGACAAGACCAGATCTCCTCTTTATTGGCCTTTGCATTGGAGACATATCTATCAACGACTGTGGTGTCATCGGCATACCCGAAGGTTCCAGGCACCAACAAGTCGTTGACGTGCAGAAGAAAGAGTGTTGCCGAAAGTACGGAACCTTGAGGAACTCCAGCATCAATAGTCAGTTGTTCGGAGCAGCAGCCATCTAATACTACTTGCATGGAACGTTCACTCAAAAAGTTCGAGATCCAATTGCAGAGGTTCTGGGGTAGACCATACGATGGAAGCTTGCCTAACAGGCTAGAATGCCAGACCCTGTCAAAAGCTTTGGATATGTTTATAGAGACTGCGAGAGCCTCGCCGTGCCCATCAATAGCTTCTCCCCATATATGTGTGGCATACACGAGAAGATCTCCCGTTGACCGGCCCTTTCGAAAACCGTACTGACGGTCGCTGAGGAGGTCATTATCTTCAAGGTATGCGAGGAGACGGTTGTTTAGAACACGCTCCATACATTTACACAGCATGGACGTGATTGAGATAGGTCGATAGTTAACTGCATCGGTTCTACTAAATCTTTATAGTATATTTTATGACTTTGTGATTTAGTTTGTTGATATCTAGATTGCGCTTTGTCGCGGAGTTTCATCATTTCTTTAATAGTAGGTGTTATCCAAGGAAAGCTGTTCTTTTTAATATGTTTCGTTTTATAAGGAGCATAGATGTTATAAATATGTAAAATGCAATTACTGAAAGCCATAACAGTATCATTGACATTGTCGCAAATTAAATATTTCTAGGAAATATTTTCAAGGTCAGCATTAATTTTTTGTAAATCAATATCATTTAATGGCCGGTAAACAAGGCATTTCGGAAGAAGTTTTGGTTTTTTTACATTGATTTCACATGTAATTATTGCATGGCGGCTTAGGTCTGCTATACAGGGTGTAACTGAACACCCCAATAACATTTAAAGATATATATCCATCAGAAGTAGAGATTCTGTAGGAAAAATATTATGGCTAACAAACCTGCTTTTCTTTTCCATACAAACTAAATAATTTATTTTTTGGTATTAAGTGCCGACAGCCCTACACAGCAGTAAGCGTACGAGGAATACTACGCTCACGTCATACAAACAAAATAAATAATTTTTTGGTATTAAGTGCAAACAACCCTACGTAAGCGTACGAGGAATGAGAGGAATACTACGCTCACGTCTGTCACGTGTCATTTTGTGTTTAAATTTCTTTTGCGTTAAGAGCTGATTATGGTTGTCACTTGATAGTTTTTGCTTTCAGTTTAAAATCAAATAACTCTGAAAGTATTGGGGTTCCAGGTCTCAGACAAGCACCGAAGGTCCATTTAGTATCTACCTTATATGCCCCTTAAATGTTATTGGGGTTGTAACCTTCTTAGTTGGGTAGAAAAATAAAAAGTTAAAAGTTACAAACTTAGAATTTAATTTAAAAAGTATTTACAAAGTTGTTAAAAAAAAGAATTATTACTAAAAACTGTAGGTAGCAAATAGAGAGGGTCGTGAGTTGGTTTTTGGGCTGTGGACACTAGTAACCCCCTGTGGGGTACCACTTAACTGGCCGCGACATTGAAGGTGCAGGGCTTCGGCGTCGGGTGGTTGACTTCGGTATCGGGTATTCGTGGCGGTGTAAATGCGGTCGTCGTACGTCAGCTCGTACGGCACCAGCTCCAACGAATCCAGTAACTCCAGTATTGGAATCAAACGTCAGGAATCTTCTACTTCAGTAAGGAAACTTCTACTCCAGTAAGGAAACCCTAGAATTTATTATATTGGACACTTTAGCGTTTGTCCGAATTTCCAAAACGTGACTGCAACATCATGACGCGAAGAAGGTGCGAAGTGGTAAGCAGTGTAAGTAGGTACTTTATAATTCGGTGCATTTGTTACCGGCAATGTGTATAATCCGGTATTGTATACAATACCTAGGCAATGTATAGAATACCTAAAACGGGCAGGTAAAGTATGAAATAGAATTTATTTTACACTTTACCTAGGTATTCTATACAATGCCAAACTTGCAGCAGGTAATGTAACACTCGAACGCAATTGTGGTTATTACAAACAAATAAGTACGGTAAGCTTCATAGAACCCTGACACCCTTCCTAGAGGCGCCATTTCAAGCATTAATGGAAGTGAATCGTTTTAGCAAGACCGTTCACTCCCGAGTGTACGCCGCACGCGGGTATCCTTTGCAAATAAAATTAAATCCTTTGACAAGAGACGGCACGGCGCAAAGGCGGCGCGATCAAAGTAAGTTCGCTTAGATAATGTCGGTACACCCGAACGCAATTGTGTTTAATAAAACAAAATACGAATAAAAATTATCGGGACACACAAGCTAGGTGCAAAGATAATTTTAATCAAAAATATGCGAAAGTAGGTAAATTCAAAGTAAAATTACACCACAATTCTTCATCACTCGAACTGTCAGAGTTACTACCACCCGTATTTTTAATAAGAGAGCCATTATCACGCTCTGAATCCAAAACAAAATATTTAGGTACTTATTTTCTTCTGTAATTGCGTGAACTACGTATACTTATGTTCCACATAAATGTGGAATTACCTTTTTTATTAATACTTCCTTTTAGTTTGACTTACGGCTGGAGCGTCTGTAGGTTGCTACGGAGGTAAGTACATAGGTGTAATTTATCCAGAATCTTATCAAATGTCGGATTTTTAGAGGATAAATTCAATTCGTAGTACAACAGTTCACAAACACAATCTTTCACTACGGAGGCGCTTCGATATAAAACTGTCAATTTCACTTTCGGGTGTACGCCGCACGCGGTAGCCTTTGTAAATAAAATTAAATCCTTTGACAAGAGGCGGCGCGACGCGGGCGGCGTCAATGCGGGGTGCGCTAAAGAGCGGCATTATCTAAGCTAGCGGACTTTTAAGGCGCATATAGCCGATTTACAGAAAATGCGAAAGATTTGAAATGGAAACTGTATGAACAAAAAAAACTTATAAATCTAAATTTCAATATTAAACTGTACAATCAATTTATTATTGTTGTTTTTTACGACTCATTGTAGTAAAAAAGTAGTTAGTAATAATTTTATTAAAATTAAATACTTCAAGCTGTTTTTTATTAGGGTTCCGTAGCCGAATTACAAAAACGGAGCACTTATAAATTCTTCATGTCTGTCTGTCTGTCCTTTCGTGCGCCCGTCCGTCCGTACGTCACTGCCAATTTATTCCCAACCTATTAATAATTGGGCCTTGTGTAGGCCATTGAATCTTAGTAGTTTGATGTATTCTGTTAACCGCTTTATAATTTTTATACAAAAAAAATAATAGAGGTGGCTCCCCATACATATACGGCCACAGATATACACAATCTGTGTCACCTTTCATGAGGTAAACAGCTCTGTGACATACGGACGAACGGACAGACAGACAGACCGACAGCAAAGTCTTAGTAATCGAGTCCCGTTTTACCTTTTGGTACGGAACCCTAAAAATTGTCATTTTTGTGTGCGGTGGGTAGCCAACGTAGTTAGTACTTTGCGCCGCGGCAAGTAGTAAGCCAAAACATACCTACTTGCCGTAACACTAGGAGCTAGAATAAGTTTTCCTGATTACAGTACTTATCTAGCCAATAAACCGTGTGTCTGCCTTAAGAGCGGCGCGCGGGCGCGGCGGGCGGGCGGCCGGTCAGGTCAAAGGAGCCGCCGCCGCCGCTTGAGAAAAAGGATACCACGAGCGGGCGGCCTTTCAGGTCAAAGGAGCCGCCCGCTTGAGAAAAGGTCTTGTACCCACTGGACCTTCAAGATTCGACCCAAAAGCAAAAAGTGCTTATTGGACCTCATTTACAGGGCCCATTCGACCTTCCTAAAAATATTATATTCAATGCGGCCATTGGACCTCTTTTTTGAATTCGACTGGTATCTACTGGACCTTCAAGATTAGACCCTATTGCAACTGTACCCATTGGACCTTATTTGTAAGCCCCATTCGACCTTTCTAAAATATTATATTGAATGTGCCCATAGGACCTTTTTTATGGGAACCATTGGACCTTATTGACAGTTTTATTCAAAACAGTACAGTCATATAGAAAATTGAAGACTAAAATGAAATTAATAGGAACTGTAATAGAGCCAATACCATTGAAAAGTAAGTAAATACCATTGAGCTGTTTTAGCCTATGTATGTACTCGTACCTACTTCTATCTCAATCGGCACAGCCACTAATTCCGAGCAGAAAAAAATATGGAGAAAACCGGACGTCCTTTTTTTTCTTACAATTAGAGTTGTATTGATATTCACTCTCACGACATTCGTCCTGCTCTCGCCTCTTGTATTGTAGCGCAACGATCAGTGGCAATATTTCTTTCTCGTTCTTGTCTAATGTTTACTTTCCAAAAAACTACCTGAAGGGTTGAAAAAAGGCTACTTTAAAGGAGTAACAAAAAACTGAGTTATTGTCAACTATTGATTTTAAGTAATATGTAGGTAGGATTAGAAGTTACATTCCTCCTATATTGGTTCTGTCGACATCGCACTTTAACATAATATTAAATCAAAGACAAAAATCTTTATACAATGTAAACCTTCACAAGTATACTGTTGATTGTCAATGTACATTTGATTAAATAAAATAGTTAAAACTAAACTAAAAAAAACACCCATATTATAGTTTTAAAAAAATGGGAGATCAACTCAGAACTGAATATTAATTAACATTATTAATGACATGTAATTATGTTGATTATTCCCCCATGATCCAATCTGGTGGTCGTCATTTTTTTCTATTAATTTTTAGTTGTATGCATGCTTAATCTGTTTTTATATAAATCATTTTTTTTCTATCTTAAGGTACCACTCGTCAAAGCTCTGCCGAAGGTAGATTAAAATCGATAGAATAGTATACTAACTAAACTGAAGTCTTTTTTTTACCAAAAAGTAAATAATGTAATATTTTAATATAGGTTATAAATCACAGATCGATTAAATTTATATGATAATATGTGATTTATTTAAAATATTTTTATAGTTTTTGTTTGGCAATTTATGCTAACTTATAGTTATAAAAAATATTCTCTATTGTCGTTAAAAGTAAGGTAAAAAAGGATCTGTGGTTATGTGATTATAGTAGGTTATCTATATTTTATTACTTTTTGATTTGTTGCTGATGATTAATATGTTGAATTTTATAAATATGTTGATTAAATATTTTGATTTATATCTTTTGTTTTTATTTCTTTAACAATTTTACTTTTCTGCATGACTGTATGTAACATTCCAAAAGAAAAGAGCCAAATAGTCCAATGGGACACGTCTTTTTGATAAAAGGTCTGATGGATCCAATGGTGTAGGTAATGTGTAATTTTGAAGGTCCAGTGGGTACCATGTTTTTGATAGGAGGTCGAATAAGACATATCGTTAAATTTGAAGGTCCAATGGGCACCAGATTTTTGATAGGAGGTCGAATAGGTCCTATCGTGTAGGTAAGGTCCAATTATGAAGGTCCAGTGGGTACAAGACCTGAGAAAAAGGATACCGCGACACTATTTAAGCAAACAGCCGCATTTCTCCATTTCATTTCGCGACGTGCGATGATACTGTTAACACGTGTATTGAGCTATTTGCGTCATAGTTATTATTTTTGCTAATTTTCGTCAGGTAGGAAAGTTACGTAATTTATTAAAAAATGGCGGCCGAACAACGAATAGCTGAGATGAAAGAAAGATTTTATTCACAATTACAAATAAAAAGAGAAGCAGCAAATACAAAAAATCGCACGTTTATTGAAAAAAATCGTTATGAACAATTGATAGAAGAAACAAAAAATGCAAAAACGGCTGAAAAAAAGGCTTCTCGGGATTACTGGTTATTGAAGCATTATGATGTTATAACTGATGGTCAGAAAGATAAGTTGATTTTTCCTGTGGATGCTACTACAAATAACAATATTATATACTACGTTGCTGATACTGAATTATTTCAAGTACTTCACGACGCACATCAGAGTATCGGCCATGGAGGACGAGACAGAATGCTGAAGGAGCTTTCTTCAAGATATAAGAATATAACTCGCCACGATGTTGAACTATTTTTGCAACTTTGCGAACCCTGCCAGCAAAAACAAAAAGGAATAAAAAAAGGGATTGTCGTGAAGCCCATACTTTCAACAGAATTTAATTCTCGCTGTCAAGTAGATTTGATAGACTATCAATCTCAATCAGACCGGGACTATAAATTCATAATGGTCAATCAGGATCATCACTATTGTGTAGTTGTAACCTACACATTAATAATGCAATTAACTGGTTTACTTATTTATTTATTAATAATCAACTTACAGTAACTTAAACGGAACTCTTGCTCAATCAAACTTCATCACAGAACAAACATACCTAACCAAGTCCCTGCTTTTGGCGGCCTGTCAGATTGGACCACAGACCCTACACAACACTCCTCCCTTGTAATTCACAGAACATAGTAATATTTCTATTATCATTATTAACTTATTTATTACAAATCTAATATTTCACGAGGTTTAATTTTACGAGTGCTACGCCTTAATACAGGTTCCTGCTCTTCAGACTGAGGCAAGTCTGTGAGAAAAGCTTCAGATTGTTTATTTTCTGTAGTATCTACATTATCATTTTTATCTATATTCTCAAAATTTTCATTATCATCAGTAGGCTTATTCTTTGTAGTTTCACTTCCATGATCTGGCAACATTTGTGTTACATTACGTGTAGCTGTACCCCTATCTGTTTCAACTTCGTACATCACTTTTCCCATAGGCTTGCTGACAGTACCACTCAACCATCTCTGAGAACCATCGTACATCTTAATATGCACTTTATCACCAGTTATAAATTGATTGGGATTTCTTCTAGGAATATTGTGCTTAGGGATCACAATAGACTGTTTCGTAATTGACAACCGCGTTCTTAATTGTCTCCCCAGCATAAGTTCGCAAGGCAGTTTACCAGTAGATGCATGAGGTGATGTACGATAGCTTAACAAAAAATTATTTAAATGAAGGTTGGTGTCTCCACTATCATTAACACTAGCAATTAATGCCTTTTTAAAAGTCTGAACTGCTCGCTCGGCTTGTCCATTACTAGCTGGATGATAAGGGGCTGTGAATGTATGTCTAATATTATTATTTTTACAGAATATCTTAAATTCTTCTGAAGTCCACTGTGGACCATTATCTGTGACAAGCTGTTCGGGCAGTCCAAAACGAGAAAATATTTCTCTAAAACGTTTTATTGTTTCCACTGAAGTTGTTTTATTCATTCGAATTACTTCAGGCCATTTGCTATGGGCGTCTACTATAATTAGCCACATTGAACCCAGAAATGGTCCAGCAAAGTCTGCATGAATACGCTGCCATGGTTGACACGGCCATTCCCAATTATGAGTTGGCTTAATTTCTGGCCTATTTCTTACTTGCAAACATCCTTTGCAATTAGCAGTAATATTATCAATATCATCATAAATATTTGGCCACCAAAAGTAGCTTTTAGCCAATGCTTTCATTTTATATGAGCCTAAATGACCTGAATGTAATTCACTTAACAATTTACTCCTTAATTGTCTAGGTATCACAGTTCTACCTCGCCAAATGATACAGCCTTGGAATAAATATAATTCTAATTCCTTATTTTTAAAATTAATTAAATCATTCTCCACTTTATTTGGCCATCCCTGCTCAATGTAAGTATATACCTTGTTCAATATACTATCTTTCTTAGTTTCACTCGCAATTTCGGTTTGTGTTACAGGAGGGATATCTAGCATGATACTATTAACCATTAAATTCTCCGTTTCACTTTCCTTTTTCTCATCACAAGTTTCATTTAAAGGTAACCGTGAAGGAAAATCTGCACTTGCATTGAACTGGGATGTCCTATACTTAATAACATAATTATAATTACAGAGTATAAGTGACCAACGCATCATTCTGTCGGCGTATACCGTACCCAATGATTTGTTAGGATTAAAAATTGCAACGAGGGGCTTATGATCAGTAATTAATGTAAAAACTCTGCCTCTTAAGTACAGATTAAATTTTTTTACTGCCCAAATTATTGCTAAGGCTTCTTTATCTATTTGTGAATATTTACTTTCAGTTTCTGTTAATCGGCGACTAGCAAATGCTATTGGTCGTTCTACAATTTTTGTTTTATCATAAGGATCACAAACTTCGTGCGCTAAACAAGCACCCAGACCATATTTAGAAGCGTCACAGCTTAAAACCACAGGCAATTTAGGGTTGTAATGAATAAGAACTTGGTCACTAGCTATTACATTTTTAGCCCAAATAAAAGCTTTTTCATGTTCTTTTGTCCATGACCATTGTGTATCTTTACGTAAAAGCTTATAAAGTATGTGCAAATTATCAGAAGCGTTTTTAATAAACTTATTATAAAAATTTATAGTTCCTAAAAAACTCTTTAACTCTTTTACATTTTGAGGATGTGGTGCTGACAACACAGCTTGAATATGCTCTGGAGTTTTATGAAGACCAGATTGATCTATTACATGGCCACAATATTCTAATTTATCCCTCATAAACATAGATTTTTCTTTATTAGCCTTAATATTTAATTCTTGTAATTTATTTAATACCCTATTTAATGCAATTAAGTGATTTTTAGCTGATTTTGTGGCTATCAAAATATCGTCTAAATAACAATGTACATTTGGAATGCCCGAAAAATGTTTATCCATAAATTCTTGCCAATCTAAAGGCGCAGAAGCAACCCCAAACATCATAAACGTTGGTTGATAATGTCCCCATGGTGTGATTAATGTCATCAATTCTTGTGATTCCTTATCCATTTTACGGTTCATGTAAGCTTTTCTTAAATCTATTTTAGAGAAAATACAACATTCAAAATTTTTATTTAACTTGGCAAAAATATCCTCTATAGCTGGAATTGGGTGTTGCGGAACTTCAAGGTAAGGATTAATAGTTACTTTATAATCTCCACATATTCTAATATTGTTTGGACTTTTAACTATAGGTACAATGGGAGTAGCCCAATTAATTTTATCGTCCCGACACACTTTAATCAATTTACCACAATCAACTAAATTATCTAATTCTTTTTTTACTATGTTTTCAAGAGCATATGGTATTCTACGTGCTTTGCACATCTTGGGAACAGAATTTGCTTTTAATTGCAGTCTGCCAGGGGGTCCTTTGATTTCACCAGGATTATTAGAAAAACAATCATCATATTTCTTAAGTAATGAACTCAATGCCGACAAATCACTTAAACCTATGTTTTTGACAATTTTTATATTCGGGTTATTGTATTGGTTCCAATCAATTTTAATGACATTTAACCAGTCTCTCCCTAACAGGGGCCTTTTACCATTCTTTACAATAATTAAGGGTGCTAAGTAGCAATCTTTGTTAACCTTAACATAAACTTTACTTTTGCCAATAACTTCTATAGGTTGTCCACCGAAACCTTTTAATTTTGTATTGGTTTTTTTATATATTAATGCTGGAAGCAATTTCTTACTTAAATTAAAAGGTATCAGTGTGACATCTGATCCACAATCAATTTCAAATTTAATGTCAACATTATTTATATTTAAACTGACATACCATGGCCTAGGTGAATCATTCTTGACTTCAATTACATCCCCTTTTGAGTGTTTTATACCTTCATTCCTCTCTGTAAATAAGTTTTTTATTATATAATTTTCAGAGGCATTTGATAAAAAATCAGTAGTTGACTTATGTCTCGTGTCTATTACCTTCTGCTCTTTTATTTTTGAAATGTTATAACTAATCTCACTTCCACTGCTGTCCTCCACATCTATTTCTTGTACTTGTTTTCTATTATTTCTATTGTGTTTCTTTTCCTTTGATGTGCACACAATGGCAAGGTGACCTTTTTTTTTACATACAAAACATTGCTCATTCTTAAAGTTGCAAACTGGTTTGACATGCCCTGGTTTCCCACAACAGTGACACTTGATATTCACTTTAGGTTTTTGAAACTGCCTTTCATTTTGTAATGAATTTACATCATAGATGTTAGGTTTTGTTATCACCAACTTTGCATCATTGCCTGCTATTTCCATAGTGCGTGCAATTGATACCGCTTGATTAAAATTAAGATTTTTTTCTGTGAATAACCTCTTAACAATTGACTCATCTAATAATCCATGTACAAATTTATCACGCAGGGCTCTATCCAAATATGGTCCAAAATTACATGTTTGTGCTAACTTTTTGAGTGCTGCGGTATAATCTGCCAAACTTTCATTTTCATTTTGTTTTCTTTGTATAAATTTAAAAGTCTCTGCAATTTCTGAACGCGGAGGTTCAATTTGCTTTTCTATCAATGAAGTTATGTCAGAGAAACTTTTGCTGTCAATTGACTCTGGATAAAGTAGTTCAGTAATTAAAGTTACCATTTCAAAGCCTATGAAGCTTAATAAATACTGTGCCCACTTTTTTTCATCAATGTCACTTACTTTCATTTTGTTGATGAATACGCTAATGTACACTTTCCATGAACATTTTGCACTCTCAAACGGAGGCATTTGTATATTAGCTGTAGGTGAAATGAATTGTAATAGTTGTGTATGACTCTCATTATTACCAGCAGAGTTGAAATCTTCGACAGGATTCGACATTTTTCACGCTAATAAATTGGTGATATAGTTTCACTAACGCGTGGCTCTTTCCTCGTCGCCAATATTGTGTAGTTGTAACCTACACATTAATAATGCAATTAACTGGTTTACTTATTTATTTATTAATAATCAACTTACAGTAACTTAAACGGAACTCTTGCTCAATCAAACTCACAGAACACATACCCAAGGGAAGAATGACAACTACATAGAAAAACACGTTGGACAAATTTTGACTGTACTGCCATCTTACTGTGGCCCCACGCACTATCTACGCGGTAAAATTCAAAAGCAGTGTAATATTAATTTTTTATTGTAATCGTAATTTATGGAAACTAGATAATATGCAATGATTTTAATTATAAATCATTGCATATTATTTTCTAGTTTCCATAAATCACGTCAGAATTCGCAGAATAGTAAAGGTAAAAATTAAATAAAAGTATGATAGTTTTATTTATGTTTTATTGTGTTCATCTTCTTTTTTATTGCTAGTTTTGAAGCAGATTCTACATATTCTCGGTTGTTTAATGTACAATACCTTTTAATAGTTATGTGGAAAACACTATTTATAATAATTTTTACATTTATTGAGACATATTTCTCACACTGTTTCTAAAAGGTGAAATTTATATCCTCACAGAGGTTTTTTAATAACAATGTTTTTAAATCCAATATTGATGATGACATTAAAGAGAAATTATCGCATAGAGTAGCACAATCTTCAACACATTTAATTAAATTTCTTGATGCATAAATTAATTTCTTCTTAATGTCGACATACTCTTTACATTCTATGAATGAATGTACATTTTCTGTCAACTTTAATATCTTCTCAAACACACCACAAGTCACATTCAGTTTTTTTTATAATAAACCCACATAATAAGCACAAGCTTGCATTTCAGCTGAGTCAGTCATGCTTGCGTCAAAAGTGTGGTCCACTGAAGCTAGCATATTGATCACAATATCAGGGGCTTCTAGGGGTTTTACTTGTTGGCTTGTGTGTGGTGTAGAAAACATGTCCTTGAAATTATTTATTATTGTATAATAAATGTTTGTTTCACAGTTTCCTGACTCTATGTGGGTTAGAAATTATAGATGTTTTCAATCCACCTATAAAATTGTGAGGCAGTAGGATTTCAATCCAGGCAATTTGCACAATTTGCCTGGATTGAGCCAAATAAATTTTCCACTGCATCCTGCTGTACCCGACGGGTTGACAGATATTTAATCCTGTTTTTCTTTAAGATTTTTAAATATTTGCAAAATACCTCTTAAAGTCCAGACCCACCCATCTTTCGAAGGTGGTGGGTGGTGGGCTCCGGTAGCCAACAAACTCTACTTCCTCAAAAAATTTTTCATTAGTTCAAAATGTTTGAAATGCGGCGAGTTCATGGTTATGTTTGTTGAGTGTGGTTTGCCTCTCCTCAAAACAGCAGAGTCGCTATTTACGGCGACAATTTCCGCCGTTGTAATTGCACCTGCAGGCAGTTCCCCTGAAAATGTAATAAAAACTAAATAATGAAAATTGTCAAAACTATAGAAATATATAAACTAGGAATTCAGGCAATATTTTCCTAGGAGCCATCCGACAGTCCAACACTACAACTCAATCAACTTATTTCTTCTAGCTGTTTTCCTTATTTTGCATTGTTATTCACCCTCACAATGACAAATCTTACATTCCAACATCTGGATGAAATATTTTTATAAATAATACTTTCAGTTAAAATCAGCTGCTGTTTGTTAATTTTTTATGAACTTTGTAGGAAATGTTTAAGTATGTCAAGGTATTAAACTTAACTAGAAAAAATTAATCAGGCCTGCCCCATAGCATGATCAACAAAACACACTATCAAACAGTTTAGTGCTTTATCATTCATATTGATTTATTGTTTTATCATAATTATTGTGTTCATGCTATGGGGGCTGGGGTGGGAATCGAACCCACGGCTTTTCTTAATCAGAACTCTTTGCTCTGAGCTATAAATTTTAGTGCAGACATTTTTAGGTATTCATATCAAATCTTTATAAATTTTCAGGTTCAGATTAATTGATATAACAATATAAATTATTACGTAGGTAAGTTTACCTTGGGATATTTTTGAAACATGCCTGCAGCCATCGAATGACTCAAAATCTGAGCTGCCTGAGCTGACTAACTTTCATCTTTTCTTTGCAATTAGGGTTAAGGTGATCCTTCCTCAGTGATGGAGCAAACACGAAATTTGGATTTACATTATCTTAGTCATAAAAGTCTTGAATGTGACTCCACTTGGCAATGCCTGTAAAGAAATAGAACTATTTTAAGAAACCAAGGATTTTTTTCTTATATTATTTATTTATTTAACAATTTTTGTACACATAAAACTAGACAGCACAAACAACACATAAGACACAATGTACAAAGGATCTGCTTATTTCATAAATGAAATTTCTTCCAGCAGACCCGCAATTTTCTATTAATTGATATCTTCTAGACAAGTTTTTATTGTATATTATTTAAATAATATCTAACTGGCTTATTCATATCTCAACTGGAGTTCCAAATTTTTAATTTATAGTACAGTAAGGAGTAGAGTATGGATGCATTGGTGGTGCTGTGGACTCGGCACTGTCCTTCTTATCGGGAGGTCCATAGTTCGATCCTGCCATGTACCAATGTGTCTTTCGTCGATGCTCCTATGGTGAAGGAAAACATCATGAGGCAACCTGCATTCATCTATAAAGAAATTCAAAGGTGTATATGAAGTCAACCAATCCGCACGAGGCCGGCATGGCTGACTTAGGCCTTACTACCCTAACCCTTGGGTAGCCTCAAGCCCCTCAGTGGGGACATATATTATGAGCTGTGATGATGATGATGATTGTAAGGAGTTGTAGTTTATAGTACAGCTTGCATTGCAATTGAAATTGATAATACAGACTTTATCCATACTGCTCAGACTCGGACATTTGGATGGAGTGCAAGCACTATTGATAAAGTATGCTGTCTCAATTTGAAATGTAAAAAATTTGGCATTATCAATCAATAAATGAACCATAGTCACACCACTGAACTGTCTAAATAATCATTATTAATATGCAACAAGAGCACTCTACAGGCGGCATATAACTATCACAAGTCTTAGGATGGAGTCCACTCTCAGGACTCGGCATCCACACATTGAATGCATAAAATACTAGAAATATTTATTTTAACACAGATATAAACAGGTAGGATATATACAAAAGCTATTTTTATTCACCTTGTCAAAACCAATCATATCTGGAACAGCATGTTTGGATAATCTCTTCTCTTCAACATTAATAAAGTCAATAGTATATAATATAATCTTATAATCCTTTGCTCGGCATATAATTTACGTTGGAAGTCCACAGATGACCAACTGTCATTTGGAAAACAATACTTGGCCCACATTTCACATCTGAAAAAGAAAATATTATGAGCGAAAGTTCATTTATCATTATGATATTTAATCTATGGAATTTAGAGACTAATATAATTTTATGTTCTTGCAGTAACGCTAATAGAACTCAAAGAAGTGTTATCTTTTTTATTGTGAACATAACTGCTACCGCTTTAACAGGGGTCTTTTCTGTCTTTTTTTTTTATTGTAGCATTTAGTCGTTAGAGAGGATAACAACCATTACTGCTAGTGTCAAGTGCCAGGATAGACAGTTTCATAAAATAATTTCGCGAATATTTAAGAGAAGTTTTCAACGTCGTTGTTAAACAACTGCGATGAAGGCTTGTTGAATAACAAAAAAAGGACGTGGCAATGTCAGAAGTATTTAAACTGGTCAATTTCAACACTTACCGAATATTTGTTGTTCCTGGCTTTGGAAAGCGATATAGTATAATGTTTGCAATTGCATCATCTTGTGGTGAGATTCCACACTTGAGACATTTTCTCTTCAGGTTATCAGGCATGTTCCCTGACAAACTATTGTTCAAATTGACACGTTTTAGAGTCACTGTCTCAGGAAAAGCAATTAAATCTAAGTAACAACACGAAAAAGAACTCAAGTTTAACACAAAAATCAAAATAAGTCACTGTCTCCAAACGAGTCTATTTCTCATGTAAAAACACAAAAAGACACTATCAAGAAAAGTCGTTATCTCAAAAGCAAGCACACTTCGATATTATTGCGTAAATTCGCAATGGAGAAACAAAAGGAAAATAATTCATGCAGCGGAAATATAAATTCGGCCATATTTTTTGTGAATGTATGTTGCCAGTTCTAACATTGACTTTACATCTATTATCCATTTAATAAATAATCTTCAAACTCAAGTCTTTCTGGATAATTTTAAACAAAATATACTTAAAAATATTAACTTTAGTTAAATAACGAAAATTTATGTTTTAAAAGATGTTTATCATCAGAAAATATGGTTAACATCTATGAATCTTTTGTTATTATTTACTACCATTTTAGGATTTTTAGAAACATGTTTTTTGAAGTAACACTCGATGTATCCCTAGTAGGTATGTCTCATTGCGCCAATAGAAAAGTCGACCGCCCCTGATCAAACTTCATCACAGAACAAACATACCTAACCAAGTCCCTGCTTTTGGCGGCCTGTCAGATTGGACCACAGACCCTACACAACAATCACAAAGTTTGTAATATTAAGAGCCCTGAAAACAAAACGCGCTGAGGAAGTAGCGTACAATTTACTGGATATTTTTACACTGGTGTCGATTCTGGCATGATTCTCTAAACCTAAAACTAAATTTGACAACAGTCTATCCTTGTCATACTCTATACAAAATGACAAGGAGAGACTGTTGTCAAATTTAGTTTTAGGTTTAGAGAATCATGCCAGAATCGATACCACTGATTGGTGCACCAGCCATCTTACAATCGGACAACGGTCGAGAATTCGCAAACCGAGTGGTCAGTAATCTTAAAATATACTGGCCGAACTTAAAAATTGTGCATGGCAAGCCTAGACATTCCCAAAGTCAAGGGAGTGTCGAACGAGCTAACCAGGACATTGAAAACATGCTTACAACTTGGATGCAAGATAACGATAGCGAACGTTGGAGTGATGGTCTGCGATTTGTACAACTCATGAAGAATAGGGCGTTTCACACAGGAACAGGGGCGGTCGACTTTTCTATTGGCGCAATGAGACATACCTACTAGGGATACATCGAGTGTTACCTCAAAAAACATGTTTCTAATAATCCTAAAATGGTAGTAAATAATAACAAAAGATTTATAGATGTTAACCATATTTTCTGATGATAAACATCTTTTAAAACATACATTTGCGTTATTTAACTAAAGTTAATATTTTAAAGTATATTTTGTTTAAAATTATCCAGAAAGACTTGAGTTTGAAGATTATTTATTAAATGGATAATGGATGTAAAGTCAATGTTAGAACTGGCAACATACATTCACAAAAAAATATGGCCGAATTTATATTTCTGGCGCATGAATTATTTTCCTTTTGTTTCTCCATTGCGAATTTACGCAGTAATATCGAAGTGTGCTTGCTTTTGAGATAACGACTTTTCTTGATAGTGTCTTTTTGTGTTTTTACATGAGAAATGGACTCGTTTGGAGACAGTGACTTGTTTTGATTTTTGTGTTAAACTGAGTTCTTTTTCGTGTTGTTACTTAGATTTAATTGCTTTTCCTGAGACAGTGACTCTAAAACGTGTCAATTTGAACAATAGTTTGTCAGGGAACATGCCTGATAACCTGAAGAGAAAATGTCTCAAGTGTGGAATCTCGCCACAAGATGATGCAATTGCAAACATTATACTATATCGCTTTCCAAAGCCAGGAACAACAAATATTCGACGGTAAGTGTTGAAATTGACCAGTTTAAATACTTCTGACATTGCCACGTCCTTTTTTTGTTATTCAACAAGCCTTCATCGCAGTTGTCAAACAACGATGTTGAAAACTTCTCTCAAATATCCGAGAAATTATTTTATGAAACTGTCTGTCCTGGCACTTGACACTAGCAGTAATGGTTGTTATCCTCTCTAACGACTAAATGTTACAATAAAAAAAAAAGACAGAAAAGACCCCTGTTAAAGCGGTAGCGGTTATGTTCACAATAAAAAAGATAACACTTCTTTGAGTTCTATTAGCGTTACTGCAAGAACAAAATTATAATAGTCTCCAAATTCCGTAGATTAAAAATCATAATGATAAATGAACTTTCACTCATAATATTTTCTTTTTCAGATGTGAAATGTGGGCCAAGTATTGTTTTCCAAATGACAGTTGGTCATCTGTGGACTTCCAACGTAAATTATATGCTGAGCAAAGGATTATAAGATTATATATACTATTGACTTTATTAATGTTGAAGAGAAGAGATTATCCAAACATGCTGTTCCAGATATGATTGGTTTTGACAAGGTGAATAAAAATAGCTTTTGTATATATCCTACCTGTTTATATCTGTGTTAAAATAAATATTTCTAGTCTTTTATGCATTCAATGTGTGGATGCTGAGTCCTGAGAGTGGACTCCATCCTAAGACTTGTGATAGTTATATGCCGCCTGTAGAGTGCTCTTGTTGCATATTAATAATGATTATTTAGACAGTTCAGTGGTGTGACTATGGTTCATTTATTGATTGATAATGCCAAATTTTTTACATTTCAAATTGAGACAGCATACTTTATCAATGGTGCTTGCACTCCATCCAAATGTCCGAGTCTGAGCACTATGGATAAAGTCTGTATTATCAATTTCAATTGCTATGCAAGCTGTACTATAAACTACAACTCCTTACAATCATCATCATCATCACAGCTCATAATATATGTCCCCACTGAGGGGCTCGAGGCTACCCAAGGGTTAGGGTAGTAAGGCCTAAGTCAGCCATGCCGGCCTCGTGCGGATTGGTTGACTTCACGTACACCTTTGAATTTCTTTATAGATGAATGCAGGTTGCCTCATGATGTTTTCCTTCACCATAGGAGCATCGACAAATGTACATATGAAATTCGAAAAACGAAAGACACATTGGTACATGGCAGGATCGAACTACGGACCTCCCGATAAGAAGGACAGTGCCGAGTCCACACAGCACCACCAATGCATCCATACTCTACTCCTTACTGTACTATAAATTAAAAATTTGGAACTCCAGTTAGATATGAATAAGCCAGTTAGATATTTAAACAATATACAATAAAAACTTGTCTAGAAGATATCAATTAATAGAAAATTGTGGGTCTGCTGGAAGAAATTTCATTTATGAAATAAGCAGATCCTTTGTACATTGTGTCTTATGTGTTGTTTGTGCTGTCTAGTTTTATGTGTACAAAAATTGTTAAATAAATAAATAGGTAATATAAGAAAAAAATCCTTGGTTTCTAAAAATAGTTCTATTTCCTTACAGGCATTGCCAAGACGTGGAGTCACATTCAAGACTTTTATGACTGAGATAATGTAAATCCAAATTTCGTGTTTGCTCCATCACTGAGGAAGGATCACCTTAACCCTAATTGCAAAGAAAAGATGAAAGTTAGTCAGCTCAGGCAGCTCAGGTTTTGAGTCATTCGGTGGCTGCAGGCATGTTTGCAAAAATATCCCAAGGTAAACTTACCTACGTAATAATTTATATTGTTATATCAATTAATCTGAACCTGAAAATTTATAAAGATTTGATATGAATACCGAAAAATGTCTAAACTAAAATTTATAGCTCAGAGCAAAGAGTTCTGATTAAGAAAAGTCGTGGGTTCGATTCCCACCCCAGCCCCCATAGCATGAACACTGAAACAATAATTATGATAAAACAATAAATCAATATGAATGATAAAGCACTAAACTGTTTGATCATAGTGTGTTTTGTTGATCATGCTATGGGGAAGGCCTGATTAATTTTTTCTAGTTAAGTTTAATACCTTGACATACTTAAACATTTCCTACAAAGTTCATAAAAAATTAACAAACAGCAGCTGATTTTAACTGAAAGTATTATTTATAAAAATATTTCATCCAGATGTTGGAATGTAAGATTTGTCATTGTGAGGGTGAATAACAATGCAAAATAAGGAAAACAGCTAGAAGAAATAAGTCGATTGAGTTGTAGTGTTGGACTGTCGGATGGCTCCTAGGAAAATATTGCCGGAATTCCTAGTTTATATATTTCTATAGTTTTGACAATTTTCATTATTTAGTTTTTATTACATTTTCAGGGGAACTGCCTGCAGGTGCAATTACAACGGCGGAAATTGTCGCCGTAAATAGCGACTCTGCTGTTTTGAGGAGAGGCAAACCACACTCAACAAACATAACCATGAACTCACCGCATTTCAAACATTTTGAACTAATGAAAAATTTTTTGAGGAAGTAGAGTTTGTTGGATGCCGGAGCCCACCACCTACCACCTTCGAAAGATGGGTGGGTCTGGACTTTAAGAGGTATTTTGCAAATATTTAAAAATCTTAAAGAAAAACAGGATTAAATATCTGTCAACCCGTCAGGTACAGCAGGATGCAGTGGAAAATTTATTTGGCTCAATCCAGGCAAATTGTGCAAATTGCCTGGATTGAAATCCTACTGCCTCACAATTTTATAGGTGGATTGAAAACATCTATAATTTCTAACCCACATAGAGTCAGGAAACTGTGAAACAAACATTTATTATACAATAATAAATAATTTCAAGGACATGTTTTCTACACCACACACAAGCCAACAAGTAAAACCCGTAGAAGCCCCTGATATTGTGATCAATATGCTAGCTTCAGTGGACCACACTTTTGAAGCAAGCATGACTGACTCAGCTGAAATGCAAGCTTGTGCTTATTATGTGGGTTTATTATAAAAAAAACTGAACGTGACTTGTGGTGTTTGAGAAGATATTAAAGTTGACAGAAAATGTGCATTCATTCATAGAATGTAAAGAGTATGTCGACATTAAGAAGAAATTAATTTATGCATCAAGAAATTAAATTAAATGTGTTGAAGATTGTGCTACTCTATGCGATAATTTCTCTTTAATGTCATCATCAATATTGGATTTAAAAACATTGTTATTAAAAAACCTCTGTGAGGATATAAATTTCACCTTTTAGAAACAGTGTGAGAAATATGTCTCAATAAATGTAAAAATTATTATAAATAGTGTTTTTCACATAACTATTAAAAGGTATTGTACATTAAACAACCGAGAATATGTAGAATCTGCTTCAAAACTAGCAATAAAAAAGAAGATGAACACAATAAAACAAATAAAACTATCATACTTTTATTTAATTTTTACCTTTACTATTCTGCGAATTCTGACGTGATTTATGGAAACTAGAAAATAATAAGCAATGATTTATAATTAAAATCATTGCATATTATCTAGTTTCCATAAATTACGATTACAATAAAAAATTAATATTACACTGCTTTTGAATTTTACCGCGTAGATAGTGCGTGGGGCCACAGTAAGATGGCAGTACAGTCAAAATTTGTCCAACGTGTTTTTCTATGTAGTTGTCATTCTTCCCTTGGGTATATGTGTTCTGTGCACAGGAATCAAAAGAACACCTTATGAAGCTCTTTTTGGGTCGAAAATAAAAGTTGGCATATCTTTGCCTTTTGAGGATACTCACAACCTGGAGAGCGAAGAAGATTTAGAAAAAGTGATGAAGTCATCTTCAGAATCTGTAATAGATGCGGCTGAGACATCAAAAACTGAAACAGCTGACACTCAACCTCTACAGGCACCAGATCAACAAAACGCTGCACTCGATAGTTTTAACATCGGTAAGGAAGCTTCAAATGTCCAAAGTGCGCATGATGAACACATGGCTATCCCAAATACTAAGAATGTTGTTGAGCCTACGAATGTCGAAAATCTTCCTTGTGAGGTAAATGATCAAGCGTTACATGATCCGAATTTGGTATCAGTACGAGAGGAGTCATTGAGTTGTGCATTTATATGCTGTATTTGTTCCGAGGAGACAACAGGTGGTCATTCGTGCAGAATGTGCAATAGGCCTATTCATACTATTTGTGCTGCTCCGGAAGAAAATATTGCAGAAGGTTTTGGATCCAAAGTTGCTTGTCCTTTATGTGCAAAAAACGCCTTTTCGATAGAAAACCGCATCAGAGCCAAAGAGAATTTGATAGTACAAGCTCAGAAAATGCTTAAAACTTCTAAAAAAAAATTCCCTCCCGTATCGTTGGGTACCACTGTACGCATTCCTGTTCCAGAAGTCGATAGAGGTCGTGGTGATGCTCGCAATATACTGGCTGTAGTATTACACAAAACTGATGACGATCTATATCAACTAGGCACAAAGCAAGGCGTTGTCAAGACATTGTATTCAAGACAACAGTTCACTGTTTGCCTTCAGAAATTACTGCAAGAAGAAGACGTCCCTTATCTGGAAACGACACTCCGTACAGTTGCGACTTTGTAATCTACGGGGACAGGACAGGGCTTTGTGAAATGTAGCTGCAAAAAAAACTGTGACTCTAAAAAGTGTTCCTGTGTCAAAAGTAAGGCTCTGTGCTCTTCAAAGTGCCATAATAGTTTGTCGTGTAAGAATAAATAAAACCTACTTTTACTTAAAATTGTGAATGCCTATTAGACCTACTTTTTGTTATAAAGAGAATTGTTTTGTTTGTGAAGTTCAATTACAAAATTACTTATATTATGTTAAAAGATACTTGTAATTTTATGTTACAAACAAGAAGAATTTTAAGTTTCCTGTTATTTTTTTGTGATTTTAAAGTTGATAATAAAGTTTATTTCAAGTAAATACAACATGTTTTATTTGTCCGCTATTTGATAAGTAAGTCTGTTAAGATTTATTGATATTAACCAGCTTACCTAACATTAGTTTAGTCTTAAGATTTATTTATTTTACACATTACCGGTGAACCAGCAGGTATTCTATACAATCCCTAGGAATTGTATACAATACCTAGGTAAAGTATGAAATGGACAATGATATTCATGATATTTCATACATTGCCTGGACGCCCCAGGGATTGTATACATTACCTAGGGATTGTATACAATACCTGAATTATACACATTGCCGGTAACACATTCACAGGCAAAATTTACAGTTCATAACAAAATTAACAATAGAAAAAGAAACAGACATTAAAACTATACATAGGTAGTGATCATAACAATATGATAACTAGATTAGTGTAATTATCCTAATTGTTATTGTGAACAAAAACGAAAGGAAAGTTATACGATTTCTAAAATTAGATCGATAGTGAAAACATTAATGAATTGCGGAGGTAGATATGGAATAAAACCAGACCGCATGGTATGATTTGGCTAATTCGACTAGTTACAGTAATTTGTTATAGATCCAGTGCTCGAATTGAGCAGGAACGCGCCGGAACGCCATTCCGGTTCGTGAAAATTTATGAAGTTACCGTTCCGTCTCGTGTTCTCAGTTACATAAATAACTTTATAATAGTCCTACACAAAGCAGACAGCATGAAGCGCGAAATTTTTTTTTGGAGAGCCTAGCGTTCCGTCTCGTAAAAATGTTCAATTCGAGCACTGTATAGATCTAATACAATACTATTAGATCTGAATCAGATATTACATAAAAAAAAAACAATCACGCTTAAACACGTGCAATTTATTAGTTTTAAGACAAATCAACCTTTAGTTTATAATCGACACACTTCACTTCACTTTTCAAGTTATAATAAAACACAAAATCACAAAGATAACTAAAACTATGAAAATGACACGACTTACAGCAAATTGCGCAGATCACAAGACAACCGCTACGCTCGACAGCCAACCGTTTTATGCCCCAATGGTTCAACGGTCGCCATATTTATAGAGGTTGTCGTGTGATGTCGCAAATAGAAAACGGTTTCTACTAAATATCCTAATACGGCCTATCCTGAATGTGCACCGTCCTCGGGCACGTCTTCAAGGAGTTCTTGGGTAGCATTGTTCGCCGGGCAGCCTGCAAGGACTGCGGGAGAACCATCCTCTTCAACGTCGTACCCTGGTACATCTTCAGAGTGGGGTCTGAAGCCTTCAGGGGTAGACGATGGGCCGGCTTCGGCGTCGTCGTCGTCCTCGTTTTCGTTGTCTGACATAAGATAAAATTCGGTTAAAAGTGCCACAAGTATTTTTGCCTAAACTTTCATCCATCACGCATTCGAGGCCCTCTTTCAACTTAGCACATTCTTACGAAAATGTAATCCTTAACATCATTCGTCACGATGGCATACATCATCAAACATGAACGCCATCTATCCTCATACTTTGTACGATCGTACTAAAACCACCCCACACGTAACAACGTGTCTGCAGGACCGAAGTCCAATACACGTGTAACAACGTGTCTGCAGGACTAGAGTCCAATACACATACAGAGATGTGTCTGCAGGACCGGAGTCCAATACACGTGTAACAACGTGTCTGCAGGACCGGAGTCCAATACACGTGTAACAACGTGTCTGCAGGACCGGAGTCCAATATACATCACCGATGTGTCTGCAAGACCGAAGTCCAATACACGTATAACAACGTGTCTGCGGGGGCCAGTAAACGTCGATCTGTGCCCACCGGTAAGCGCCCACTATGGCGGTTGACCACAGCGGCCTTCGCCAGGAGCAAGCGCCTCCAGTTACATGTAGGCGCAGCTCAGATCCAATTCACACATTTGCATACATACGCGTGAATAAAATCTGTAACATAGCAACACAGCAATTAAAACTTACTTTCGAAAAAGGCTGCACAACTTTCGGGACACCATTCTCCATTCCAAGGCACCATGTATTGGGCTGCAGCTTGGGTGGATTTGCCACGTGCCCCACCTAGCAGTTTGAGCTCATAACGGTCGCTCGGCAGAACCTTTACAACACGGTATGGGCCTCGCATGCCCGAGTCGAGCTTTCCCGTCGATTGAGAATATTTGATGACGAAAACATGGTCGTTCTTCTTAAAAACTCTAGGATTGCGGCGGTTACGATTGACATACGAGTCTTGTTGTTGCTGATTTTTATCGAGTAAACCCTTAGCTCGTTCTCTGCAAATCTCTCGCCATGCTTCACGATTTGGATTTGCGTTTTCAACAGCAACATCTCGTATTAGTGATCGAATAACGGGAGTGGTCGCATCAGTCCCAATAAGTAGATTGAGAGCCGACAACTGAGTGCTCTTTTGTTTTGTGATGTTAAGTATGAGTTGTATTTTACACACAGCGTCAGACCAAGAAGAGTTTCGATGGCGACTATGAACTCGTATTAGGTTAAGAACAGTGCGCACATAACGTTCGGCCTGGCCGTTAGCCTGGTGCATCTCAGGTGTTATGTTGTGGATATCGCAACCTATTTTCGTCATCCATGTGGTAAAACTAGAGGCTTCGAACATACGACCTCTGTCACATACAAGCAGTTTAGGTACACCAAATAATGCAACTGCATTGTTAAAAATACGTTTGAGCTCATGAGCATCTTGGCGATGCATAGGTGAAAGCAAACAAAATTTGGTGAATGAGTCTACTAACACAAATACAAATTTAAAGCCATTGGATTCAGGTAGGGGACCTAGTACGTCAGCGTGAACTACGCTGAAAGGAATTTCAGATTTTGGCCACGAAATGATAGGCTGAAGTGAAGCTCTTGGAACTCGTTTCCTAGAGATACAGATGAGACAATGTGATGTATATTTTGTCACAAACTGTCTAAGGCCGGGGAACCAGAAATGTTTAAGGATGAGATCTAAGGTTTTCTCGGGCCCAATATGCTCATGCTCATCGTGAAAAATGCGCAAAAGACTCAGACGATGACCTTTGGGAATAAAACATAGAAGACGGGATTCCTCACCTATGGGAGAAAAACGGTAATAGAGGAGATCGTTCCGACAAGTATAGCGGTTCGAGTCCAGGAGGCCATCCCTGAGTTTCTGAATCAGGTCCTGGGTTTCACAGTCAGCTGATTGCGCCATTTGTGCCCAATTTAAAGGCCTGTCTATGTGATTGACCTGCACAACTGGTGGATTCCTACTTAAATAATCAGCGTGACCCATTAACTGGCCTCTCCTGTACTCAATACTAAAGTTATAGTCCTGCAGGTACATCCACCAGCGGGCAACGCGTGGAAGCAGATCCTTTTTACGCTCAGTGGCCTTCAAGGCATTGCAGTCCGTAACAATTTTGAATTGAACGCCTATCAGATAATGTCTGAAGTGCTGCAAAGCCTTGACGACCGCCAGCGTTTCTAACTCATATGAGTGGTATCTGCTTTCAGCGCCTTGTGTCACCTTACTAAAGTAAGCCACCACACGCTTTTTACAGTCACTCTGTGTCTGTAACAATACAGCACCGTACCCGGCGCTACTTGCATCAGTGTGGAGCTCTGTAGGCAGATTTGGGTCAAAAATTGCGAGTATTGGCTCACTTGTAAGACATTTTAGAAGCTCTTGTCGAACTTGTTCTTGCTCGGTTTCCCATTGAAATTTAACGTCTTTTTTAGTTAAGCGAGATATACTTGCAGTTCTGGTCGCGTAATCTTTAATGTAACGGCGGAAGTATCCCGCTAATCCCAAGAATTGACGTACCTGTTTCACGTTAGTAGGGACAGGAGCGTTCACCAACGCGTCTATCTTCCTAGGGCTCGGCCTAACCTGACCATGAGAGATAACGCGGCCCAAGTACTCTACCTCCGTGGTAAGAAATGAGCACTTTCGAAGATTTATCGAAAATCCGGCTTCTGTTAGAGTTTTCAATACCTCACGTAGTAAATTTATTCCTTCTTTAACTGACTTATTTAGAAGAAGTACGTCATCCATGTAAACTAGAACATTACCAGCCTCTATAAATCTTCGAAGTGTGTTGTTAATTATCCTTTGATACACAGTAGGAGAGTTACAAAGTCCGAATGGCATTTTAAGATATTCATAATGCCCCTCGGGCGTTACGAACCCTGTCTTGTGAATAGAGGCTTCATCGATGGGAATTTGGTGAAAACCTGACGCCATATCAAGGCTGGTAAAGTATTTAGACCCCCCAAGCCTGTCAATTTGATCCTCTATTAGCGGGAGAGGATATCTATCCTTAACCGTGATACGGTTAAGTGCACGGAAATCCACGCACATCCTGTCAGTCCCGTCTTTCTTTTTTACCAGAATGATGGGACTGGCATACTCGGAGTCTGATTCCCGTATAATATTTTTATTTAGTAAGTCTTTTACTATTTCGCGCACTTTAAGTTTTTCTTGGTAGGATAAACGGTAAGGATGATAAGCAATAGGAGCATTGCTAGTCAAACTAATCTGCATCTTGCCTGTCTTAACGGTGGTTGACGCAATCCCCGCTATTAGGTATGGAGCGAAACTATCAACGACTGACATGAGCAACTCGTATTCAACACCTTGAAGAGGCGTATTTACCCTATCGATTGCCTGAACAGAGTTTATCTTGTTTAAAACCGGAGTGTGTGTTAAGAATTGTCCATATTTAGTTCTAATAAAGGTTACTCCATCGCGGTTCAACACGTCTGTACCGATAATAATGGGTGTATTCATATAAGACGAGGGAACGATAATAAATTCAACGTCCAAAGCTATATTGCTAAATTCTACGGTGAGAGATATAGATTCGCGGGCAAGGATTTCGTCACTACTTATTCCTTTGAGAACACAGCGCGTTTGTTTACGGGAGCCCGAAAAATGTTTTGCTACTGACGATGACATAAGAGAAACGTTAAGGGCGCCACTATCAATCAAAACGTCTACAGGAATGCCCTGTATAACGGCGGTACAAATATCGTTATCACTGGAAGCATTCGATAGTCCTCGACAAAGATTGACGTTACGTTGATTTTGATTATTCGACCTAGACTTAGCAAAACAATCACTTTCTTTATGACCGATTTTCTTACAAAAAGTACACGTCACTTTAGATGTAGCATCGGAAGGTTTCTGTTTCTTAGGACAATTAAAGCTCAGATGCCCGGTTTGACCACAAGAAAAACATTTATTCGCTGGACGATCCGTATTTCGCTTTTTTATAATATTGCTAGAAGAGGGTAGTCGGTTATCAAATCTGTTACGGCTGGGTTTGACATAAATAGCTAAAAATGACACCAAGTTTTCTGTAGTCAAATCAGCATTGGCCGCTGCAGCCCTAACTTGAGCGTCATTTATACCACGAATCACAACTTGCACCATCAGTTCTTCACTTAAACCCTGCACTACCCGTAGGCGCAGTAATGAGCGACGAGCGTACTCGGCATATGTTAAAAACCTGTCAGACGTAGAATTCATGACCTCGAAAAGGATATTCGCATAATCAAGTCTACGAGGGCATAAGGCCTTAAACTCCTTTACGAAATTAGACCAAGAACGGTCGTTGGTGGTCCATTCGCTTAGCCAGGTTTTAGCATCTCCTTTTAAACAATGAGCCACCCGCGACAAGCATTCTAATTCGCTCCAACGGTTAGCTAACTGAGCGCGTTCTACCTCGCTACACCACACCTCAAAGTTATGGATTGACGGATCAAAGTTTGACACGTAATAGTTCTGTGGTTTAACTTGATTAATTGACACAAAAGCATCAGCAATTGCCCGAGCTACTGATTGGGTGTCATCTTTACGTTTAGGCATGGTGCAAGGATTCGGCGGTAATGGAGTTTGTGATACGCTCGCGGCACTTTCCTCAATCGCATTTAATCGTAACATAATTGCGCCTAAAGCTCTCTTAACAGAGCCCTCGCGTTCGTGAGACCTACTCCGAGTCCTATAACGGCGTGAACGTGAGCGTGATCGTGAACGCGAGTACGACCTACGAGTATAATTGTGTCTGCGCGACTTGCCGCGTGTTCGTCTTGTTCTACGATGTGGTGATTCGTCTAGGTCACGACGCGGCATGATTTAAAACCAAAGGCTGTTTGCACAGAAATAAATTTGAATTCACGACTAATAAAACCGATCAAAACCACTAAATAATCGTTTTATTTTAGCAAAAGTTAAGTTTCGAATTAACGGGTACTTATTGAAATCGTCACAATAGCAAATATGGTGGGCAGAAAGCCTATCCCACTTCTGATATTAGATCTGAATCAGATATTACATAAAAAAAAAACAATCACGCTTAAACACGTGCAATTTATTAGTTTTAAGACAAATCAACCTTTAGTTTATAATCGACACACTTCACTTCACTTTTCAAGTTATAATAAAACACAAAATCACAAAGATAACTAAAACTATGAAAATGACACGACTTACAGCAAATTGCGCAGATCACAAGACAACCGCTACGCTCGACAGCCAACCGTTTTATGCCCCAATGGTTCAACGGTCGCCATATTTATAGAGGTTGTCGTGTGATGTCGCAAATAGAAAACGGTTTCTACTAAATATCCTAATAATACAATATATAAATGAACTATTTACTTTAATATTCTAATGATAAAGCACTGATATCTATGTTTCTACAAACAAACCACAGCTAAGCATGATATAAAAAATATGCAACACTCACCCAATCGGGGTAAACACAGCACTTGGAATAGGAAACTCACAATATTAGTGAATTACTTATTAGTTTTCAACTTTAGATTATTAATCAGGGGGGGTCAGCTGTCGAACAGACCAATGCCAGCTTGTGGATTATTTTGTCTAACAGAGATAGCGCTCTATAATAGAAAGAGAATGATGTATGATTAATTTTGCCTGCCCGTCTGGAAAAAACTTACTAGTTTAGTAGTAATTTTTTAAAGCTTTGGGAGATGATAAATTTGATTATGCTTTCAAATAATGTATACAATATGATAAAAATAGGTTTAGACGACTTTCCTATTCAAATGTTCAAATTCTAAATATGAAACCTGAAGCACAGATTAGATAATAGTTACTACGTAACAGATACATCACTCCCATAGAAACGCTCAAATCGCTGTAATAATAATACCCAAAACCGACAGACAAAAGTAGCTGCAAGAAGAAATGGTCTCTACGGGCGTGCGCCGAGAATCGAGATTCCCGCGTACACCGTGTGATTGCGTCATCGAGCGAAAATTTAAGGGTTGTACAAAGAACATAAATTAAACAAAATGGTCAAAGTAAAACTTAACTGCTATTATTTATAAAGATAAGTATATAATATAAAATAATTACCAAAAAAATGCAATAAAGTGATTGCGAGGAAAGCCCTTCACTTAAACGTGCTTTGCTTTCATAAAATTATAAATTTTTAAATCTTTTAACTTACGGTTATTAAATTTTATCATCTAAAATATCATGACTCGTATGAATAATTGTGATAATTTTAAAAACAGGGGTGAAATGGATTAAAAACATTTTTTATAAGGAATCAAATAAAATGCTAGTGGCCGGTTCATCAAGACTATAATTATTTTTTATATAAATAAGTAGGCACTCAAGCAGACTGCCTTGTTTGGATTTTTTTTAAACAAACAACAGGGAAGCTCTTGGCCTTCATCTCATATGATGGTAAGTAACGAAAAGGCCTAAAAAAGAAAAAAAATATTTTACGTCCACAGCTTCATAGTAATGAACCACCATAATATCGTTAATCAAGTTTATTAAATTAAAAAGTAATATAAGTTTTGCGGGGGAAACGTGTAGTGTACTCGTAGCTACGCCATCAATTTCGCTCGCGTCACAGACTCGATTTTAGTAGGGGTAAAAGTCACGCGTGCGGCGGCGTGCGGCGTGCGGCAGCCCTCTGCCGGTCGGCGCGCCGGCGCGCTACTTAGCGGTAGGTATTGATAACGCTGCATTGCGCGAGTGACGGGGGCCTGCCTGAAGTCTCGTGATTTTAGATAATGATTATACATTTTGGGTACGTAAGCTTGGGTAGCCTTTATTTTTTGAGTAAGTGTGAAATAACACAGAATTTACCTAATAAACTAATCATAGGTTTTAATTCACTAAAATTATACATGACACAAAATAACATTGAATAGTAACCATAGCAATGATACAAAGACGTAATAGACAACCATGGACTTAATAAAGGGAGTATCACATCATTCTCCGCCGCTTTAGTTAGAGACTGTAATCTTGTAAATGAACCGGTGGTCTTCTTGGTCGTCCAGACCTCCTAAGAACACTTTCGGGTTGGTGTTCAGGCGGTTGTAACTCCAGCTCAGGCTGTTCTGGTTCCATTTCTGACAAAGATGGTTGCTCTGAAGCTGTGGGAATGTCATTGTTTTCAGTGATTGTTTCCTCGCACTCAATGCTTGTAAAAGGTGAAGTTAGTGACGTTGAAACCTCACGATTTATATTCTGGGCACCTTCCTCAGGCTGGGCTTCCCGAATTCGCTCTCCGTCTTCTCCGATTGGAGCAAGATGACGATTTGACACCGCCGTCACTCGCCCATCGCTTAGCCTCGTAATTGAGTAATCAGGGTTAACCTCTAGCAGTTCAGCTTCTTCAACTAATGGCAAGTATTTGTTTGCTCTACAACAGCGTTTGATCAAGACTCGTCCGGCACTCGTAAGCCATGTTGGTATGGAATCGCCATTTGGAGATTTCCGAGAGTGCTTAAACATCCTCTCATGAGGTGAGCAGTTTATAGCAGTGCATAGCAGCGATCTTATAGAATGTAACGCATTATCAAGAACTTTCTCCCAACTCTCTATAGGTAAATTATGTGAACGCAGACCTAATTGTATAGCTTTCCATAATGTTGAGTTGAGTTTTTCAACTTGCCCATTTCCTTGGGGATTGTACGCCGTCGTATTACTTGTGGCTATACCGCGATAATGTAGATATTCTTTCAATTCGGCGGATAGGAAAGCCGTCCCTCGGTCTGAATGAATATAACTAGGCATACCGAAAACCATAAACAAATTATTCAAGTGTTTTATAACCGTTTTTGCGCTCATATCCGCACATGGGAAAGCAAATGGGAATCGAGAGTACTCGTCAATGATCGTGAGTATATAACGATTGGCGGTGTTGGTTGGGACCGGGCCTTTGAAATCTATACTTAAACGCTCGAACGGAGCAGTTGCCTTGACAAGTTTCGGAAGTGGATTTGGATTTTTGAAAAATCTTGGCTTTATTTCAGCACAAATTTTGCAATTTGTTATCATCGTTCTAACTTCCTCTAAAGTATATGCAAGATTCTTTGTTTTTAGCCAATGATGCATCCTCGTGATACCAGGATGGCATAAATTTTCATGTAAATTATAGAGCCGCGTGAGCCGCGAAGATACATACAAACTGGCGCATACTCTCGATAATGTGTCAGCGACGTGATTGTCTCGTCCTGGTCTATAAATTATGTCATAACTATATGGTGCCAACTCCAACCGCCACCTTTGTATTTTCTCATTTTTAATCTTACTTGAATGTTTGGCATCAAACATGAATGCCACCGATCTCTGGTCAGTAATCAATTTAAATGGCTTACCAATGAGGAAATGACGCCACTTTTTGAGTGCTTCGACAATAGCGTAGGCTTCTTTTTCGACAGCGGAATGATTTTGTTCACTTTTGTTTAGTGTTCTTGAGTAGAATGCTACTGGTCTGGAATCCTGAGACAATGAAGCAGCTATAGAATGTTCTGAGGCATCAGTTTCTACTGTGAATGGCATTTTATCGTCGATGGCGTGAATGGATGACTTAGCAATTACCGACTTCAACTCTTCAAAAGATCTAATGGCTTCAGAGTCTAGTGGAAATGAAACGGTATGTGCAAGAGCGTATATTCTCTTAGAGAAATTTGGTATCCATTTGGAGTAATGTGCGAACATGCCAAGTATTCTCCTTAGAGATGCCATATTTTCTGGCGGTGGTAAGCTAAGTAAAGGCCCTAGCCGGTCGCAATCAGGCTTGACAACATGATTTTCAATTGAATATCCCAATATTTTGAGTGATTTCAGATTGAACTTACTCTTCTCTTTATTTAACGTCAAGCCGTACTTGTCAGCTGCTTGTAGAAAACATTTCAAATTGTCATCGTGCTCGATTTGCGTATTACCGCAAATGGTAATATCATCTAAATACGCGAAAGTCCCCTTTAAATCCTCTTTTCTGATGACCCAATCGATGGTTCTCTGGAAGCTAGATACCCCGTTTGTAACTCCGAAGGGAATTCGACGAAATTGGTAAAGATTGCCAGCCGCCTCAAAAGCCGTGAATGTACGCTCGTGCTCTAGAATTGGAATCTGGTGATACGCACTCTGTAAGTCAATGGCACTGAAAATATTAAATTTTGATACCTTTGTGACAATTTCTTCTATGTTCGGCAGCGGATAGGCATCTAGGAGCGTATATTTATTAATTGTTAAAGAATAATCAATAACCATCCGTTTTTTATGATTTGCTGTCTTTGTTATCAGCACTTGTGCGCGCCATGGCGATTTACTCTCTTCTATTATGTGTTGTTCAAGTAATTTGTTGATTTCACCTTTAATAAACTGTTGATCTTCATAGCTGTATTTGCGAGATCGTATTGCTATTGGCTTACAGTCAGGAGTGACGTTGGCGAATAAGGAAACAGCAGGAACTGAAGCTTCAGCGACACAACATATCTTCAGTGTTTCCTTGGGCCCACCAAAATCAACCTCTAATGTAGAATGTAGCCCTAGGAGGTCGTGGCCTATAATTATGTCAGCGCATAAGTCTTTGACAATAAGAAGTTCAACATTATCATATGTGTTTTCACTTAAAGTGACGTTTTGACAAGTGGCACCGGTGACTTGGGATGTAAGAGATAGAGAAGCCATAGTAATCATCTGGTGACAAGGTTTTTTCTTTAGACGGGCGAGGTTTGCAAATCTTTCGTTAATAAAGCTTATACTGCTGCCTGTGTCTATTAGTGCCTCTGCTCTAATGCCCTTGATGAATGCGGGGACCATAGCTTTTCTTAGGGATGCTGGCGTTGCAGCTGTTATACAAGCGGTACAATGTGCACAGTCTTCCGGAGAACTAGTAGATGCAGCATGTGGCTTACTACGACACACTGAAGCATAGTGCCCCTTTTTGTTACATATTTGACAGATGGCCCCTGAGGCTGGACAGTTTTTACGGCCATGTATACGGTCTCCCCCACAGAAGAAGCATTTACGGCGTGATCTAGAATTAGCCTTGAATGTAGTGGCAGCTGCAGCTTGAGTCTGAAGATCTATGTCGCACAGTATGTCACTGTTGACCTCAGAAGCGTTGCGTCCTCCACAAATCGCATTACTAGAGTTAATGTTAAAATTTTGCGAATTGTTTTCAGCCATCTCCATAGACAGTGCCTTATTGTAGGCTTCATCAAGTGTGAGGGTAAGATTTTCAAGTAGTCGTTCTCGTATTTTTGAAGATGTTATACCAGCTATAAATGCACCTCTAATATTATCGCTCATGTTTGTTTCGGTGTCAACTGCTGTAAACGCACATTCCCTTGCTAAATGTTTCAGGGCTTGTAAATACAAATCAATAGTTTCACCTGCATGCTGGCGTCTTGTAGCTAGTAAATGTCTAGCAGTGATAATATTCTTTGGTTTTATATATAACCCATCTAGTACAGAAATTGCCGAGCTGTATGTGGTACAATCACTGATTGATCGATATACGCGAGGTGATATGTGGTTGATTAAAAGTTGAAGCTTTGTGTCGTCTAAGAGAGCCGGCGAAACAACTGAGGTACCTACTATAGGCGCATATACAGCCTGTGCAGTTAAGAAGTTATTAAACGTACGTTTCCAGTGTTCCCATTCAGGGCCCGTAGAACTTAGCGATGCATCACCATCAAAGCGGTCCGGTCTCAAAAATTTTTCCATTTTAGTGAATTAAATTGAAATAACACAGAATTTACCTAATAAACTAATCATAGGTTTTAATTCACTAAAATTATACATGACACAAAATAACATTGAATAGTAACCATAGCAATGATACAAAGACGTAATAGACAACCATGGACTTAATAAAGGGAGTATCACATCAAAGTGTAACTCCAAAAAATGGCCGATTTTGTTTGGAGTTTTTTTGTGGTTGCCGGTTTATTTACAATTCTTTCTTGTACTGAATTTAGCGAATAATAAAGTGATCTACAAGTTAGGGAAGAGCCCTATTGTTTTGCGGCGAGACTTCTTTGACATACGACGCTTGTCTAGATTGTGATGTGTTTTATTTATGAGATAGAGACTCTTTTGCGAAATTGACGCTTGTTTAGGCTGTGTTTTGTGAGATAAAGATTCCATCGCGATACAGACGCTTGTGGTTTTTTTGCTTTTGGATTGTGCATCAATATGGTTGGCAATAGAACCTTCAGATGTGCCAAGTGCGGTGCGACTTCTAAGGAAGACTCAAGCTTGACCTTCCACAGGTTTCCTCTGCCGTCCAAGCGTGACCCTTCTAAGTAAGATATCTTGATGTATAATCATATCATAACTAAAACACTTTATTTTACACTTCTAACACTAATGTTATTTTCAGGGCAAAAGTTTGGGCAAAGTTTTGTTTTCCCAATGAAGATTGGTCGTGTGAGCAAAAATTTACCAAATTATACAATGAACACAAGTTGTTGTGTGGAAAACATTTTGATGATTCGTCATTTACCAGTGATGACAAGACAAGATTAAATAAATTTGCTATTCCTACCGATGCTCGAAACATGTTGACTGAGTTACGAAATCAGCTGCTTAATCCACCTACACCCATGGAGACATTAGAAGCCAGCACATCATAATGTTTGACAGCACAAACAGGAGATGGAAAACCTCATTGTCCAGAATTGACCAAGGTAATTTGAATAATATGATAGGTATTATATAACATTAACATAGTCAACCAATCCGCAATGGGCCAGCATGGTTGACTTAAAACCTAATCGCTCTAACATAGGTAAGGATATTAGCTTTCATGATAATAATATACATATAACATTAACTGCATTTCCTTTCACTGAGTAAGGTCTCTATTTTACTTTTTTTTATCTATAAACATATAACAGACAAAGCATATAAATAAGAATGCTTAATGATACAACGCCAATACTATGTTTTCACCATACTATAAGTGCATGGTTTGTTTCTAAACATACTTTGATAGTTTACTAGTTTTATTATTACATAAGTGTTTCTTTCATTCTTAATTATATGTCCACCTTCTCACCGGTTGCTATGTGAATAATATGTAAATGACAGTAAATTAAACAGTATGAATACAAATTATTTTCTAATTTGTTTTTCAATTATGTTACTCGTAATGTATTAAATGACAAATATTTTTCAAGAAGTAATACTTTTTTATTATGAACATTGGAATTTCGAAATGTTGTCTTTGCCAAAAGCATTCTTAATTAATGATCACTACTGTATATATACCTATATTTATGTGTAGATAGACATTCGTCGTTATAGATATAACTATATATTTTTAGTAAGTATTGTTTTTTATTTTCACGAGCACTACACATTGGAATAAAACAACTTTTCACATTTATATCTTGTATATTTTGATGTTAACCCATATTATTTAGTTAACCTGTCCTTTCGAATGAATCAACCCGTGACCACGAAACATCGGGATAACTAAATAATATGTGATAACACCAAAATATACATGAGATAAATCCAAAAAGTTGTTTTATTTCAACTATCTATATTCATATGCACATAAATCATTTAATTTTCTTACATTTTTTTAATAATTGAAATTTACAGGGTTTGTGCAAAGGCATAATAAAAGAGTTGGATGTAAAAACATTTAAAGAGTTAACACCAAAAAAACAAACACTTTACAAAAGGTGTAGGAGAAATTTAACAGAAATCCTGAGACTCCGACGAAAATTTAAGAAAGTTAAAAAGTGCAAAAGAGATATATTAATGTCTCTTGAGTCTAATGATGCAGTCAATGGCATTATGAAAAGCAAATTGAGCAGTTCATTTTATTTGTTACTGCAAAGTCAGCTACATAATACATCAAGAAAATTAGCTGGGCGTAGATGGACGTTGGATGACAAGGTTCTAGCCTTGAGCATTTACAGGAAATCTAATTCCTGTTACAGATTACTTAGAAGGTTATTTTGTTTACCAAGTATAACTTCATTGAAAGTCTTACTGAATAAAATACCTATGACAAGTGGAATTAACAAACAGATTGTTGAAACTATAAAGGAAATGACACAAAAACGAACTGTAGAAGAAAATCTGTGTGTAGTAGCATTTGATGAAATGTCCATAAGAAAAAATCTTACATACAATAGTAAACTTGATGTCATTGATGGCTATCAAGACCATGGTGACCAAGGACGGACTTCAGAAATAGCAAGCAAAGCTTTGACATTCATGGCCATTGGAGTTAGGAAGAATTGGAAGCAGCCAGTAGCCTTCTATTTCTCAGGGGCACATGTCACAGCAGATAGACTGTCTGTTCTTATAAAAGAGGTAAATTCTATATCAATATTAATCACCTAAACTAAATTCTTTTTCATCATCATTATTTATAGATTATGTTGATAAAGATAATATATAATTTCTGAACAGGTGTAGAGTAGTTTTTTTTACTTGTATTTACTTGTTTTTTTACAAGGTTTTGTGTTCTCTTATACATACATTTGTTTTGTGCTGCGGTTTTTAATTTTGACTGAATAATCTGTATACAAAAACCGCAGGGTATAAACACACTCACACCACATGCCCGTGCGGTTGTGCGGCACGCGCGACGGCACCGCACTCCCGGACGGTGATGCGGTGCGGTCCGCGGGGTATGCCACACTGTGCCGCAGTATCGTACGGGGATTTTTGCGTAGAAAGGTCGTGCATACGCGTAATAGATCTCGACATAGATAATGCGGTGATGCGGTGCGTCGTGCACCGCAGCTCCGGACGGTGATACGGAGCAAACCGTACGGTGGCACGGTTCCGTGCCGCCGCAGCCGCATGCGGTTTATTTCGTCCCTCCGTATACCGCAGCGGGATGTGGCGGCAATGTGTTAAGCGCCTTAATGTCAATAAGTGTTTATGAAGGCCAATGTTGAATAAAGCATATTTTTATTTTGTTGGTCACAAGTCCAAGGTTCTGCTTCTAGCTCCCCTCTGCAAAACTATGGATCCATCAACCGCACAATGAATCCATGGAATACTAAGAGTCATCTCAAGAGCTATAGAAAATGTTTTTTATATACCAATGTGTTTTCGAATTCCACGGGCATTTATCTGATGCTCCTATGAACATTGTTAGGCAACCTGCATACACTTGTGAAGAAATTCAAAGGTGTATGTAAAGTCTGAATTGATCCGCACTGTGCCAGCATGGTTACTAACTAAGGCCATAAGGCCTAATATAATAAAAGAAACATAGGGTATTCTCGTGCCCTCGGTGGGGTAAACATCAGCTGTGATGATGATAAATCTCACAATTTGTTTATTAAAATTGAAAAAATAAAATCTCGAAAAAAGTCCAATTTTTGTTTTGATGCCGTTCTGGTAGTGATTGGCATTGCATGTGATTGTGATGGCGTCAATATTCGCGCTATAAACGAATTAGGCTCGACAGTAGATCATCCATTCTTTGAGCATAAGGGGCAACATTAATAACAACTATATTAGACCCACCCCATTTACTCAAATGTTTTAGAAATAATTTTTTAAAACATAATATTGAATTTACCCAGGAACTACTTATAAATGACCAGAATAGTACAGGTTTGTACCAATTGCAATCTTTATCTTATATAATAAAACACACACACACACGCAGGTCGTCAAAGTGTTTCAGGGCCGGCAAAATAATAATTAAGGGGCATATATGTTATGTTAGATATTAGATGGAAATCTAATACTTTCGGAGATAACTGACTTCAAAATGAAAGCAAAAAACTTTCGAATGCTAGCTAACTGTAGACGCAATGGCACTCTATAGATTACTGGCTAATATTCCTTGTATGCCGACATATGGCTGTCGATACTAAGGATGAAAAAATAATTTATTAATTTGTAAGGGAAAAAAGGTTGCTTTATTCGTACTTATATTTTTCTACAGAATCTACACTTCTAATGGATACACAACACTAAATATTATTTCGCCGGCTCTTAAACACTTTGGAGACCTCCATAGCCGACAGGTTAGTACGCCGGATTCAAGGTGTTGCCATCTCTGAGGTCCCGGGTTCGAGTCCCGGTGGGGGTAGATGTTTATGTGATGAATACGAGCATTTGTACCTTAGTCATGGCTGTTAATTTAGATTTCTATCAAAAATACATATTTATCTTTGTATAATATATGTATATCCGTTACCCTAGATCCCATAACAAGCCTTACAGTGCTTTCTTTGGGCTAGGCTACTTGGTGTAAGTGTAAGAAATATTTTAAAAAAAGTCGCCTCATAGTAGGATTTTCTCCTGTGTCGTAGGTGCAGTTACAATCATAGAAAATCTCACATGCACATACGTCAAGACTGGAACAAATTTCTGTAGGTCATACAAAATATTTGTCCAGTACGGGAATCGATCTCGCGATCCGTTGCGCAGGAGGCGATCACTCGACCTTTGCACTGAATGTGTCAAATTTATATATTTAGTATATGTAAATTTGACGATACGGTTAGCGAGAACTCAATAATTGTTGGATAAATCATTATAATTTTGAATTTCTTAGCTTTGTCTGCTTTAAATAATAAAATTTCTATTAAAAATATTTGCAATAGTTCTTGTTGCATCGTCAAAGGGACTGTCGTGTTCGCCGAGTAGTGGACATCTTCCTCGCGGCGCGGCGAGGTGTATCTACGCTAACCAGCGGCCTATATGAATAAACATATATTATAACTATCGTACTCTTACTTAGCTATACTCCGTTGATCGAGTGCAACGCTTATTATTCCGCTCCCTCATTTGAACGTGTTACAACAGCGAAATTAAAATTATATAATTAAAAATAATAGATATTGTTAGGTTATAGTAAAATAATATTTATTAAATTAATAGTAGTAATAATTAATAAGTTAATTGTTAGTAGACTTTAGTTTAACATTTTAAAAACATGTACTTACGGAATTTTAATGATTATGATACCCACATAACTGATTTGTAATCTGCCAGGCGCGGCACATCATAAACCCCATAAGGTTTAAGTGCCAGACTGTCAAATTTATTGTGATGTTAATTTATAAAAAAAAAATAAAAAAAATAAAGAGTATATATATATTTTTTTAGGAGTTGCTAAATGGAACCACATTGAGGAATTCTTCAATCTAGAAAAAACTTACACAAACTTTGTGTTTGCTCCTGCTTTAACGCAACAACACCTGCAACCAAACGGCAAGCAGAAAATGAAAGTACGATTGGCTGCTCAAGTTTTGAGTCACTCAGTTGCTGCAGGATTGTATGCTAAAATTGCCCAAAGTAAGTTACATGTCCTTTCTTAAACCTTGTCTTATTATGGCTTTAGTTAAATTTAAGAAAGCTGATAATAATAAGAAAGAATAACTTCTATTTTGTAATTGTTTAAAAAGGTGAAAAGTATAAAATTCTAATAATCTAAATCATGTATGCCTGACAATTATAATCGTACACATGTATAAATCTTGTAATCATCATCATCATTTAAAGCGGAGAGTCGCCTGCTGGACATAAGCCTCCCCCAAGTGTCTCCATACCGATTGGTCCTGCTTTGCTAGCGTCCAGTGCCTTCCTGAGATCTTCACCAAATTGTGGTTAAAAATACCAAATCATAATTTTTATTTTATTTTCAGATGAATTACCACAGGAAGCCAGTGCTACAGCCACAGTCGTCTCAAACATGGACAAATTATTTGATGCCATGAATGGCAATACGCCAGATAGAAAGCGGGGTAAACCATACCTGACAAATATGTCCTCGACAAGCTCACATTTAGAACTATTCCAGAAAATGAAAAAATTTTTTGAAGAATTAAAATTTTTGGGTGCTAGATCTAAACCTCCTTCACAAGAAGGTTGGGTTAGGACTCTAAATGCGATGGAGACAGTATTTAATCATTTATCAAAACAATTTAATTTAAATACTGTCTCCTTACGCAGGTTAAATCAAGATCCTCTTGAGAACTGTTTTGGATGCATACGCAGCAATTGTGGCTCTAACCCAAACCCCACATCAGTTCAATTTGTTGCAGCATTAAAAACAAGCATTGTAACAAATTTAATAAACAATAATAAAAACAGAAACTGCCTGGATGACAAAAATGATATATTTAATAATTTTAAGGTGTTCCTGTCTAAAGGCACAGACAGTTCGACCAACCAACAAAGACCTGATAAAAACACACCACACGGGAGAGCAATGGATGTAGAAGAGGCAGACATGCCTCAGTATTCTGGAGAAATGCAAGCTTGTGCCTATGTTTGCGGTTTTATTGCAAAAAATATTGAAAATGAATGCATGGCATGCAAAGAAATGTTACTAGCTGACCAGAATACTGAGGTATGTCATATATTTACATCTTTTAAGGAGTATGACGAAAAAAACGCAAGGCTAAAATACATCCAGCCAAGTTTTTGTAACTTTGTGGAAAATGCTGCGACAAATATAAATAATTATTTAAAAGAGAGCTCACATAAAGAGAAAATAAAAGTTTATTTAAGAAAAAAATGTGAGCTACTAAATTATGACTGGTTGGGAGGGTGCAAAGAACATTTCGAAATAAATAAAACAAAAATTATAGAGAACACAATTGCTATATGTTTAAAACGACATTGTACACTTAAAAATAGAGAAATTATAGAAGAAGCATCTAAACAAAGCTTTTCTAGAAAAATAAACATTTTAAAGAATGTGTAAAATATTGTTTTATTTGTTGACAAGATCAGACTCAGAGGTCTATCATTGCAATGTATGAGTTTTGCGGTCAAAAGCACATGTAGGGTGCCTTTGTTTTAATTTACAGCAAAACACATTTAATCTGACTTTAAGTATGGTTTGATTTTTAATTCGGTTGACGAAACTGACAGCTAGAACCTTAGACTAAGTAGGTACTCAATGTACCTATCTAAGGCTAGAACAAAGGTTTAATGGCAGCTAGCCATTGTTCAGTGACAGCTGGCCATTGTACCAAACTATCAGTTTAGTCCACTGAATTTAAATTCAAACTGTAATAAAGAATCGTACTGCGATATATGGATTAAATTTCCCGCGCTACCACATTAGTTCGTGTGGACTGAACCAGAGCGCTAGTGTGCACGTGTAAGCCATAAATAATAATGAAGCTGTCGTTCTTCCCGTCAGGGTAATAGTGTTCTGTGTTATTAATGTTCTGTAGATTTTTCGAGTAGAAGTTTTCGCTCCAGCAAGCAAATAATGATATATATCCAACTATACTATAGGACTGGGCGTATGCCGCACTTGGATATATATCTCGCGAGTGAGAATATTGTCTTTCAATTCATCATTACGCTCATACGTTCACGATTTCGTTTCTAAGCTAGCCGTTCATTTCGGAAGCGCAACCAATAACCGTCCTTAGCGTTTAGGCACAAAGAAGAAAATCGAGTAAAGTGGAGCCATTGCCCAGTGGCAGGTCGGTTGGCGTATGGAAACTATAGGCGCGTGACGTCACCGAGAGCTCAGCGATCGACTGGTTATCCTAGTTTTGTAAACAAACGGCGCGCGCGTAATTATTTCATATTAAGTATTTAATTTATTAAAAGGTTAGATTTATTATTAGATTAGATAGATTCAGGTAATTCATAACATTGTATTTTGGATTAGTTTAATTTATGAATAATTAGATTTCATTTTTTTTTAAATGCAAATAATTATTGATTAAAAAGCACACCGTTACAGGGTGTTCAGTTACACCCGGTATAATGAACATCCACTACATTTATGGTGTTATCAGAAAGAATTAAATCAATTAATGATTCGGAATGAGTGGTAATATGTGTAGGTTTATTAACATAAATGTTTTCATAAAAAAATATAAGTCTTTGAGTATTAACTTGATTTATATCTAGATAATTAATATTAAAATCTCCCAACAGTATGACACGATCATAATTTGGCAAGGTGCATAGTGTTTCAGACAGACCATCTAGGAACAAATCCACGTCAAACCAGGGTGGGCGGTAAGCAGTGCCTATCGCAATTTTCAATCCGTTCAATTTTATGCCTAACCACATTTGTTCGACTGGCGAAGATGAGGAAAGTTTCAATTTTTTTATTTTTTTTTTATTTAAAAAAAAAACCGCCTCCACGAGAGCGCAAACCAGCGGGACGAGGCACGTGACAGAGTCGGTATTCAGATGAAACAAAAATATAGCTTCTTAGGTCAACATAGTTGTAGGTTAGACGTAAAATAAAGCAAAAACCTGAATAAAAAAAATTATTTATTGGCGTTGAAATAGTACCTATTAAAAAGCTGTCTATTTGTTTCTTAAAAGGGTACTTATAATAAATTAATAGTAAAATATTTCCTTACTAATATTATAAACGCAAAAGTTTGTGAGTGTGTATGGATGTTTGTTACTCTTTCACGCAAAAACTACTAAATGGATTTGGATAAAATGTAGATAGACGAATTACGACAAGGATAACATACTTATTATACCGCAAAAGTAAGTAGTTTTCGCGAGAAAGTATATTTACAGTTTTTTCTTTGAACTTTTAAGGTGAAACATAGTTCTCGGGCATAACTGTTAAAGATAAACTTAAGTCAATACATAAACAACCAACAGACTCGTGAACAAATGTTCGTGTTTATCACACGATCGACACTTTGACATTGACAGTTCTGGAGACAGTGCACTACCTCACAGGAAACTAAGGTTTCCTTATTCAGGGGCACTACCTCTTTTCTGTAAGCACTGTCGAAATCATTCGGTGACGTCATCTATTACGTCAAACCGCTGACAAATGCGCACATTCGAGCAATTTTTGACCGACTAGCGACTGTTTGCATGCAAACACACGAGCACTGATAGCAAATTTTGGACCGCACCCATATTTGCAAAAAAAAAATCAAGTCAACTTTAATTTTGTTTTGTTTTGATTGAGTTTTGACGTGACTTGTCTGGCTGTCTGTCTGGCTGACTTGACCCGTAATCTCACTATTTATTTACATATTATCCTCACACCCTGATTAACAAATTAATAATACAGCCCGATTCCTCGAATTGAATTATTAAAAAATGTCTACGCCACCTCGTGAAACTATTCAGAAACAGATCCAACAGGACTGGGCGAATCGGGAATACATAGAAGTTATAACAGGAAGCATAAAAAAGATCACAGATTTCCTTAATTCATTTGGTATGTAAACACATTTATTGCTTAAACTAAAAATATATTGACTATGCAATAAAGTAATAATATACCAACTGAATGAGGCACACTCAGTTGCTAATTGAATTTTTTTTTCAGACATGTCCTGCAGATCTCGACTTGCTACTTTAAATGAAAAATTGACATCCCTTGAGAGAAAGATTGATTATTTGGAGGCCTGTGTAAGTATCATATTGTCTACTTTTGTTATAAAGTTTATAATACTGTGAATGAAAGGTGAATCAATCAATATTCTATTTGGACATAAATCCACACATTGGTTACTTTATAAAGCTACAATTATTTTAACAGCAATGAGCCTATTTCACAATGTCGACGTAAGTTTTGAGTAAACTAAATTGGTAAATTAGTGTAATGGCCACAGTTCTTATGATTTGACATTAAATTATTGTAAATAAGTTTGCTAAATTTGGAAATCTTTTGGCTTTACTGAGTTTTTAGGGGCCTAAAATGACAAAAAAAATAAAGTGACATCTTTTTTAATTTTTCCTACAGATAATATAAATATCTTGCATTATACAGGACGCACTATTAATGAACCTACTGCAACATAAATCTTTATGTATTTGGCAACTACCTTATATCAGCTTACATTTTTTTTCAGGTCACCAAAGGTGAAACATTAACATAAATAATAAGAAAAACAATTAGATTAAGAATTAATATGTAAGTAGCATTTGCCAATAAAACGTGTTTGTTCAAGGTATCTATTATATTTAAAGAAACATGAAAAGAGCACAAAATTGTATACCAATTATATTGTTTCTCTGTATTTTTTTAATACATGGAGTAGTAGTTATTTCTACTGCCTTTTAAATATTTTTTTTTATTATTAATAAATTAATCAAATGATTGTTACAATATTTCTTTTAATATTATTAACAATTTATTGTTTCTCATTTTATGTAACAAAATTTGTGGAACTTCAAAGGAACTACGATTTTATTTTATTTGTTAGAACAGCATTTTATAAGTTTAATAGAAATATACATAATTATCTAAAGTAAATAACTCATAGACTTTCAATAAGTAGAGCTACACCCTGTCCACCACCACAGCTTGATGCGGCAATACCTCTTTTAACATTGCGGTAACTGTAAAAAGAACACAAATATTTCTCATTTCAAATTGTGACAGTCTCTGTTCTTTTCGTACAGTCCAAGATATTTTTTAACAAATAATACATTTTCATGACTCTTTCTATAGTGTAACCTTACTATAACGAGCCACAATATAACAATTACCTCAATTTAAGAAATTTTTCAAAATTCCTTAGAAATTCCTGTAAGAGCTAATGCAAAATATACCTTTATATTCCAAAAACATTTGTCAACTACCTTCTTATTACAGATTTGCAATCATTTTTTTTTTTTATAGAATATAACTAGAAAGTATGAATTACCTGAATGAATTTTGACAACTTATAATTTTTACATGTTTATAGTATCCATATCAACTATTCACTCGCAATTCTCAAATAATTCATGTCTTGACAAGTTCTTACCTTGTTAAAACGAATTGTAAACCAACTTAACCTCTATACACAGTTACTTTCTTATCACTCCGGATCATTTAAGGGTCGCTTCATTACAGGGTAGTTGAATGATTTAAACATTAATAATAAATTTAACTCCCCTATTTTATTCTATATTAATTTTCTAAAATAATATAAAAGAGTGTAAATACATACTAATAGTATGTATTTACGCTCTTTCGACGGTTCAGCGACTTTGCATTCATTCAATGATTTGCCTACAAATTCACTTAGTGTCCATGTCCATATTAGTTTAGTATTTCTTGGATATTTTAGAAAATTAATTTTAAATTAAATAGGCGAGTTAAATTTATTATTAATGTTTAAATTATTCTACTACCGTGTAATGAAGCATCCCTTAAATTATCCAGGATGATAAAAAAGTAACCGTGTCTCAAGAACCTCACTTCAACAAATAACTTGGTATAATGAATATTTTCAACTTCTCTTCAGTTTTGTTATAATATCAAGGTTGCAATTTATAAGCCTATGTAAGAATAGTTATTTCAAAAAAATAATCTCTCAGGTGTCTTTGCCATTGTAATAAACAGGTATGCTTTAACCACATGTAATTGCTTTATTTATGAACTACTTCCATTACTACTTCCATATGCTAGATAGAATTGTGGAGAAGTAATATTTGAAAAAAAATGCTTATTAATTTATCCATTCTTCATGTACAATATGTTCAAAGGCAGACTTAATACCTTAGGCATTTTCTACCAGCCAACTTAGGGTGATAGACAGAGTCCACTGATATAGATAGAGATGTAGAGATATACAAGTTTTTTATAAATACATACAGTGGTGGTCACATAATTAAAGACACCCTTGATGTTGACCACATACAACAAAATAAATGATATTTAGATACCCAAGATAGGTATCAATTCCATTTGAATTGTCATTTTACACTGCACTGACGTCCTATTTTTAAAATGAGGACAGCAAAAAAATAATATTAGCAATAGCTTAGATTAATTCCGTTTTTAAATGTAACACAAACTTTTTCGATACGTTTGCCGCTGGCCAGCTAATTAAAGACACTGCGTGTTTCATGTTGTAAATGTAAAATAAAAATAAAAGGAGCACTTTTATTTTTTCCATTATGCCGCGAATTTTCGTGATACGCAAGAACTAGCTCAGTTTCAACATTGCTTTATGTTTGATTGTGAAATTTAAACTGAATTAATATGGGAACAGCAAAAGTTGCGAACCTTCTACAAAGAAGATTATTCTCAATTTTTATGACAAGGGTTGGTCACACAGGAAAATTGTAGATCACTTGCGATGCTCTAAAGATATCCGGTTAGCTATAGATAACTATCCGGCATTTAAAGAAGTTTATACTACGAATAAATGTGCCTAGGAAACCTAGACCAAGAAAAACAACCTCACGAGAAGACTCAAGAATAGCATTGTTGGCTAAAAAAGAGCCTTTCAAAGGATGAGAAGTTGTTCGTTTAGAAGTATTTGGTGCAGAGGGGTCTAGAGGAGTGTGTGCAAGAACGGTTAAAAGGCAGTTATGTGAGGTAAACTTGTTTTGAAGAATTTCTCGTAAAGTCCCACTTTTGAAGAAGGAAAATATCAGAACAAGATTACAATTTGGCAAAATATGCACACTGGACAGAATGACAGCGGAGAAGTATATTTTTTTTCAACGAAATTAAAATTAATATGGTTAACTCTGATGGAAGAGTTTACGTGAGGCATCCTCCAAAAAAGTAATGAATCCAAAGTACTCAAAGAAAACAGTCAAACATAAAAGGGGTAATATCAAAGTTTGGGGATGTTTTTATGGTCACAGTGTGGGACCTATTAAAAAAATAGAAGGAATTTTCAATATAAGAATATTTTAGGAGAAACCATGTTGCCTTATGCCGATGATCATTTGCCGATGATATGGACTTTTCAACACAATAATGATCCCAAGCACACTTCAGCAGTGGTCAAAGAATTTCTTAGGAGCCAATCACTAACAGCCTAAGATTAGATAACGTACAGTCCCGATACTAGCCCGATTGAAAACTTGTGGTACCGTGTGAACAAAATAGTGGCAAAAAAACGTACAAGTAACGGGATCAACTTTACACGGCATTTAAAAAAGCATAGGAGCAGATTTCGATTGAAACCTGCATTAATTTGATCTCTTCAACGCCTAGGCGGTGTCAGGCTGTCATTGCTGCTAAAGCACATGCGACAAAATATTAATAACGTGGTTTTATGTTTTTAAAATTAATCAATCATGTTTTTAAATTAGATAATAATCAAGTTCGTTTCAATATTTACAATATTTATTTTTTAATAGTTACTTAATTTGCATGTCTTTAATTAGTTGGCCAAGTCTCTATATTAGTTCATACTGATTGCAATAAAGTAACATTTAATTTAAAGTTAAAATACAATATCTTTGTTCTCTTTATTTCATTTCAAACATTTCATGATAACCATTACAATAATTTAAACACTATTGCAAGCTCTTATTGCATTATAATAAAAAAATAAAGGGTAAGTAAACTTTGAAAACTGAATGTACTACAAGTGTCTCTAATTATGTGTACACCACTGTAAATACAATAATATCCTAATAAGTAAATAAACTTCGAAAACAACAAACAAAAATAATCTTTACACTCTTATAATTATAAAATAACATAATGAGTACCATACAAACCGTAATTCATGTATTAAATGCACAATCATTCTAGTGCCCGTTGCACCAACTGGGTTGCCTACCACTAGGGCACCTCCATTCACATTGAGCTTTTCATTGGGAATGCTCAATAACTTAGAACACACTAAAGTCTGCGAGGCAAACGTCTCATTGATCTGAAACAGATTTTGGACATGTTCCTTAATCTTGTATAGTTGTAAGAAAATCATGAATTTCCTATACATACATCACCACTAATTCTATCCTAATCTGATGGGCACTGGCCCCTAACCATGATAGCTCAAAACAATATTAAAACCACACTGAGAGCGGGATAGTGCTATATGCAGCAAGAGCGGTGTCTCTGCATTGTATTAGCAATCATGGGTCACACTCAGATCTAAGATAATCATCTATTAATTGAGATTGGCTTACTACATCACACTGAGCAGATGGATTCGTTGTTTGGTTTCAAGTTTTCCATGTCATGAAATTGCGGTTAGCTTCCTCAGTCAGCTTTTGCGACATTCTTGGAATGAAAGCGAGCAGCTACACATGAATTTTAAACCATTTATTGCACAAGTTATAGATGCAATTGTTGTCATTTACATACCTCAAACAAGTCTACATCCTTAACATTCAATGCTGTGGTCTGCAATAACTTTTCTATAGATCGAACTGCTCCTAAAGAGGTATTCAATGGATCGACTCCAACACACGCCCATGCAACAACTCTTGCCAAAGGTTCTATTTGATTGCGACCTGTCGTTTCTTCGTCTGAAAGCAGCAGTGCTGCCGCACCATCTGCCGGAGGCTGTTTATCAGCTTAATTTAATTTAACGTGACCGTTTGAAACTTAAACATTCATATAAATGCGAATGCATACCGAAGAGTTTCCAGCAGTAAGTGTCGCTTCTGCAATGTTATCTGTGTGATTAACCTCATCTTTGCCGACTACTACATCCTGTTTATTTACTTTCACTGTTAGTTTGACTATTTCATTCTTAAATAATGCAGATTCTTCAGCTAAATATATCAAAGAATAGGTTAAATACAGACAGAGACATCAAGAAAATGTTTAAAATAATTAAATTCATCTAAATTCTAAAGGACCTGTTTTCCATTTGAGGTAGCTTTGTGCTGCAAAGTGGTCAGCTTCTTTTCTCGTCACCTGATGCTTCAACGCTAGTCCCTCCGCCAGCTTCTCCAGCGTTAGCCCAGTGTAACTGTCCAGGAACTCTCTCTGTATGTAGTCCTCCATTTGTAGTCGACCTCCTAGTGTAGTGCCGTATCGGGCATTTCTCACTAAATATGGAAGTGCTGACATTATCTCTGTTCCACCAGTCAGTGACACTTTTCCCATTCCTGTCAAAATGTCCTGTGAAATGTTTGTAAATGTATTCATATTTAAAAAGAAATATCTATTATAATATCTACGTATAATGTATAACTTGGAGTACCTAAAACAATATTTTTTATTCCTGTAATAACTCAGTGATCCCAATTCTCAAAGCCGCCCCAACAAAATTGCTTGCAGTTGCTAGTATCTATGTCATCGTTATCATCACTTAATCCCATATACGTCCCATTGCTGAGTTTCTTCTCAAAGGAGGAATTGGGCTACTACACCACACGGGCCATGCGAGGTGGTATATGGTTTTGTTTCGAGTTTTACATCTCGCAGAAATATAAAATCTCTCAATCGGCTCTTACGTTATCCACATTTCACACACAGGAAGAAAGGGCGCAACGACACATGTATACCGGGCGTACGTAAACATCGATTATTTCGATTGTTTAAGAGGTAAATAGGTTAGATGTATATTATATGGACTCTAGGTGCTTATATTAGACTCGAAACCTTCTACTTTAACTTTACTAGACTCTAAACTGAAAGCAAAAACGTTCAAGTGGCAACCATATTCGAACTGACTTTGGAATTAACACAAAAGAAATAGAAACACTGAATGAAGAATCAAGGTACACTGATGTAGTGCTGCCCACACTAAAGAACAAAAAATAATAGTAAGTTGTCAATACACGTTACCACTGCACCGGTAATGACAGCTTGCAACCCCGAACCGCAGGTCTTGTTGACGCCCAGCGCAGGCCGGCTGACTGGAGCTCCTGAGTACAGGCCGCAATATCTAGCGATTTTGCCTCCGTCGCACTGACTAAGCTAAAAGCATATATTGAAAGAAGAAGAGGTAAAAAAATATTATCTTCCTGTCTCTCTCCCACGGATCTCCATGGTGTGTACTGCTTGACTCCTGAACTATTAATCAATATTTCGCGAATCGGTATCTCCCCTGAAAGTCAGTTCTGGAGATGTAAGGGCCTTAGTCAACTGAAGATCATAACGTATTTTTTATTAAGTCTATTTGACATGCGTGACAACTGCGTGACTCATACTTCAATATAAAAATATATTTAACAACACATCGAATTTACCCTTGCCCTACTAAAAGACCAAATGTGAAAAAGTTATGTGAATAGTAAACCGCTTCTACATTATGTAGTAGTAATTCTAGGTCCTTCGAGCCGGATGCTCGCAAATGATGGTTGACTTACATAATGCACGTTGCCCACAGTGGTGCTGTCGATCAGGGCTGGATCCAAGTTGGCCGAACGAATGGCTTCGTTTGCAGCTGCGGCGAACGCGTGTGCTGCCGGAGTCTCGCTAAGGGCGCCACCGAAACTGCAAAATGGCGTCCGTTTCGCGCCAATTACGAAAACGCCTAAAAGTTGGGTTTTCTAGCTAAACTATTTGTAATTTTAAGGCTTCGTAATCTCCAAAGGACAAAACGTATATCGATCACTTCGCCTGTCTGCTGTCAAGACCCTTTTTCACATGAACACGCAGATATCAAACTGAAATTAATATCAAGTACTGGGGTCTAATCTCTTTCAGCTGTAAACTTGTAAGTCATTCAATTTAAGAGATGACCGTTTATAGTTTTTTTCAACACACTTGTGAGAAAAATACCTAATAAATTGATTTTTTTGAATTAATAACACAAATCATTGTTAATTTGTAAACAAACTAAATAATGGTATGAAATAATCATTTGAAAAATCATGTAGTTCGTTGATATCTTTTATATTACCTCTAGCTTTTAAAAAATATAGTACCTACCTACATTACTGACACGGCCGGCAAATGCAGATGATTATAGCCGAGGCACGCTTCACAGAGGCCGGCAACTCTGTGAAGCTTGCTCGGCTATAATACACACGTGTTTATGAGCTGCTTTATGTATCTAAAGCCGGTGTAATTAGAACCACTTTACCAGCAAGTGTGTTGAAAAATGTAATTACATTTTGGAACATGCAACTAAACATTTTGTGGTGTTACTACAAAAAGTTGATGCTGTCTCTATCTATCCCTTTAAGACAACTGAAACAGCATCGTGTTTGAACAGTGTCTAACTTTAGACAGCGTTTGAAAACTTTTTGTAGTAATACCGTTATTGTTTAGTTGTCTTATCTTAACTAAATTTTGTATATTACGCGTTTCATATTAGCGTTAGATATCTATCTTTGAAAATTAACCACGAAAAATTGTCTTTACTGATTTGCCGCACAGTGCTAAGTTTAATTAGGATAACGTTTTCTTACCTTTGCACGCTAGTGACATGTCAAACTTTAAAGAATTCTACACTACTTTATTAGTAAATAAAGATTTTTTAAACCTTGTATAAATTTGTCAGATCTAGTTCCGGTGGGCTTCTGTAGAATAGAATCTAGACTAAACTCTGATACAATATAAGCAGTATAAGAAGCTATTAACGCAAGGCTGTGTCATAGCATAGTATGGTTATCTCAGCGTTGTTTACTAGAGATAGTACTGTTATCACATACAGATACAGTCTGTGCATTGTAACAATTAGAGTCAATAATTTATCCGCGAATCTACATAGTAACTTTACTCTTCTTGATTGAAATCGGATAATCCTCGGGCTAATACAAACCACAGCGATTAATTTCACTAACAGCTGAGCAGTCGGGGTGCATAGATTGTTTTCAGGTGTTCAATGACGTGATAATGTAGCGATCTGATTGGTCGAGCGCAACGGTTAATTAAACTGTGGCTTTTGGCTTATTAGTAGATTTATATATTTTTCTTATTCGTGAGCTGCAACTCATTGCAACACAACATAACGTAGGAAACAGGAACAAAATATGTCATACCTACTTACTGACATTTCACACACACACAAACCTCTCACTCAACACAGACAGACAAATTCACACACTCACTTGCAACAGTAGATGATCACCCTCACAAACCGCCTGATAAGTAAATGTCTTCGTTTTCTCGGTAACTATGTTCAATAATTTACGACGTACTTGATGACGAACGTAACTATGCAAATGTAGTCTTACGATCCGTTTCAATATTCTTTTTCTGCGGATTTGGTTACTAGCAGGACGTTAAATGTCGGAATGATTTTCTAGAACAAATCTATTGTAAAGGGTAAGTTTTGATAATGATTTTTGATGATAGCGTTAGTAGTAGGCGGTTATTGCCTTGAGTCTTGAGATTGGTTAATTGTAAATCTTAAGCTATACTTTAACAAGCTAATGGCCATTTTCACCAACCTCTTCTTAGCTTAGGGGACTCTTAGGTGGCATGCTGTCACATTCTTTTCATTAAAGACAAAAAGTGACAGCATGCGTCTTAGGGGCTACCTAAGCTAAGTAATGGTTGGTGAAATCGACCATAAGAGTCGTAACTTTCATTAAGTGTCTCCTGGAATGTTTCTATCTTGGTATTCATTCATCTTTTGTTTGTCCCACAGTTCCATGATGCAAGTCACTCGATATCAGTTTTTAGTATAAAAACAAAAATAAAAAGAATTTACAATAAGATTTTATTTACACAAAAATCAGTCGGAAAATATATACAGATATTGCTTCTTTTTGGGGTTCCTTAAACTGCCTCGAGAAGGAGAGCGATACCCTGGCCGCCTCCAATACAAGCGGAGCCAATCGCCCTCTTCAACCCGCGTCGTCTGTAAAAGGATAATTTTTACACTCTGCTTAATGTAACTATTTAAACTTTTTGTGTCTCCTCAAAATAATCCAATTTTTAAATTCCAGCATTGCTTCTTGATTTGTCAATAACATTCGAGCTTTTATCATTATTTCTTTTTAATTCGTTAGGTATATGTTTTAGAAGACTTTACTTACTTCAATTCATGAGTTAAGTGTGCAGTAATTCTTGCACCTGAAGCACCGACAGGATGCCCCATGGCAATGGCACCACCGTTCACATTCACTTTGCTTTGGTCCAAGTTAAGCTCCTTGAGGCACGCCAACGTCTGTGCGGCGAACGCTTCGTTAATCTGTTTCAAATACGGGGATAAGTTACTTACTGCTTTTGATTGCTTTGTGATGGCATTAGTGTAGTTTCTTTGACGTGCAAAAGTGATTATGTAATAATCCAATTTGAATAAACTATATTGAATTTGAATTTGATATCATAGTTAAATCACCTCAATTAAATCGATGTCATCGAGTTTGAGGTTCGTAACTCGCAGTAGCTTCTGAATGGCGGGGACTGGTCCGATGCCCATGATGCTTGGGTCGACGCCCACGAACGACCAGCCTACAAGCCTAGCGAGTGGTTTGAGCTGTTTTTGCTTCACCGCCTCTTCACTCGCCAGCATGAGAGCCCCAGCGCCGTCGTTCACACCCTGAGATGGCGTGAAAGCTATTATAAAGCTATTATTTACCATCCAACCCCAGTGGGTGTAATGAGACTATGCTGTATAAGCGAGAAGAAGTTGAAAGTGCACCAATTAAAACTAATTTAGGTTAGGTTACAGTTGCTTAAAATTTTATAAAATACATAAATAAATTAGCTAAATTGCCTAAATACACATATTAATACATACACTATACACAATTAGTTAAAAAGTGCTCAGCGTTCACAGCCGAGCTCTGACGGATATCAGCTGTCAGTTATCGTGAATATCTTATTCAGTCTTATTGTATTGTGTTAAGCTCTGAAAAGAATCTTATTGTAAAAGGTGAAAAGAATATATTAACACATCATCCAAGTCACAGTTAACCCACTGTGGGCGATGGGCCTGATGGGTTGGTGAAGAGCGCTCGAGCCTCGTTATAAGTTAATAGTAGCAATTACACTTGTGAACAACTAACATTCGTTAATTAATCAGCTATATTACTCACAGATGAATTACCAGCAGTGACCACGCCCCCTTTCCGGAAGAGCACGGGCAGCTTACAAAGACTTTCCATAGTGGTGTCTGGCCGAGGATGCTCATCCTTGTCGACCATCACTTCCTGTCTTTTCACTTTCACCGTTATTGGAGCCATTTCTTCCTTGAAAACACCTGCATCGTACGCTGCAAAATAATAAGAAAATTGTCTCAGTGATATCGGTAAAGTATATATTTCTATGGGTGATAATAATATAATTTGTCGTATCTTTATTAGTAAGTAACTAGCTGACCCGGCGTACTTTGTATCGCCATGTTTTTTAACTAAATTACTGAAATGTTTGTTTAAATATTTATGTTTATTGTAATTTTTATATTACACAAACCTAGTCCTAACAATAAGAGAAATAACAAGAATCATCCAATTTGGTGCAGTCGTTTGAAAATTATGGGCGTACATACATTTCGAAGATCCATTTTTATTTATATAGATAGAAGATAATACGTTGATTGAGTCGCAGTTGACCCAAAGAGTGTCACCGAAATTTTGAGGCAGAAGTTTAATAGAGTTTTAGCAAAATAGTAGATGGGTCATGTCAGTAGGTGTATGGACTTCAAAATGGATTCTCTAGGCCGCGCCGGAAGATGTAAATGAAACTTAATTTGTAGCTCAAACGTCATTTAGGTTCGCCGTGTCCTGAAGGCGGAGAGAAACGACTGAATACCTAAACATTCTAACCTTTGAGAATGGTTACTAAATCGCGAATAATTCCACTAGGTCAGCATTCCATCTAGGTCAGCCCCGTTTGCTGACAGTGCAGGTGCATCCAATTGGACTGACGCACGATACTGGCACGATGATAGTGATGTATAGCATTATTTATGTCTCACCTGATTTCCACCTCTTCTGGGACTGCAGAGCAAACTCATCCACCTCGCCCCTCTTCAAGTTATACTTCTCTGCTAGGTTCTCAGCCGTCTGCGGCATGGTGAAGTTGCAATAGGTGTCCAACGACCCAGCGGAGAGCAAGTCCTCGAAGTTCAGTTTGGTGCCCAAGCTGGTACCGAATCGCACATTCCTCACTGCGAACGGCACTGCAGACATGCTCTCCGTTCCACCGGCTAAGGAAATTTCTGCTACTCCCGTCATTATATCCTGGAATGAGATAAATAATAGTACATTACGATATAAGTGCGGTATGGTGGTTATAACTCACGAGACGGAATTTCAGCCCGAGTCGAAGGCGAGAGCGTAATAAAGCCGAGTTTGTATAACCAATATACGTACGTATGTATATCGTAGGACGATTTTCAAAACACTTGTGAGGAAAAATGTACTTAATAAACTGAATTCCTTCCCCAGAAGAATAACTAATAATACTCGTATTATTCAAGAATAACTAATAATACTCGTATTATTAGTTATTCTTATGCCCTTCACACAGTAAGCCGAACCACGAGTAGAACATTATTTTATCATTTATGTGTCGGATACTTGCCTGTTTCGTAACTTGCTTAGGAATAAAGGGCCTAGCTAAAAGAGATTGATGAGCATATAATTAATCGAGATAAAGTCAGTTAGTATCAGTATTTTGTATGCAACTACTAGACGATAATCTGGCAGTTATTCTTAGATACGATTTAAATATAATTTACTACATATCAAATGTAATTATTTTGAATTAAATAACACAAATCTTTGTTAATTTGTAGACAAAACTAAATAATCGTTTGAAAAGTCATGTAGTTCGTTGATGTCTTTTATATTACCTCTAGCTTTTAAAAATATGCATTATATTACTGACGCGGCCGGCAAGTGCTGCATTGCCGGTTTCTGTGATGCGTGCCTCGGCTATAATACACGCGTGTTTTATGAGCTGCTTATAATGTATCTAAAACCGGTAAAATTAGATCCACTTTACGAGCAAGTGTGTTGAAAAGATAATTGCAATTGAACTAAGTCTTACAATGACTGTTGTGCAGATGATTCTTTTGACAAGTCTCATTGCGATTTAACAGCGAGATCAGTCGTCAGCCGGGTTCTCTTGGAAGGAAACGGATCCCCATAAAAGCTACATGCTTATTTTTGTGCTGTTATTCCGCACAGGAAATGGAGGTAGGTAATATATGTATGTTAAAAGGTGGTTGCGACAGTCATTTTTATCTTCTGCATACGGATTTATACGTAACGACTGCGAAAATCAGCGCATGCCTTTTATCTGGCGTGGCTATGTACCTACGAATAAAATGTAATTTTTCATTAAGATTGTAACACAGTTTCTGTTCGAGAAAGTTTTGATTTTGAATGTACGAGTATTGTCCTTCTATATCTATAGAAACAATAGTCATTGTACTACTTCGATGTACTTTTTATACTACTAATAATGAACCATGGACCAAATATAAGGAATCAAGGATCTTATTGATGGGTCTACAAGTAAAGCAAAGGGTACTACTGGCCGATAGGACCACGTGGAACCACATTTCCTCGTGGTCTCACCAACGGGGCAAATTAACGATTACAAGCTGATCAAATACAATGATAAAATATTGAATATAATTGGTAATGATATGTGTCCATTTTGTCTAGGGTAAGAATTCAATTGCGCATCGGAATCGTATATTCATGTGCAAATCTCGATATTTACCTGTGCACTATTCACGACAGCTTGGAAGCCCGACCCGCACAGTCTGTTGACACCCAAGGCAGGTTTCGCCTGAGCCACTCCAGCCTTGAGGGCGGCGTGCCGCGGCGATAGGCCCCCGTCGGATGTTCCACTGAGCTGTATAAACAGATTGATAGTTTATTGTTCTGCATACTATGTAGTAAAAAATAACCGTTTGTTTTCAGTTGGTCACATGTCCTGGTTGACTGATTCCTATTTCAATTTTTCCTTAATAGTATTTTGCCATTTCAAGTAGGATTTTTGAGGCGATAGAGATTTTCCTTAATAATAATTTCTCTCTCTACTCTATTCCGGTATTTCGGTTATTTGTGGAAGTTTGTATAGAAATCTGGTTACATTTATCTATTTTTTAATCTTGAATGGAAAATTTTATCTTGCGGGCTTTAAGGCAAAATGGACAAATTGCGTAAATTGTAGCTCCACTAATGCTATTTAAAGGGCCTATTGCACAATGAAAGAAGAACATTCAAAATACGTCTCATTAACAGATGGAAAGCTTACTTGTACATTATGAAATAGGCCCTTCACCAGAAGAATAACTAATAATACTCGTATTATTCAAGAATAACTAATAATACTCGTATTATTAGTTATTCTTATGCCCTTCACACAGTAAGCCGAACCACGAGTAGAACATTATTTTATCATTTATGTGTCGGATACTTGCCTGTTTCGTAACTTGCTTAGGAATAAAGGGCCTAGCTAAAAGAGATTGATGAGCATATAATTAATCGAGATAAAGTCAGTTAGTATCAGTATTTTGTATGCAACTACTAGAAGATAATCTGGCAGTTATTCTTAGATACGATTTAAATATAATTTACTACATATCAAATGTAATTATTTAGCTTAAATAAAATATCTTACTTACTGTATAAACCTGTCCCACGTTGACGGAATCTACAAGAGTCGGCGAGATACTCGCTGCTTTAAGAGCTTCCTTGGCGGCCGCGGCTACCAGGTCCGAGGGGTGCACGTCCCGGAGCATACCCCCCATCTTCCCAAAAGGGGTACGCTTCGCCGCAACTATGAAAATACCTGAAATATTATAACATTTTGTTAAATCTCAAAGGAAATGCGCGGAAAATTTCATTAACTGACGAAACGGCTAACCTAGTCATGGAGCAGGCACGATCGGGGATGAAATGTGGCCAAATCAAAGAAGATTATGTTATCATTTTAAATTTCTTTAAATCAGGTACAAGGACCTCACTCACTCATACGTCTCTTCTCAAGAAGCCTCTCCAAGTTTTCGAACAGGCGTAAACAACTTTATTTATTTATTTTGTGGTGAATTATAATTTTTCATTTTGTTCAACCTCCTTAAACGCCTGTATAGTTTCATAATCAAAGTTTTTCTGATTGGTTTGGTTCGTGGTAGAGCTTCTGAGCCCTGGCTTAGTACTAGATCCCTTCCTCGTATGTAAAAAAATAATATTTTTTGAGTTACTTTCCGAAACAATGTGAATGGGGTTAGAGATATTTTAAGTCACCCCATCAGGACCCTTGTGGGTTATTGTCTAAGAGAAAATCCATCACGATCGCTTATAATTTGACAGCCATTGCGCCGCAAACATAAGACTCTGTACCGACTTTTTTTTATAAAGGAGTAATGGATGGGCTGCGACTGTAAACATGTAAGCGATCGCGATAGATTTTAGACAATAACCCCCTGTTCACAGCACTGAACTTTGAAAATTGTCGAACACAAACTAAAAAGAGAACAGTAGGTCTATTTAGTTTTCCTTCAACAATTATCAAGGTCGAAGAATAGAAATATAAAATGATGATCATACGTAAAATGAGAAAATGTTCACATCAAAAACATAACCTTAATATCTATCTTAATTATATTCTACCTATTTACAATTATAATTTTGACCTGGCAACATTAGCAAAATAGATTATGACAATGACACACAGCAATGACAGTAGCTTCGTGTTTGGTTGGTGATCTATGCGCTTGCGCCGGCATTGGTGGTGTGCTAATGACCTTTGTATTGAAAACAAGAATCGTTCTCTTTGAGATATGAATGTTTAAATGATTTAGGTTATTTAAATCTCTGAATTCAATTTGCAGATCTGGCGGTTTTAATAATAATAATGAGAGTAACTTTTTGTACTAACACTTTTACTTTTCAATTTTAATACTTAAATATCACAGTACATCTTGACTTAGTTAATGATCAAGATATAAATGTTTTTATTTAAAATAACTTAAACACACCACTTACCTTTATTTATAGCCACAGACATATTCGTGCAAGCGTAAACAACAATTTCTCAATGATCACAAAAAAACAACAGTTGTTCTTTGCGGTCGCGCAAGAAGGCGCAGCGCATACCGGACCAGTTTGATTGCTTGCTAGGCCTCCTGTGCCGCCGATCACTGATGTCGCTAGCAGCGTAACAGCTGATAACATACTTGTTGGTTGAGGTAGGTATATGTACGATATATCGTGTTTGTGCTACTTTTCCGCGCGAGTCTTAATGTAATACGAATGTTTTTAAGTAACTCGATGGACTCTTAATATTCATAATCGAGGATCTGAAGTTGATTTAGACATCGATAAAAAACGACAATTTTAGTGATAATTGGTGTTTTGTGTCTTGTCATATCGCATTGTTTGACGTCATTAGTTGATTGCAAAAGTCTTTTTTGAATAAAAATGTTTGAGTTTGAGGTGGAATTTAAAAGATATTTATTAGTAACCTTTCACGATAGTGTTTATTTTCGGCAAACTACTTATTCCATTCGTGCATTAAGGCTAACATCTGAATTAGGAAGCTTTAACCACTGAGTGATTAGATACATTATATACACCTACCTAAGAGAGTATTCTGATAAAATCGCATTTTTTAGGGTTCCGTAAGTACCCAAAGGGGAAAAACACGGAACTCTTATTGGACCACTGTTCGTCTGCCTGTCTGTTTGTCGAAACCTTTTTCTCGGAAATGCGTAGAGATATCAAACTGAAAATATAAGATAAGTATTCAGGTCTATGTATGATTTTTCACAGCTGAGCTCAGCTGTGAAAAAATCATACTTGTAAGTCGCACGCAATCTACACTAATATTATAAAGCTGAAGAGTTTGTTTGGTTGAACGCGCTAATTTCATGAACCTTACTGATTTAAATTAAAAAATCTTTTTGTGTTGGATATGTCCATTTATCAAGGAAGGAAGGTAGTACTATTATCTATTCTGTGCTATAGGCTATACAGGGTTACTTTTTTATCACCCGGAAAATTTAAGAGACGCTTCATGACATTGTAGTAGAATGATTTAAATATGAATAGAAAAAATAACTCACCTACTTAATTTTATATTAATTTTCTAAAATATCCAAAAAATGCTGCACTAGTTGAGAGCAGCATTTTTAAAGATTTTTTTACATTTTTTTATTTATAATAATGGATGTGTCCTGAACTTGTCCTGAAGCGTCCCTTAAATTTTCCGTGGTGATATAAAAATAACCGTGTATGTATAACATCACGCTACGACTAATAGGAGCTGAGCATTAATGAAAAATGTAGCAAACACGGGAAAGAAATATAATTATGGCGAAACGTAGTTCGCGGGCACAGCTAGTCAACGTTCATATTATGACCGTTTATGTTACATATTTTCGCAAATTCTGCGATTTCGCATAGGAATCAAACCTAGAGAGTACTTCCAGTTGACCTGAAATCGTAAAGAGATCAAATAAGGCAAATAAGGGTTTTTTTTCAAATTTGTTTTTTATTTCACTCATATCACGTCAAAGAAGGCAGATGAATTTCCTATATTAGTGGTTTTACAATGTTCACTCAAGATTGTATCTTTTATACTTACCTACTTTGAAAATATGATGAAAATAAATCAAGTGCCGGCAGAAGTGAAAACTAAGTAGCAACGTTGTGCGTTTTGGATATTTTGGAATGGTTATGGAATAATTTTGCACGAATTGCTTTAATTAGCAGAATAAAAGTACTCTCTTTTATGTGGTAGAATACAATATTTATTTATTGCGCTATCGTACACAAACATGACAATTTATATTACATTAAAAAGTTTATCCCTCAGAAAAATCAACTTCCTGTTGTAACGTTGTGCGTACATAATTCTATAACTAGTAATAATGAATCAAAATATTGACAATTAAATAAAAATATGATCAAAACAGACATTAATATACTACTTAAAAACGTAATTTTATAATAAATAAATAATATTTAATTTATACTAACTTACCTAATTAATATTTACAACAAAATCAAATAAAAGCACAATTTAGATTTTTCCTAACAAAGTAAATAAATTGATTAAAACTGTCTCAAGTGACGTGTGACTTCCAGTACTTTTGCCAGCCGCTATTGTTCTCGGCCGGCTTACGTGGACCCCTCACCGCACCTCGACAGTTCCTGCGGCCATTTCAATTTTAATTGGTCTTATGGCCGGTATACACTTTGTTTAGTTAAGTGCTAAGTGTTTAGTGTTTAGTAGACTGTTTAGTGTTAAGTGATTAGTAGGTGCTGTCCATACACTGTTTAGTAAACGGTGTTTAGTTTATTTGTTCATTATATGGACTAAACACTAAACAGATCTGTCCAGACGTGTTTAGTGAGTGTTTAGTGTTAAGTGAGGGGCGACTCGCAGAAAAAATAGAACGCGTTCCTATTCGCTAAACACTAAACACTAAACACTTAACACTAAACAGAAGCTGTCCGAACGTGTTTTTTACTAAACACTTAACACTAAACACTAAACAATGTGTGTACCGGCCATTACGCATTTTCGATCAGTGTCACGTGATCCTGACGTGAGTTTATCATTTTTTACCCATTACAAAAAAGTGTACAACGCCGCTAAAGAAGTTCTCACTTCAAAAAGAATAATCCACCTACCCACCTGAGACGTTTTTTTTTTCTTGTAATTGATTTATTTTTATAATTTTTAGGGTTTTGTACCTCGAAAGGAAAAAACGGAACCCTTATAGTATCACTTTGTTGTCCGTCCGTCTGTCTGTCTGTCAAGACCCTTTTTCTCACCAACGCGTGGAAGTATCAAGCTGAAATTTATATCAAATACTCAAGTCTGCTGTCCCTTGGAGAGTTGGAGCTGTGAAAAAATCAAACTTCTAAGCCGACGCAATCAAAAGATACAGCCGTTCATGCCGCAAATTTCCGCAAATTTTCGACACTCGCAAGGGAATCAAAACCTACAGGGTACTTCCCGTGAACTCAGAATCTTGAAATTTGGTACGAAGTAACGTCTTATAGCACAGATAAAGGAAAAATTGCGAAAACCGTAAATTTTCACTTTTATACCCACAGGTTTGTACGGAACCCTCGGTGCGCGAGTCCGACTCGCACTTGGCCGGTTTTTTTTTCAAATCATTTAGCATTTTTAAAGAAAATGCAAAATCAAAAATATAACATTTGTAAGTTTGAGAAGTCTTAACCAATTTTCAATAAATCTGTAATGATTTCTTATTTGGATGTTGATACGTAGTTAAAGACTACCTCCGATCCCTTCTTATAATAATGTATAAGAAGGGATCGGAGGCCCAATTCTACTAATAAGTTACAGCCGAATCGAAACAACCGTTGCGATCGAAAGAAATTGCAAAGTCACAAATATAAAAAAAAACTTTTATAGTTTCTCAGAGTTGCGCATCTATTTCGTTTCATTAAAAATTTTACATGAATTCAGTAGGTAGGTATCAAAAGTATTGAACAGAACATTATCAAGATCTTCGCCGGCGATTTTATTGACCATGATATCGTATCATAACTCGTATATTTTTATAATAGAAATTATCTATCGTTATCGCGTATTTCATTAAATAAATAAATAAATAAATCGATTATGACTTTTAGAATTCAACTTCGAAAGTACCTTTATGACCTCCAAATTTCTACTACAGCATAGTAACAGCCGTTCCCTCTTTGTATTATTTGCCGCCTATCTTTTTTATTTCATTGTTTATTATTATATCGTATGTATATATAATTTATAAGTATTGTATGTATACTTACGAGTATATTAATCTGTGCTATAATCCTATTCTACTTTTAAATACAAAACTGTCACTTTGTAACTACTGTTTGCAATTTTATTGTTCTGCGTCCCTCTATATGGTTCCACTGAAAACCAGCGTTACGGAACCCGTGTCGTGCGTGACACAAGCTGAGTGGAGTCCAATTTGGTGTCATTACTAAATATTGCACTTATAACTGTAACTACCGAATAAATAATTTTTTTCTTTCTTTCATTACATGTTATTTAACGACTGTTCCCTACGGAACGTTTTTATGGTTGTTCAGTAGTCCTTTATGCCATGTCCATTTGTCCGCCCTCCAGCAGCCTAACATACATAGTACAGTACAGTGAAGTATACAGGGCGTCCCAAGACTATGGGACATGAAGGGAAAGTACCTTAAATATCGTAGATAGGATATTTTGCTGAAAGAAGACTTTATGTTATTTTTAAAAGTTAGTAATATTGCATTCAAAGATTTTCCAAAAAATCACTTGCTTCGCCTGGGAATCGAACCGGCATAAATGTGTAAAAAAATCACCCGTATTTTTATGATGCCTATCGAAAGAATGGACAAAAAACAATAAGTCCTCTTAAGTAACATAGCACTTGCTCGAAGGTTTTGATTTTTTGGATAATATTATTTGGACAGATGAATCTAACTTTAGTAATAACGGTATGTACAACCGCCGCAATAATCGTATTTGGTCTAAAGAAAATCCCCTACGAGTCCCCGAAACGAATAAACAAGTGCGTTTTTCATTCAACTGTTGGTGCGGAATTTTAAAAACCGGGTTTTCTTAATCCATTTTTACCAAGGAACCTTGAACACAGAAGAGTATTTTGAAATACTTCAAATTTTAAGAGACGAGATAAGAAATCTCTCTCTGGCGGTGCAACAAACCTTAATTTTTCAACAAGATGGTGCTCCGGCTCATAATAGTCGGAGAGCAGCCAGAGTTATGGAGGAATGTTTTCCTACTTGGATTATGGTAGTACAGTCAGCGTCAAAATGATCTAAGCGTTCAAACCTTCCTTCTGTTGTCTACCGAGAAGATACCTACATTGTTATGCGGATAACAGTACGGGTGATGTGCGGTATTCCAACCACCAGAATTTCGTTGCATGTAAGGAGGGTTGCAACTTATTGTGTCTAAAATCGAGGACTCTAGAGCGAATCTCCGAATGAAGAACTTAGTCAAGTTCAACCCCACGAAGACAAGTATGCACATTCACTGCGAAGAAGGACCCACAGTAGAGTTCATCCATATCACCTGAAACAAATTTAATTTACCACAGTTCAGCGTTTACGAACTCTCAGCTGCGGTGTTTCCTGAGCGCTACGATATGTCCAACTTAAAACGAGTCTTTTTTTTATAGTTATATCACCACAGACTCGTGGTCCGTGCCCTTTTATTAATGCTGTATTTTCTTTTGGATCTTTTTTTTTAAACTTAATAAGTCCGACTACTCTACTCTATATCTAGGGTGAGTTGCGCATCACCTAGTGTAACTATCCTACGTTTATATATAATACACACACGCTTATATATCATATATATATTTATACCATATATACCTATTATATTCCTATTACATTATATACTTTACATATTACAGATTTTTTTATTCTACATTACATTATATTATAACATTAAAATATATTATATATGTTATATTTTTATTATTATTAATTGCTTGTACAAAACGAGTCTTTAAAAGAGCTCTTCTCTTCAAGTAGGCATTGAACTGTGCTCCTAGCATTGCAGATGTCCACGAGCGGTGGTTATCAGTTACCATCAGCTGGGCCACTATGGCTCGTCTGCCACCGAAAAAATGCTTCATGCTGTTTTAAACAGTATCACAACAGGCCTTGTTATTATGATACATTATAATAATAATAAAAAACAATTGTATAAAACAACTTTATTGGCTTAAAATATAACTTATATCTTATATGTATACACGTAATATACGATCAAGGAATAGCAAATAGCAAAATAAATTCTATGAACATCACCTACCTACAACTACTGTTAAAAATGTAAGAGTATTTATCAAAAATATTCTCTCGTAAACATTTGATTACCAAACAAAATACAATATCCAAATTTTTGATCACAATAGTCTTTTGTATACCACTCTAAAAATTGGACTTTCGACTTAGAAATACTTGAGACTAGCTGTATGTGCTTATCGCGAGATAAGTTAGATTACTTGCGCAGTATTATAATTTAAGATAGATACTAAATATGAGAGGGTAGTGTTGTTATAGTGCTTCGACCATAACGGCGATGCCTTGTCCTCCACCTATGCATGCGGAGCCGATTCCCCGCTTGAGACCGCGGCGTCTGTAACGAACACAAAACGTATTTATTTTCCGTACTTTGAAAACCATAATGCGTCCACATTTTTGCTTATACTACCATCGGCAATGGACTTCCTGCAATTGCATGTTTTAAATTGGTTTTCTTATTTAAATGAAACTACAGTTTTTGGATTTACTCGTGCTTTTAAACATTTTAATTATTTGACCACAAAAGTTACTTAAAGAGTAAATCCGAAAAGAGTAGTTTCATTTAAGGCGAGGTTTCCCAGGAAAACTCGTGTACGGCGGTTGCCTTATTGCAAGGTAGAATAGTTGATAAATCGTATAGCTTCTAATGTCGCTTACACGTTGTGATCGACCGAAAACATTCGTGTTTACGACGTTTTAATCGTTTTTTGGAAAATTTGATAAAAAATGGATTTTTCTTACAACTACTCACATTAGTTTTACTCTTTATTAGAAATGCAGCACTAAGGGCGCGTTCCAGATAAGCATTTTTAGCCATAAATATCAACATTTTAGCATCTCTGCGTTTCATTTGCGGTGATGCTAGATTTTCTTGCTGGTTGTCATGCGTTTCATTTAAGCATTTTTAACACGAAATGCTATCAGAGGACCCATTTATTTGATGCTAATCAAATAAATGGGTCCTCTGATACCACTTTTAGACAGCTTTCAAATTTCACATTTGGAATCTTTTTTCATGAATCAAAGAGGATTTTCAGCGGATTTAAAATATTCATTGAAAGATATTTATAGTATTAGCCAATTCTGATTTATATTATTAGAAATTATAAGTGGCTGAACTAAGTAGGTTGTAGTGCTTTTTCTTGCTAAATTGTAGAAATATAGGGAAATCTTAAAGTTGAAAGAAAAAAAACAAACTTATTCCTTTAGTCCGATACAAAATGAAAAGCTTTATTCTGGTAGGTACATGGTTGTAATTCACTTATGCATAATGTTACTGAAGTTAACAAAATCCCTCAATGCAAAGCACTCAACTAAATGTTTAATTAATACAAGCCAAGGGCAGGATGGTTCAGGTTTGTTTGATCAATCTCGGCAGGTAAAAATCAGGTACAAATTGGGTACAAAACTATGAAATTGAGGGGCAATAAAGTACACAAACAAATAGTCTTCTTTCTTTTTCTAAAAAATTAGATTAGGTACCTTTGATTGTAAGTTCTTGCGATCACGGGTCAGAGATATGATATTCCAGTTTCTTAACTCATTCTCTCTCTATATATATATTTATTACTTGTGTAATTCCACAGAATTCCTCCTTGATGTTGAGTTAGTTTGTCTAGCTAAGCAGCGGAGCCCTACGGTCTCCGGGAACTGCCCTGGAGATTCATAGCACAGTCAATACATTTGAATTTCAGGTAATAAACATTGCAAGTTAATTTCCAACATAATTTTCAATGAATTGTCAGTTTCTTATTGGTTAGTTAATAAAAAGGACATATGGAGGGGAGAGCACCTATTTTGTGTATAATTATTGCTATTAATAAAAAGAAAACAGCTTAATTTGTGAGTTATTTGCCAAAGAAGGATGTGAAACTTAATATTGTGAAAATTTAGAATTTAACATGAAATTCGCAAGTGTTACTCAATATATGCCTTAATCCCACTAAGATGCCGCTTACTATCAGGGTTTTTTAATGAAATAGGGGATGAAAAAGGCGAATTTTGGAAATGTAATATGTTTGATTTAATAATCAATTTACCCGCAAATAAAAATAAAATTAACAAAATCTGTTTTAAATCATGAAATATAATAAGTTAATTAGATACCTTAGTGTGGGCGGAGTATTATCTATTGATAAAATTTATTTCTTTCAATTAATTTAATGAATCGCGCGCCGGCGATTAAAAATATGATTGAGCTTTTACTCTTCAAGCTGAAAACAAAAATAACTGACTTTTGAAGCTTTTCAAATTAAATTCACACGGAAAACGGGAGAAATACCTATGGATTTTATTCGCAGAAATTAATATAAATACTTTATGATCCTCGAATCAATAACAAATTACTTCGGTCGATGTCTCACAGACTAGTTATCCAGTTCCGAGATCATAGCATCGACGCGTTCACAGACTACGGTGAGATAGGGCGCGTTCCATTCACGCACAGATTTGCATTTATGCAGCTACTAGAACCGAGGTCCGTTTGCCGAATGTTAAGCGTCGTATTGGCGACGAAACCAAATTCATTTCATAATACTCGTAAGATTCTTAACTTGTTTCAAGATGTGTCAAGTCAACATACGGATCTTTCGAAATTCTACAATCTGCAATAAGCATTTCCAGCCAAGGTTATAAGTTTGGTTGAAAAACAAAACGTAATGTAAAATTAACCATAAACAAACTGTGAATGCTTTCTAAATTCTATTCGACGAAACCATAATTATATGATCTGTAGCTTTAAGTATATTTTATTATATGTCTCCAAAAATGATCAAAACAAACGGTCTAAATGTCAAATTCCGAATTTTGAGAAAATCAACCCACCTAAAGGGAAGCACGGGATTTTGGGCGAAAAAAAACTATCTTTGTAAATAAGGCCAGGATAAACGCGAGATTTATTTTGTTTATGCAAAAATTGAATAATGACAAAAGATAATTGCAAATGTCACTGACGTGACGTGAAACGACGTTGACACTTGACATTGATATTGTGAAATTAATTGACAAAGTTATTGTAATTATGATTTTAGTTGTGAAATTTGTGTTAAAACTACAGTGCAACCAAAGTGTTTTTGCAAAATTAGCGTTTTATGAAATTTTAAGAAAAAACGGTGTTACAAGGTGAGGTGTCAAAATTCAGCACAAAAAATCAGTACCTTCCGTTTCAGCACAAAAAAATCAGTACCTAACAATTAGCGCGGCTCAAAATGTCAACATATCTTATAAGAAACGCAAAGTGAGGCTAACATCAGATGTTAGCCTCAGAAAGTAGCTGTGCTTATCTGGAACGCAAGGTAAATAAATACATTATTACCCCGGAAAATTCGAGGGCATTAACGTTGTATGAAGTTTCATTAATAACCTTTACAACACATTAACGCCCTGTTATGTGTTATTTTTGTCTAATTTACCAAGAATCCACAATAAGATTGATGCAAAATGTGGGCATTTTTCCAAAGGGGTAGCTATTGTTTTTAACCGACTTCAAAAAGAGGAGGTTATCAATTCGGTTGTATTTTTTTGTTTGTTACCTCATAACTCCGTCATTTTTAAACCGATTTCCAAAATTCTTTTTGTATTCGATAGAGTATACAGCAACGGTGGTCCCATGGTCACCAAAGTCAGCCCCCCCTAGCACGTCCACCAAAACACGATATGATAAAGCGGTTTATCGCGGTGAACTGTCAAAATACAATAGGATTTCGTCGTATTTTGACAGTTCACCGCGATATATCGCTTTATCATATCGTGTTTTGGTGGACGTGCTACGGGGGCTGGATCTGATGATGGGATCCCATACAAAATCGAGGAAAACTCTATATTAGGGTTTTTTCACTAAAAAGATTTCATTCACTAAAAAGTTAAAAATATTTTTTTTTTACAAAAAATAAAAACCGACTTCGAAAACATTGAAAACTTAAAAATAATATAAGAATATTGAAGTAGGTGACAAATTTTAAGATTTTCTAGATCATCGTTTGGCGCCGTCTTCAATATAGAAGTGTGATGTTGTCTGTACCTATTCTTATATTATTTTTAAGGTTTCAGTGTTTTTGAAGTCGGTTTTGTATTGACAATTGAGATGATGACTGAATTCTAATTTTTACGTCTCGTCATTAAATATTAAAATACCGTGGAAAAAGATGCAGTCCTGTGAAATTAGAATTAAAATCGGCTTAGAAATACATTAGATACAAGCATTTTAAGTTGTTAATTTGAAGGCGATTAGACAGAGAGATCCGACATCAACCGTGACGTCATCGTTGAGTACAGCCATATAAACTCCTTGTTAATTGCCGTTTTGCTAGAAAGAGATGGAGAATAATCTTAAATACCTTATATCTTGGTTGTTTTTATAGTTATTCGAAAACCGATTTTTCCTTTCTGTTCTATTATACGAATGAGCTTCTAATAAAGCAAAAAAAAAATTTTTAGTCATCTAGCCTATTCGTCTGTCGTCTATCTAGTCACAGTATGGTCTCACCTGAGCTCGTGCACGAGGTGCGCGGTGATCCTGGAGCCGGAGGCGCCGAGCGGATGGCCGAGGGCAGTGGCGCCGCCGTTCACGTTCAGCTTCTCCATGTCCAGCTTCAGGGCCTTCGCGCACGACAGCGTCTGAGCGGCGAACGCCTCGTTGATCTGCAGACGAACACCGCGAGAAATTGGGATGATGACTGAATTCAAATTTTTACGTCTCGTCAATAAATATTAAAATACCGTGGAAAAAGATGCAGTCCTGTGAAATTAGAATTAAAATCGGCTTAGAAATACATTAGATACAAGCATTTTAAGTTGTTTATTTGAAGGCGATTAGACAGAGAGATCCGACATCAACCGTGACGTCTACATTGAGTGCGGCCATATTAACTCCTTGTAAATTGCCGTTTTGCTAGAAAGAGATGGAGAAAAATCTTTAATACCTTATATCTTGGTTGTTTTTATAGTTATTCGAAAACCGATTTTTTCTTTCTGTTTATTATATGAATGAGCTTCTATTAAAGCAAAAAAAATTTTTTGTCATCTAGCCTATTGCACTCGGTAAAACAGACGACGATCTCACGGTTGTGATTGACAGAATAATCACGAAGAATGAAACCTGCCGAGCCGTGAGCGGAGTGCAAGTTTTATCGAGCTCTACTCGATCGCGCGCGCATCGAACGCGTAAACGCGAATTTGTATGGAATTAGAGCAGCGCCATCTAGTAGTCACTAGATGAAGCCGTCTCATTCCATAGCAGCTACTACACTGACCTGCATTAAATCGACCCACCTCATATTCAAATTCAATATCTTTTATTCAAATTGGATAGTTACAATCTCTTTTGAACGTCAAAGCAGCGACGCCATTGGTTCACGAGTCTACGGCGGGAGACCTTGTACTGGAAAGAACCAGCAAGGGCTATTTTTTTCTCCCTGTATTGTTACAGAATCGTCAATTGGAAGCTGACCTCACAGCGGAAGTTTGAGCTCAATTTCCATTACGAGATCAGATGCGTCAGTTCTCTTCTTACTGTGTAAATTTACCTTTAAAAAATTGGCCTGTTCTCGTAAAACCTCACCCGATTTACGGATATATACTCTACTCAATTCTGACGTCCCAACTCAACATTATTTAGTATGGGCTGCTATGCAGCAATCGACAGCAATGCTGTAATTATGCCGCTGCGTGAATCTTCGTAAGTTATAATTGCAGTTACACGATTACTTCAACAATATTACTCTAATATTAGTAAACTTGTGATCAAAGTACAATAAAAACTTGTCAAGTATATGTTAAGGTCAACATTATCTCTTTCAGAGATAAGTACACCTTCGTGCATGTCCTTTCTGTATTATGTTTCTTTGTAATGTTTAATGTACAGTGAGCTCCTTATCAAGCTATACTGTTTGACGTTTGGACCGTTCTTATGTCGCTCGTAATAGAGGCGGTTTTCGTAGCGTAAATGTATAGCTTGAATTGGAGCTTACTGTACGTACAATAAAGAGAATATATAATGTAGAATAAGATTTATTGAGTCTCGAGTCAACTCTTACTTAGCTATTTATTTATCAGACGAGGTTAATGTTAAGTCGATGATAAAAATGTGGGAATTTTATATTTTATAAGTAGTACTTTTCAATCGTTAAGTCATAATTGGTGCTCACCTCGATGAGGTCGATGTCGTTCAACGTCAGCTTGGTGGCCTTGAGCAGGTTCTCGATGGCGGGCACTGGGCCGATGCCCATGATGCTGGGGTCCACGCCCACCACGGACCAGCCCACGAAGCGAGCCAGCGGTTTGAGGTTCTTAGCTGCTTCTTCGTTGGCCAGCACTATGGCTCCAGCACCGTCGCTGATACCCTGGATCAATTTAATTTAAATCAATATAACAAAGCTCATACGCGAACGAAAAAAATAATTTATGTAATTACGTACCGTCATATGGGGGATCGAACCCCTATAGATTTGTCCTAAAAGAGTGGACTTATTTTTTATTAATTCATTCAATAAACGATAAACAAAAAAAAAACGATAAATAAACGATTCATTCGATTACTTTATATTAATAAAATTTTACTTTCCTTTATATGTACAGTCGGCTTCAAAAGTAGAGAAGCATTTTAGTACTATGTCACACCATACTAAATAAAAGGAATATTTGCTGTGACATAATACTAAAATATCCATCTACTTCTGAGGCCGAACGAACATCAAGAATATTATTATTTCTAAAATTGTAATAGTCTTTATGATACATTTTTTAACATCCTTTTTTATAAAAGTTTCTTAAACTTTGAAGAATTTATACGTATTATTGGTTTTCATTCATAATAATCGACTTTTGGTTTCTTTTGTACTTTAACAAGATGTATTTCTAAAATTGAAATTTTAAATACATCATATTTTTAACAGCCTTTTTTACAAGTCTTTTAAAGCCAAGGCAAACATATAAGGTGACTGTATATTTATGTATGTATTGGGTGTGTCTGTTTGTATATTGTTATTGTGTATATATGTATGTGTGCATGTATGTACCATCATTGTATCGTCATTTCGTGACATCGAAGTGAAGCAGAGCACACTGTACCTGTTACTCTGTGGATATTGTTGTGGTTTAAAATATTAATTACCCACCAAAAATTGTAACCTCTTAATCTTCTTTGTTTATACTGAAACTGACTTTAATCCCTCGCTGAATAAAATAAACTGGGGGCCTATTACTGATCTCATGGTTTTGCAAATGATATCATATGACATCATAGTGCAAAACGAAAAATACGATTTCTGGACAGATTTTTGATCATTTGTTCATTATTTAAAGATGACATCATTGAAATTATGCCATAGTGATGATATCATTGGAGTTCGGTACTACGAAATGCAGTATTTCATGACTTCTTTTTCTCAAATTTATACCATATCATTCGATGAAAGATCCATAATTGGCCTGCTGATCTGCTTACCGAAGCGGTGCCAGCGGTGACGAGGCCCTCCTTCTTGAAGACCGGCGGCAGCTTCTGCAGGCCCTCGAGCGTGGTCTGCGGCCGAGGGTGCTCGTCCGTCGCCACCGTCACCTGCTTCTTCTTGATTGTCAGCGTCACTGGCTCGATCTCGGCCTTGAATACGCCCGCGTCGTTCGCTGTCCACAGAGAACACCACGGGTTAGAAGCGTATTGTGGCACTACGAGCAGAGTGCGTATGGTTTTGCAAATGATATCATAGTGCAAAACGAAAAATACGATTTCCGGTCAGATTTTTGATCATTTGTTCATTATTTAATGATGACATCATTGAAATCATGCCATAGTGATGATATCATTGGAGATCGGTAATACGAAATGCAGCACTTCATGACTTCTTTTTCTCAAATTTATACCATGTCATACCATGAAAGATCCATAATTGGCCTGCAGGTCTAGACAATAAGAAGCTCTAAGGTTTCGTGGTTGAGATATCTGATTTGAACTCTAACTCAAAGTCTTATTGTGCACTGGTAAGAGAAATTTTCTGTTTCATTTGTTTCGCTTCTATATTTCAGGCCAATACATCTAACTCCACAGAACTGAAATACTGACCAAAACTAGCCAATGATATTATAAATCCATTAACCACTCGAGGGTCGCGTCGTTGCAGAGCAACACAAATTACGCTTGCTTTTAAGCCTCTATGATCTGAGATATCACGAGAAATAACTAACGATGTTGGAACTAGAATGATCTAAGTGGCATTTTTACCAATAATGAGGTTATTATTCAATTACATAGAAAATCATAATTCTTTAATGCCACACAGATCTAAGTGCTCTTTACATCTTTGACAAAGATCTGAAGAGCACTTAGATCAGTGTGGCATAAAAAAATATGATTTTTCTACGTAATTGAGTAATAACCTCATTATTGATAAAAATGCCACTTAGATCACTCTGATTTCAACATCCTATTATCAGTAGAAATAACCAAAACACTTCTACTATTTAGCGCGCAAATGACTAAATGCCAATGAACTCGAGTCGAGCGAAATTATTTTTGCAAGCGCAACTTTAGGCTCGCATTAATAATTGCATCTCAAGAATGAGATCGATCTTAAGATGTAGGTAATTTTTAACAAATGTTCCAAACATTAAACGCAAAATTGCATCTTAACATCGAACTCAACTTTGATAATACGCATATTATTAATACGAGAATTATATGTCCTATACCTTCTTTATTTGTGAAGATATTTTCCTAATTCTTTTACACTCTTGTTTCATTCGGCTTAAATTTTAATATCTGTATAAAAACGGCATTGGTGAGTGACTGAGGTGATTGCGCCAAACTTCTAGTCCGGTCTGAACACAGCACGATTTGCGTTATACTGTTAAGTGCGCGAGAAAGAGGCGTGAGACAACTTCAGAGCGGACTTGAATTTTAGCGCGCACTCTATCAACGTAGAGCCTAAACTTCTGGAGCTAGAAGCGTGATATTCAGTACAGGGGGTTCGTTCACTTATTTAGGCTCCGACTGAGGAAGGATGGATTTCTCAAAATTCCCACACGAAGTTGAGAAAAATTAAAGCGAAACTAGTTCGCGGTCACAGCAAGTAAGCAAATAAACAAAATTAGTACTAAATTAACTTCTCTATTGCTGGCATCCATACTTTCCACGTATACTCACAGGCCTTCCACCTCTGCTGCGAGCGGAGCGCGAAGTTGTCGACCTCGCTCCTGGTGATGTTGAACTGGCCGCCTAACTTCTCGGCGGTCATGCCCATGGGCAGGCCGCAGTAGGAGTCGGTGAGGCCGGACCACAGCGTGTCCTCGAACGCGTAGTTCACGCCGAGCATCGTGCCGAACCTGACGTTCCTCACCGCGAACGGCGCTTGGGACATGTTCTCCACGCCGCCGGCTAGCGACACCTTCGCTGCGCCGGTCAGGATGTCCTGCGTAATTGTTTCGGGCTCACAATAAAAGCATCAACTTCAATGAAACTGCACCCTTCGAAAGAACCAGACTCTGTACCCTCACCTATTTAGATAGATAGATAGACCAAGCAACGGTGATTGCTTTGCTATGTTTTTCTCTATTGCAACTAAATTGGCAAACAAGCAAACTGCCCCCCACCTGATGGTAAGTGGTAACAGTTACCTATACTACATGTGGCTCCTGTGAGATTCGCAGCAAAACTGCAACTCCCACAAGAACCCCAGTACAGTGTACGTTGCCAACTTGTGACATCAGATGTAAAGTATTGCTGCTTTGCGACAGAAATAGGTAAGACGGAGGTACCCCAGCAGACGACCCTGGTACAGAGTCTCCCTCCGGTAACCTCTGGTTCTGGTTTAAAGGGTTATACAGACAGTGAAATTATTGGGTACTGAATAGTATCACTTTGTTCTATTTCATTTCTTTCAAAAGACCAATATTAGCACAGACGAAGTTACAGAGTATGTTGCACTGCAGCAAAACTCGAATATGTGCATCTCTATTGTCACTACCGTAGTAAATTAGCATGACTGGATCAAAAATATAGGAGAGCTCGTAAATATTTCCAAAACATTCATCAAGTATCGGGGTCTTACCACGCCCAATTTGGGTTATTTTCTTTAAAAGAACCTAAATAGTCCTCCTAGATGTTCAGTGACAGCGACCAAATAAGAGTTTAAATACGGAAAAGGGAGTCCAATACAATAAATACTACTTAATAGGCTGTCTTAGTTAAATTATGTAGGCGTGTTTTGTCCGGCGGTATTAGGAATTGATCCACAGAATCTCCTATACTCCCTTCGGCCAGAAAGCCTCCTACATGTAGGTGTCTCGTAGTGTTTACTACTAGAGGGTACCTTAGTCTTCTGCGCAAATCTTTCACTCTTCTCTGTCTAACCGATTTCGATGTTTAACCGTGTTTGATGTCCTTGGTCCTAGTAAATGTTGCATATTTGTGATGTTACACGAGCCACAATAGGTTACTAATGTAGCCACAATGGGTTATTACTGTAGGCACTTACTATCTGATGAGCAGTCCGCTTCTTGGCCAACTTCGTTGCGATCTTTAGCGAGGTGGGGTCCACTGGTCAAGTCCGATGCTTATTAGAGTGATCCAGGGGATGATGGTGAATTTATGGGGCGGGGCCTATTAATTATTCAACTCACTCATTTTGTTATGAAACTGTTATCTGTGATATAGATGTGCGGTACGGTATAGGAAAAAAATGGAGAATTGAAAAAATAATTATTTAAAAAGAGTTCATGTTTATGTACAGTACGAACAAATTCTACGACATTATTATAAATCAACCTTTCAAATGGACAAGCGACAGGGTAATTCCCTGTTTCGATCGATCTGCCCTGCAAACATGAAACTCTCGTTAAACAAAATTTGACAGCTAAGATCGACATACTCGACAAAAATCAATAAATTTGACAGATATTCCTAAGGAGTGAAAAGGGCAGAAGCTTTTGTCGATCGACAAGTCAATGCTCCCAGGGCTGGGTTGCCAAACTTATGATTTTTTTTTCATTTTCCATATTTTTGTTTACTTAAACACAAGTATCGCCTATTGTTTTTAATGTGGGCTGGGTGCCCTTTGTATCCACGGGGCCCTGGGCTGAAGCCCAAAAAGCCCTTAGGTAGATCCGCCCCTGGAGTGATCAATGCTGTAACATATCTCTTACGCTGTAGCCCTACTGCAGTTACCTGAGCACTGTTGACAATGGACTGGAAGCCGGAGCCGCACAGCCTGTTGACGCCCAACACTGGCTTGTCCTGCGGGACGCCGGCCTTCAGCGCCGCGTGACGCGGCACGAAGATGCCGTCGGTCTGACTGGCCTGCCAAGTAACACTACACATTAACGATTGAATCTTTTATTTATTTATAAACAATACTAGCTGACCCGGTGAACTTTATATCACGTTGACAGATGTCATCTAAATAAACAATTCATCATCATCATCACAGCTCATATACGTCCCCACCGAGGGGCTCGAGCCTGCCCTATGTTAGGGCGATTAGACCTTAGTCAACCATGCTAGTGCGGATTGGTCGACTTCATATACACCATTGAATTTCTTCGCAGATGTATGCAGGTTGCCTCACGATGTTTTCCTTCATCATAGGAGCGTCAGACAACTGCACTTATGAAATTCGAAAAGAAAAACACATTGGTACATGGCGGTCTCGAACCCTGACCTCCCGATTGGAAGGCATGTGCCGAGTCCACGGCGCCACTGACGGTCAAATCCGTCAAGCCGTTTTAGAGTTTTAGTGAAATTAACGAACGGCATCTCATTTTTCTATATAAGAAGAAGATAGATAGATATTGTTAGTACTATTATGGATAAAACTGAAGAAAAATATCCCAATTCTTTCGGTTTCCTATTTACCATCAACACAACTGAGAAAACTCAATTGAACTATTACAAAAAAGTCCTGTCTGTGGTCCTGCTGCGATACACGCCATGTTTTCAGTCACCATGACCTCTTGCATGATGGCCAAGAACATCCATCTTGTGCCTTATGAAATCTTGTTCACTTACTCATTCTGCACTGAAATCACTTGATTCAAGTTGAGCTAGCCTGTTTAATAACTGTTTACAACTCAACTAAGCTAAGTTTGCACCTCGCGTCGATTACGTCACACTGACGCTTAAGTACGATCTGCAAAAAAGGATTCGCTATGACTTTAAAAAAGTAAACAAATGTTTGTTGGATTTTACTTGTATAATTAGATCGCGATCGCGGGAAGGTGAGCGGGGAAGCGGGCGGGCGCCGCATTCCAGCGAGGTGCAAACTTAACTTGGTTTAGTTGTATTGTTGTAATATTGCATCGTGTTCACTGTTGCAGTATTGAATCGTGTTCACTGTTGCAATATTGCGTCGTGTTCACTGTTGCAATATTGCGTCGTGTTCACTCACCGACATGACCTGTCCCACGTTGACCGAGTCAATCAGTTCGGGCGCGACATTGGCCTCCTTGAGCGCGGCGACGGCGGCGGCCGTCTGGAGTTCTGTCGCCGACGTGTTGCGGAACACTCCGCCGAATGTACCGAAAGCGGTGCGCTTGGCGCCAACGATGTACACTCCTATAGATTAAATAATGGTATATTTTTCGCACTATACACACACACAGTGAAACTAAACTTGTTCAACTACACAACATAAAGCAAATACGATGGGGCCGAAGGTGGAAGCGAGTGTCTCCTGGACTGGGCTCGTCCATACGAATCAAACGAGCCCAAACTCGATGGGATTGTGTCGTTTTATTGCGGAGTTCTTATGGCTACCTTCCAGCTCCAGCATCATACCCTGGTTACCATGTAGGACCAAAGTACTCGTCAATACGAATCAAACAAACCCAAACTTGATGGGGTTGTGTCGTTTTATTGCAGAGTTCCTATGGCCACCTTCCAGTTCCAGCATCAGACCCTGGTTACCATATAGGACCAAAGTGCTCGTCAATACAATTCAAACGAGCCCAAACTCGATGGGGTTGCGTTGTTTGATTGCGGAGTTCCTATGGCCACCTTCCAGTTCCAGGATCCGACCCTGGTTACCATATAGGACCAAAGTGCTCGTCAATACAATTCAAACGAGCCCAAACTAAATGGGGTTGCGTTGTTTGATTGCGAAGTTCCTTTGGCTACCTTCCAGCTCCAGCAACAGCCCCTGGTTACCACATAGGACCAAAGTACTCGTCAATATGAATCAAACGAGCCCAAACTCGATGGGATTGTGTCGTTTTATTGCGGAGTTCCTATGGCTACCTTCCAACTCCAGCATCAGACCCTGGTTACCATGTAGGACCAAAGTACTCGTCAATACGAATCAAACAAACCCAAACTCGATGGGGTTGCGTTGTTTGATTGCGGAGTTCCTATGGCCACCTTCCAGATCCAGCATCAGACCCTGGTTACCATATAGGATCAAAGTACTCGTCAATACGAATCAAACGAGCCTAAACTCGATGGGGTTGCATTGTTTGATTGCGGAGTTCCTATGGCAACCTTCCAGATCCACCATCAGCCCCTGGTTACCATATAGGATCAAAGTTCTCGTCAATACGAATCAAACGAGCTCAAACTCGATGGGACTATGTCGTTTTATTGCGGAGTTCCTATGGCCACCTTTCAGCTCCAACATCAGATCAGCTCCATGTCGTCATCATAATATATTTATACATATGCATGCAAAATTTCAGCTTAGTCGGAAACCGGGAAGTGAGTCAAATTTAACTCGCAAGATTAGACCCGAACATGCAAAAGATAAATAAAAGCTTGTAAAAAGGTTGAAGGTTTTTCGTACGGCAGCCACAAATAATAAAATTGTTAGTTATTAACTTCTCCGATTACTCCGTAGGACTTCGCGTCGTATACATACACAAATAATTACGTAACCGGGAGCTAGCTCAAAGCGACGTGCTCTCACTTCGAGTCTTGATTGCACACTGAACAGGGGCGGTCGACTTTTCTATTGGCGCAATGAGACATACCTACTAGGGATACATCGAGTGTTACCTCAAAAAACATGTTTCTAAAAATCCTAAAATGGTAGTAAATAATAACAAAAGATTCATAGATGTTAACCATATTTTCTGATGATAAACATCTTTTAAAACATAAATTTGCGTTATTTAACTAAAGTTAATATTTTTAAGTATATTTTGTTTAAAATTATCCAGAAAGACTTGAGTTTGAAGTTTATTTATTAAATGGATAATGGATGTAAAGTCAATGTTAGAACTGGCAACATACATTCACAAAAAATATGGCCGAATTTATATTTCTGGCGCATGAATTATTTTCCTTTTGTTTCTCCATTGCGAATTTACGCAATAATATCGAAGTGTGCTTGCTTTTGAGATAACGACTTTTCTTGATAGTGTCTTTTTGTGTTTTTACATGAGAAATAGACTCGTTTGGAGACAGTGACTTGTTTTGATTTTTGTGTTAAACTTGAGTTCTTTTTCGTGTTGTTACTTAGATTTAATTGCTTTTCTTGAGACAGTGACTCTAAAACGTGTCAATTTGAACAATAGTTTGTCAGGGAACATGCCTGATAACCTGAAGAGAAAATGTCTCAAGTGTGGAATCTCACCACAAGATGATGCAATTGCAAACATTATACTATATCGCTTTCCAAAGCCAGGAACAACAAATATTCGACGGTAAGTGTTGAAATTGACCAGTTTAAATACTTCTGACATTGCCACGTCCTTTTTTTGTTATTCAACAAGCCTTCATCGCAGTTGTCAAACAACGACGTTGAAAACTTCTCTTAAATATTCGCGAAATTATTTTATGAAACTGTCTATCCTGGCACTTGACACTAGCAGTAATGGCTGTTATCCTCTCTAACGACTAAATGCTACAATAAAAAAAATGACAGAAAAGACCCCTGTTAAAGCGGTAGCGGTTATGTTCACAATAAAAAAGATAACACTTCTTTGAGTTCTATTAGCGTTACTGCAAGAACATAAAATTATAATAGTCTCTAAATTCCGTAGATTAAATATCATAATGATAAATGAACTTTCGCTCATAATATTTTCTTTTTCAGATGTGAAATGTGGGCCAAGTATTGTTTTCCAAATGACAGTTGGTCATCTGTGGACTTCCAACGTAAATTATATGCTGAGCAAAGGATTATAAGATTATATATACTATTGACTTTATTAATGTTGAAGAGAAGAGATTATCCAAACATGCTGTTCCAGATATGATTGGTTTTGACAAGGTGAATAAAAATAGCTTTTGTATAAAAAAAAAAAAAAAATATCCTACCTGTTTATATCTGTGTTAAAATAAATATTTCTAGCATTTTATGCATTCAATGTGTGGATGTTGAGTCCTGAGAGTGGACTCCATCCTAAGACTTGTGATAGTTATATGCCGCCTGTAGAGTGCTCTTGTTGCATATTAATAATGATTATTTAGACAGTTCAGTGGTGTGACTATGGTTCATTTATTGATTGATAATGCCAATTTTTTTACATTTCAAATTGAGACAGCATACTTTATCAATAGTGCTTGCACTCCATCCAAATGTCCGAGTCTGAGCACTATGGATAAAGTCTGTATTATCAATTTCAATTGCTATGCAAGCTGTACTATAAACTACAACTCCTTACAATCATCATCATCATCACAGCTCATAATATATGTCCCCACTGAGGGGCTCGAGGCTACCCAAGGGTTAGGGTAGTAAGGCCTAAGTCAGCCATGCCGGCCTCGTGCGGATTGGTTGACTTCATATACACCTTTGAATTTCTTTATAGATGAATGCAGGTTGCCTCATGATGTTTTCCTTCACCATAGGAGCAACGACAAATGTACATATGAAATTCGAAAAACGAAAGACACACTGGTACATGGCAGTATCGAACTACGGACCTCCCGATAAGAAGGACAGTGCCGAGTCCACAGCACCACCAATGCATCCATACTCTACTCCTTACTGTACTATCCTTACTGACGCAATCCCGGTACCATCCAAAAAGCTTGCCCGTTCCCTCATCAGACTAAGGCGAGACAAAATCCGAAAAGTTATAGCTACTATAACCGGACATTGTCTTCTAAACAAACACCTATTCACAATAGGGGTGACAGACAGCCCTCTATGCAGAGGATGCATGGAGGCAGAGGAAACGCCACAGCACGTCCTTATGGAATGCACAAGTGTGGCCGATCAACGGGCGAGACTTCTCCATTCCCCAGCATCCATGCCAGAAGCATGTAGTAGCCCACAGAGGCTGCTGGCATTCTGGGAGGAACTGGGATGGATGGAGTAGGATGGAGGCTGACGTAACGTTAGGACGCACAATGGCCCAATCATGAGGCTAAGTGCGAAAGAGCCCAGCAAAACTAACTAACTAACTAACTGTACTATAAATGAAAAATTTGGAACTCCAGTTAGATATGAATAAGCCAGTTAGATATTATTTAAACAATATACAATAAAAACTTGTCTAGAAGATATCAATTAATAGAAAATTGCGGGTCTGCTGGAAGAAATTTCATTTATGAAATAAGCAGATCCTTTGTACATTGTGTCTTATGTGTTGTTTGTGCTGTCTAGTTTTATGTGTACAAAAATTGTTAAATAAATAAATAATATAAGAAAAAATCCTTGGTTTCTAAAAATAGTTCTATTTCTTTACAGGCATTGCCAATTGGAGTCACATTCAAGACTTTTATGACTGAGATAATGTAAATCCAAATTTCGTGTTTGCTCCATCACTGAGGAAGGATCACCTTAACCCTAATTGCAAAGAAAAGATGAAAGTTAGTCAGCTCAGGCAGCTCAGGTTTTGAGTCATTCAGTGGCTGCAGGCATGTTTGCAAAAATATCCCAAGGTAAACCCTTTATTACCTACATAATAATTTATATTGTTATATCAATTAATCTGAACCTGAAAATTTATAAAGATTTGATATGAATACCTAAAAATGTCTAAACTACAATTTATAGCTCAGAGCAAAGAGTTCTGATTAAGAAAAGCCATGGGTTCGATTCCCACCCCAGCCCCCATAGCATGAACACTGAAACACAATAATTATGATAAAACAATAAATCAATATGAATAATAAAGCACTAAACTGTTTGATCATAGTGTGTTTTGTTGATCATGCTATGGGGCAGGCCTGATTAATTTTTTCTAGTTAAGTTTAATACCTTGACATACTTAAACATTTCCTACAAAGTTCATAAAAAAATAACAAACAGCAGCTGATTTTAACTGAAAGTATTATTTATAAAAATATTTCATCCAGATGTTGGAATGTAAGATTTGTCATTGTGAGGGTGAATAACAATGCAAAATAAGGAAAACAGCTAGAAGAAATAAGTTGATTGAGTTGTAGTGTTGGACTGTCGGATGGCTCCTAGGAAAATATTGCCTGAATTCCTAGTTTATATATTTCTATAGTTTTGACAATTTTCATTATTTAGTTTTTATTACATTTTCAGGGGAACTGCCTGCAGGTGCAATTACAACGGCGGAAATTGTCGCCGTAAATAGCGACTCTGCTGTTTTGAGGAGAGGCAAACCACACTCAACAAACATAACCATGAACTCGCCGCATTTCAAACATTTTGAACTAATGAAAATTTTTTTGAGGAAGTAGAGTTTGTTGGATGCCGGAGCCCACCACCCACTACCTTCGAAAGATGGGTGGGTCTGGACTTTAAGAGGTATTTTGCAAATATTTAAAAATCTTAAAGAAAAACAGGATTAAATATCTGTCAACCCGTCGGGTACAGCAGGATGCAGTGGAAAATTTATTTGGCTCAATCCAGGCAAATTGTGCAAATTGCCTGGATTGAAATCCTACTGCCTCACAATTTTATAGGTGGATTGAAAACATCTATAATTTCTAACCCACATAGAGTCAGGAAACTGTGAAACAGACATTTATTATACAATAATAAATAATTTCAAGGACATGTTTTCTACACCACACACAAGCCAACAAGTAAAACCCCTAGAAGCCCCTGATATTGTGATCAATATGCTAGCTTCAGTGGACCACACTTTTGAAGCAAGCATGACTGACTCAGCTGAAATGCAAGCTTGTGCTTATTATGTGGGTTTATTATAAAAAAAAACTGAATGTGACTTGTGGTGTGTTTGAGAAGATATTAAAGTTGACAGAAAATGTACATTCATTCATAGAATGTAAAGAGTATGTCGACATTAAGAAGAAATTAATTTATGCATCAAGAAATTTAATTAAATGTGTTGAAGATTGTGCTACTCTATGCGATAATTTCTCTTTAATGTCATCATCAATATTGGATTTAAAAACATTGTTATTAAAAAACCTCTGTGAGGATATAAATTTCACCTTTTAGAAACAGTGTGAGAAATATGTCTCAATAAATGTAAAAATTATTATAAATTGTGTTTTTCACATAACTATTAAAAGGTATTGTACATTAAACAACCGAGAATATGTAGAAACTGCTTCAAAACTATCAATAAAAAAGAAGATGAACACAATAAAACATAAATAAAACTATCATACTTTTATTTAATTTTTACCTTTACTATTCTGCGAATTCTGACGTGATTTATGGAAACTAGAAAATAATATGCAATGATTTATAATTAAAATCATTGCATATTATCTAGTTTCCATAAATTACGATTACAATAAAAAATTAATATTACACTGCTTTTGAATTTTACCGCGCAGATAGTGCGTGGGGCCACAGTAAGATGGCAGTACAGTCAAAATTTGTCCAACGTGTTTTTTTATGTAGTTGTCATTCTTCCCTTGGGTATATGTGTTCTGTGACACTGAATTTCGAAGCGCCCGAGCCAAGTATTTGTAAAGGCGCCTCCAGACTCACGCCGAGAACCCCCGAGAACACCCGAGAAGCGTGAATGTGATGGGTTTCTCGGCTTCTCGTTCTCGGGCTCGCCTGTTCTCCGATCGGTGTCGGTTTTTTTGCCCGCTTCAAAGGGTTTCTCGGGCGAGAAAAGAGAACACTATCACACTCTCGTTTGTTCTCAGTGCGACTGCGACCGTGGCGTAGATCGCATGTTATCTCGTGCCAATTATTCTATAAAAAAAAATACTTTGTGGTGTCTGATGCATATCAGTATCATTTAGATAACTTCACAGTTATTGTATACTCTTTCATTTAACATAGTCTCTCATCTGTGCTATCAGTGCTTAACAAAATAATGTGTGATAAATATTAAGAAAATAATTTAAATTCACGAAGATTTTAATTGTTTTGAGATATTTCGTTAGTCTTTATAGTTCAGTAATTTTAGACATACGAGTAAAAAATGTGGAAAAATGAAACAGAGTTTTTAAATAATATTTTCACACATAGCCCATTTTGTGGGAAGCAAAACGTTTTCTATAAAAAAAGTACTTTGTCAATAACCACCATCGTTTAAGCCGTTTTTTTTCTTAATATTATTTTTAATTTTCGTGTTAACGAGATTATAATGTGCTAACGCACACAATACCAATGCAGTAGCACTGTCGTCCGCTCCGGATCACGACCGAGAATGTAAATGAGAAGATCGCTGAGTGTGGATAGCTTCTCGGTTCTCGCGCAAGTTCTCGGCGAGACTTCTCGCGTGAGTCTGGAGCCGGTATAAGAAAATCGATAAATGTATGTTAAAAAATTCATATAAAAATCAATGTACGATAATTTAAAAAAATACCACGGTGTCAGTGTTATGCTTACCTTTGTTCTATATATTTGTTAAACTAAAATATAATAGGGTTAATTAATGAAGCTAAAAATCACGAACGGTATGTGGGTGTAACCTAAATTTTAAGTAAAATGGATGCTAATTTTTAGCGAAATGGTATGTAAATTTGAAAAATGGTGATGGTGATTGTGTAAACGCATAATTTAAGAATTTAAATTTATTTTTTCCCGGTCAGTTAACTGGAACGTTAACGTAAAATGTCAAAAATGCCAACGGCCTTTTTGCTATTTTTCGCGCCATGGGCCCTTAACATTGTTATTATGCCGACAAACTTAGGTAAGACGGTGGTAGCTAGCCAGGCGGGCTCAGAAGCCCTACCACTAACCAAATCCACCCGATCAACACCCGGTGGTCTCAACCACTAGACCACAGAGGCGGCAAACGGCGGTTTTTGTAAAAAATTTAACGGAAAGATAAGTTTACGAAAACTGAGTGTTACATGTCCCTTATCAAACCCTTGTAGTGGATATGATGATTTAGTCTTTGAATGGACAAATTTTTATTCCCACAGATTTGGTTTCATTTGATAATATCGAAGCGCAGTTAGTAATCTTTATACCTATAAAAAATATCAACCAATTTCTGCCTATTGCGCCTTTTGCATAAATTCTCAAAAGGAACATTATTTCTCTCCTGCAAGTTCAGTTTACGAGTCAGCTGACACACAAATAAACAAATACCAATTACAATCTCTAAACTCCAATTAGCCAGTTCAAAAGTCAATCTACTTATTTATAAATTGACATTTCGTACAGTGCCGGCCCGAGGCAAGTTTTAAGATGGAGCGAGTTCCAATTATGGCGCCCCCCTTGCGGCCAAATATTGAAAAAGCGAGGATAATTTTCGACCACTGAGGCGCCCTGGAGCTTGGCGCCTGGAGCGGCCGCTCTGAGGGCCTATTACCGATCTCATGGTTTTGCAAATGATATCATATGATATCATAGTGTGTAACACCGTTTTTTCTTAAAATTTCATAAAACACAAATTTTGCAAAAACACTTTGGTTTCACTGTAGTTTTAACACAAATTTCACAACTAAAATCATAATTACAATAACTTTGTCAATTAATTGCACAAGATCAATGTCAAGTGTCAACGTCAACGTCGTTTCACGTCACGTCAGTGACATTTGCAATTATCTTTGGTCATTATTCAATTTTTGCATAAACAAAATAAATCTCGCGTTTATCCTGGCCTTATTTACTAAGATAGTTTTTTTTCGCCCAAAATCCCGTGCTTCCATTTAGGTGGGTTGATTTTCTCAAAATTCGGAATTTGACATTTAGACCGTTTGTTTTGATCATTTCTATAGACATATTTTAATAAAATACGCTTAAACTTATAGATCATATAATTATAGTTTCGTCGAATAGAATTTGGAAAGCATTCACAATTTGTTTATGGTTAATTTTTCATTACGTTTTGTTTTTCAACCAAACTTATAACTTTAGCTGGAAATACTTATTGCATATTGTAGAATTTCGAAAGATCCGTATGTTGACTTGACACATCTTGAAGCAAGTTAAGAGTCTTACGAGTGTCATGAAATGAATTTGGTTTTAGGAGAGGTTCCGTCGCCAATACGGCGCTTAACATTCAGCAAACGGACCTCGGCTCCGTCGCTTCCACATAAACGCAAATCTGCGCGCAAGTGGAGCGTTGGTTTAGTCTATCGTCTAGGTTATGATTAGTCTGTGAGACATCGATCGTAGTAATTTGTTATTGATTTGAAGATCATAAAGTTTTTATATATTTATATAGGTATTTCTCCCGTTTTCCTGAAGTCTCCCGTGTGAATTTGATTTGAAAAACCACAGTGAAACTACAAAATTCAGTTCTTTTTTGTTTTCAGCTTGAAGAGTAAAGCTAAGGGGAAAAATACTATATTTACTCGCCGGCACGCGATTCATTAAATTAAATGGATTTATTGTATCAATAAGTGCAAAAAATCAATAAGGTATCTAATTAACTTATTATATTTCATGATTTAAAGCAGATTTTGTTAATTTTATTTTTATTTGTGGGTAAATTGATTATTAAATCAAACATGTTACATTTCCAAAATTCGCCTTTTCCATCCCCTATTTCATTAAAAAAACCTGATAGTAAGCGGCATCTTAGTGGGATTAAGGCATATATTGAGTAACACTTGCGAATTTCCTGTTAAATTCTAAATTTTTACAATATTAAGTTTCACATCCTTCTTTGGCAAATAACTCACAAATTAAGCTGTTTTCTTTTTATTAATAGCAGTAATTATACACAAAGTAGGTGCTCTCCCCTCCATATGTCCTTTTTATTAACTAACCAATAAGACCATTTGTCAATTTATTAAAAATTACGTTTTAGAATTCATTTGCTATGTTTATTACATGAGGTTCAAATGTATTGACTGGGATTCCTTCAGAACTCAGTGTTAGACCCACTGACCCTAAGATCATAGGCATATTTAATTATATTTTTAACCTAACACTGTGCTATGAATCTCCAGGGCAGTCACCGGAGGCCGTAGGGCTCCGCTGCTTGACCTTACAGCTAGAAACCATAACAAACTAACCTAACACAAGGAGGAATTCTGTGGAATTGTACATATATAGAGAGAATAATCTAAGGAATTGGAATATTCGAATATACCGTGATCGCGGAAACTTAGCATCGAAGGTACGCTCTACTAACAACCGCTCCGGGGAAGGCTACTAACTTCTTTTAAAAAAAAAAGGAAACCTATAACTATTTGTTGGTGTACTTTATTGCCCCTCATTTTGTAGTTTTGTACCCAATTTGTACCTGATTTTTACCTGCCGAGATTGATCAAACAAACCTGAACCATCCTGCCCTTGGCTTGTATTAATTAAACATTTAGTTAAGTGCTTTGCATTGAGGGATTTTGTTAACTTCAGTAACATTATGCATAAGTGAATTACAACCATGTACCTGCCAGAATAAAGCTTTTCATTTTGTATCGGACTAAAGGAATAAGTTTGTTTTTTTTTCTTTCAACTAAGATTTCCCAATATTTCAACAATTCAGCAGGAAAAAGCACTACAAGTGCAAAACGAAAAATACGATTTCCGGTCAGATTTTTGATCATTTGTTCATTATTTAATGATGATATCATTGAAGTTATGCCATAGTGATGATATCATTGGAGATCGGTAATACGAAATGCAGCATTTCATGACTTCTTTTTCTCAAATTATACCATATCATACGATGAAAGATCCATAATTGGCCTGCTGTTCGCCCTATGGTAGGGCCGGCCCTGATTCCGTAAATGCATAAACAACTCTGCTCATGATAACAATGTTGAAGACTAAAGTAGTGACTACGCTGCATTATCTTTGATTTTTAATTTGTATCAGTATCTAGGGGGAAGTGTAACTGCTTATTGGTAATTAATCTTGTAATTCAGGTCACTTCACAATCTACACTTATAAGATAGTGTTTTGCTGCATGCTTTTATTTTGCGTAGACTTTAGTGTGAACGCATACGACCGACGCAAACGATTTTTGCCACCAATGAAGTGACGGACATGTGCGTGAAAAAATCGGGACGTTCATCGGACCTACATAAAGTATGCGTTTGCCATTAAATTAAGGCAACAGGGGCCTTACCATGATCGCTTATGGCAAGGTTAATACAATATTGAAACAGAGACACCGCTCTTGCTGCATATAGCGCCATCCCGCTCGCAGTGCGGTTTTCATATTGTTTTGAGCAACCATGGTTGGTGGGCAGGTGACTGCTGCAAATGCACATATTGTGTGACACTAGTTTCAACTAGTTTTGTCGTCATCATCTATTAAGCTAGCTAAAGTGGCTGTGGCTGGATTATTCCACTCTCAGCTCAGATTGAATTCCACAATCTACAGGGTGTAACTGAACACCCCAATAACATTTAAGGGTATATGTATCCATCAGAAGTAGAGAATCTGTAGGAAAAATATTTTAGGGCTAGCAAACCTACTTATTTTTCCCATACAAACTAAATAAATTATTTTTTGGTATTAAGAGCCGACAGCCCTACGTAATCGTACGAGGAATACTACGCTCGCGTCATACAAAATAAATAAATTATTTTTTGGTATTAAGTGCCGACAGCCCTACGTAAGCGTACGAGGAATACTGCGCTCACGTCTGTCACGTGTCATTTCTGTTTAAATTTCTTTTGTGTTAAGAGCTGATTATGGTTGTCACTTGAAAGTTTTTGCTTTCAGTTTAAAATCAAATAACTCTGAAAGTATTAGGCGCATAACACATCTTAATTTGTATACAAAAACCGCAGGGTATAACACACTCACACCGCATGCCCGTGCGGTTGTGCGGCGCGCGCGACGGCACCGCACTCCCGGACGGTGATGCGGTGCGGTCCGCGGGGTAAGCCACACTGCGCCGCAGTATCGTACGGATTTTTGCGTAGAAAGGACGTGCATACGCGTAATAGATCTCGACATAGATAATGCGGCGATGCGGGGCGTCGTGCACCGCAGCTCCGGACGGTGATACGGAGCAAACCGTACGGTGGCACGGTTCCGTGCCGCTACAGCCGCATGCGGTTTTCGTCCCTCCATACACCGCAGCGGTGTCCGGTGCAATGTGTTATGCGCCTTAGGGTTCCTGGTCTCAAACAAGCGCCGAAGGTCCATTTAGTATGTAACTTATATGCCCCTTAAATGTTATTGGGGTGTTCAGTTACACCCGGTATACACAGTTATTTTTTTATCACCCTGGAAAATTTTAGGAACGCTTCAGGACACATAGATTATTATATTTAAAAAAAAAACTAAAAATGCTGCTCTCGACTAATGCAGCATTTTTTGGACTTTTTGAAAATTAATATAAAATTAAGTAAGCGAGTTATTTTTTTTATTCATATTTAAATCATTCTAATACTCGGGCGTTTTGGATTTTGTCAGCGCGAAGAATAATCCGATCTGTTATCTTTCGATGTCTGCCCTGCTATCGTTTACGCCCCGAGACGATGCAGCCCCAAATGGGTGATTTGCCTGCTGATCGTGTGAATGAATCGATGACCTTCTTAGGAGTTGGAACTGATTTCGCGGGACCATTCACTATAAAAACGTCGCGACTGAAAAGTCGCGTCCGTAATGCTAAGACTGAAAAGGCTTACTTGTGTGTGTTTGTTTGTTTGGCCACTAAAGCCGTTCATTTGGAGGTGGTGAGTGCACTCACCATGGACGCTTTCTTAGCAGCGTTAGGCAGATTTGTCTCCCGCCGGGGACTGCCTTCTCTAATTCGGTCCGATTGTGGGACGAACTTCAAGGGCACTGATAGACATATAAGAGAAGTTTGTGAATTTTTAGATAAAAATAATATTGAGATCGGATCCACACTCTCCCGTAGGGGGGTAACATGGCGATACTCCCCGCCGTCTTGCCCTCACTGGGGAGGGATTTTTGAATCTGTTGTAAAGGCCGCCAAGACTCACCTTCGCCGCGTTATTGGGGAGACTATTCTCACGTTCGAGGAACTCGCGACGGTGTTTCATAAGATTGAGACGGTTCTCAACTCGCGTCCGTTATGTCCGTTGTCTACCGACGCGAATGATTTGCAGGCCCTCACGCCGGGCCATTTCTTGATAGGCAGACCACTTAACGCCCTGCCCGAGTATCCTTATAGAGATGTCAATCCAGGACGCCTTTCGCGGTTTGAGTTGCTCCAGCAGCTTACCCAGAGCTTCTGGCGCCGCTGGCACCTTGAATACTTACACATTTTGCAACAGCGCGTTAAGTGGTCAGATAAGACAAACCCACCGAGGGTTGGAGACCTCGTGTTAGTGAAGGACCCAAACCTGCCACCCTTACGTTGGCGTCGCGGACGCATTGTCCAACTTACTCTAGGGGCTGATGGTGTGCCCAGGTTTGCCGAGGTCCTAGTTGGGGATTCTGTTTTGAAGCGCGCGGTCGCTACTCTTTCTCGCCTCCCCTTAGACTGATTTGGCGGACAGTCCGGGACTGTCCGGAGCGGGGGGATGTTTACGCTCGAGGAAGAGCGAGTGGCAACACTGCATTATAGTCTGTGCAGTGACAGCCTGTGGCGGCCGGCCGCATGTAACATGTGAGTCGAGTCGAATACGGAATGACATTGAACTAGGTTAGGATCGGGCAGCAATAAAATATAATATAAAATATCTAACAAATAGTATTGCGCGGCGCACCAAGTGATTGTTGATGCGAGGTTCCGCCAAGTTTTAGTGTCGGCGAAGTTCGGGTATTGGTGGCCTAATAGGCCTATGTAGTGCTCCGGTCTCCATCGTTGGATTAACACCAACCCTTCAGGAGCCGCGACTTCCTTCGAGCTAACTCAGGAAGTCCACCGGCTACATACGGAGACCAATTGGAATAGGGGTAAGCCACAATGTTTTCTACGAGCTGGTAGTAGGTTATAAAATTCAGCATTCTAATTCGGTGAAACGCCGACGTGGTGGAGTCTACTTTGAGCACCACCAGCTATCATTATTAAATCTTCTATTCAGCACTATGAATTACCACAGTTCAAAACAAACCACATACAAGCTACATCAGTCTCTGTCCAGGATAAACATGGCGACATCATAATTTCATTTTATATTGCCCGCCAGGCCGGAAAATTGATAAAGATCAGTTTCACGAGTACCTGAAAACTCTTGGCTGCAGATTCGTTGCTGGAGGAGACTGGAACAGCAAGCATGTTCACTGGGGCTCAAGGCTAACCACCACCAGAGGTAGAGAATTAAAAAAGTGCATTGATGATAATCACTTCACAACAATCTCACCAACAGATCCTACGTACTGGCCAACAGATTCTAACAAACTGCCTGATCTCATAGACTTCTTCGTTATGAAAGGCCTGTCCCGCATGTTTTCTAGTATAGAGGTATCTTATGATGGATCATCTGATCATATTCCCATAATTCTTACTCTGAGTTCAACAATACTTCAAAATTAAAAGCCCTGCAAATTATATAATCGTCACACTGATTGGCACAGCTTCCGCGAGATGCTTTCAGATAAGCTAGACTTAAAAATAAAACTTAAAACAGAAACTGATATAGATAATGCAGTTAAAATCTTCACCGAATCTGTCCAAATCGCTTGTTGGAATAATTTAGTACAGGACAATAAACACGAGCTGAGGATATCTTTTGTTCCACTAGCATTCAAAAATGAAATTCTAGAAAAGAGGAGGTTAAGAAGAGTTTGGCATTCTAGTCGTCATCCTCAAGATAAACAGACATTAAACAAAGCAATAAAACATCTAAAACAGACTATCAAAGACATTCAGAATGAGTCCCTAGAAGCACATCTACAGTCACTATCAGCAACAAAGGCATCCGACTATTCACTATGGAAGGCGTGTAAATCTGAGACTAACCCAGTCAACCCAAAACCACCACTTAAACTCTGTAACAACACGTGGGCTAGAACCAAACTGGAAAAAGCGGAAGCTTTTGCAAGCTACCTTGCAAGTGTGTTCAAACCTAATGAGAGAACTGACTCAGTAAGTGGACAAGAAATTGATAATGTGCTTCAACAGGATCTTCAACTCTGCTTGCCACTGAAAGCTGTGACTACTCAAGAAGTAAAGAGAAACATAAATGCCCTGGATATTGGGAATGCGCCAGGGTTCGATATGATTGACGGCCGAGTGCTTAAAGAACTACCAGTAAAAACTGTAGTGTACCTTACTGTCCTCTTTAATAGCATAATTAGAATAGGATACTTTCCAACTCTCTGGAAAGTATCTACAATTACAATGATTCCCAAGCCAGGCAAGCCCCCGCACGAAGTAACTGCTGCCTGTAACTTCAAAGCTATTTGAGAGAATACTACTCACCAGACTGAAGCGTGACCTGACTCTGAATTCTGTTATCCCCGACCACCAATTTGGTTTCAGACAGGAACATGCAACAACAGAGCAGATACATCGCATGTGCCATGTCATCAGAAATGCACTAGAAAGGAAAGAATACTGCTCAGCTGTATTTCTAGATGTGCAGCAAGCTTTTGATAGAGTCTGGCACAAAGGCGATTCCCAAGCCAGGCAAGCCCCCGCACGAAGTGACATCATATAGGCCGATAAGCTTGCTGCCTGTAACTTCAAAGCTATTTGAGAGAATACTACTCACCAGACTGAAGCGTGACCTGACTCTGAATTCTGTTATCCCTGACCACCAATTTGGTTTCAGACAGGAACATGCAACAACAGAGCAGATTCATCGCGTGTGCCATGTCATCAGAAATGCACTAGAAAGGAAAGAATACTGCTCAGCTGTATTTCTAGATGTGCAGCAAGCTTTTGATAGAGTCTGGCACAAAGGCTTACTTTTAAGATCAAAACACTACTGCCACACATATACTTCATGTTGCTAAAATCCTACCTCTCTGATAGAATCTTCAGTGTGAAAGAAGATAACTTCACATCAAGCTTTCATGATGTTCAGGCTGGAGTTCCTCAGGGCTCCGTCTTGGGTCCTGTATTGTATTCCATATTTACCATATTTACTGCAGATCTACCTCAAACACCCAATGTTACTTTAGCTACATTTGCGGATGACACAGCCGTTATGGCATCACATGATTGCCCCGTGGAAGCCTCTAGAATCGTTCAAATGGCTTGAGCGAAATAGATCACTGGCTGAAAAAATGGAGAATACACGTAAGCTCAACAAAGTCAGTGCATGTGACCTTCACTCTGCGACGGAAAAATTGTGCTCCTGTGGTTCTCAATGGAAACACCCTTCCACACTGCGACGTAGTGAAATACCTAGGAATGCACCTTGACCGACCTCTGGTGGTCTCGACGTGGAAAAATCACATACAGGTGAAGAGAAATGAAATAAACCTGCGATACAGGGGACTATACTGGCTTCTGAGTCGTAACTCCAAACTTAGTACTGACAACAAGCTCCTAATATATTCTACGATTTTGAAACCAATCTGGACTTATGGTATTCAGCTTTGGGGCTCTGCTTGTGATTCCAACACCATGATCATCCAACGAGTGCAAAACTATATTCTTAGGCAACTGAGCGGCTCACCCTGGTACATAAAAACTTAGAACTGCATAGTTACTTGCAAATTAACACAATTAAGGCAGAAATACAAGCTGCAAACGTAAAATACAGGTTTAGATTGGTCCACCATCCGAACCAACTAGCTGTCCAACTGACCATACCACAATCTTTGACACGACTCAAAAGACGCAGATTCCTAGAACTGGACAGCCCGGAATAGGCAGTAATTTAGAATTTGGGAGTGTTTTCTTGCTGAAGAAAATACCTCCACACGACAAAAGCTTGGCAACACATCTGCTCATAGTCAGCATGACTGATCGCATGATATAAGTAAAACATATTATTTAATAATGGATGTGTCCTGAAGCGTCCCTAAAATTTTCCAGGGTGATAAAAAAATAACCGTGTATAAAAGAAGATGTTTCCATCTATAGACCCAGTTTTGACGACACGGTTAGCGCAGAGGTCGAGTGATCGCCTACTGTGCAACGGGTCGCGGGTTCGATTCCCGCACGGGACAGATATTTTGTTCCGGTCTGGGCGTATGTGCATGTGATATTCTATGTTTGTAATTGCACCCACGACACAGGAGAAAATCCTAGTGTGGGGCGACGTTTTTTAAAAAAAAAAAAATAGAAGCACGCACAGCCGTAACCGCCAATGGTAGAAATGTGAAATTTGGACAGTTGTTTTAATTCAAAATGCGGAAGCACAGTAAGAAGGGATTTTAAAAAAAATTAACCCTGAAGGGGTGAAATAGGGGTTGCAACTTTGTATGGATTTTTTTTAAATTAGTACCGATTTTGATAAAACTTGAGATTCATGCTCTTAATAACATTTCATTGAACACGTGTTTCACAGGGTATTGGAATTCAACCCCTTAGGGTGGAAAATCTGCTCCAATTTATATGAAATTTATTATCCGAGCTCCTAAACATAAATAACAGTACATTTCCTATGGGAAAATATAAAATTCCCCAGGGAAAACAATAGTAACGTGGGCAAAGCTGCGAGCGGAGAGCTAGTTTTGTATAAAAATTATCCAGCAAAAGTGATTTTAGGAAACATGATAATAAATAAAAATAATTTGGACTTTAATCTCCCAGGTGATTTGAATAAAAAAAATGTGAAAGATAGAAAATAAATTAAAATCACATGGAATTTGATCACCCAGGTGAACTGGTACTGGGTGATTTTAGTACCCAAAACCTTGGAATTTGATCACCTGGGTGATATCCCAGCACAAAGTAAATAGACAGTGCACTCAGCATGAACACCAAAACACAATATGATATAGCGGTGTATCTCAATGAAATGTTTTTTAAAAATTATTTGCGATCCATCCATATAACTTTATGGAATGAAATTATTTGAAGGTGTACTTGGTAAATTGATATTAAGTTTCACATAAAGAGAAATCACTTCAGAATGCATTTATCTTTTGTCATCTTATAAAGGTCTGAAATAATTTTATTTATTTATGCACATACATAGAAATTGAAGAAAACAAACAAAAAAACATTACAAAACACAAGAGAAAATATGACGAACAAAGGAACTGCTTATTTCTTCCGAAATTTCTTCCAGCAGTCCGGCGACTGTACATGTCCATTGTAATATCAGATAAGGATTTTGTTGAGTGAATTTATCCAAGCCCTAGAGATACTAAACAAACATACTGACAGACTTATGCAAATCAGAGTTAGGTAATTAAAACATAATTATTTTTAAAAATCATGTCTCTCGCAAAATAACTACTTTTATTGAATACTTAATTGAAAACAAGTGCTCTACTTAGGTAACAGGTATTATTGACCAAGCTAGATAAAAAGTTATTTGAAAGTATAGCAAATGCACCTACTAGGCTTCTGTGGCCTTTAGATTTTTTTTTATTATACGTTTTGGGCATTACTAGTCAGGCCATATCATAAATTACATTATTTAGTATAGCATATACATTGATACTCTAGCATTATGTGACCTTAAATTTTTTTATTAACTTGATAATTTCATTTTAAGTTTTATGTCAGGTTAAAACATTCTAAATAGTGTGAAAACAAACTTCAAGCAATTCTAAACTTCGGTCAGTTTTTTATTATTAGAATAATTAGTCTATTAAAACTAAAAATATTTTCTGGACTTTGAACTGTGGAAGTTGAAGATTACAAAGTATGTAAATTATTAAAGGAAAAGTGAAAATTTATTAAAGGAAGTTATTAAAGGAAAAATGAAAGTTCTTTATAAATTAATTAAATAGAAGTATTTAAAAAATGGAATTTGACCCTTCAACAATTAAAAACTTTTCGTACTAATGCAGACTTACATTAATACAATTTTTAAAAGAAATTTAACACACTTACCTTTTACGGCTAGCGACATAGTGAACGACTACTTTTTAATTAAACCTATAGAATAATGAGAAATAAATTAGAAAATTAAACACGCCGCAGCCGAATACGTCAGAAACTTGACAAAACTTTTTTGACACTGACTTACATAAATTAATAAATTAATAAAATGAAAAATACCACAGACAGACAGACGCGGAGACCCACAGACTACATAGAGATATGCCGGAGACCGCATATTATTATACGGGGGTCTAACACTATCGCCCTGTAATTATTAATCATTGCGACGTCAATACAAGATCTGTATCAACTGTCTGATAAAAAATAGTAATGGATGCACTTTAACTGTCAAAATTGACAGCGTTCTATAGATTTTTATTAGGTACCTACCTCAGACTCAGACTAAGTTCACCAATGGATGCGCAATATACTAATATGTCTCAAATGCGTCAGTTCAGTTCAGTTCGCCATTACAAAGCACCGTGTTTGTTGTTGTACTAAAATATCAGTCAGTGAGCAATATTTCTGAGTGAATTTTACAGTTCTATGTTTTTTATTGATTTTTTTAATGAATTGTATAAATAAAAACATAATAAGTGTGGAATCTTGAACGCAGGTGTCCCAAGTTGTTTCCGCCATCTTAGCACAAACTATATAGAGATCTGGTAGTTTTCCAATTACAGCACAAGAGCGCATTATGCGGCATAATGCTTAACGTTGAATTTTCCAACTACAGCAACACTTCGCACAATCGAGCACTCTCAAAAGCAATGTTTTCGTGTGATGCGTGCAATCGATACCAACTCAGTAACAGAAAATTAACAAGTGTTTTTTCCTTAAGTTGGCATTGATCGAAATGTTTTATTTATATATAATCGTTAGTAATATTATTTATTGTTGAAAAATTTTTAAAGCTTTCGTTTCATTGCAGTTTTTTTGAAATAATCAAAGTTAATTCAAACTGTGTTAAAAAATAAATATAAGTATGGATGAAGGTACAAAAATTACTCAAAACAAAAAAAATGGTAATGAAATAATCAAAATCCAAATTACTTAAAATAACCGTAAATAGTTTTCAACCAATTATTATGTATAACCAGATTATTTACACATTAATGAGGTTATTGCTAACTCTATGAATATTTCTTTTTTTCAACACTGAACTTAGCGCACTCTGCTGGTGCATTTGAAAACTAATTCACGTTCCAATTAAGCATCAGCATAATTCGGCATTGTGCGCCACTGAGTTGCATTATGCTCTGTAATTGGAAAACTACCACTACGTATTAGAGCACCAACACAAATCTTGGCACGCTTTTTTCGTAGGTATTTCATGTCTATTGGTATCTATAATAGTCTAAGACCTCAGAACACAAGGGCCGTGTTCCGTTTCGCGATTATAGTGACCATCTTAGAGCACCAACACAAACCTTGGCACGCTTTTTTCGTAGGTATTTCATGTCTATTGGTATCTATAATAGTCTAACTCTAAGACCTCAGAACACAAGGGCCGTGTTCTGTTTCGCGATTATAGTGACCATCAGCACTGTGAGCGCGCTAACAGGCGGCCCGTTTCGCGACAACAGCGTTCACGTTGGATGTGATGATGTCATTAATTGCGTCACAAACAACGTTTACAGTGGTATATGTGTTCTGTGTTTACAGTGCTCAGGCCTAATTCGTCAGCACCGTGAGTCAAATGTTATTGTCGAGATGACATTTTGTTTTGGTTTGCTCATTCGATGGTTGAAAATTACCTACTCTGTATTTGAATTGAAGGCAAAAATAAGCGAAATATCCTAAAAAATTTATTATATATAAGGAAAAAATGACGACATTAGAATTACAAAGTAGTTTACCTCAAACTGTCTCCTGAAGACGCTAAAAGAGCAGAAAATTGTAAAAGATAGGTACAAGGCAATAAAAAACTGCTAAAGCTTGAATATCACAGAAAACAATTGAAATTACGAGTTAAATTCTTTTTGAGGTTATGTTTGTTTTGATATTATTGACATAAGCGCGCTCATGATCGTTCCGAGACGATAGCATGCCATTAGCATCATTATCGCGTCTATTGATTCGGTCCGGGCGTGAGCAGTCTGAGTAGTGTGAGTAGTGTAGTCTCGAAATTAGGAGTGGGAGATACAAATCGGATACAGATACAATATCTATGTACCGGCACAATATCTAATATCTATATATCGCTCGGCGAACAAACTATATATTGGATATCGCACGACTTCACCGACCGGCCATAACCAAGTAATAAACAATACGCATATACCCAAAAAATCTATGATACTCGGAAATCTGACTAAAAACATAGATACGACTGAGCAACAGTTTAACAATATATACATGAGCGAGCGAGAAATATTGTTATGTTGGCAGAACGAATGAGCGTATCGTTTTAGTTTGAACGTTATTAGCAACAAAATAAGGTTTAATCTAAAGTTAATTATTTGCAAAAAAGTATGGTATTACTTTGACTCAAGTGTTCTGAAACTATTTATTTATTACCTATAATCTTTCAATGAATGTCAAATTAGTTTTAGACCTTATGTTTTGCAACGTAAATTCTCAGTGTCGACGGTCGAATTTCATAGATATCATTCAAAATTTATTCACAAAACCGAAATATTTAAAAATATGTGTACGATGTGACATTGTGTGGTATATCTAGGTTTCAGAGTACCGTAGATTCCGACCAATATATAGATATTGAAATATATAGTTTCAATATCTGATATTCAAAACCGATATATAGATACGATACAATACAGCGAAAATCCGATATTACCCATGCCTACTCGAAATGGAACAGTAGAGGCCCTAGACAAATGCCACACGCTCATAGATATAGAATGGAATAGATGGGCTATAAAAGCCGTCAAACATGAGGAACAGAGATAAACTTATACACATTGCCAAAGGAAAGAAGAAGACGGCATCATTTTTTTTGTGCTTGTTACCGTATATAGGTGAAACTGGGAGTGGGGTTTGTTTATCACCAGCGTCTGGTGCTAAACAAATACGTGGAAGAAATTTGTTGTGTGAAGTATAGCTCACTGTGCAATTATTTAACAGTTTAATTAGTGTAATTGTGAACTATTTGACAATTTAAATCATGGTGCACTGCTCCGCTTTAGGTTGTAATAGTGATAGTGCTAGAAAACAGGAAAATATAACCTTTCACAGGTATGACCTAAATTGTGTCAATATTAAGCGCCAAAACTATTTTTTAAATTATAAATACAAGTTATATTGCAATATTTTATACTTCTACTATGATTCTCAATCATAATAAGGGATTAAACATGAAATTTCAAACTAATTATTAAGGTTAGTGTTAACCTAATAAGTTAAGAATGTCGCCATTCAATATGGTCACGTATACAGCCAACGCGTATAACATTTTGCCGGGTTATAATGATACCAGTTACGCTACGACTATTTTTCCTTGATTCGTAGGTAATTTGTTACGTGAAAGGGAACTCACATATTAGTTTCTGTGTTACATTAATATTGACATATTCAAGTATACAATTTTGAGCATTTTAGATAACAAAGGTAATTCTTTTGAAGTGAGACTTTCCATTTGCTTGTTTGTTTGTATTTAACAGATTTCCTTCGGAGATAACTACTCAAAAACAGTTGGGTTAAAGCTACTGGTCGATTGAATTGGCAGCCAACCAAGCATACCCGAATGTGTTCTAAGCATTTTGAACAACAGTGGATTCAGAAAAACAAAAAAGGCACTTTTCTTGGTGCTATTCCTAACTTTTTTGCAGGTCAGTAACTTATACATATTATATCTACAAAGTAAATACCCTATCAAGCCGAAACCTATATTTATTTTTCACAAACCCAACTATTTGTATGGGGGATTACAAAATTAATTTTACAGTTTTGGATTAATGACACCAAAATTTTTATAAAACTATGTTCACATGGGTAGGTACCAAATTCTTTTCTACTATTTTGAAATGGCCAAAAATATTATTAATGGTTTGATTTTGGACATTTTCTATTTATATAACAAGTCTGACCATTAGTACAGATACAGTTTACAAATTTCTTAATTATTATTTTTAATATTGTAAAATTAACATCTGCTTTTATTTTTAACCTGTATACATATTGTTTCAGGACGCATCGGTGTTGTATTTCGGTTCAAATTTGAATACGCCCCGAAAGAGAAAAATGCGGCTTCAAATGCTGCGTTTGAAACAATCAGCGAGGTCATCAAATAAAAAACTACGGGCAGTGCGTCAATCGCTTAGACGATTGGGAAAAAAGTAGCCACACTTGAAAATGTGTTAAATGATTTGGAGTGTAAGTTAATGATGCAAAATGAGCAGTTGGACATTTTAGATACTGTAGGAGGAACCAATAGAGATTTTCTGAAAATATTATTAAGTACATAAAATGCAGTGAGAAATAAAATGTCACAAATGTGTGGAATCACTGTTTGCCTCTGAACCATATAATAGTCTGCAATTGAAAAAAGACAAAGACGGATTATATTATCCGTCCAAAGAGGTGACTAGTTACCACGTGCGAAGTTGCTGAAAAAACATATCGTAGAAATAAACCTTTGGAAATAAAATTACTATGCATTCCCTTTTGCACCAATGCTTAGAAAAATTGTTAAATCAATTAATTTTCTAATGAACATTTTACTGAAGAGTTTACGCATAATCACTACCCGCTTTTGATAAAATGTATTTGTAAAAAATATTTAAATACGCGAATTCATTGCTAATACGCTCTATTCGATGACAATAACGGTGTTATTGAAATATAATTTTAGAAAATGTTTATTTAAAATTTAATATTTATACATTTTCTAAATCTTCACAAATATTTAGTAAATGTATAAATATTGGATTTTAAATAAATTGCAGAGATAAAAAACAATGATATTGCCCGCTGTATCCTTAATCGAGCGACGATCTTCGCAAGGTACTTAGCTGGCAAAAGCTGGAAGCGAGTGGTCGCGGATCGTACTCAGTGGCGAGCACTTGGAGAGGCCTATGTCCAGCAGTGGACGCGTGTGGGCTGATGATGATGATTCCTAATATTTTTTCTTATATTTGTAAAGATGTTTACATAATAGCTTAAATAATTAAGTAAAATGTTTTAAAACTAAATATACTCGAGTAAATCCGAAAAGTGTAGTTTTATTTAAAAGTGTAAATAACTTTAGACTGCGAAGGTTGAAAGAAGAATACGATAAAAAATTTTGCAACTTCCACTTTTATTTTTGAGACATATTGTTGAGCGAAGGGCGCTCATTAAAATGTCTCAAAAAAAAATACGTAGATCAACCATCCCTTTTACCACTATAAACATAAAGTAGGGTAAAAATTAAAGCAACACTGGTATACCCATCTACTTTAGGCAGATATGACGTCATCTATGTCTGTCCCTTACGGGTATACGGTCACGTCCTATCTATTCCATTCTTTATCTAAGCACACGCTACATATCCGCAGTCGTTCCGCAGAAAAAATGTATGGTAATGACATTAGCTTACGACAACCTCACGCTATTTTTTCCGCAGCTAATGTCATCTTCATACATTTTTCTGCGGAACGACTGCAGAAAAGTTAGCGTATGGCATTTGTCTAGCTAGGGGGTCGGGGCCGCAGTATTGCAGTGTGGCCATTTGTGGCAGATTTCTGCGATTTTGGTTAATAGATTTTAACCCTGGTAGAATAAGCGGTTTCAAAAAAGTGGCAGATTTCATGAATACCTGTTATTATTATTGAAACAAAAAAATGTTAGTTTTTTTCTAACTGATTTGGTAACTTTTGCTTTCTTCTTGGGTTACCAGATCCTTCTAGGATCCTGTGGGCTTCCTCTTGAACAAATTTCGATCCATCGACATTGAGATTGTGATTTTTAATACGCTCGAGTTGCCACATTGGCGCCAAATTAGAACCACATTTTGTGGATTTTGAGTGAACTAAACTCAGTGTTATTTTAATTTCTTAAAATATGGATCCTATTTGGCGCTAGTAGACTCGAGCGTGTGAAAAATCACAATACCTATTTTGATCGATCGGTTTACTCTGAGGAATTGGTTCAAGACTTCAAGAGTAAGTAAAGCCTACTGATATGTATGCGATCCCGATGTTGCATTTTGAAAAGTATGCAATTTTACATTAAACGAACCTCCTAAAAACATAAAGCATATGTTTGGATATAGCGTCAAATCATCGGAAGGTAACTTAAATATTTCTATATTCCCGAAATCCCGTCTCTATTGAGGCAATATTAAGACGGCTTTGTCATTTTTTGTGTCACGTTTGGCATATTTTAAGCTAGTGTCGGGCAGATTTGGCGTTTTTGGAGATGGTCACACTGAGGCAATGTCAATTTGTCAAATGTCTATTTTCTTCAACCATCGACTCCGGCGTACTTTTCATATATTTTCTGCTCTCAATCTATTTACGATGCTTATGCAATGACTGATGGTCGCTCTGTTAGTGGACAGTTAAAAAAGTTTGTATTTCGTGGTAAATCGTCTTCCAACGGAGATACGCGAGGTGAATACTTAGAAATTATAGTGCCAGAGTTATTGTCCGCCGGCTACTCGTTTTACACGTGGCCTTCTGCCCCGCTGCTCGCATGGTATTTGTGGACGCAAAGGCGTCATTTACGTGGTCTTCGCGTATTGGAACTCGGCTGTGGTACGGGTTTACCTGGAATCTTAGCCGCCAAGTGTGGGGCTCACGTGACTCTCACTGATTCGGTGGCTTTGCCTAGGTCGCTTAGGCACCTGTCAGCGTGTTGTGAAGCCAACGGACTTGCTCCTGGCCGAGACGTACAAATTATCGGCTTAGCGTGGGGTTTGTTTCTTGCAGATGTACATAACCTACGCCCAGTCGATTTGCTGTTAGCGTCAGACTGTTTCTATGAACCAACACAATTTGAAGAAGTTTTGTCTACTGTTGCTTACTTACTAGACGGCACTGATGCTCGATTTTTGTGTTCTTACCAGGAGCGCAGCACTGACTGGTCTATCGAGGCGCTGCTGAAGAAGTGGGGATTGAAAGGAGCTCTACTGGATTTGGACTCCCTAAGTGAAAGTTCAGGTGTAGACTACAGGGCCCTAGTTGGTGAACGTTCTTTGCACCTGCTTGAAATAGTTTCCATATAGGTTATGGCCAGCACCGCTAGAGCAGCCCGCCTTTACATAGGCAACTTACCGTGGACTGTAGGTCATCGTCAACTGAGGGAGTATTTTGCTCAGTTTGGTCCAGTGCAGAGTGCTCGAGTTGTATTTGACCGTTCAACTGGACTGAGCAAAGGATATGGTTTTATAGAATTTGCAAGTTCATCATCAGCTGCTGATGCTACAAATAAACAGGTCCATGTCTTAGAAGGTCTAAACCTAGTTGTTCAAGTACAAAGTAACTGAATTTTCAACATAGATACTTTAATACTAGAACTGTAGGAGATATGGCAGAAGCACTTCCAGAATATTCAGATTCTGACTTTTCTGATGAGGAACAAACCCCTTTAGATATTGCATTTAACAAAGCAGCTGAACATTTACGCACAATAACTAATAAACTGGATAATAATCAACTCTTAGAACTATATAGTTTCTATAAACAGGGCACAGAAGGTAAATGCAACGCCCCAAAGCCAGGATGGTTGGATGGTAAAGGGCGGCGAAAATGGGAGGCTTGGAGGGCCCTTGGAGACATGAGTAATAAGGAAGCCAAGCAAAAGTATATAGATTTATTGCAAAAGTTTGATCCAGGATTCAAGGATCTGATACCAACTAAAGAAACAGGCCCTAAAGAAGCTTGGGTAGCTGTGTCTTCACTCCAGTATTCACCAGAACCAGAACTGATAAATGATGAGCTAACATTGCTTGATGCAGCCAGGGAAAATTGCAGAGAAAGAATAACTAGACTCTTATCACAAAACCCTGAGCTAATACATGAGACTGATGAGGATGGGTTAACTGCTTTACATTGGGCAGCAGACAGAGATGCTTCAGAAGCTTTGACAGCCTTAATTGGTGGCAAATGTCCAATAGATTCTGTTGATGAGTCGGGGCAAACTGCTTTACATTATGCTGCTGCTTGTGGGCACTTCAAATCTACCCAAATCCTTTTGAATGCTGGTGCTGCACTCTTAAAAGATAAGGATGACTGTACACCCTTAGACATTGCCACTGATAATGAAGTACGAAAACTTCTGGAAAGTGCTAAATAGTTGTAAAAATGTTTAAAGCACTAAATTTTGTTAGAATTTAATAATGAGTTGTTAGAATATTGTAAATTTAGAATTGGAATTAAAACTTTCTTAATGAATGCCCTCTTTAATAAGATTCATGAAATACTTATTCTTTAACCTGGGAAAGAAAATGATATAGTAACTAATACTGCCCCCCTAGCATGATCACCACACTATATTATGATAAAACAATATATTGATATGAACTGTTGAAAATGTCATCAGGATTTTAAAAAAAATTAATCCTGATGGGATGAAATAGGGTTTGCAAGTTTGTATGGGAAAATCTTTAAATTAGCAATAATTTTGATAAAACTTGAGATTCGTGCTCTTAAAAATATTTCATTGAATACATGTTTCATGGTTTATTGGAATTTACTCCCCTAAGGTGCAAAATAGGGGTTGAAAGTTTCTAAAATATTTAAAATCTGCAATTTCTATGATTTTTTAATCTGTGCTCCTAAATATAATTACGGGAAAATATAAAATTCCCACGGGAATGCAATAATAACGCGGGCGGAGCCGCGAACGGAAAGCTAGTCCAACATATTTTCATAGTTTATATCGTTTTATCATGTGATGTTTCGGTGTTCCTGCTATGGGGGCTGGTGTCTGTAGTAACGTGATGTATCTTGAGATGGGAAACTGGAAACAAGCATCACCTGACCAATGTGGTGTAGTCAGCCAATTCTTGACCCATGCTCAGCAGTGGAATGTATATAGGTTGAAAAAACAGTACTTATAGTATTGATCTGGTGCATGTTAAGATATAGCTTGCATATGACCATTCGAATGCTGTACTGCTTTATAAAATATGTATAAAAATGAAAAGCATTGTAGACCAATAGTAATAGACAAAAATTGCTAACACAAACTGAATTACAGATATTTTAAGAAATAGTTAACAAATGATACTAGTTATACAAAAAAAAAAAAAGATTTTATTTACAAAACTTACTCATAAACCTAGGAACATATTTGAACATTTCAGTAAAATAATACAATGAACAAAAGTTACGTAGTATACAAACTTTCAGTTACATAGTATACATTATACAAATTTGTTATGATACCACAGACATATATAGACATGTTAAAGTTATAACACCCCTCATTTTCCAATGGGGGGCCTTAAAAGTGGACATGCAGACCTGTAAACAGTTAAAATTAACTGTAAATCATCAAGGATACCTGTTTAACAATCAGATTCATTTAACAATAAGATCTATTAAAACCCTTTATCAGTATTATTCAATTGAAACAAAAGTTTACCCTGAATCACAGTCACTGGTATTACATTATCATGGTGTGTCATCATTGACGTATTCAATTTCTATGCTATTTTTCATTTAAAAAGATAATTTAAATATTCATGCGTCATTAAGTTGTCATGGAAAATAAATTTTCCATTATTTAAACTGGCGGTCCACAATTGGCGGCGTAATCGCGTAACATACATAAAAAAAACAACATACATACTGGTCAAATTGAGAACCTCCTCCATTTTTGAAGTCAGTTAAAAAGCACGTATATTTGAGGTGTTTGAGTTGAGAACACTCCGATATATTCGACCTCCATCTCAATGCTGTACAACCTACTTGCAGAAAAATTCTAGATATTAATGTCTATTTTCGCCTAAATCTTTCTTTTCTCGTAGTCATAGTATAAAGTATAGTATGCAACTCTTGAATAAAACGGATTTATACCGAGGGCCATGCATGATTCGCGGCGCTCAGGATTCATGAATCATCATGAATCACTCCCAATATCCTTCACTTGCTTGTAATTCATGTATGGCCCTCGCTTTAAATCCGTCCTTTCTTCACTAGTTGCATAATATACTATTTTTGATGGCTTCGCGGACTACTTCGGCTGCCATCGGTTAAGAACCACTGCTCTACACAAACCATTCTGGCCAGTGTGATGTATTGGTCCAATTCCTCCTCGTCTCGTGAGATCCGTATCCAGCAATGGGACGTACAAATCGCTGGGCAAATGTCAAATTTATTGTGTGCGACACGCTTTACAGCCCTGGTGGCCTGTTATGATTGCTTCAAGTAATGTCGATACGATGGTGAGATACTATACGTTGCAATGGCAGAGTCCCTGTAGAGACACATCGATCTCATCTTACCCTAAGAGCTTTTGGTGAGTCCCATGACGAGTTTTATTCCAAGCATGGGGTTTTCGCACGTTCGCTTAAAATCATGAAACCATAATCTTGTAACCGTCGAGCTTTAAACTACATTGACGCTAAAACCCCACGAGGGTACGGTCCTGTCACCGGAGAGGCGGTCTGGAGCCACATTCAGTTCGTGGTCAGTTCTCTTTGGCATCTTTGTGGAGTCCGTCGCCTGTTTCCAATTGCTTGAGCAGCCTGAACAGCGCCGCCGCTTCTCTGATGCGGCTGAACTCTATGCAGAAAGCTTCCACTTCGATGAATATGTCCTAATAGACAGAGAAATGTTAAATAATAGTTAGAGCATAGTTGATGGTACGACTTCAGAGTCATAGTGATACACACTTTTCTTTTTTTATACAACTAAGTTGGCAAACAAGCTAACCTATCGTACATGTAGTTTATGTGAGATTCGCAGCAAACCTGCAACCCCCACGAGAACCACTGTACGTCGCCAACTTTTGACACAAATGAAATTATATTATCATCACTTTAAAAGTGATGATACCCAGTAATTTCATTGCCACATCTTATCCTTCAAACCGGAAAACAGCAATGCAGGCACTGCTGCTTTGCGGCAGAAATAGGTAAGACGGAGGTACCCAAGTAGTCGAGCCTGATACAGAGTCGCCCTCCGGTAAAACACACTCGAACCTAAGCCCCGCTAATAGGTTCGACGCGCGTTTTTCCCGGACAGGCCGGGCCGATTCAGAAATATTTTATAGAAAATGTATATCAATGTGCATACGTGACATATAAAGGGATGTGCGTACAGGTATGGAACCGGGACGTGACGCAAAATCGTTGGAGAAACTATTAAGCATGTCACATCTCGTACGTACGTACTCCAACCCGACCGAGGTCCGGCGCGTATGTACTAAGTTATCATCATCATCATAACAGCTTATATATGTCCCCACAGAGGGGCTCGAACCTACCCTACGTTAGGGTGATTAGGCCTTACTCAATCACGCTGGCCCAGTACGCATTGGTCGACTTCATATACTCCATTGAATTTCTTCGCAGATGTATGCAGGTTGCCTCACGATGTTTTCCTTCACCGTAGGAGCGTCAGACAAATATACATATGAAATTCGAAAAACACATTTGTACATGGCGGTCTCGAATCCCCGACCTCCCGATTGGTAGGCGAGTGCCGAGTCCACAGCGCCACCGACGCTCTAAAGTATTACAACGTGTTAATTCAAAATAACGCAAAACCTCCTGACTTGAAATAGAATGCAGTTGGACCGGTCTGATAGACCATCATATCTCACTTGCACAATGATGATTTTGTTCCTGATGAGTGACTACTTGCGTGTAATGAGGGGCAATCGCACTATTTACAATGTTTTTACGAAATGAGAAACATTTTTCGTTCCCAATCATTGATTTACTACCAAACGTAGATAGAGCACTTCATACAAAATCGCGCTTGAAATCTGTCACCTAATCGACTATACATTTGTACGCTGTTAAATAGGTAGTTGAATATGCACACCCGAATTAAAATTACCATAAAGAAAGTACCGTATCAACCTTATTCTTTATTATTACGGCAACTATTTGAAGTACAACCGTGTGCAGTTACATCATTTCATACCTAGCCACATTAAATTTGACGTTTTAGTAATTGCTACAAGAAAATATCAACTTTATATACTCTCCAACATAATGCTCAAAATTGCTTATCCAACGCATGGAAAAGAACTGCACGAGGCCCGATTGGGTAGTTCTTCACCGGCCCACTTTTCGAACGTTCATGCGTTATCTACGTTTGGTAGTAAATCAATGTTCCCAATACATACAATTTGATAAACTCCTCGACAGCTGGTAAAAGGCAAAACATATGAGAATGGTAATGATTTGGTTTAGGTTAAAACGTTAGTAAATAGTGCGATTAGACCTCTGGTTGAATAGTCTTGAAGTGGGATGCAATTCGAGCGGTCTGATAGACCATATCTCACCTACACGTTGATGATTCTGTTCCTGATGAGTGACTACGGGATTACGCACACGAGTCGCACCATCTAGTTCGACATGTACCGGTTAGATAGTCTCGAAGTGGGATTCAGTTGGACCTGTCTGATGGACAATCATATCCCACCTGCATGTTGATGATCTTGTTTCTGATGAGCGACTACAGGAACACGCACACGAGTTGTACCATCAAGTTCTGCATGTACCGGTTGGATAGTCATGAATTGGGATGCAGTTGGACCGGTTTGTTGGACCATCATATATTATTATCTCACCTGCATGTTGATGATCTCGTTCCTGATGAATTACTACAGGACCACGGACACAGCTCGCACCATCTAATTCTGCATGTGCCGGTTGAAAGTCTTGAAGTGGAACGCAGTAAGACCGGTCTGATGGACCATCATATCTCACTTGCACATTGATGATCTTTTTTCTGAATCAGGAATCCTGATAAATTACAATAGGAACACGCACGCAAGTCGCACGATCTAAGTCTACATGTGCCGGTTGGATAGTCATGAAGTGGGACGCAGTTGGATCGGTCTGATAGACTATCCTATCTCACCTGCACGTTGATGATCTTGTTTCTGATGAGCGACTGCAGGAACACGCACACGAGCCTCACTAACCGGTTCTGCATGTACCGGTCGCGAATGGTCTCGCACGTGGAGATGCAGTTGCTTATGTATAGGTACACGAAGTCTACTGGCAGGTCCACTGATGTTGTTAGTCTGCGGTGGATACGACAGGGATTGTATTGGCGACGGTTTTGTTCTGATGACAGCTATTTATGATGATGATTCAATTTTAAAATAGACGAATAAATAGTTTCTAAATATTTCTACAAAAAACAACGTATGAAAAAGATATAGAACAGAATGTAAGTGATAATGAAGCGCGATTCCAATCACAAAAATAAATAATAAAAAAATGAAAAACTCGACTGCAAAAGTGAAATACATATAACCAATGCACTACAAATATCGAAACAATACTTTTTCAAATTCAATATCCTTTATTCAATTGGGATTTTACAATCACTTTCGAACGTCAAAGAAGCTACGCCATTTGTTCACAAGTCTACGGCGGGAGACCTTGTACTGGAAAGAACCAGCAAGAACCAGCAAGGGCTATTTTGTTCTCCCTGTATTGTTACAGAGTCGTCAATTGGAAGCAGAAGTCAAAGTAAAAGATTGTGTTCAACTTCCATTACAAGATTAGATGTGTCAGTGTACATTATACATTTAAATCTATAAATTAAGTCTACAATTAAGACTAAGCATTGACATTATTCAGATAATCATTGCCTTTATAATATCCTTTACTCATTAGAGTCTTTTTTTACATGCGCTTTAAACTTATGAAAAGGTAAGTCAGTAACACTCTGTGGAACTGACAGTAAAAAACAAAATTAAACTAAACTAAAAACAAAGTAAACTCTACTTCCTTTTACAAACTATCTATCTATATTATGAACTGTGAGCCTAAGTTAAATACCTGCATTAAGTTTGGTAGTAGTTGGTACCCATTTGCAAATTATAAACCGAAACAAATAGGCCCCACCTGCTACAGTTAACTCGTGCTTGATACGAGGTAAGTAATAATAAAAAAATACACTTCCTTGGCATTTGGGTTAAAAATTAAATGTATTACTTTTCGAGTGACAATTGATAGATCGTGGTAACTGATTTTCCTGTTCTATCTTGAATTGTGGTTTTTTATTCAACAAGAAATGGAATTACCCTATGCTATGGCGGTTGAAAATACTACACAATACAATACGCACCTGTTGACCACCTCCATTGAGTGCAGGGACATCTCCATGTTGACGAGCACCGTGAAGTACTCCGTGATGTGCTGTGAGTGGATCATCTTCAGCAGCACCGATATCGCCACCATAGGATTGTTCTCCACCAAATCTGGTAACTGGAAGTGTCATACACATATTCAACTTTGATCCAGAAGAAAATATAAATTTACAAGGATCGTGGGAATTCTGTGGAATTTATTTTGGTTTATCTTCTAATATATAAAATTCTCGTGTCACAGTGTTTGTTACCGAACTCCTCCGAAACGGCTTGACCGATCTTTATGAAATTTTTTGTGTACATTCGGTAGGTGTGAGAATAGGTCGAAAACTATTTTTTACCTATTTTTTATTATGGCGAATAGTAGTTCGCCGGCACAGCTAGTCTAATATATAAAATTCTCGTGTCACAGTGTTTGTTACCAAACTCCTCCGAAACGGCTTGACCAATCTATATAAATTTTTTTGTGTATATTCAGTAGGTCTGAGAATAGGTCGTAAACTATATGGCTAAACGTAGTTCGCCGGCACAACTAGTCATCTATAAGTACCTGCGGCCAAATACTCACGCAGTGACGAGAAATGGTGAGGGAATGCGAGCATGAGTCACACAACACACTTGTGTTTAACTTAGTTCTGAGTAACACAAAGACCTGTAGGGCCTGCAATGAGGGAGAGGAGAGCATGGAACACATATTGTGCCACTGTGATCCCCTTTCTCGTTGGAGAATGAGTCTCTTTGGGACTGGATATCCTAAACCCAAAAGCTTTCAAGGCTATCCCCCCTGGACCAATTGTGAAACTCATGAGTGCACTCAATTAATCTATAAATGGTGATAGCAATCAATGAATGAAGAAATTGGGGAAGTACAAAGGATCCTTAAGGGTCGAAGTGCAGGGCCTCCTGGGGCCCTCCATTATAAGATAAGATAGTTTTGAGTAAAACTAGGTTAAATATCGAGCCGTATTGTGAAATCCAGGTTATACACCGAACGGTATAGTGATAACGAAGTAGAGCACAGAGCGTTACAGTGGGATCGAGGTCGAGTACCAAGAGGTGCAGTGAGATCTAGGTCAAATATCTAGTGGTACAGTGATAACGAGGTCCAGCACCGAGTGTTATAGTGGGATCGAGGTCAAGCACCGAGAGGTGCAGTGAAACCTAGGTCAAGCACCGAGAGGTGCAGTGAGACCTAGGTCAAATATCGAGCAGCACAGTGATAACGAGGTCCTGTACCAAGTGTTACAGTGGGATCGAGGTCAAGCACCGAGCCTTTTGCCTACCGAGCGGCCAAAGGAATGGACTCCGTCAAACTTGGCATAACTGGACCTGCTCATACTATATATATCAACGAACACTTAACTATATCTAATAAAATATTGTTTCGTGAATGCCGTGTCGCAACTAAAAAATATGAATTTAAGTACCTGTGGGTCAAGCATGGTACCATACTCGCCCGAAAATCTGATACGTCTCCAGTCATTGCAATCCGGTCAATGTATGATATTGCAAAAATTAAATAGATATTGTATGTATGCTGGGTTAGTATATTTCATGTGGTTTAAAATTGTATACACGCATTTTATACGACTTTTTTACTTAGCTATGCAATTTATGAAAATACCCTTAATATATAAGTATTTCCTTACACTTTGTCCATATCTGAGTTGCTCATATTCATTTAAAACCTTTTTATTTTTATGTTGTCGGCTTATAAATAATATCTGTTACTTTTTAGTGTGCGATGATGGTGCTTATATGAATAGCATTGAGATTAGCAATGTAATGCTTTATGCTGGACTGACTCGAGTTCACATAACTGTTTGTAATATTTTTATTGCCCTAGTTCTACTACCAATAATTTTTTTAAATAGTCTTTATAGTATCTGCGAGCTCTTATTGGGATCCTTATATTTTAATAGTAATTTATTTAGTCTTCATAACTGTTATCATGCATAATCACGTTATTTCAGTATACTACCAAAATTGTCGGGGCTTAAGAACTAAATTACACACTTTATATATGAACGTTTTACAGCACAATTACGATATAATTGTTTTTTCAGAAACATGGTTGCAGGCGCATATTTCGGATAATGAGTTCATTGACTCGCGATATCAAGTGTTTCGTTGTGACAGGGACCTGGAGCGGAGTGGGCGGGGTGACGGCGGGGGCGTGCTGGTGGCCGTTCGGCGAGGCCTAGCGGTCACCCCGCTCTCTGCGCCGCCGGCTCAGCCGTTGTCGCCGCTCATAGATCATGTCTTATTAGAAATTCAGTCACGCAATTACTGCTGCATCATTAGTGCAGTCTACATACCTCCTAGCCTAAACTCAGATACCTACGCTGCATACCTAGATCACTTAACATCAGTTATTCAATCGCCAGGTGTTGATAATTTTATTGTGGTTGGAGATTATAACTTACCTAAATTAATTTGGCAAGACTGCAATACACATTTATCTCCAATCATCCAAGCTAACTATTGCCTGCCCAATAAGCACCTAATTAATTTTCTGTCATTGGTAGGGGGTAAGCAATTGAATAGGTTTAAAAATAATAAAGGTAAAATACTTGATCTTTTTATTACAAATATAGATGATTGTCTAGCCTATTTGTCGCCTGTGTTTTTGTTACCTAAGGATGAGTTACACCCGCCATTCTACATACTTGTACCCATGAATAAAAACAGTATTTCCTTGCAAAGCAAACCAAGATCGGAGTACAATTATAAATTGGCTGATTTCTCTAAAATTAATTCAGATCTGATGAACATTACTTGGGATGAGGTTTACAATAGTGATTGTGCTGAGAGTGCGGTGGATGCTTTTTATGAAATAATATATATGATCATACGGAAACATGTGCCAATAAAAATTATAAAATTCTCTGAGTACCCAATTTGGTTTTCACGTGCTCTTATTCACATATCTAAACATAAAAACCAAGCATGGATTAAATGGAAAACTTACCGTAATAGTTCTGACTATGAACTTTTTTCCATGTATAGAGATCGCTTCAAAACTGAATCCCGTAAGTGTTATCAAAAATACAGGAACGCTCTGGAAGATAGTATTTGTCGTAATATAAACTTTTTTTGGACATATATACATAATCAAAAATGTAGTGCTGATATTCCAGACAACGTTATATTTCAGGATAAAACTGCTAACACCCCGAAAGAAATATGTAAGTTATTTTCAGATTTCTTTCGCTCAGTATTCATGCCGTCCGACGTAACTGAAGATTTTGATGATAGGAATATACCTGAAAGAAATGATTCTGACCTCATCATAAGTAATATATATATTAAAGAAGAAGACGTTCGTAGAGGGCTTCTAGCATTAAATATATCCAAGGGACCGGGCGTAGATGGTATACCTCCTTCTTTTTTTAAAAATACTGCACAATCTATATACAAACCATTACAGTATCTCTTTAATAGATGTCTACGTGAAGGCACATTTCCAAAGATCTGGAAATCAGCACGTATCGTACCTGTTCATAAAGGTGGGCCTAAAAATAATATCGAAAACTATAGGCCGATCTCCATTCTACCTGCTTTGTCGAAGCTTTTCGAAAGACTCGTTCACCGTAAAATATATCCGTCATTACATAACTTAATATTGGAAGAACAACATGGTTTTGTTGAGCGGCGATCCACTAATACAAATTTATTAATTTATACAAGTTACTTATTTGAAGCTATGGATGCTAATACACAAACTGATAGTATCTACACAGACTTCCGAAAAGCGTTCGACAGGGTAGATCACAAATTGCTTCTTGAAAAACTCGCTTTTAATGGCATACGGGGCAATCTGTGGCGTTGGTTTAAGTCCTACATATCGAACCGTACTCAGAAAGTAATCATTAAAGGGCATGAATCAGACTTTGTCCCTGTCACTTCCGGTGTGCCTCAAGGATCGATCCTCGGTCCATTGCTCTTTATTTTGTTCATCAATGACGTTGGTAAATGCTTTAGGTTTTCCAATTTTCTCTTATACGCTGACGATCTAAAAATATATAAATCTATTGACAATGCTAATGATCATGATAGAATACAACAGGATCTGGATCGGTTCTCCCTCTATTGTACTGAAAATAAATTAAGTTTAAGCATAAACAAATGCAAAGTTATTAGCTTCACAAAAAAGAGAACTGTTAGTAAGTATCCATATAGACTTTGTAACATCCAATTAGAATCGGTAGACAATATCCGAGATCTTGGTGTTATTCTAGATACTAAATTACATCTTGAAAAACACGTTGATACCATTATTAAAAAAGCATATAAGATGTATGGGTTCGTCATGCGTAGTTGTGCTGCTTTTACTCGACCGTCAACATTTATTTATATTTACAAAAGTCTGATACGATCTCAATTGGAGTACGCTGTACCTGTATGGAATCCCCATTACAAAAAATACAAAGTTGCACTCGAGTCAGTTCAGAGAAAGTTCTTGCGTTGTATTCACTTTAAATTTTATCGCAGTCGATTATCTTATGTACAACTATTGAAGAAATTTAATTTATTAACTCTTGATAAAAGACGCCTCCAATTAGAAACTATGTTAATCTATGATATCTGTCACGGCAGATATGATTGTATTCCGCTTCAGAATAGGTTAAGATATAGGGTCCCCTTTCGTACTCACAGTCGTAATGTTCAAGGATTGTTCGCTATCAATCAATGTCGCACTAATGCTGGTAGGCGATCTCCTATGTTCCGCTTAACTAAATCTTTCAATACTTATTTTAGTCACTTGGATATGATTGCTATACAACCGAATAGTTTTAAGAAATCTGTCCTACAAGAATTGCACACCATTGAATTGTAATTGTAACACTACACGATAATAAACAAGTTAGATTATTTAATAAAAAAAAAAAACTTTTTCTAATACAAGCTTTTATATCATCATAATATTGTAATATTGATTGCCACGCGATATACGAGTATATGCATGCAGGGTTTCAGCTCAATCGGAGACCGGGAAGTGGGTCAAATGTAACTTGCAAGATTTCATTACAGACACCGGACAGGTGAAAGTAAATAAAAGCTTGTAAAAAAGTAATATGAATATTTTTAATAGCATTGTTATGTGTTAAGAAACAGAAGCTTTACCTACTACTAAGTACTTTGCCCTTTGTTAATTGTTGTAAGTAATTTGTGGTTAACGGTGCTGGTGATGCATTTAGTACTATATTAAGTGTAACTGTTTTAAATATTATTGTACTGTATCACTGTTTGTTGACCTGAATAAAGTGAAAGTGAAAGTGAAGCACCGAGAGGTGCAGTGAGATCTAGGTCAAATATCGAGTGGTACAGTGGGATTGAGGTTAAGCACTGAGCGGTACAGTGAGATTGAGGTTGAGCATCAAACGGTAAAGGGAGATCGAGGTCAAGCAGTTTTTTTTATACAACTATGTTGGCAAACAAGTATATTCCCCACCTGATGGTAAGTGTTAGCCTATAGTACATGTGGAATTCGCAGCAAAACTGCAATCCCCACAAGAACCACAGTGTACGTTGCCAACTTGTGACATAAGATGTAGAGTCACAGTATCCAGTAATTTCACTCCCATATCTTACTGTTCAAACCGGAACACAGCAATGCAAGCTCTGCTGCTTTGCGGCAGAAATAGGTAAGACGGACGGAAGTACGCAAGCAGGCGACCCATAGTCTTCGTCAATGCTTTCCATAGTGCACGGTACCTGAGCGGGGGTGACGCCCACGCCGTAGGCCAGCGCGGGGTCCAGGTCGAGCAGCGCCAGCAGCCGCTGCTGATGCGGCACGCTGAGCGCGCCTCGCAGTGCCAGCTGCGTCAGCTGCTTGGCCTCAGTGGCCAGGTCCTTCTCCTCCGCCTTCTCTTTCCTTTCCTCCACTTTCTCCTTCTTCTCCTCCTTATGTCAAAGGCGATTTGTTCATTGAACACGACAGATAACGAATAAGTAATGAACACATGCAGTATAGTTGAGCTTCATAAAATAAGAAATGTTATTCTTTTTTTACAAGCTTTTATTTAACTTGCAATGTAAGTAAGTATGTAAGTATGTATGTTCGGGTGGAATCTTGCAACTCAATTTTGAAGCAGATATCTTTAACCGATTGAGCTGAAATTTTGTATATACGTTTAGTTTAGATGACAATGCATGGTTAACTGTGTGACGTCATTCTAAATCCAAGATGGCAGCATACCCAAGATGGCGGACCAATTATTTTTAATGCACCCCTACAATATGGGTATCAAATAAAAGGTCTTGCTACGAGTAACTCGAAAAATAATGTGACGTCACTATTAATCCAATATGGCGGACTTCTAAGGCTTGAAAATCAATTTTGAAGTAGATATATTTAACCGATTGAGCTGAAATTTTGTATACACACACAGTTTGGATGAAAATGCATAAATAACTGTGACGTCATTCTAAATCCAAGATGGCGGACCAATTATTTTAAATGCACTCCTACAATATGGGTATCAAATAAAAGGCCTTGCTAAGAATAACTTGAAAAATAAAGTAGTGTCACTATTAATCCAATATGGCGTACTTCTAAAGCCAAAAAATCAAATTTGAAGTAGATATCTTTAACCGATTGAGCTGAAATTCTGTAAGTATAGACGTTCCGGCAAACGACCTTGCAACAATGATGCGTTGAATTAGATGAACAGACTAAGAAACATGTTCAGTGATATCTAAAAAGTAAAAAATAAATTAAATGTAAAAAAACCTTTTTAAAAACAAGCTTTTATTTAAATGCGCTAAAAAGAAAAAATAAACTTTTACACTAAAACTTTTAAGCTTGTCGCGAGATTTACTTTTGTAGATAAACAAGTAAATTAAATAATTTACACATAAGTAAATCTCGCGACAATCTTTTATGTCATATAAATTGTGTTAAATGTGAAATAATGTTATAAGTAAAAGTTTTAGTATAAAAGTTTATTTTTTCTTTTTAGCGCATTTAAATAAAAGCTTATTTTTAAAAAGGTTTTTTTACATTTAATTTATTTTTGTTGCAAGAAGCAGACAAGCAGACGGCCCACCTGGGGCCTTATTCTGCTAGCGTTAACGCATTTGTGCCGTGTCAATAACGTTTCAATAGCATCGCATTTTGAGACAGTATAATTGTTGATTAACCATTGTTGATTAATTGAATCAATAATTTGTAAAGTGTCACACACAAACCCCAGTTTTAAGTGGCACTCTCATTGTAATAAATGTTATTGTTTCTTTTTTAATAAATAAATAAAAAATTGTCAGTCAATAGACTCATCAAGAAATTATAATACTAACAAATAGCACCAGGAAAAGTGTAGAAAAGTGACGAAAACAGTTTTATTGAACGGCCGCCTACGGATTTTTCCAATATTAGAGACATAACTAAGCCACTACCTTCTTTGAATGTAATAGTCCCCTTAAACCTCGCTTGAAGATGAACGGAGGAGGATGAATGGAAAAGAATGGAGCAGCAAGAAGTTTATTCCAAAACCAGACCGTATGTGTTAATTGTATTTTTTTTATTGCAATTAAGTTGGCAAACAAGCAAACTGCCCACCTGATGGTAAGTGGTAACAGTCACCTATAATACATGTGGCTCCTGTGAGATTCGCAGCAAAACTGCAACCCCCACAAGAACCACAGTGTACGTTGCCAACTTGTGACTTAAGATGTAAATTCAGTGCCATATCTTACCCTTCAAACCGGAACACAGCAATGCAAGCACTGCTGCTTTGCGGCAGCAATAGGTAAGACGGAGGTACCCATGCACACGACCCTGGTACAGAGTCTCCCTCCGGTATAATTCATGAATATATTTTCAATGACTGTTGTCATTTATAAATCACAGCACGCGTACTCACCATCTCAGCAATTTATGTCAATGTAGTTTCAATTTTATCATTATCAATACTTTCTTTTCTGTAGGTTCTTCAAAATAAATATTAATTACCTTTGGTTTTTGATGAACCTGGTTGTGTGTCCGCTTCTCTTGTTTTTCTGGTTTGAGTCCCGTGAGCCCTTCGCTGTCCGGATCGTACATGGGCACGTAAGTCCCGCGATTCACTAGGTTCTTCCATACGCCCTGGCACAATAGCGACTTTCTTCAAAACACTATATTATGTCCAAAATTACAGCTAGTAATTATGTCACTAGCAAAACTAAAATTCTGTATCCCTTTCCATTGAAATTTTTCATTCCAAGGATGCTTGTGCTAAAATCTCTTCGGAGAAGGTAAAACAGTCTTTAAGAATTCCAGAGATTAGTCCAAGTCTTTACATATACATATATTTAATACCCAATAATATTTAAAGCTGTTATTTTCTTATGCTTGTTGTTATTGTAGTTGTTTCTTATGCTTGTTGTTGTTTATATGGAAGTGTTTTATTTACCAAATATTCAGTACATAGGTTGTATCAGTAAAAGCCTTTCTATTCATTTAAAAATTAATTTATAACATTATGACAATTGCATTAAAACCGGATCATCAAATAAATAATACTTGTAAATGTATGAATTGTTTGGGATAATTTAACTATAATAATTTGTCAGAGAATACTTATATCCGTACTTACTTCATCAGCAAATGGTATCTCTGTAGGATCCAGCAGAAAAGTAGGGGGTGGTATAGGGCCCTGAGCCTTCAGAGTACAGTGCAGAGGAAGGTACTCATTTGTCATTAGGGCCTCTAATAGCTCCTTCATGGCCATGCGATTTGGAGGACTCCTGCCATAAAATCAAAAACAAATAGATCGCTATACAGTAATTAATTAGACACAGGGATTTATTTCTATTCAATTCGGTTGGTACTAGGTTCCTAAATCTTTGAGTCCTTCTCTAAATCATCTAAATTTGACACAATAACAATTATATCACTATTTGTAGCGTTTGCTTTTAAGTGATTACTTTCATCTTGACGTTTTATGCTCAATTACTTATTACAATTTATAAATATGGTTTATAGTAGGGGAGCCCAAGAGGGGATTTTTGCAGTTACTCAGCGCGTCAGATTAAGATATGAGGGATACCTTGCACACTGTAGAAGTACCTCCACTACATGTGAGCCTTTTGTGGTGGGGGGAGGGGAGGTTCATATTTTTTTTATACTTCGGCTAACTGAAATCGTCAGATTATTGTCTCCCCTTATTCCCGTTATTTTCTTAAAAAAAAAAAAATTATTTGACTGCTATCATTAATACCTCAGTGATTTTCTTCCAATTTTTGGTTTGTAACTTTGTGACTCTCATACTCCCTAGTGACAGATTCGAATCGTCAGATTTTAACAGCACATACTTTTTAGCGTGTAATTAACTTAACTTGCATTAATCTAACACGTTAAACCATTTTTATGTGTCCACTACTTTTACTTGAAATCTTTGAAACCCCCTGGCCACCAGTGAAATGAAAAATATTATATAACATTTTTTGGTCCCTGCAACCTTTTCTTCAAAGTACAATGAGTCCCAAACACACTCAAGTGACTACAAATTTAGTATTCTGGCCTCCCCTTTTTTTTTTTTTTTTTTTTCTCGGGGGGAAATGCGTAACCGCACCGTACCCGCCGTGGGCTAGACGGCGGGCGTGTGTGGGGCTCTCCTGGCAGAATACCAGGCCTACCCACTAAAACTCCCCGGTGTTCTCCCTGCCCTTATGGGCGCGCTAGGTAAGGTCCACACTGCGACCCCACTACCCACGCGCCCGGGCAAGCCCGACCAACTGGTCGGGCTATCGCCAAGGGGGGATTGCCCGAGAACACCAGGGCAATCCCCAGACGGAGGGCCTTACGGCGGCGTGCACGTGACCAACCGTGCACGCAGGCCTCCACGGCAGGGTCATTAGACGGGCATCGCTTGTGCGAATGCCCGTCTTCGCCTGCCTATCCGTCTGCGGCGGATGGGAGCTTGAGGATCTGCCTCCCGCTCCCTCTCCGCGGCCTCCTTCTGCGAGATTACGTCCTCGCAGAAGGAGGCGACAGCCTCCCATTCCGCCTCGCCACGGAGCATGGCCACGACCATGCTCGGCAGCGAGAGATTTTCGCCTCCCAGCGCAGCGTTGAGTTCACTGCGCTGGCGTCGCCAAGCCGGGCACACCAATAGTGTGTGCTCGGCAGTGTCGTCGGGAGCGTCGCAGTGGTGACACTGCGGCGTTTCCTCCCGACGGGCGACCCGGTGCAGGTAGTGACCGAAGCAGCCATGCCCGGTAAGTACCTGCACCATGCGGAATGTTAGGCTGCCCTGCCAGCGCCCAACCCACTCCTCCAAAACCGGACGAATCGCCTCGATCGTCCGGTGGCCGGCAGCTGGGGAGCCGAGTGCCACACCCCACTGGCGCAGAGCCTCCCTCTGCGCCAGGGTACGAACTCGCTCCACCTCCTGTGGAGCAGATCGTCCCCCCCGTTCTCGTACAGCAACCCGATGCCGATACACCTCCGAATGGACGCGTGCATCGACATCCCACGGCGTTTGGCCCGCAAGAACGCAGGCCGCGCCGTGGCTGACCGTGCGATAGGCTCGCACGGCCCGGGTTGCTATGACCCTCTGTGGACGTCTCAGAAGGGTCACCGTACGGGGGGAGAGGCACTCCGCCCATATCGGGGCTCCATAGAGTGCCATCGACCGTATTACCCCGTGATACAAGCCGATCCTGGTCCTCCTACGTTGGGGAGGACCCGCCCGAGTGCGGCTGCGGCGGCGCACAGCCGTGGAGCGAGGAGCTTAAAATGCTCCTCGAAGCTCCATCGGGAATCCAAAACCAGGCCGAGGTACTTAAAATGCGCCTCAACCGGTATACGGACCCCCTCCACTCGGACGCGGAGCCCCGATGGGATCCTGCGACGGGGGGCGTGGAATATCATAGCCCTCGTTTTTTCGAGGGCCACATCCAGACCCAGGAGGCGGATGCGTCGGACAACCAAGGAGGTGCCGACCGACGCAAGGTGGGCCGCTTCCTCTCCCGTTTTCGCTTTCGCCGCGACCAACGTGTCATCGGCGAAGCAGACGACCTCCAATCGTGGAAGGAGGTTGCCACGCAGGACCCAGTTGTACCCCAGGTTCCATAGTAGAGGACCCAGTACGGAACCCTGGGGTACACCTGCCGCCATTGCCCACGTATGGACGCGACCGTCCGGGCCCTCGTAGAGAACTGACCTGCCTTCTAGGTAGTCCTCCACGAGGGCGCGGAGGTACGGAGGCACCCGGTGGAAACGGAGTGCCTCCTTTATGCACTCGTGGGGCAGGCTGTTAAAGGCGTTGCGGATGTCAAGAGACACCGCAACAACAGTCTCCCCACGAGCTGTGGCCTCCTCAGTCCACCTCTTGAGGAGGGCCACCGCGTCCATCGTGGACCGACCGGTGCGGAAGCCGAATTGGTTGACTGCCAAGTCCGGCCCCCGGTCCTCCAGGTGCTCGACGATGCGGGAAGCCAGAATTTTTTCTAGGAACTTCCCTGCCTCGTCGAGCAGCACCACCGGCCGGTAACCAGACGGGGAATCCGCCGGGCGGCTCTCCTTCCTTAGTAGGCAGAGCCTGCCCGCCTTCCACCGCCTGGGGAAGCGGCCCAAGGCGATGCACACATCGAGCACCGCCCGGAACCGCTCTTCGAGGTGTCCCAGGGCGAGGGCCAGAACCCTACTTGGGACACCGTCCGGCCCCGGCACCTTCTTTTTGCGCCGGAACCGTTTCCTCACCGTGTCGAATTCCACGTTCGACACGGGAGGGATGGCGGCAGCCACTTCCACCGGAGGAGTGTTCGGGGGGACCATTCTGGGGGGCTGGAACGGACCGGGATCAGGAAACAGAGTTCCTAACACCCCGTCCAGGAGCCCCCTATCCATGGCTGCAGTGGGGGGAGCAGAAGCTTTAAATTTCCCCCTCACCATTCGGTACGGACGCCCCCACGGATCGTCGTCCAGGAGCTGAATAAAGTGCTCTCTGGACTCCTCCTTGACCCTGCAGATTTCATTCCGCAGGGCTTTCTTGGCTGCCGCATACACCCGACGAAGCTCAGCTTCCTCGTCGGGTGTAGTTCTGGCGCGCCTACGACAACGCACGTAGGCGCGCCTGTCCCTCATACTGGTGGTACGCAAGTCCGCGATCTCCTGCGTCCACCAGTACACCTGTCCCTTTTCGGGGCAGGCCTGCGCCCTTGGCATGGCGGCTTGGCAGACGGCCTTCATATCGTCTGCGAAGAAATCCGCCATGCCATCGGCATCCCCGGCGAGGTGGGGTGGCACTTCCGACCACGCCCGCACCATCGCCGCCTCCTCCGCCACGTCCGGGCGGAGCTTAGTGAGCGCCCATCGAGGAAAGGCACTCACTGCGGAGCCCCTGCGGTTCGGGGCCCCTTGGGATGCCGTGGAGACCTCATAGCGGACATAAAGGTGGTCCGACAGGGTCTCCACATCTTCCTCAACTCGCCAGTCGTTGATTCGATTGGCGAGAGAGGGGGTGGCAAAGGACACGTCTACCACGGACGTGCCCTGCACCCGAACGCAGGTAGGGGTGGAGCCCCTATTCAGAATCTGGAGCCCCAGGGACAGAACCCAGGACTCCAGATCTCCACCCCTCGCATTGGTGCGGGAGGACCCCCACGCGGTGGACCATGCATTAAAGTCCCCCGCAACTAGCATCGGTACCGGGGCCGTCCTACGGACGACCCCCTCTAACGCAGCCAAGAAGACTTGGAAGTCCGCCCGGCTGCGATTGGGGGAGAAGTACGCTGAGACGATCAGCATTCTCCCCCACATGGCGGCAACGTAGCCAGTGCCCCTCTATCTGAAAACGAGAGAGGGGGCTGTGCCACGCGCCACCCGCATTATGGCGGCGGAACCATCCGCCGCCACCAACCAATTTGACGACTGTGGCGGGACGTAATACGGCTCCGCCACAATCGCCAAACTCACTCCCCATTCTGGCCTCCCCTACTATTATTCTTAACCAATTTTCACAAGATCTGTGAAGCTTTCTAAATTGGACAATGTAAAAAGAGATCAGTTGAAATTTTGCTTGGGTTGAATGGATTAGATTTAGATACTGATGGACGGACGGACGGATAGACGGATGGACTTAGATTTTAATTACTGGCAATAAATCAATTTTTTTTTCTTGGAAAATATTTTTTATAGCAAATTTTGATAGTAGTTACCCATCACTGAGCGGCACCAGCGCCGGCGCGGTCGCTCGCGCTATTGAGCTCATTTCGGATACACGCTCTGCAACTAGAGCTTGCAACGGTGTGTAGTCGAATTCCAAGTCCTTTGTTGTCACCTCAGTAAGCATTACTTGTTTTGCTGACTGTTTCATGACCTACAATTAAGTTGAAATCAAATTTTTTAGTAAAATATTCTTTGAGTACCTAAATAAAAAGTGATCTTGTTAGCAATGTCTAATAATCTTTGATGATTAATTTCTTCCGAGATTTCATCCTGAGTCATTTGCACAGGTTCCTCTATTTTACCTATTATCGCCACAAAGCAGCATAACCTCTAATATTCGGAATATACCCACATGTTCAAACTAAACAGGAGTTATGTTGGCCTTGCATTAATACTTATTCAAAGTTAAATTCAATGGGATAATTTACCATTAAAATAAAAATGAACCAACTGAAAATTCCTGTTTTCTCTGAATTTGTTATAAACATTACAAAACCCTTGTAGAGAATAAGAGACTGAACTATATGTAATTTAGGGAGAAGATTAGTCACTTTCGTTAATCTTGCTATTCATCTATTTTTATTGTGTAAAAGAGATTGAACTAATATTATGTGAAAACTATGCATACTACTTAACTTCTTTTTTAAATTCTTTCATGAAATAAAAAATAAGCAGTTATGTGGGGTTTTTGAAAGTCCTTACTATTTTCCCATGTAAACACATTTAATCAACAGACTATATATTAATATTAATTAAATTTTTACTTTTTTAAAATCTTTAAGCAGTTTAAAATGTCGTTACAACTGCTAGGGTTGGCTGGTAGAGATCTCTTAAAGAGAAAAGCTTAACCTGGTACATAACTTACATATGTAACTAAAAATATATGTCAATAATTGTGCAATGAAGAATATATTAAAGTAACTTACATTATGGGTTAATAATATCATGTAAATTACTATAAAATCAGAATGGATTACATTCCTTCACATTACTCACATCTTTTATATTAATTGGCAAGAATCCATGAATCTGTCCAATGAATAGTCTTTCCTGTGGTGCCAACGGTAGAAGCCCCGGTTTCCTTTCCAAGAGGTGTAGAAATAATGAGCTAAATGGGTTTTCGATTTTATATATATCAAATAAAAGAGCAAGAGCTACTACCCGTTGCCCAGGAAGTGATAAATCTCCACTTGTGATAAGCGAAGAGAGCAAAAGACACACTGGAAAAGAATAATAGTTTTTATCAACAATAATTGTTTTAAGAGGATTGTGAAGCTGTAAATTTTCTTACAAAAAGAATTAATTCTTTTCTCCATCTTTACATAGTCCAATTTTCATAATTTTGTAGATATGATGAAGATCTAGGTTTGTATGTTTTGATTTTGAAGTAATATTGCTCAGAATATAAATTATTAGCATCTAAATATCTATATTTTAGACTTAAAAACTGCCTCAAGCATTTTATCTTTTTTTTACTAAATTATACTGAATTACAAAAAAAAAAACAAAACGTACAAACATAGATTAAGGTATACTGAATCTAATGAGACCAAAAGTGTATAATTTTGTAAAGGTATAGGGGGGTAAAACAGTTATCACCTGAAGCAATATTTCAATAAAAAATGTAGGCACTTGCCTTGGACTTTCAACAGTAAGTGGTGTGCAACAAACTGTATTTTTGAAAGTGCATACTCGAGCCATGAATTGGCACTTCACAGTCCTCTTAATGCTTGACATAAAAGAACAAACTGATAGTTGAAGCTGATGATACCTAAAGGTACCAGTGCAAAGAAGAGTACATCTTGATTTTGAGATACAATACCACACCAAGAGCGAAAGATATTACCTTCTATACCTCTTGATGGCAATATACCCTTCAAAGTTGCTTCTAGCTGTTTTAACAATAGACATTAAGGTATTGGTAGTATCTATATACTGAAGACGATCTGGCAAGGGCTCCATCATGTAAGAGCTATATGAATTACTGTTGAATGTATTGGTATTACTTACAATTGAAATGTTCCGGTTTGGGAAACCTTTTTTGTACTTGAACACATATTGATTCTAGAGTTTGAGAATCAACTGTTTGCTCTGAAAATAAGCTATTAAAGAAAAACTGAGTATGTTATTAAGTAAGAACACTTCACTGTCTGATGTCTTAGGGATAGAAATAATAATAACTTACTCCAAGACATATTTACTATTTTCGTTAATGAGTTGTTGTGACATTTTGTATATATTCAATATTTTCAGGTATTACTATTTTCTATGAGTACTATATATTTTTTAGCATCAGCAAAAAGAATGTTATTATAATACGTATTAAAAAATTGGAAGTAATCTAAAGTTTTTGCGATTTTTGCAACCAACCAACAAAATTATTTTTTTTTTTTTTATTTTGTTTATCCCATTTGGGAAAGGCAAAGGCGTCAACCATACAGCCTAGTCTGTATGCAATAAACTATTGTTGTTCATTCTTCTTTTGAATTCACAAATCGCCAAACGTAGAGGTTACATATTCATAAATTGCTTCAAAGCATTTTTCAATCGAAAGAAGTTTTTGTAAAGAGCGCGGTAGATCTTGCTGGTGTTTCATTATTTTTGAAATTTCTTCTAATAAAATGTTTCTTTGCAGGGCAAAAATTGGACATTCGTAAAAAAGGTGATGCAGAGATTGAGGTAAGGTGGTGTTGCACCAGTTGCACGATGGGGAAGAAGTCATGCCTAGCCGGTACAAATGGTCATTGAATCGACCGTGCCCAATTCGCAAACGGCAAATAATAGTAAAAAATCTTCTGTTTATGTAATTGTGTCTATTGAACCAGGGTTGTTTTATTTTATTATTTATTTCTCGATACCACTTCCCTTTTATGAGCAAAGTACTATTCCAGTGTTCTTCCCATAGCTTCAATATTTCTTTCTTGATTAGAGCTGTACAATCAGTATATGAAATTGGTATGTTTTTTATAGGTACGTCTAGAGTGTTCATAGTTTTGGCCAGTTTATCTACTTCCTCGTTTCCATATACACCGATATGAGCTGGGGTCCAAAATAATATAATGTCTATTTGATAATTTATTTTTAAATGATGTATCTGATCTCGGATATTATATATTAAATGATTTGTGACTGATGAAAAGGAAGGATTTCTCAAAGCCATCAACACACTCATGCTGTCAGTAATAATAATCCATTTTTTGTATTGGCTGAACTGTTGAATGTAGTTAAGAGCTACAATTATAGCATTTGCCTCAGCAGAAAATATGCTGGCATTTTGGCACATTTTAAAACTATGTCCAGTTTTACTACCTGCATCATACATAGCTACTGCAACACTTACATTCGTCTTTGAACCATCTGTATAAATTGATCGATAATCATTATAAGCCTGTAGACTTTCGTAAACATCATATTTATCTTTAAAATCTTTATGTAGGACAATATGAATGTCACAGAATTTACTAGCATATGAGCCACTATAACAATGTAAAGTAGTACTACAAAATATATTACATTGTTCTTTTAAACTTATAAAATGTGAGAAATTCTTTGAAAGAAAAGTGTTAGTGGAACATACATTTAATTTATTTAAAAGATCATTATTCGAACGCGATAAGAGTTTAAAAAGAAATTTAAGTTTTAAAAATTCAAAGCGAATAACCATTGGTGGTAAATGACATTCGACCTGCATAGAATTTATTGGGGAAGTGTTCATAGCACCTAGTATTAATCGTAAGTTCTTATTCTGTATTTTATCAATAATATCTATGTATTTTGGATCGGAAGCGTAACAAAAGAAAGCATACTCAAAATGACTTCTGACCAAAGCTTTATAAAGCATTAACACAATTTTAGGATCAGCACCCCATTTCAATCCAGTAACGGACCTAATTACATTAGTGGCTTTTAAAGCTCTGCTCACCAAGCAATCAACATATAAATCCCACGTAAGATTTTCGTGAAAAATAACACCCAAGAATTTAACTGAATTATCAATAGGCAAAGTATGATTGCTGTATGTAATATTAATCAGAGGTAGAGAACTGTATTTTGGGCAAAATATTACAACTTTACTTTTTAAAAGGCTAACATTTAAATCAAGTTCTGAGAAGTAATCTGCCAGCTTCACTAGATTATTATTTAATGTTAATTGAATATCTAATACATTAGTACCTTTACAATAAATGACAAGGTCATCAGCAAACTGAAGATTGTTGACTAAATTATTATTAAGAATGGAATTTAGTTTTCTTATATACAAAATATACAGAATAGGACTCAAGATGCCTCCTTGACATACACCTTTGCTCGAAAATCTAGGGCCTAAAAATTTATTATCTATTTTGACATACACTTTTCTATCCGTGAGAAAAGCATATATCCAATAAGCAATTTTTACAGGTAAGAAAGATAATAGAGATTCAAACAAAATACCATGATTAACGTAATTAAATGCACCTTCTATATCAAAAAACACTGCTATTGTATACTCCATATTCTTTTGAGCTGTAGTGACGTCCAAAAAAAAATGTGCTAAGCTTTCTTGAGCCGAAAGTCCTCGCCTAAACCCAAACTGGTTTAAAGGTAAAATTGAGTTCTTTTCTATGAAGAATTCCAATCTTTGTTTGATTAGCTGTTCAAATAATTTACCAGCACAAGACGTTAAAGCGATAGGACGATAAGAATCGGGATGAGATGCAATTTTTCCAGGTTTTAAAATAGGAACCAAGCAGTCCATTTTCCAATTAGGAGGAATTGTGCAATCTTGCCATAAAATATTATAAATTTGTAAAAGCTTATAAAGATTGTCAGTGTTAAGTAGCTGAAACATCTTGTACGATAAACTATCTAATCCACAAGCAGTGTTTTTTCTAGATTTCAGAGCTGCAGTTAATTCGTCAAAAGAAAATGGATCAGTGAGGAATGACTGATTATCTGGTAAACTATTGTCCTTCACAATTGGCCTGTTATTTTGCACAAAGTCAGGCGTGTATTTACGTAAAAAATCACTGACCCACGAAAAATCACTATTTTGCTTTTTATGTTTTATGTGTAAGTTTTCTCATGTTACCCCATACTACTGAAACTGGTGTCAATCGATTTAATTTTGTACAGAATTCTATCCAACTACTTAGTCTTTCTCTCTTAATGGTAAGTTTTTTAGCAGCTTGTAATCTTTTGAAATTAATATATTTTTCTTGAGAAGGATTATTCTTAAAATCAAGATAGGCTTGCTTGCTTTCCTGGACAGCTTTAGCGCAATTACTATTCCACCAAGGAACTGTTCGATATTTTGATTTTAAGTTTTGAGTAGCAATGTTACGTGATTCGGACCGGGAGGTACGAGAGGGAATTGACTTTTGTGCAGCTGTCAAAATGATTTGACAAAAAGAGTTGTATGAATCTATTGGATTAATAATAGGGTTACATTGAAAATTATCTAAATCCTTATTAACAATTGAAGAATACAACTTCCAATCAACTAATCTATGATTAATGCGTATGTTAAAATCATTTTCATCCTGAAAATTGTTTTGAGAGTTAAAACATTGTGAACTACTATTGAATGTAATCTTAGTAAATGTTGGCAAATGATAACTGCCCAATGGATCGTCGTGTACTGACCATTCGCAGCGAAGAGCTAATGAAGGAGATACCATAGTCAAGTCCAAACCATTGGGTCTCCAAGAATGAGAACCGACAGTTGTGACCTGACCATCATTCAACAGGACTAAATTGCATTCATCTAAACACTCAAGAATATCCTTACCTCTGGAATCCGATAACGGACATCCCCAAATTGAGTGATGAGCATTGAAGTCACCAGCTATAATCGTCGGCCTATGGAGAGAATTCAAGAAATGTTTAAACTTATTTTTAGAGAAACTGGGAATACAATTTGTTGGACAATATATACTGGCTATTGAAATAGTGTTCTGATTTAGTTCTAAATGTATTACAATTGTTTGAAGAGAGTTGTCAAAATAAGATGTTACTTTTTGATATTTTAGTGATGTATGGATTAAAATAGCAACACCATTATGCTTGTTGCCACAGTCATTACGTTCAATATGATAACCTTTGATTTTAAACTGCTTCTGAGGCTTTAGCCATGTTTCACATATAATTGCGATATGAATAAAATGGTCATAAAGAAATTTCGTAAAAATAAGTTGATTGCTTAATAAGCTTTGAGCATTCCACTGTACGATATTCAATTGATTGGGGGTGAATTGTGGGGATTTGATTGCTTACCAAAAGTATTTTTTAAGACCTCTAAAACACTTTTAGAATTTATAGAAGTATTTTGAGTATTATGCAAAGAAACACATTTAGTTATGGTTTCAACTAATAATGAGAGACACTTGCTGTCAGTATTGAGCAGTGTAAACAAATCTACATTATTTTTTGTCTTACTTTCTAATTTGGGAAAATTTAAAGGATTTGTAATATCTGCATAAGAAGCAGGCTTATATTTATTTCTATTTTCAATGATTTTCTGTTTTTTAACTGGGCATATTGGAGACACACTAGTATGATTGCCATCACAATGAATGCAAGTAGCTTTTTCGATAGAAACTGTACAAGTCTTATAGTTATGATTTTCTTTACATATACTACATTTTTCAGAATTTTTACAATATTTTGCCAAATGTCCGTATCTCAAACATTTGTAACATTGCTTAACTGGAGGTATATATTGAGACACATCATGTCTCCAACCACCAATATCTATATGATTTGGCAAAATGGAAGTGGCAAATGTCACTATTACTGTAGTTGTAGGTTGTAATATAAAACCCTCAGTCACATTTATTTTTTTCATTATTCTTTTTATTGTTATTATTTTTTTTGTACTTGTTATCATAGTAAATATTCTCTTGTTTGATATAATGGTAGGTACATTTCTTATAACTCCGGACACCTCAGTTGTAGCAGCAGGAATACTGGCTTTGAATTTGTATTCTTTCAAGAAGGTATTATTATTTAAAAAGGCATTCGCCAAGTCTGGTTTTTCAAAATAAATACCTATCTTAAACTTATTGATATTTCTTAAAAATTTGACGCCTTTGTTAAAGCGCTTTAAACAAGTTGACAAAGAAAGAAGATCTCTTGTTCCAATTGGTTTCTGGATGTCTGATGACTCAACAAAAACCACAAATTCAGTGCCGCTAATTTCTTCCGGATATCTGCGTATATAGTCAGTAACATAATAAGGCTTGTACCTATCTGCATTGCTTATTTCTTCATCACTGTCCGAAGAGGACATATCCGTTTCTACCAACCTTACCTCATCTGTCTCCCTATCTGCATCACCAGACTCCGGTTCATCCTCCTTTTTTTTTCTTTTTCTCGAACTCCGCTTCCCCATATCTGCTTATAATATTATTTAATGCCTATATGTTATATACCTCTTTTGTTTGTGTTTTATTAAGTAACTGACTACAATTAAAAAATTACAAATAAAATATTTTAAAGAGCCCGCCTTTACTATGTGAAGTTCCCGCGCTTTTTTCCGTGTTTTGTCTTATTTTTTCACAAAATTATTTTGTTTGACAGCTTTTTTTTTAATAATATTTTTGGCTTGGCTTCTAGGCCTTTGAGCCATTTCTTCATTCTTCTTTTCAGATGCTTGTTAATGTTAATTATAAACTCACAAAAGTCATTTTAATGTATTTAAATAACGGCTGGTAAGTTACTTGATGTTTTAGTAAGTCTGACAAGCGGCGGGAGGAACTATTTTCACTGAATGCACTTATTATCACTAATTTCACTTGCTAAAATTAAACGGTCCACTGAGGCGCGTTCAGCGCCTTCGCGCGAAGTACAACTTTTCGCTCTAACCCCGTTCAATGCCTTTGAGCGTGACAACCGGGTGAAACAACCGCCCGTTCAAGACCTTTGAGTGTTGGCGCGAGTTACAACCGAACAACCATCGAATTTGATGGTTGTAAAACGCTCTGACGTTTCTTACTGAAATACTCTTACGTGATTGGATGATATTGGCGGCCATATTCTAAAATGTCATCTGATAGAAAGAAAGAGAAATAAAAGTTCATGTTCTACGGATCGGACCTCAGAAGAATAACTAAAGCATAGAAACCTAGAAAAAATAGCTACTGAACTTAATATATTTGACTCACTTTGACATTAGGCGCTGCTAATAGAAGTTAGACAGAGACACGTATATGCAAGATGTTTCGAAATTTTGTAGATCGTCACTAATTCTCGCTTGTCAGTTCTTCTCCCAGTGATGTCGTGCTCATCACTCACCTAGTTTCAACGTCGATAATTATATTATGTAGGTATTTAATAGATCCCTAATACTAAAATGTCTTTATTACGAGAAATATAACATAAATAATTAAGGGTAGATTTTCTTATGTAACTTATCCAGCTAATAGCTGCTGTGTCTCTTTGGTATGGCCCAGCTGGCCGTTCATGAAACTAAAAGCGGGAAGTGCGAGTCGGACTAGCCCACCGAGGGTCCCGTATAAATTGTAGGTTATACTTTAAATAGAGACTAAATTTTTTATGATTTAATTACAAATGTGGAGTTTGAGATTTTCCCTGACTTGTAGTGTAAGACTATATAACTTCACAAATTTCATAGTTCTAGCTAGATCAACGAAAAGTACCCTATACATTTTGATGCCCGTGAGAATGTCGAAATATACGTTTTTGGCGATATAAACGGCCGTACCTTTTTTTGTTAACTTAGAAGTTTGATTTTTTCACATCTTCAAGGGACTTGTTAGTGTAGAACTGAGTAATTATATGGTTTTAATTTTTAACTCGATACCTTCACGCGTTTCCAAGATAGTCTTGACAGACAAACGGACAATAAAGTGATCCTATAATGGTTCAGTGTTTCTTTTGAGGTACGGAACCCTAAAATTTGGACTATTTAAGTGACGGGTATTTCCCGTTATCTAAAATGTTGGAATTTTTCTATTGCAGAGATTCACAAATTCTATGGGAAGGAAATCGAAGACACACTGCTTTTATTTCATCGCTTAGATTTAATTCATTTTTTATCGCATCGCTTAGAGGTACTTGAGGTTAATCTCATATTTAATTTACTTACCCGAAAATTTAACTCTCATGGATTTTGAACCTTGGATAAATTCGTGAATGCTAAAACTACTATTTGTACATCATCATCATCACAGCTCACATACGTCCCCACCAAGGGGTTCGAGCCTACCCTATGTTAGGGTGATTAGGCCTCAGTCAACCACGCTGGCCCAGTGCGGATTGGTCGACTTCACATACATCATTGAATTTCTTCGCAGATGTATGCAGGTTGCCTCACGATGTTTTCCTTCACCGTAAGAGCGTCAGACAAATGTATATATGAAATTCGAAACGAAAAACACATTGGTACATGGCGGGTCTCGAACCCCGACCTCCCGATTGGAAGGCAAGTGCCGAGTCCACAGCGCCACCGATGCTCTTTTATGTATATGCATATTTGTACATATGCTTGGAAATTAAACTAAAAACATTAACATTTGACCATAATTTATTGTTAAGACATTTTTCGATAGATTTATTACGCTTGATGTGCGGCCGGGCTTAGTTAGAATGTAAATTTTCCGAAGGCGGCGTTTTGATATTTTACCTTTTTGACTCTTTCAAGTTCTTTTCTTTCTCTAATATTTTAATTCTTAGAAAAAAATCATCTGAACTGGTTGTTCTTGGCATCCGTGTCAAGGATTCCTTAAAGAAATAGTTAAGAAATTAAATACGTTTTTATTTTCATAAATAATATTTTAGTTTAAAGATTTCTTTTCATTAAATAACTTGACTTACGTCATGACGTCTCCATTTCATAGTTTTACTACTAAGTACATACAAAATTAATCTGATGGAAAATATCTGGAGCAAATTTGACTATGCTTTCTTGGACTCCAATTTCGTCTGACAATACACTTTATCCATATGTTTTTTATACATTGTCTTTAGGAAATCTGTAAAATAAAAATATCGACAAAATTTTACAACACTACGCATGATCAAGAAAACCTCAAAGTAATTTTCTAAAAATCGCTAAAACATAAAAGTGAAGTTAATATTACGTATTGTTTTTCTACAAAATGATTCAGCGATATTTCATATGTATATAAGTGTACTTATTAGCTCACATTCAAGTAACAATATGAGAAAACATGCCAATTTAAGGTCAATAAATTTTGATTATTTTCCTTTCGCGACGAATGAGACTTGCAGCCCCAAATTACACAAAACATTGTGTTACGGAGTGCACAAACACACACTATTTGTAAATACCTAAAGAATTCTTGCTTTCTAATCACTTAAATATTAATAAAATATCATCAAAATATTACTAGCCACGGGACGCACAACCAAATATTATACGAACAATTCGAATAGTTCAAACTCGGATGGTCTATCTTCGATACAAGGTGCTATAGAATTTAGCCGTGTTATATATTTTTAACCAATTTTGTATTTTTAACCAAAATGACAATTCAATCAATTCATATACTGACCACCTTGTGATATGCCAAAAGACAAATATTACTCATCTCTTACATTTACACAGTTTTGTGCCGTATGTTAGAAAGAGACAAATAGCACACAATTAATTCTTGTTTTAATCTTCCTTTTTTTTTTTTTTTACGGCTCTGGTATCACCCATTTGGCCAAACTTTAGTACAAAAAAAATGTTATTTCAGATGTTCTTCACTTTCTTGGATAAAATCTGTAGTTACAATTTCTCAAACGTATTAACAACATATTCAAAAATTGTTGGATAAGTTTTAGTATTTTTAATAATAGATGGCAGTTGGCGAGGTATACTGCAGTCTTTATATAACTTTTGTAAGCCATCTATCATCAACAGTCTTTGTATATTAAATGCCGGACATTCTAAAATGAGATGTTGTAATGATTCTGATTCATTTTCACAAAAGCGACATATATTACTATGTGTTAACTTGATCCGTTTCAAGTGCTCATTAAATTTTCCATGACCAATTCTTAATCTGTTGATAAGAGTAATAAATTTTCTTGATGGATTTTTAAGATTATGATGCCACGATTTTCGTGGAATATTCTCTTGAATTGTTGCGTACCATGATCCTTTTGAAAGTTTTGTAATGTTCCAATAATCATTCCAAGCAGAGTACATACGTTCTTTATTTTATAACTTAGGATATTATTATATAACTTAGGATAGCGAGTTTCAGATTATATTGCAATTCCAAGCAGAGTACATACGTTCTTTATTATATAACTTAGGATATTATTATATAACTTAGGATAGCGAGTTTCAGATTATATTGCAATGTAATGTAGTGCATAACGTGCGTTATGCCACCGCCCCCTAGCTTTTTGGTTTTATTACTTTTTTGTATTATGTCTAATACAATCATATACATTTTTAATTACAGCTTGCAAATAATTGTTGGGACAATTTTTTTGTCGTAAGACGAATTAATTTATTAGACGAAAGAAAGCACGCGCAAATTTTGATTTATGACTTACGAGGCGGTGCCTAAGATTATCAAGAATACAATACTGTACCACATTAAAATTCTACTATACGGCGTGATAGAGATAGAATCCCCTTCGGCCGACACTCCTCGCTCGCACTCGCTCGAAGTTTTACCATAAGAATAACTAATAATACGAGTAATTATTAGTTATTCTTATGGTTTTACCATGCCTACCGAAGAACACCCGAACACCGAACATCAACAGTACGCCTCGCCGGCGCCGGCCGCCGCGCCAAGCATGTCGTCAAGCGGCCGAGAGCGGCCGCGATATTACGGGCTCACGCCATGTTTAGTGTCATGTGCCATGCTAAATTTTGCCGAGTAATGCGTACTGTTGCAGTACGCGGTCGTGTTATATTACGCGTTATGTATTACCAAGGATGATATAAAGTCTTCGTCTATGGTATTACTCACAGTACTTGTACTTACACATCTCTAATCCCCTCAAATCATAGATATAGAATGGAATAGATGGGCTATAAAAGCCGTCAAACATGAGGAAAAGAGATAAACTTATACACATTGCCAAAGGAAAGAAGAAGATGCCATCATTTTTTTTTGTCCTTGTCACCGTATATAGGTGAAACTGGTAGTGGGGATTGTTTATCACCAGCGTCTGGTGCTAAACAAATACGTGGAAGAATTTTGTTGTGTGAATTATAGCTTACTGTGTAATTATTTAACACTTTAATTAGTGTAATTGTGAACTATTTGAACATTTAAATCATGGTGCACTGCTCCATTTTAGGTTGTAATAGTGATAGTGCTAGAAAACAGGAAAATATAACCTTTTACAGGTAAGACCTAAATTGTGTCAATAAAAAGCTCCAAAACTATTTTTTAAATTATAAATACAAGTTATATTGCAATATTTTATCATTCTACTATAGTTCTCAATCATATTATGGGATTAAACATGAAATTTCAAACAAAGTAGTAAGGTTACTGTTAACCTAACAAGCTAGGAATGTCGCCATACAATATGGCCACGTATACAGCCAACGCGTATAACATTTTGCCGGGTTATAATGATACCAGTTACGCTACAACTATTTTTCCTTGATTCGTAGGTAATTTGTTACGTGAAAGGGAACTCACATATTAGTTTCTGTGTTACATTAATATTGACATATTTAAGTATAAAATTTTGAGCATTTTAGATAACAAAGTTAATTCTTTTGAAGTGAGACTTTCCATTTGCTTGTTTGTCTGTATTTAACAGATTTCCTTCGGAGATAACTACTCGAAACCAGTTGGGTTAAAGCTACTGGTCGATTGAATTGGCAGCCAACCAAGCATACCCGAATGTGTTCTAAGCATTTTGAACAACAGTGGATTCAGAAAAACAAAAAAGGCACTTTTCTTAGGAGTGGTGCTATTCCCAAACTTTTTTTACAGATCAGTAACTTATACATATTATATCTATATTTTTCACAAACCCAACTATTTTTATGGGGGATTTCGAATTTTATTTTACAGTTTTGGATTAACATGGGTAGGGTAGGTACCAAATCCTTTTCTACTATTTTGATATCATCATCATCATCACCACAGCTCATATACGTTCCCACTGAGGGGTTCGAGCCTACCCTATGTTAGGGTGATTAGGCCTTAGTCAACCACGCTGGCCCAGTGCGGATTGGTCGACTTCACATACATCATTGAATTTCTTCGCAGATGTATGCAGGTTGCCTCACGATGTTTTCCTTCACCGTAGGAGCGTCGGATAAATGTACATATGAAATTCGAAACGAAAAACACATTGGTACATGGCGGGTCTCGAACCCTGACCACCCGATTGGAAGGCAAGTGCCGAGTCCACAGCGCCACCGACGCTCCGACCAAACAAATTATTAATGGCCAAACATATTATTAATGGTTTGATTTTGGTCATTTTCTATTAATATAACAAGTCTGACCATTAGTACAGATACAGTTTAAAAATTTATTAATTAATATTTTTACTGTTGTAAAATTAGAACCTGCTTTTATTTTTAACCTGTATACATATTGTTTCAGGACGCATCGGTATTGGATTTCGGTTCAAATTTGAATACGCCCCGAAAGAGAAAAATGCGGCTTCAAATGCTGGGTTTGAAACAATCAGCGAGAAATTAAATAGACAATGTTTATTTTATATTATACATTTTCTAAATCTTCACAAATATTTAGTAAATGTGTAAATATTGGATTTTAAATAAACTGCAGAGATAAAGAAAAAACAATGATATTTTGATATGGCCAAACATATTATTAATGGTTTGATTTTGGTCATTTTCTATTAATATAACAAGTCTGACCATTAGTACAGATACAGTTTAAAAATTTATTAATTAATATTTTTAATGTTGTAAAATTAGAACCTGCTTTTATTTTTAACCTGTATACATATTGTTTCAGGACGCATCAGTGTTGGATTTCGGTTCAAATTTGAATACGCCCCGAAAGAGAAAAATGCGGCTTCAAATGCTGGGTTTGAAACAATCAGCGAGAAATTAAATAGACAATGTTTATTTTATATTATACATTTTCTAAATCTTCACAAATATTTAGTAAATGTGTAAATATTGGATTTTAAATAAACTGCAGAGATAAAGAAAAAACAATGATTATTGCCCGCTGTATTCTTAATCGAGCGACGATCTTCGCAAGGTACCTAGCTGGCAAAAGCTGGAAGCGAGTGGTCGCGGATCGTGCTCAGTGGCGAGCACTTGGAGAGGCCTATGTCCAGCAGTGGACGCGTGTGGATGATGACGATGATTCCTAGTATTTTTTCTTATATTTGTAAAAAATGTTTACATAATAGCTTAAATAAATAATAGTAAAATGTTTTAAAACGAAATATACTAGAGTAAATCCGAAAAGTGTAGTTTTATTTAAAAGTGTAAATAACTTTAGACTGCGGCGAAGGTTGAATGAAGAATTCAATAAAAAAAAATCGCATCTTCCTCCCACTTTTATTTTTTGAGACATATTATTGAGCGAGGGGCGCTCATTAAAATGTTTCAAAAAAAATACGTAGATCAATCAACCCTACTTTATGTTTATAGTGGTAAAAGCCACTATAAACAAAAGGAGGGTAAAACTTAAAGCAACACTGGTATACCCATCTACTTTAGGCAGGTATGACGTCATCTATGTCTGTCCCTTACGGGTATACGGTCACGTCCTATCTATTCATTCTTTATCTAAGATGTCACTACTGAGCTACATGTAAAAGGGAATGGAGTACATGCAGCCTTGGTGAGTGAAAGAAAAATTCTTGATACATAGGAATAATTCTGGTAAGTTCCTTAATTTAATACTTAAGACGGTAAAATCTATGGATGCTTCTTCAACCAACGCTGTGTGTTTTAGATACACATATAATATAACCTTTTACAGGTAAGACCTAAATTGTGTCAATAAAAAGCGCCAAAACTATTTTTTAAATTATAGATACAAGTTATATTGCAATATTTTATCCTTCTACTATGGTTCTCAATCATATTATGGGATTAAACATGAAATTTCAAACTAAGTAGTAAGGTTATTGTTAACCTAACAAGCTAGGAATGTCGCCATACAATATGGCCACGTATACAGCCAACGCGTATAACATTTTGCCGGGTTATAATGATACCAGTTACGCTACGACTATTTTTCCTTGATTCGTAGGTAATTTGTTACGTGAAAGGGAACTCACATATTAGTTTCTGTGTTACATTAATATTGACATATTTAAGTATAAAATTTTCAGCATTTTAGATAACAAAGGTAATTCTTTTGAAGTGAGACTTTCCATTTGCTTGTTTGTCTGTATTTAACAGATTTCCTTCGGGGAACCTCCTTTTATTTTTAACCTGTATACATATTGTTTCAGGACGCATCGGTGTTGGATTTCGGTTCACATTTGAATACGCCCCGAAAGAGAAAAATGCGGCTTCAAATGCTGGGTTTGAAACAATCAGCGAGGTCATCAAATAAAAAACTACGGCCAGTGCGTCAACCGCTTAGACGATTGGGAAAAAAAGTAGTCTAATTTTAGAAAATGTTTATTTAAAATTTAATATTATACATTTTCTAAATCTTCACAAATATTTAGTAAATGTGTAAATATTGGATTTTAAATAAACTGCAGAGATAAAGAAAAAACAATGATTATTGCCCGCTGTATTCTTAATCGAGCGACGATCTTCGCAAGGTACCTAGCTGGCAAAAGCTGGAAGCGAATGGTCGCGGATCGTGCTCAGTGGCGAGCACTTAGAGAGGCCTATGTCTAGCAGTGGACGCGTGTGGATGATGATTCCTAATATTTTTTCTTATATTTGTAAAGATGTTTACATAATAGCTTAAATAAATAATAGTAAAATGTTTTAAAACGAAATATACTCGAGTAAATCCGAAAAGTGTAGTTTTATTTAAAAGTGTAAATAACTTTAGACTGCGGCGAAGGTTGAATGAAGAATTCAATAAAAAAAATCGCAACTTCCTCCCACTTTTATTTTTTGAGACATATTATTGAGCGAGGGGCGCTCATTAAAATGTCTCAAAAAAAATACGTAGATCAATCAACCCTACTTTATGTTTATAGTGGTAAAAGCCACTATAAAAATAAAGTAGGGTAAAACTTAAAGCAACACTGGTATACCCATCTACTTTAGTTTAGGCAGGTATGACGTCATCTATGTCTGTCCCTTACGGGTATACGGTCACGTCCTATCTATTCATTCTTTATCTAGGCCTCAAATGCAGTCTTATCGGCTATCTCGTTTCCAGATATTCCTCTATGTGAAGGAATTACGTAGTATCTCTAATAAGTCTGTGGAAGGAATCCACATAAAATAAACTCCAATTCCTTTTTGTGAATAATGAAATAGTAACTCTTTAATGTTATGTACAATATAATTAGTTTTAAAGTGTACCTTATTACTCTCTAAACATTTAATTAAACTTAATGAATCAGTTAAAATCAAAAAATTGCTGTATCTACTTATAGTACTAATTTTTTTAATTGCTTCAAAGACTGCATATGCCTCAGCAGAAAAAATGCTACAATTACTATGAAGAACAAAACTTTGAGAGAACTTTATTTGTGGATCATATACGGCACTTCTTACATAGCTATCTCCTTTACTCCCATCTGTATAAAATTTATAATAGTTTTTATAACTATCCAAAAATGCCATCAGATCTTCATTATTACATACATTATAATTTATAATTTTTGTATTGAATAGCAAACTATTGTAGGATTTCTGGTATATTGGCCAATTATTGTTTTCATGTATCATTGAAAATTTATTTTGCATTTCCAGAAATACAAAAGGAAGTGAAGGGGATTTATTGTGTAGCAAATCATCGACTGCTATGAATGGAAATTTGGTTAACATGGGGTAAGGAATAATTTTTTTAATTACCTGTTTATTATTAGAAGCAAGTAATTTAACACAAAATCTTTCTGCAAGTACTAGCCTTCTAAGTATAAGAGGCATAATAACTGTCTCTACCTCCATCGCTCGTATAGGAGTAGAGCAAAATGCACCTGATATTATTCTCAAAGCTTTATTCTGAATCAAATCTAACTTATGTACATGCTTACTATCTAAATATGCTATTGAGCTATAATCAAAATGACTCCTTACTATAGCCTTGTATAAAATAGATAGAGTAACAGGCTGTAAATTATCAAATGCCCCTTGAATATCTAAAAATACACATACAGAACTTTGACCATTGCACTTCGCATTTTTCAGATCCTGTATAAGCGATGAAAAGCTTTCAGCACAACTCCGACCTCGTCTGAAGCCATATTGGATATTTGGGATAATGTTTTTTGATTCCACATAGTAATCAAGTCGAAGCTTAACCATATTCTCAAAAAATTTTCCAAGACATGATGATAATGAGATAGGTCTAAGAATCGGCACTATTAGGTGGTTTATTAGGCATACACACTGAGTTTTCCATGAGGCAGGAATTACTTGTTTTAACCAGAGATTATTAAGTATAGTTAAAAATATTTTTTGTGCACTAGTATTTAATTTTTTTATCAAAATGTATGGAAGGTCATCTAAACCGGGTGAAGTGTCTTTACGAGATTGAATACTTATTAAGAACTCTGACCATGAAAATGGTTCCAATAAGAATTTTGTTTCATTATTATTATTGTTGCGTTCAAAGTAGCTACTTAATTCTGAGTTACTATGATGCTCATTTGTTGTTAATTTTTCCAGAAATGGTTGAATAAACTCGTCAGAATAAGATTTGGTATAATTTTTAATTGCTCTGAATTTTTTAATATTGTTCCAAATCACTGAGATCGGAGTTGTTCTATTAAAACTGTCACACATTTTTTTCCGACCATTTCTCTTTTCTGTAGCTATAGTTTTCTTCTTGACAGCATCTAGTCTTTTATATGCAATAAAGTTTTCAATAGTAGGATCACGACGGTACAATTTTAATGCTTCATATGACTATTACACAATCTCGACATTTATCATTCCACCATGGTGTAGGTGGCCTGGTTTTATAAGCCGAAGATCTAATAAATTTTGGGATACACTCTAATTTAAGGGAATCAAGAATTTCGCAAAATAAGACATAGGATTCTATAGGCTTAACAGGATTAATATTTATGTTATTAAAACATGTTTTAGAAAGCTCATTATATTTATTCCAATCTGCTCTATTATATAAAAATTTTTGTACTGCAGTATTAATTTGATAACGACATACTGAAAGCGTAATGTCAGTAATTGTTGGGAAATGATAACTACCCATGTTATCATCGTGAACTGTCCAAGTACAAAAAGGTGCAATAATTGGACTAACAAAACTTACGTCAATAGCAGAAGCCTGACGATTTGGATATTTTAAGGTAGTGAAGTTGCCTTCATTTAAAATACATAAATCTAACTCGTCTAATAGATCATACACCAGATGTCCTCGACTTTTGGATGATGAGCACCCAAATGCTATATGATGTGCATTAAAATCACCAGATATGAAAGCAGGTTTCGGAATATTATTAATTAAATTGCGCAGCTTATTAATCCTAAAACGCCCACCAGAGGGTGGGCAATATACACATAAAATAGACAAGTCTCCTGATGAGGTCGATATACTTATACCTATTGATTGTATGTCTTCATAAAAATTCAAAGAAAGAGTTTTATGTTTTAAATATGGCCTAATAAGAATGGCAACGCCTCCATGTTCATTTTTTGCATTTTTAAAGTAAATGTTGTAGTTAGGTATATAAAATGGTTTATTATCTTTTAGCCAAGTTTCATTGAGCAAACAGATATCAATATTGTTATTTTGTAGAAATTGAATAAGTAATGGTTTTTTATTGTAAACACTTTGAGCATTAAACTGAGCAATTCTTAAGTTTTCAATATTATTGATTGTATTATTATCCATTATCAAGACAAATTTTTAAAAAGTAAATCTTTTATTGACGAAGTAGTAACTGGTACATCATTACCCTTATTATTAGCTAAATTTATTAATGTGCGAACTATAGCTGCTGTTAAGTTATCGCCTGTAGCTAATATGTTTTTAATTTCTACAGTGGAGAGAGATTTTTGTGTGACAGTTTTATTTACAAATGTTGTGGGAGAGCTTTTATTTACATTCTCTGAGTTTTTATTTACAAGAGCTGGAAAGTCTACTGAGTAGTTTTGTTTTATTTTAGAGTTTGCAGCAGTTGCATAAGTGACTCTTTCTTTCTTTTCATTTATTTTCTTTAATTTAAATGGACAGGATTTGGATATTGCCAAGTGAGGGCCACTGCAATTAGCACAGCAGAGATCATTTGGCCTATCACATTCCTTAAAACTATGGTCTCCTGCGCAAAGGCTGCATCTTTGTTTACCATTACACACTTTGGCCGAGTGGTTAAATTTTAGACATTTATAGCATTGCTGCAGAGGATCTATAATATATCCCATTCAAATACTCTGTATGAGAAAAGATCATATTGTACACTGTCTGGCAATACATTTGACAAAAAAGTGATACTGACTGTTTGTAGCGGAACCATTTCATTGGAAACTTTCTTCATGAATCTTCTGATTGTAATAATCTCATATTGTGACGAAAGTTTGGAATACAGGTCTTTGTTTGAGATATTTATTGGGACGTAACGTATTACACCCGTTTTTTCTATGTGAGCAGCTGGTATGTAAGCTTTCATATTATATTTTTCCAAAAAAGCAGTATTTGTTATGAAATTATTTGCCGTGTTATATTGTTTAAAGGCCACAGCAATTTTATTGGCATTTACTCTATTAATGGCCACAACACTCTTAATAGCCGACGAAAAAATATGGTTTAAATAAATAGGGCTCTTGTTGCCCAGTCTCTCTTTTCCAGTGCTTTCAACAAAAACTTTAAAATCCACTTGTAAAGAATTTTCGGGATAGAGTCTTTTATAGTTCGGTTTAAAATAGGGTAAATAAAAACTTTCCTCACCGCCGCCGCCTCCATCCTGGTAAAGTTCATCTTCCGAAGGCCTAGGTCGCTTGCCCGAGCTAGCACCCTGGATTTTAGAAGTGGCCAGGGGAGTTACACCCCCGGCCTCTTCGGAAAACATATTTTGTTTTTCAAGTATATCTCTATTTGTTATTTAAAAACTCAATCTCAAAATAATTTGGCTTAAAATTAAAAAATTTCAACAGAGCGAAAAATTTCTCTCCGATTCTTTCAAATTCCCGCCAAAGAATCCGTTTGACAGCTTTCATGGGCACACACCACAGACTAGAGTGAATATAATGAATATGTCTAAGGGTACGTTTGAAAACGAGTAATATTTACTCGGGGTAGAGCATAAATATAGAATGAAATAGATGGGCTATAAAAGCCGTCAAACATGAGGAAAAGAGATAAACTTATACACATTGCCAAAGGAAAGAAGAAGATGCCATCATTTTTTTTTGTCCTTGTCACCGTATATAGGTGAAACTGGTAGTGGGGATTGTTTATCACCAGCGTCTGGTGCTAAACAAATACGTGGAAGAATTTTGTTGTGTGAATTATAGCTTACTGTGTAATTATTTAACACTTTAATTAGTGTAAATGTGAACTATTTGAACATTTAAATCATGGTGCACTGCTCCGTTTTAGGTTGTAATAGTGATAGTGCTAGAAAACAGGAAAATATAACCTTTTACAGGTAAGACCTAAATTGTGTCAATAAAAAGCTCCAAAACTATTTTTTAAATTATAAATACAAGTTATATTGCAATATTTTATCATTCTACTATGGTTCTCAATCATATTATGGGATTAAACATGAAATTTCAAACAAAGTAGTAAGGTTACTGTTAACCTAACAAGCTAGGAATGTCACCATATAATATGGCCACGTATACAGCCAACGCGTATAACATTTTGCCGGGTTATAATGATACCAGTTACGCTACGACTATTTTTCCTTGATTCGTAGGTAATTTGTTACGTGAAAGGGAACTCACATATTAGTTTCTGTGTTACATTAATATTGACATATTTAAGTATAAAATTTTTAGCATTTTAGATAACAAAGTTAATTCTTTTGAAGTGAGACTTTCCATTTGCTTGTTTGTCTGTATTTAAAAATTTATTAATTAATATTTTTACTGTTGTAAAATTAGAACCTGCTTTTATTTTTAACCTGTATACATATTGTTTCAGGACGCATCGGTGTTGGATTTTGGTTCAAATTTGAATACGCCCCGAAAGAGAAAAATGCGGCTTCAAATGCTGGGTTTGAAACAATCAGCGAGAAATTAAATAGACAATGTTTATTTTATATTATACATTTTCTAAATCTTCACAAATATTTAGTAAATGTGTAAATATTGGATTTTAAATAAACTGCAGAGATAAAGAAAAAACAATGATATTTTGATATGGCCAAACATATTATTAATGGTTTGATTTTGGTCATTTTCTATTAATATAACAAGTCTGACCATTAGTACAGATACAGTTTAAAAATTTATTAATTAATATTTTTAATGTTGTAAAATTAGAACCTGCTTTTATTTTTAACCTGTATACATATTGTTTCAGGACGCATCGGTGTTGGATTTCGGTTCAAATTTGAATACGCCCCGAAAGAGAAAAATGCGGCTTCAAATGCTGGGTTTGAAACAATCAGCGAGAAATTAAATAAACAATGTTTATTTTATATTATACATTTTCTAAATCTTCACAAATATTTAGTAAATGTGTAAATATTGGATTTTAAATAAACTGCAGAGATAAAGAAAAAACAATGATTATTGCCCGCTGTATTCTTAATCGAGCGACGATCTTCGCAAGGTACCTAGCTGGCAAAAGCTGGAAGCGAGTGGTCGTGGATCGTGCTCAGTGGCGAGCACTTGGAGAGGCCTATGTCCAGCAGTGGACGCGTGTGGATGATGATGATGATTCCTAATATTTTTTCTTATATTTGTAAAAAATGTTTACATAATAGCTTAAATAAATAATAGTAAAATGTTTTAAAACGAAATATACTCGAGTAAATCCGAAAAGTGTAGTTTTATTTAAGAGTGTAAATAACTTTAGACTGCGGCGAAGGTTGAATGAAGAATTCAATAAAAAAAAATCGCAACTTCCTCCCACTTTTATTTTTTGAGACATATTATTGAGCGAGGGGCGCTCATTAAAATGTTTCAAAAAAAATACGTAGATCAATCAACCCTACTTTATGTTTATAGTGGTAAAAGCCACTATAAATATAAAGTAGGGTAAAACTTAAAGCAACACTGGTATACCCATCTACTTTAGGCAGGTATGACGTCATCTATGTCTGTCCCTTACGGGTATACGGTCACGTCCTATCTATTCATTCTTTATCTAAGGGGTAGAGTGAATTTCACCCGATAGCGTTCGAGAACCACCCGAGTGAAACCGAGGGTAACCGACCAATTACTCCGCTCGTATTTCTGAACGCATTAGTGAAGAGTAATTTTCGCCTGACAGGGGTGAATTTCTTTCGGCCCCCAGTCAGCGTTAAATTTTACCTGACATTGACAGTTGACTGTTCTGTGATCTGTGGCTATTGATTTTGTTTTTTCGTCGAAGTTAAAGTCTACAAATGTGAAGTAAAGCTTTGTGTAATTGTAAAATAAAGCAAGTTGGCGTTGCAAAACACAAGAAGTCTTATTATCGTTTTTAACTAACAGAACCCGTTTGAAAACTCGTGTAGTGCGAAAATCACTCGCTAGCGTTTGAAAACCAGTTAAACTTCTCTTTCTAGCAATATGTCTATCCTTTTCTTTTTACCGAGTGAAAACCTCACGGGTTTTCGAACGACCCCCGAAGCATGACCTCAGAAGAATAACTAAAGCATATGCTGTAGTGATTGTTCAGTGGGGCTAGCACGAAGGAGAATCGAAAATCGAATCGAAATCCGAAACGAGGAGTTTCTATGGCAATTTTATTAGTTCTGCTACTCACCGCCGTGGCGCTAATAAAATTGCCATACAAACTCCTCGATTCGGATTTCGATTCGATTTTCGATTTTCCTGCGTGCTAGCCCCACTGAGCGTGTGACAGTCTTGGGCAGCGGCCCGAAATCACAGATTAGAGAGAATATGTCTAAAGTCCGAAATATATAACAAGAGCGCGTTACCACGACCGATTGCCATAACTTTAAAAGAAGAAGAAGAAGAGGAGCGCGTTCAGAGCCTTCGCGCAAAGTACAACTTTTCGCTCTAACCCCGTTCAATGCCTTCGAGCGTTCAATGCCCGGGTGAAACAACCGGTCCGTTCAAGACTTTTGAGTGTCAGAGCGAGTTACAACCGAACAACCGTCGAATTTGATGGTTGTAAAACGCTCTGAAGTTTATTGCAGCTCTCCATGCCGACTAACGTTAGCGCGCTCACAGCATTTCAGGTCGCGTTTGAGCACGCTAATAGCGCTGATGGTGACTTTTTTTGATTTTCGGACAGCAGCCTTGCTTGAGAAGTGCCATTTTCCTTCTTTAGGGTAAAGCCATGGACTCCATGTCCATGGGTAAAGCAGAGGAACTTAAGTCCTGCAGTTTAATGTACTACGAGGTAATTTAATAGTACAGACATTATGCTATAAGTGCGGTATATTGGTTATAATTATAACTCATGAGGCGGAATTTCAACCCGAGCCGAAGGCGAGGGCATAATAGAGCCAAGTGTGTATAACCAATATACACAAACACAACCTGGCTCTTCAATGAAAATTGCCATATTCACTAGCGGGTGTGCGCCCCACGCGGCATCCTTTGTTTTCATTTTATAAAAGCGGCCAAGTGCCTGGGCGGCGCAGTACAAAGGCGATCTAAGCGAATGGACTTTTTTTTAAACAAAAGCCACACGCTTATTTTTCTGCAGTCGTTCTTTGCTGAAGGAACTACTTATTATATTTTCTGTGGCGGACTACTCGTCGTTTTCATAAGCTCGTATATATTGTGCAGAGAAAGGGTCTCGTTCTCGACGTGAAGTAGGAACGAGACATAATTCGCACACACGGACTAAGTGCGGATTGGCGAACTTCACATGTCTTTGGAGATTTTATTAGAGCTCTCTCGGACATAATAAAGGTTGCATGATGATGTTTTCTTTCGAAGTTAATAATAATTGGTTTGGGCCACTGGAATTTGAACTTGCGGTCTCTGATTCAGAGTCAGCTGGTTTAGCTTTAGGTGGCTTTAGTATCCAGCGGTAGTAGTGTCGGCAAATCGTTTATGTGTTAACTCCTCTGACCGAGTCAGCGAGTTGCTTTGCCCAAAACACGACTTGTCGATAATTGTAATGGGGTTCGGTAATGCATTACTTTGACTCACCTGTATAATATTGAGCTTCGCAATGGATGTAACGGGTGCTTCGCTTTGTAGACCATCTGTGTTCCTCCTGTTACCCGTTAACAGTTACAAGCCCTCGTTCATCTCCGACCTGTAGGTATTAAACGAACATTATTCCCATGCAATGGAATCTAAGTGCATAGGTTTACCTTAACACAACATAAGTACTGTTTGTTGTTAGTAAGTACGATTGACCGTCGTCACCTAAAGGCCCCTGCGTCCAAGTTCGCCGTAGGTTGGGTATCCCTTCTGCCGGCAGGCCCCACACAAGTTTGGGGGTACAACGAGACTCTGTACCTGTAGAAGAGCTACCAGGTATCAGTCATGGGTGCAAGCACCTTTTCAGAGTCCTTCATTATGAGTGTCTAAGTTGGTTTTCTCATAATCTGGTCATCATACCAAGTCCCGCAGGACACACACACAAGTTAGATAAGTAATAGATTAACCCTAGGCACTTAGCTTTCATCAACCCGTCAGTCCGGTCAGCTCCTCAAGTTAACAACTATTGAGCACTGATTCTACTTTATTAGACTTTCACAAGCTAATCAGAATCAAACTACATGAGTTACCCGCCATAATGTACAATCGACGCTTACTGCACTGACGTATGCTTAATATGGCTGTCATAAGGTCGGATGATGAATGAAGGATGTATAGACTAATACATTGTCTTTGCTTACCTTGTACAAAATATCAGTGTTGCTATATACAATATATATTTCGTGAAAGTGTCGCGACAAGTAGTATCTGGCCATCTAGCATGACTACCAAAACACGATATAATAAAGCGGTTTTTCACCGTGAACTATCAAAATACAATACGTTTTCTTAACAGATGTAACTTAATTTTAATTGTTGCTCTGGGGTTTCGGGAGTCCATGGGCGACGATAATTACTTACCATCAGGTGATACGTCTGCTCGCTTGCCCCCTATCCTATTAAAAAAATGTATCTATACATATATAAAATCTCGTGTCACGATATTTGCGAAAGTATTTAAGCTAAACTGTGAAAGTATTTAAGCGATTTTTATGAAAAGCGCTTTTTTATGAAAGCTATTTTTATGAATATTATATGTATATGTAGTTAGTATATGTAATTTAGTCTCACTTAACAATTGGATAGATTTTATCTCGATTTTTGACTTCAATATTTATTCATGAATTGTTTTAATTATTTGTTGGTTCCATAAGCGTCAAACAGATGGCTGTGAGTGAGTTTATCTATGGTTTATCTTTATCGTTATGGACACAACATTTTTATCTAGGTTAGGTAACCTTCCGGTAGATGTCACTGTGTTAATAACTAAAGCCAATGGAACGCGTAACCGGGTCAGCTAGTTTAATTTATTTTCAATGTAAGCAATTTAATTAAATTTTTGAGTATAACATAAACTGACATAATCTATAGTACTAATATTATAAAGAGGAAAGATTTGATTGTTTGTTTGTATTGGATAGGCTTCGAAACTATTGAACCGATTTTGATGAAAGTTGGTATAGGGATAGTGCAAGACCAGGGGAAGAACATGGGCTAATTTTCCTACGGGAAAAAAATCCCACGGGAAAACAAAAATAACGCGGGCGAAGTCGCGAGCGGAAAACTAGTACTGGCTAGTAGGTACTATTTTTAAATAGTGACAATTTCTCAAAGAATGCTTAACCACAGATAACATAATACTAATACTAATTCAAATAAGTTTGTGATTGTTAAACTGATCCTCATAGAGCTCTCGTTCCTTAGCAATCGACAAGACAAGAACAAGTAATGCCATCTATTGACGAGTGGCCAAACTAAATGGACACGAAGCATTTTAAAAACTTTGAGTTAGTTGACGAGCCCGCGAGATGGCGCGAGTTTGATTCTTTTATTAATTTAATGTTTGTAATAATATGCATTTTAGTGACTCAAAAATGTACCTACACCGTAATGCCGACTCAATTTTTAGTGGCTCAAGGCGCGGTTACATTATTTTGTAAAAAAAGTTCACTTGTGATAAATCACAAGTGAACAAAAAATTATGTGTTTATTTCCTAATGTTTAATTTAGTTTTTTAGTTTGTTTTGTTTAGTTTAGTTGTTTAGTGTTTAAGGTTCCTACTAGGTCCAAGTAGGAACCTTGTCAGAATGCCTCCCCACAAATGACATCTCCTGCTTATACTTGAATGAAATCATCAGAATTGATTATCTTCATCTACTAATAATCATTTAGTTAGCTGCACTTAGAACTTGGATAGCGCCGAACCAATAAAAAAATGTTTTTTACAATGACTGTATTGTTATCTCCGAGATTCAATAAAGATTGTGTACTTGTACCTACTCACATACGTAGTTGGCGTGACACCGCTGAACCTGGTTATCGTCGAAACGCTAATTGTAAACGCTCACTTCTTTTATCAGACCCATTTCTTGTCCTGATAAGATTAGAGTAGTCATATGCCCATATTCAGTGGTCTCATGAGCGTTTAAAGTGAATATTATTAATACGTAAATAAAGTATTTTTGTTGCATTTGCATTGGTATGGTGGAATGTCAATAAAGTTGTGAAATGTAGCAAGTGTGCGTCTTAGTTGTTCTCACAAATGTTACATACAAATCAAGATATGCTTGACCCTCGTAGTATTGCAGTCATGCATAATATAAGACCATTGGAGGTCAACCCTCCTCGCACTAGGAACAGATCTATGTCTTTGACAACTCGACGGTTGCTAAATGGATTTTCTAGAGCAGAACCAAGACTTTCATTACAATGCGAGGTGAGTAGTTGCTATTTCTTACGTCTGAAAATAAAGAAACTTAAGAACTCTTCCACGGTCACCATTTTTACAGGAGTAAGTATTAAAAAGTTTTTTTTTGTTTAGATATAATAAGTATTAATTACCTTTTACATATTATGTAATTACAATAGAGAAAATAATTTAAAGTTACTTCTTTTAGTCAATTTACGTTTTATCTTGTTCCATTTTCTAAAATTTAACATAATTATATTAGAAAAAGACAAAAGGCTTATAAACATAAGTCGACAATAAGTACATATTAAACAAGAGTCAAGGTCAACAAGTCGGACTTTTTGTCGTGTACACATTGAATTTCAATAAATATAAAATTAATTGACTTTGTAGAAAAAAACTGTTTAAAAAGAGTTTCTCACTGTGATTTAGTTGTTGTTTAAATTATGAATAATCGAGACTTTGATATTAAGGAGTTTCATCGAAAATAAACTTTTCACTTCTTACTTGTAAAGTTGTTCTTTGTGTTGAGAGAAAACTGCATGAAATGGCTTTTAATGCTTATGTGCACCAATGTGCACAAAGTAATTCCTTTTCTAAGGTTATGGCTATTAGGCCTTACGGCGACATACACATGTAATAAATGTGTTTTTATGACATTAAGATTTTATCTTAATTTAATTACGGCATATGTATTAGGTTATCTAAATTCAAAAATATTAAGCAATGTCTCTGTTATGGAAGGAAGTGCTATAAATGTATATTCTTGTTTTATTTCCTTGCAACCAAAGTGAAAAGCAGAGTGTAAATCTCGATCATAAAAGCTATTTTACCAACGACGTGCGTGACTATAATATACTAAAAAAGTTCGAATTCCAATTTTTTTCTTGAGCGCTAGACAGCTCAGCCAATCAAAACATTGGACATGTGGAGCTCCGCCATTTTAAAAGGAACGTCGCTTGATTTTCTCGAGTTTTCTTTTAATGAAATAATTATTTATATTCATCATCATCATCCTCATTTCAGCCAAGAGACGCCCACTGTTGGACATAGGCCTCCCCCAGGGATCTCCAAACCGATCGGTCCTGCGCCTCCCGCATCCAGCGGCTTCCCGCGCGACCTTCACCAGATCGTCGGTCCACCTTGTGGGGGGGGCCTACCATTATTTATATTAGATAAATAAATTTTCAATAAAATATTTTTTAATTTGAATAACTAATATTTAAGTGTTTATTTAGAACAAACAAAATGATATGTTAAATTCTATAATATACTAGCTTTCCGCTGGCTTTTCCTCCTGCGTTATTTTTGTTATCCCATCGGATTTTTTTTCGTGGGAAAATTACCCTATGTCCTTCCCCTGGTCTCGAACTATCCATATACCAACTTTCATTAAAATCGGTTCAGTAGTTTCGAAGCCTATTCAATACAAACAAACAAACAATCAAATCTTTCCGGTTTATAATATTAACTAGCTTTCCGCTCGCGACTTCGTCCGCGTTATTTTTGATTTCCCGTGGGAATTTTATATTTTCCCGTAGGAAAATTACCCTATGTCCTTCCCCTGGTCTCGAACTATCCATATACCAACATTCATTAAAATCGGTTCAGTAGTTTCGAAGCCTATTCAATACAAACAAACAAACAATCAAATCTTTCCTCTTTATAATATTAGTATAGATTAGTAGAGATGTGATTGAAAATAACATAAAAAATATATAAAAGAATAATGAAAAAGTCAGAAAAAGAAATAAAATCTAAAGTGGCACTCTTGGACTGCCGCATAGCATTTTTTATCAACTTATGCAATTATAATTATTTATTTATTTTATTTATGCAGTATTTTTTTTTCTTTGATATTAATTCAAGTTACACTTTTTGAGCGTGGTGACCGATAAGAAAACAATTTTTTTCTTTTATTAAATAAATGAGAAGTTAATATTGTTTAAAATATTTTTATTATCTTACAATACATGTAGGTTATTTAGGAATTTTTATCATTGAAACTATAGGTTTATGGTATGAAATAAGAAACATAAGTTTGAGACTTGATATCCTCTAAATATCTGGAAAATACCGCGTCAAAACACCGTGCCGAAGTCTGCCGAACTGAAACGACGCGACGTTAGACGATGCACGGCTTTCAACGCCGCACCGCTGTGCCGCAGGCCTATTCTCTAACTTCGGTTGCTAACTAGTACTGTCATTTTTGAAAGGAACTTATCATCCATTACTGCTATCATGAACGCTGCCGTAAGACATAAGATCACCTAACTAGTAATGGATATAAAATGTCTTTCAAAAATGTCAGTTCTAGTTACCAACCGTAGTTAGCGAATAGGCCTGCCGGTCGGAGTGGGACGTGTTAGGTTTTTTCGTTACGGAATTTCTTGATTCAGTCACCGCGCTCAAAGCCCACGATAAAAGCTATGCAATAGCTTAAAACCAAATTTAAAATTTGATATTGACGTCGACTACTCCCAAGCTCTCGAGCAACATTAGCCTCGTTTTGCGTTTCGTTTAAGAAATGTTGACATTTTTAGCCGCGCTAATTGTTACAAATGAAACGGAAGGTGCTGATTTTTCGTGCTGAATTTTGACACCTCGCCTACTTCGTCCATTCGTGGTCCATCCATTCACTTAAAATGTCATAAATCAGAACTGGCTAATACTATAAATATATTTCAATTAATTTTTTAAATCCGCTGAAAATCCTTTTTGATTAATGAAAAAAAGAATCCAAATGTCAAATTTGAAAGCTGTCAAAAAGTGGTATCAGAGGACCCATCTACTAACATGGGTATTTGATGCTAGCATTTCGTGTTAAAAATGCTTAAATGAAACGCATGACAACCAGCAAAAAAAACTAGCATCACCGCTAATGAAACGCAGAGATGCTAAAAATGTTGATATTTATGGCTAAAATGCTTATCTGGAACGGACCGTTTATATCCATTACCGCGGCCGTACCGCCTACCTCAAAGCGATCACTCGCTATCGTTGTCATGACATTAGAACATTAGTTTAAATGTCACAAGGGACATTAGAACTATTGTTCTAATGTCACGATAGCGATAGCGAGTGATCGCTATGAATTAGGTGGTTTAGTGATCTTATGTGTTACGGCAGCGTTCATGATAGCAGTATTGGATGTTAAGTTCCTTTCAAAAATGACAGTTCTAGTTAGCAACCGAAGTTACAGAATAGGCCTGCTGGTCGTAAAATCTATTTAGTAAAATCGCACTATTTACGAACCTTTATAACCAAAAACCGTTTCCATTACAGTCAAGGTGTTGTCAAAATATATGAGAATGGAAACGTTTCTGCCCTGCGTTGATCGACAAAAGCATCTGTCCTTTTCACTCCTTAGAAATATTTGCGGTGCGAGCATGGAACTCTCGATAAACAAAATTTGACAGCAAAGATCGACATACTCGACAAAAATCGACAAATTTGACAGATATTCCTAAGGAGTAAAGAGGACAGATGCTTTTGTCGATTGGTATATGTCGATCGATAAGTCCATACTCGCAGGGATGTCTTTATCAAATTTTGTCGAGTTGTCGATCTCAGTTGTCAAATTTTGTTTATCGAGAGTTCTATGCTCGCAGGGCATTTTGGTTATAGGCTCAGAATATAATTTAACATCTGACAGCTGTCAAGGTGTTGTCAAAATATATGGGAACGGAAACTTTTCAAGGCCCTAGACAAATGCCACACGCTAACTTTTTCACAGTCGTTCCGCAGAAAAAATGTATGGAAATGACATTAGCTTACGACAACCTCACGCTATTTTTTCCGCAGCTAATTTCAATTTCATAATATTTCCTGAGGAACGGCTGCGGAAAAGTTAGCATGTGGCATTTGTCTAGGTGGGCTAATTTGGTTATAGGTTCCGTGGGGCTAGCACGTAGGAGAATCAAAAAATCGGAATCGAGGAGTTTGTATGGCAATTTTATTAGCGCCACGGCGGTGAGTAGCAGAACTAATAAAATTGCCATACAAACTCCTCGATTCGGATTTCGATTCGATTTTCGATTCTCTTGCGTGCTAGCCCCACAGAACAACAATGCTTTAGGTATTGTAACAAGTTTTTATTAAATGGGTATGAATGTATATTGGGTACCAATAACAAAAACACAATTTAAAATTTTTTTGTCTGTCTGTCTGTCTGTTTGTTCCCACTAATCTCCGGAACGGCTGGGCTGATTTTGACGGGACTTTCATTAATAGATAGCTCATTATATAAGGTATAACATAGGCGACACGTTTAGCGCAGAGGTCGAATGATCACCTACTGCGCAACAGGTCGCGGGTTCGATTCCCGTACGGGACAAATGTTTTGTATGGCCTACAGAAATTTGTTCCGGTCTGGGCGTATGTGCATGTGATATTCTATGTTTGTAACTGCACCCACGACACAGGAGAAAATCCTAGTGTGGGGCGTCGTTTTTAAAAAAAAAAAAAAAAAAAAAATTTGGCTATTTTTTGCACAAGAGTTACTATTCCACGCGGACGAAGTCGCGGGCACAGCTAGTCTATACTAATATTATAAAGAGGAAAGATTTGATTGTTTGTTTGTATTGAATAGGCTGCGAAACTACTAAACCGATTTTGATGAAAGTTGGTATAGGGATAGTTTGAGGCCAGGGGAAGGACAAAGAGTATTTTTCCTACGGGAAAATATAAAATTACCACGCGAAAACAAAAATAACGTGGGCGAAGTTGCGAGCGGAAAGCTAGTTAGTATACAGAATGATCCAGAAGCCGACGTCAAGCCGAAAGCAGGTAATTTACACCCTGTGACGGTTTTTTCACTGTTGTTGCTACAATTCTTGACTTTTCTAAACATTTTCTTTTGTTTTGTAATCCTGAATAATGTTTCTGTATACTCTAATCTAAAATTTAAAGCCAGCTGCTCCAAATTAGAAGAATATGCCATTTTTATCTAAATTAAATATTCAAAATAAATTTTTATTTATATGACAAATGATTCAAAAAGTATTCTTTTAATTTGTGTTTTATATTTTCTTTTGTAATTAGATTTTTTATTTTGGGGGGTAAGTCATTCATTAATTTCGGTATTAAATAATCAATCAATTGTTTTCCGTATAGGTTGCTGTATTTAGGTAATATAAATATTTTTTGTGCCGCACCACGTGTTCGTTTAATATGCTGTTTGAAAGTTAGTATGTCTTGATTAAAGAAATTTTCAATTAGTAGTATGTATTTGACTTGTTCTTGAACTGGTATAACTCCACAGTGAAAGAAAAGCTGGGTATAGTCTTCTTCATATTTGGTTTTTATTTTATAGGGCACTATGGCTTTTAAAATTCTTAGTTGTAAGGTATATATAGTATCAAGGTGTGATTTAAAGGTTCTGCCGTAACTGCTCAATCCATAAAATATCATCGTTTCACCTAGTGCTTTATAAAGGTATAAGAGAGTCTTATAGGGTATTTTACGTCTAACAAGTTTAAATTTTGCGAGAATAGCTCTTAATTTATCACTTATATAATTAATATGACCCGTCCACTTCATGCGATCGTCGATTATAATACCAAGATATTTGTGCTTGTTAACCATGTCTACTGGTGCACAAGTGCACTTTGCAGGATTTGAATGTAGACATGAGTGTGAATGTGCAATCAGTTTATGATCAAAGGTCTGGCTTCTGTTTTGGCTAGAACTTATGTACATTAGTTTGGTTTTGCCAGCGTTTAGGATCAGTCCGGCATCATGGGACCACTTTGCCAATGATGTGAAATCTGACTGCAAATTTTCAAGTGCTATATTTATATCTTTATTTGCAGATATAAGACACGTGTCATCGGCAAACTGAAAAATATCACATTTTTTTATAATATTTATGGCGTTGTTAACGTATGATATGTAATGTAAGGGTCCTAGAACCGATCCTTGTGCTGTGCCGTCACATACTGCAATTTCTTTACTAACGTTATCACCAATCCTTACAACAAATGATCTTTCCTTGAGATAGTCTTCGCACCACCCACTCAACGGTCCCCTGACACCGCAATCATTCAGTCTATCTATTAGGACATCATGTTTAAGTGTATCGAATGCCTTACTGTAATCTATGAATACGACCAATACATGTTTTTTAGTGTCGAGATGTTTATATATATCATTAGTAAATTTTGAAAGTAATTGTGTTGCGCTTTTACCAGGTTGAAATCCGAATTGCTTATCTGTAATTATACTATTTTCCCTATAGAATGTGTTAATTTGTTTTGATATAACTTTTTCAGCAATTTTATCTAAAGTGGGTAGTATCGTGATTGGTCGATAGTTGTCGTAGTTGTTATGGTCACCCTTTTTATATATTGGCCTGACTACTCCAGTTTTAAGTTCTTTAGGATATTTGCCCTGTTTGACGGATTCATTTATTTATTTATTAATTAATTAATTGTTTTTTTTTCCAAAATTGGCATGATAATGTAATAAATGTAATAATTTAGTAATACTTGATTTCTATTATAACTTAATTGCAATGATGTTTTTTTATATGTATAATTTTAATGATAAAATTTGTATTTTTGATATTAGGTATAACAAATCAACATTAGAATTATTATCTAACACACCCTCTCACACTCACACACTCACATTCATTTCAAGCAAAGAGAGGTCACTTTTTCACTCTAGTAGTAGGTATTTCAATGTGTATTTTTTATTATTTAATTGTAAAATTAATTTAATGTAATTTTTGTAATTTTCTTTTTGTTATAATTATTCTAATTGTCACCAAAGCATGTATTTTATGGATAATAATAGGGAGGGCGCTGCAAGCCGAAATACAGTATCTTACTAGTTCGGCTGCAGATGACTTTAAATGCTTATCTAGTTCGAATTAAATTTAATTATAATGAATGTTTTGTAGTATTAGAGTAAGCAAATATGAAATTGTAATTGGACTATGAATAAATTATTAAATTAAAAATTCCATAGAGCCAAGTAGAGGTACAACTGGATCTGAAACAACAAAAATAATTATCAGTTTAAAGTACTTCGATCATCAAAAACACATTCTTTTACTCTAGTATTGTCAGTATCTTATTTAATTTATTCTGGGAAGAGTTTTAAAAATGAAAACATTCTTAATAAAGTATAAAATATTATTTATTCATTAAAAATTAACTTGACAAAAAAAAAAAAAAAACAAAATCATTTGCTTCTTTTATTCTTTGCCTTAGGTGAGTCACAGTTTCGATTGGCTTTGCGTAAACTTTTTCTTTCACCGCTCCCCAGTAAAAGAAATGTAATGGATTTAAATCTGGGGAACGGGCTGGCCACGAGATAGTACCAGATCGTCCTATCCATCTGCCTGGGTATTCCTCATCGAGATATTCTCTTACTGAGCTGGCATAGTGAGCTGGGCAACCATCTTGTTGAAACCACATATGTCTTAGAATGTTAAGTGGCACATATTCCAGTAGATATGGTTAATCATTTTGTAAAAAATGTAAATAAACTTCACCAGTCAAGGCGTCTGGCAGCTCAAAAGGACCTATTATTTGTCCATTTAAAATTCCGGTCCACATATTCACTTTAAATCGATATTGTGATCTATCTTGACTCATCAAATGAGGATTTTCGATATGCCACTCGTGTAAGTTGTGTAGGTTCATGTAACCACCTTTTTTAAATGTCGACTCATCTGACCACAAAAATTTTTCGAAGAATCGCGGATCTTCTCTGTGTTTTTGTAGCATTGTTTGACAAAAAGCAACACGGGGTCGATGGTCCCGGGGTAGTAGAGTTTGTAGGGTCGGGTGGTTGACAATGAACCAGAAGTACAGAGTGAACCATGCAAATAATTCAGAAATGTGATGTTGCCGTTTGGTGCAAACTACATTAGGGTAAGCGTCTTTACGGAGCCCTTCCCCCTCCCCAGTCGACAGCGAGCTAGCGGCGCAGACGGTGGCGCGCGTCTGTGTTTTGTGTTTTTCAACCGAATTTCTTATTAAAATAACGTAAGTAGCATTTCGTCTCATTTTACTTGTGTACACAGCAGCTGAATTTCAACTGGCTTGATAAATTACTTGTTTTTTTACGCTTTCACTTAAAATAGTTTCGTTGAACACATCGTATTTGTGCATATGGCTATTTAACTTCTAAATTTGTAAGTGTGGGGTGGTACAGAATGAACCACTTTGAGAGAGTACACAATGAACCAGTGATTCATTGAGTACTACCCTTGGTCCATTGAGTATCACCAATAGTACATTGAGTATTAACCCAGATAATTTACTTTTTATACCTACTTTTTTTACTAAATCAAAACAATTCTAAAAACTTTTCAACATTTCAGGATGGGCCGAACAAAATTAGATAGATCTGCGAGGAAAAAATGGTCCCACTTACCTGAAGCAATGATGACTGCTGTCAATTCACATCTTAGCGGCATGAGCTTGAGAAAGGCGGCAAAAGATAACACCTACCATATCCAACATTAAGGAGATATGTGATAAAATATAAGAAAGACAATTCTGCTTCGATGGAACCAAACTACAGCGTAAATAAAATATTCACGGAGGAGCAAGAAACATGCCTAAAGAATTATACCTATTCTTGATTGTGCCATCAAATTTTATGGCTTTAATACAAATAAATAAAGTGGTATATAATAAAATTACCCCACAAGTTGGAAACAAAAGGGACTGGCGGGAAAGACTGGTTGCGTGGATTTAAAAAAAGGCACCCTGATTTGTCCATTAAAAAAACAGAAGCGTGTAGTATTGCACGAGCCACATCATTCAATCCTACGAATGTCAAATCATTTTTTGACAATCTACAAGAAGTGTATGGAAGATTTCCACAATTTGGTAACGGCACTAGAGTTTAATTTGGATAAAACATCTACTACTACTGTACAACGGCCTGGAAAAGTGATAGCCCAAAAAGGTAGAAATATCGCAAAGATTACTAGTGGTGAGCGTGGGATTTTAGTTACTACGTGTTTCATCGTTAACGCAATAGGATACGCGCTCGCACCTGTAATGACTGATTACTTACGAAATTAGACTGAAAAAAAGATCTCATTTAGTGGTACCTACTTATTATGATTAAGAAAATAATATTATATATAAATGTTACCTCTACTTACAAAGTTATTGCTTGTTGATTACTACCAACGTAAAAAAACTGTTGATTTATGATATTAATGTTAGTTTCTTCAATGCTTACGATATCTTTTTATACCAAACATGACGTTTCTTGATTATAATTATAAATAAATGGGTACTTTAAGATCGTGATAAGTGAGTTTATTTTACTTCATTTATTATAATCCAAGAATTTTATGCATTGGTAATTATCATGGTTCATTGTTTACGCACACAGTTCACTGTGTACCAGCCCCCGGTTCATTGAGTACCATTGGGTGTACACAGTGAACCATTTCCCAAAAAATAAAAAATAAAAATTTCATCAGAAGTTATGGCATTTGAACAAAAACGAAGTACTACATAATGTAGCCAGATATATTATCTACAATTATAGGTAAAAAGTATATACTAAGGCCTGCTAGGAGTACCATTACAGCTCTTGAAAATTTAGGTGGTTCATTGTCGACCAACTTACCCTACTCGCTGTACGTGGTACGGGTGTAGCTGATTTCTTTGCAAAATCCGATGGGCTGTACTTTTGGGTACTCCTGTGCTTCTCTCTATTCCACGTACAGAAATACTCCGATCTTCTTCGACAATGTCTAGTACAACGTCCTCGTAAGGGGGACGAAATCTTTTTTCACTATGTACTTGTGTATGTACAAAAAGATGTGAGACTCGCCGTCTCTGTCACGTTAGCGTCACTATCTGTCTCGCTCATACTTCGAATCTCTCCGTCTCTGTCACGTTAGCGTCACTATCTGTCTCTCTCACACTTCGTAAAATGACTCTCCCGGTCTCACTCAAACTAGAATGTTAAAGTTACAGCCTTAAAGCAAACCATGGGTACATTAGAATAAATTTTAAGTACGTAAGAAAAATTTGTTCAAAACTGCCTGTTTTTGGAAAAAAAAATATTGTCTGCAATCGTAGAAATTATCTACCAGGTATCATACAATTTTAGAATCCTTATTGAATGCGCCAACAGTTACTTGCCAAACTCGCATAGGTAGTACATTTTTTTTTCAGTACAGCTTGTTAAAGCTATGCGAAAAATTAATTTTGAATATTTAATTTAGATAAAAATGGTATATTCTTCTAATTTGGAGCAGCTGGCTTTATATTTTAGATTAGAGTATACAGAAACATTATTCAGGATTACAAAACAAAAGAAAATGTTTAGAAAAGTCAAGATTTGTAGCAACAAGAGTGAAAAAACCGTCACCGGGTGTAAATTATATCGATTTTTTAAAATGTTAGATTTTTTTTAAATAGGTGACTTAGATTTTTTTAAAAAAAATTCTGATAACATATATGAGTTAGTCTACCGCCTGCTTTCGGCTTGACGTCGGCTTCTGGGACATCCTGTATATTAGTGTTACACTTCAAAAGAAAATGTAAAAATTTGAGGGTTTTCTTTTCTATTTTTATGATTGAGACAGTTATCATCCATAACAAATACTATAATGGTGTCGATTCAGACACACAACTTAATTAAACTAAACTAATTTGACAGGTCTAAAAATAAAGCTGTCACTTTTAATCCTTTAAAGAAAAAGAAAGATGGCGATATTTTTAATCCTGTCAAATTAGTTTAGTTAAATTAAGTTGTGTGTCTGAATTGATACCAATATCGATTTATTTTGATGATTCATTAATCGATCAATCTTATGAATACAAAAATCTGCATGAAAAGGAAGTGTTCTGCGTGTTGTGAAAAAAAGTGACAAATATATCTGTCAGCTGTCATTGCAGATGTTCCTTCGCAATATTTTCGTTTTTTATTTCCTTTATTCCATTTATTTGCGCAATAAAAACTATATTTTTTATGATTTTAATGTTAACTTTAATCTAATAAATGTGTCAATAAACTTTTGTAATGATAAAAATTATTAAATGAATAGTGAAGTGTGCCGTACTGTATCGTCGAAGAAACGTGTCACGATCTTTTACAACTGTTGTTCTAGCCGTTATTTGCTAGAAGGAATGTGAATTGTTTTCCGTTCCAAAAGGAAAAGTTATATTTTCTCATGGGTGATGGCTTGGCAGTCGGACACACGTGTAAGATTCGCATAAAGATTTTCTACAACTTCTTATTCTTTGATCTGACTCGGTAAACACGTCCTCGCTACTTGATTAACATTGAAGTCACAAACTATAAAAATTCTTCATTGCTTAGCCATGGGCGTGCTTAAGTATTTTAAGATGCCCAGGAATTTATTGATATGGCCGCAAATCACAATTAGGATTGGTTATTTGATGTAGAAGATGAGTCATGTTTTTAGTTGTTTATATGCAATGTACTATCAATTAGGTACATTTTGATATTGTTGTGTTTCTATATTGATAATTGTACATTTTTATGTTTTGATAACTTAATGATTATTTGTTCATAGTAAAAATACTGTCTGTTTTTGTCAGAATAGATTTCTCTATTAAAACAATAGTAATTAATGTGAATTCTAAGTATATTAAAGTTTAAAGCATAACTGAAAGGGTTTTATATTAATGACTGGTAAAAAAAAAGTAATTAATTTTATTCTCTTGATATAAAAAGATGTAAAGAAGTATGTAATACACATTTCTCTAACAGGGAGCTCTTGGCCTCTATCTCACCTGATGGTAAGTGATGATAAGCCTGAAGATGGAAATGAGCTGCATCTGGACTCAATTGAGGAACTTGATATCTTATTTCTAATTGTTGAACCACAACAATGCTATTCACATTGTCTTCATACATTTACTATATCATATAAGCATAATAATTGATCTAAGTATATTAAAAACTAGCTGTGCCAGCGAACTACATTTCGCCATATATTTTTTACTCGCTTTTGCAATATTTGTCATTGATGCTCAGCGGACCTAAAAAGACCGCATCGCAGAATCATAATACGAATCACATTATGTATCATATTATGAATTGAGTGCAATTCATCATAAGCAAATTCTATTTGACAGCTTTGTATGAATATTCGTAAAATGGTCCCAATTGACACTTTAGCAATGCCTAATTTGTGGATCATATTACGAATATTCATACAAAGCTATCAAATAGAATAATTACTTATGATGAATTGCACTCCATTCATAATATGAATCATAATATGATTCATATTATGATTCTGCGACGCGGCCTTATTAGGTCTGCAGCTCCTATTAGTCATAGTGTGATGTTATATAGCCTAAAGCCTTCCTCGATAAATGGACTATCCAACACAAAAATAATTTTTCGATTTGAATGAGTAGTTCCTGAGATAAGCGCGTTCAAGCAAACAAACAAACAAACAAACTCTTCAGCTTTATAATATTAGTATAGTATAGATGATGTGAACTTTAAATATCATGTGTAGATTGATATCCTCAATGCAGTAGTTGCACACATGCAAATTGCAAAAACATGGTTTATTAGATTTAACTAATTCTAACATAAACAGTAAATCATGCTTAATGAAAAAGAATTATTCATTTGATTATGAAGTGTTTGCTTTTTTCTGATAGCTAATGATGAAACTTTTCAGACTGACGAAAATAGCTCTCTGCTTCGTCTGAAGATTATAGGAGCATATTCATTGGCAAAAAAGGATATTTTTGGTGCTAGGTAAGCATATTGTTTCCAAGTTTATGATTTTTTAAGTTTCCATGAAAACTATTAGGCTAGTGTGATATAACGGGTGGAATCCTCATCATTTTCAGTTAGTTTTTTACTTAGTTGACAAACACGCAGGCTGCCCACTTGATGGTAAGTGTCTATAGTATGTGTGGTTCCTGTACGAATATCTAATTGGATGTCAATGTACATTGTCAATATGTAACATAAAGTGTCAATTAACAATACCCAGTAATTTCACTGCTTGTCCAACCCTTCACACTGGAACACAACAATGCAAGCACCGAAAATAAAAATCTAATAGTAACCCATATCTAGCAGCAATTTTAAAATCTTTTCACAAGTCAATGTATTTTTTATTATTTCAGTGATCCTTATGTGCGAATTGAGCTGCAGAAGGTTGATGGGGATGTTACACTGGAGACATTTCTTACCAAAACCAAGAAAAAGGTATTTTTACAGTTACAACAATAATCACCTAACTAGATGCTTTAGTAGTCTATAATAATAACATTAATATTCTAGTCGCGTCATTAAGTAATAAATATTATTCTTGATTTCTTAATTTTAACTTGTTTCCTTTCAGACATTAAATCCAGTATGGAATCAGGAGTTTGTATTCAGAGTGAGTAATATAATAATTTGGATGATTTTTTCCTTATTGTGACAATGCAGAGTTGAGATAATTAAATAAGTATGGTGAAAGGTGCAGGATATATTTTGGAATGTAAATACATCCATTACTTAGACACTAAAACTTTGCATTCTACTGTTCTTTTTAACCGACTTCAAAAAAGGTGGAGGTTATCAATTCGGTTGAATTTTTTTTTATTTTTTTTATGTTTGTTACCTCATAACTCCGTCATTTTTAAACCGATTTCCAAAATTATTTTTGTATTCGATAGAGTATACTGCAAGGGTGGTCCCATGGTCACCAAAGTCAGGATCTGATGATGGGATCCCATAGAAAATAGAGGAAAACATTAATGTATGACAAATTTTAACACTTTCAAGGAGATCATCGTTTGGCGCCGACTTCAATATAGAAGTGTGATGTTGTCTGTACCTATTCTTATATTATTTTTAACTTTTTAGTGTTTTTGAAGTCGGTTTTATTTTTTGTAAAAAAAAATTTGTCAGCTGATATGTATTATAAAGTAAAGTAATAAATAGACATAGCAATACATTTTATCCAATGGTAGAATAGACAATGGACAATTAATTGCCACAAAATTTTTATTGGCAGGCAAATGTTATTTTACTGTTGGTTATCCAGCCTATTGCTCCACATTGGCCCATGTGGTTGAGGTATGAGCTGATTATTTTAAAACCAATGTATTTGTGAATAAAATGTAATCCTGATCCATACATTCAGTTAAAATCAGAAAACAAAGTAATTTCTTTGGGATAAATTGTTGTTGTTTCAAAAATAGTGCAAGCAACCAAAGAGCTTGATAAAAGTGTATGATAAGCTTTATGGTTCTCAGTAATGTCCAATTTCACTAGAAAAGAAGTCTAGTACTGACAATTTTATTTGACATCAGGTGCTCCGATGTTTCTATGGCAGTCCAGTGCTATAAAGAAAATCTTCCAACAGATCCGGCCACAAGAGCACAAGTTGCTGATCCAGGTCTTTGACGAGAACCGCCTTACGCGCGATGACTTCCTAGGCATGGTGGAGGTGCCTCTGGCAACGCTACCATCGGAGTCCGCGGGCAGTGCGCGGCCCGCCCTTGTTAAGTACCCGCTGCGCCCGCGCAGGTCTGTGTAAGTGATCCGCTGCATGCCGCCATCCCTTTTGTTCTCTTTTGTTTCCTAGCAGTGTGCTTCTCAGTATCATTGATTGTTGTTGTGTTTAGCTGATTTTTATGTTCTACTTTAGTAAGGAAAAAATGTGTAACTTTAAAGTAGACAATAAAGAACCGACGATTTGGAGATTGCTGAAAGATTCTGGATATGAGCAGTTCAGGATGTGAATCCTTTTAGATATTCTTTATGTTTAATGCTGGCAATGATTCATAAATTTATATAGGGATATCTGTAAAGCACCTGCAACCTCGCAGGATTAGATAGCTAACATCATAAACGACAACGTTTTTTCTACGACTTTTGACAATTCGTTAGATTTTATTCTCATACAAAAATAAATTGTAATTTAATATACCTCTAGAATGTTTGGAACTCTACATAAGTGGTAAGGATTCTAAGCCCGCCAGGCTACCTACCACCTTTTGACCTAAGTTTGACGTCGTAACAACAATGTTAGTAACATTGTAGTGTTCTGACATTTAGAGGTAAGATAGTCAGCTCCTCGGTTGTTGAAGATTCTGGGTCAAGTTAATCTGTGAGACATTTATACTTATATTGATGTGATGATGATGTCATAAGCAGAACAAACTGTCAAAATGTGATTCCATAAGCATTCCCATTTCCAACAGCTTGCCAAAATGTTTGAATGACTATAAGACCTTCTCGCCTTTTGGTATTGACGCATTGACGCAATAAAGAACCAATAACAATAATAACAAATGATAGTTGATTGCATTGTGGTTATTATAAAATTGTAATTCGCTATTAACAATTACATAAGAAAAATCAACAAAAAATTTTTCATTCAATTTACTTTCGTTGTGTACTTTTGATAAGTGTGTTGTGTGAATATTGTATTTATGATAACTTTATTTATCTTAAGTCGTTTTAAATAACTCAAATATTTATTATAGTCCAAGAGCCCGCCGTATCAAAACCTTGGTATCAAGGCATAGAATGAGACAAAAGATTGATCAGTATTATTATTGGGGTGTCAACAATAACTAGTTCTTAATTTAGCTGCATCATAGGCGCGGGCTTTCGGTCTATTAGTGTAGCATTTTAACGTTTTAGAGTTTGAAATTAGGAGTAGATACTAGTTTGTGATATTGTGTTTTGTTAATTTTCTCTATAGAGATATAGTCGATAATTAAGAATATTCATTTTGTCGTTAATATAATTTCTTGCCATTGCTTTTGTTGTATACTGTAGTTAGTAATATTATCATTCCATGGGAATGAGGGAGTTTTAGGTAGTAAATTAAAAAAAAGAGACTACCAATGCCTCATTTGTAATAGGTTTATTTAAAAAAATATTGTGTTGACAACACATAAAATAAACTGTGGTTACATAATATAAATACATTTTTTGTATGTGACTGCATTTTCTTTAAAAAATGCTAAATAACTTGAAAAATGTTGAATAAATCATAATTAATTTATTTAGCATTATTAAAACAAAATGCAAAGTCGCCTATAAAAAATGTAAGTTTGCCTTATTAGTAAGCAGTTTCAAGAAATTTGTGAAGCGTTCTGAATTGGATGTTAATACGTAGTAGTTATTAACAGTGAATAAAGACCACTTTGGCTTTACGAAGAATAAAGGAAGTCAATACAGCTAAGAATTTCGTCGGGGCTGGTAAGGGCTCGGTACCCTAGTTGGTCAAGGCGTCAACACGGTATGTGCCGGCCCGAGGCAAGTTTTAAGATGGAGCGAGTTCCAATTAAGGCCCCCCCCTTGCGCCCAAATATTAAAAAAGCGAGGATAATTTTTGACCACCGAGGCTCCTCCTGAAACTTGGTGGCGTCTAGAGCGGCCGCTCTGTTCGCCGTATGGTAACCCTGGTTGGAGGCGCGGGTTCAAATCCTGAGACGATTTTTTTCATTATTGATTTATTTATCAATATAAATACAGTTTATTTACAATCTGTGCTGTAATTAAGCCAATTTTTTGAATTATCTCAAAATAAAACAAAATTCCAAAGCCGATAATTATCGACTTTGGAATTTTGACTAGTGAAATTGACAACAGAATGTAAATAGCGCGCGGCTTGTTGACAGGCTTGGAATATTTATTTATCTATTATTCATAAAATGACTCATTGAGTGTGCCAGCAACAGGAATATATTTCTGTACTCATTCAGAGTGATTTTGTTGTAGGTATCACATTGAAATTTTTTTATGATGTCTAATTGTTGACAAAGTAATTTTGAATTTTATACTATTTTAAAATCTATTTATTAGGCTTTCGTGGCTCATGATGTCAGACAATATCAGCCTAATAGAAACCTTCCAACCTTCATTCAATTCGATAAAAAATCTACTTTGATGATTATTATGACATTGTTGTAAATTTGTAATATGGTAGCTCTTGTTTTTCCTCTCCTGATGGGTAAGGAATGACAATGTCTGGGGTAGAAGTGGAGCTAGAGGTGAGTTTCACGTTATTGCTCCGACATTTAAAGTCGATATGTATAAACGGATCCTGTGTTATACATTTTGATTGCATTCTTATTGTGTTTAACCTTTAATCAGGCGCGCCTAAAAAGCCGCGTATATGGTCGCGTCCTGGTGTTTTTGTTCCATAGTTGCTTTTCCTCTGATTTTAAAAGTACAGGTAGTAATAGAGTAATAAGCTTTCTTATAAGTTCTTTTGTTGAAAAAATGATCCCATTGTAAATTAGTGCTACACATGTTTGTATACATACCTAGTGATTGTAGCCGAGGTAACCGTATGTGGTGTATGGCGTTTAAAGAATAAAAAAGTTATAAGCCTGGAAACTTGCTTTGGGGTGTATGACACCCCACGCGCCTAATTAAGGGTTAAGCAAAGTTCCTTTTTAGCCTACAATAAGCTGAACGCACATATTCGCACGCGCCTTACGCGCCGCATTATATGGCGTCATCACCATGCATTTTCAATACTACCGCATTTTTGACATTCGGCGCGTACGGTGCGGCCAAATGTGCGAGGTTACATATAATTTCATACAATGAATTCCGTAAATGCCCGTATGGTGCGTGTGGCGCGGACAATGCGCGTTGAGCTATAGTGTTAAGCCCTTTGTAAAGTTTTCTGAAGTTAATAAATGTATGGTTGAAGTGTGATGAATTTCACATCTGTCTAGGCTAAGAGCTTCCTTCCTATCGAAAGAAGATTGTTAACTTTGTGTTTGATCGCAGCGCGCGGTCTCGCGTCCGTGGCTACATCGAGGTGTACCATGCTCTGGTGGGGCGCGTGGGGGAGACCGGCGACGCTGAGGCCGCCCCCCACCCCCATGACGACTGGGAGATGGTGGAGCCCGCCATGCAGCTGGGACACGTGCAGCCGGTCAGTATGTCTCACGCTCTACGCTACACACATTAACCCTGTTCGCTAAATGGCGTTAAAACGTTCTGCTAAAACGTTTATACTCGTAAATGTGAAAGTAACGCGTATTGTAAATCCTTACATATTATAAAACAAAGTCCCCCGTCGCGTCTGTCTGTCTGTTCGCGATAAACTCAAAAACTACTGCACCGATTTTCAAGCGGTTTTCACCACTCGATGGCGTGATTCTCGAGGAAGGTTTTAGTATATAATTTGTTAAGTTTTTGTATTTATTGCTGTGTACATTAACGATATTTGTTGAAGATGTCGGGAAAAAATAAATTACGGCGAAACGTATTTCGCGGGCACAGCTAGTATCACATAAAATAAAAATTAACGTAAATTAGTGTTGCATAACGCCATCCATTCATATTTTGTGGAAAATGTTCAAGTAATGTTATGTAACTTCATTGAAAAACTTAATGGTTTTCTGTGCTGTAATAAGAGGTTTTCTAAGGGTCATTCTGTCATCATCAACTTACTAAAACCATTAATAAGACAAATATGGTTTCCTTAACTTGGCTGATTAATCCGTTTTTTGACATTTTTTCAGCCATCAAGTTCATGACAAGCCCCGAAATTTGTGCTGACATCATCTTTCACTGTATTTATTCCACCATTTACACTCAACATTCTCTTATTAGGGCGTTGACTGACTATAATTCAAATTTAAATTATCCTGATAATTCCGAGTAGTGGTACATAAAAGAACTTCATGTATGAGTACGAACGACAAATTTGGCTAACGAAAACGCTGACTACAATTCGGTTTGCAATTTACAACTTGCAGTCTAGAGCGCCGTATCGACTGAACGCCAATCTACGTTTGGTAGATTGGCGGCGGTAATTTACTCCACGCCGTCAGCAAAACAATATTAACAATTGTTTCCCGCCAATGACGGTAGTTAAATAATGAATCTGGTGCTGATCTGCACTCTATGATGTCCACTAGTGTCATCCTAAGATTATGAATGCTGTGACGCGTTTTTCAGCGTTCGTCGTCTCGGGATACTTAAAAAAAAATCAATAGCTAAAACGTTCAAAACCAAGTATACGCGAGTAATCCGGACAGTGTTGTTTCGTAAGTATGTATAATGTGTAGTATTTGTGTAAATAAAAGACACTATTAGGTAACTTACTTGGCGCCAGTCGAATTCGACGTCAGTGCTGTCCCGATGTACTTCAGTGTGCTAGGGCACACTGTAGTAAATGTACTTAGAAATATGTATTTCTGTATGTCCTGATATTTTGGTTTTAATAACTTAGCGGTATCTAAGTAATAAGTACCTATTTACCTATAAAACCTTGCGCCTGTATAACGCCTGTTACTGACCCAATGTAAATCTTCCTTGAGAGTAGTTAACGCTATTGTCTCACCTTGAAACCTATTAGAATTGTCAGTTCTGGGTGACCTGCCATACATGTGCGTTATATGTAGGGCGCCGGCGCATCGCCGTCCGAGGACTGGGAGGTTCTGGACCGCTCCGAGCTGGCGCACCTTGTATGTCCATCTACCATTACTTGTTTGAATGAAACCGCTTCCAAAGCTTTTTTGCTTGCACCTGTGGCTTTTCTGGTCGGTCCTCTAACGGGTGTTAGGTTCTATTGCTGTTCGATTTTTCAATGCTGCTCAAAAATCTTCTGAATTTCTCTATACTTATAAAGAAAAATGTTTTCCATCAAATTACGTCTTTGTTGAAATCAATTGGCCATGCACATACCTATCTTGGTGCTCAAATCATACGAGAAAGCAGTTTGTATGTTTAAAGTGTTGTCAGCTGAAATGTGTCTAACAGTTGTCTTTATTGCTCTGTAATTATATTCTTGGGATATGTAAGTAAATGGATAATGTACCGTCAAGAGCTCACCAGGTTACCCAAAATGACGACTTTTATTCAATCGATTTATTGAGCTTTGTAGTACTAGTGTACTAGATAAAATTCACTTGTAAAAACAGCTTGTATTTTCTAAGTGTTTAGTCTAAGTCACTTTACATTACATGTTCATTGTTTTAAAAGAACATAAGAGAAATGTGTAGATATGATGACACAATGAACCAAAACGCTTTGAACAACATTAAAAAAAGTGTGCAAATGGTGAACTTAATTCTTAGGATGCTCTCTCCTAGGCAGTGTTATTTAAAAGGCATTTCATTATTGCTTCTTTTACTCCTTTGCCTTAATAAATGTCTACACGTCACTAGTGGTTCTGATGTGCTGTTGAAGGTATTTCTAACATGTGCATACCTCTGGCATTCATCAAAGATACAGCGATGAGCTGTCAATGTGTACGAGGAATGGTGTTGTTGCAGACGATAGGCGGTGATCCTTTGCCAGTGGGGTGGGAGGAGCGGCAGGACGCCAACGGGCGCACCTACTACGTTAACCACAACGAGCGCTCCACTCAGTGGGAGAGGCCCACTATCTCGTGAGTTATTGTACTATATGCATATACTTTTAGGAATCACTTGTGCAAATTTATCTGCTTATAAAAATTACTGCACGTATGTCCTGCAGTTGCTGAAAAATGTATCTACAATGACAGAGGAATGCATTTTAACTGTTTGAACAATCTGATATTGTCGAAATAACATCCAAGAGACATGAGCGAAACGCAACGGTAAACTGAAAAGAATGATATAGTTCATTTAGTCCTGGAGACTAGTTCTTTGGGACAAAATGAATTACAACATTCTTTACTTCACTCATCTAGTTCATTAGGTTAATTAATAAGTCTCTAGATCATTTTTTGTTTTAATCGGATCATTATCCTTGACGGTGCATCTAGAGATTTTGGTAGATCATAGGTTAGAAAATTCAAAGTACACGTGCTTCATAAATCGTGGTTTCTAGGTAGCTTAGCTTTAAATTCTAGGCTCGCTCACTAACCGTAAGTACCGTCGCACCTCCAGACGCAATATGAGTACGGAATCCCAAGCGGAGCGCATGGAGACAGCCGTGACGGAGTTCCAACGGAGGTTCCACATCTCTGTCGACGATGCGGCCCAGAACCGGACGCCTCACGTGCACCAGGTAACACGCAATCACACACACACACACACACGCACACACACAACACAAACACACACACATACACACATTTATTTTGCTTCATCATCTACCGTGGATGATGAAGCAAAATAATGTGGACACCTGCTTCACACGCATCACATGGTTAACTACGGCCGGTTCAAAATCGGTCATACACACCTAAAAGATATCATACCTTGTACGACTACCTTAAAAATACCAAGGGCAACTTAAAAAAAGCCCTAATTTTTTAATTTTAAAATAGAAAACACAACTTTAGTTTGTAATTGTGTGCACATATTCTCTAAGCATGACATACGTATTACTTTTATTTAACTAATGAAAAAATGTTGGTTGAATCTGTTTCATATTTTACATTTTTATCGCATGTGTGTGTATTATTACCAATTTTCTGCTTCCGAGTATTAGGTTGAAAGTTAAACCTGTTTCGGCTGCAATCTTTTTATTTATTACTCTATGGTATGAATGGAGGATAATCGTCTAAATAGGGACAGCCAACAATATTAATTTAATAAAACTTTGCTTCTAGTCATCGTTACACAGGTGGCAATAGAAAAATAAACAATTTTTATTTTTGCATGACACTGGTTTGACTGCAGTTGTTTAGTAAAAAGTATTATTTTTTGCATGTTTGATTTTGTCGATGTGCTGAATATTCGTTCATTTCCTTTATTTGCAATTCAAAAATTTGACTTTCGTGTACAATTTGTGTGCATGGCGATTATTCAGCGCATACTATAGTAAATATACTATTTCTAATGTCTTGTATGAACGAGGTGACAGCATGTGCTTGAGCTAAACATTATATAACATAACCATACTCATTGTTAATAATGATTGATCATTCATAATTATGCGTGTTCTTAGCTGAGGGTAGGTAAATAACGTTTTATAGTCAAAAGCAATTTTCTACACTTCGAAATGATATTCCGCGCGAGCAGTTAGTCTAATAAATAATATTGACATATCTAGTCTAAAGGTTTCGTGGTATCTTTCAGTGAGACAGAAAGACTGTGTCAGTATTATAACGTAGTACTTCATATTGTCACGGTAGTTTGACAGGTCGTAAGCGTCATCACTTCGTATTAATATCTACATAAATAATCAATTCATATTTATTCTAACAAGTTGGACCTTATTCGCAAGAGCGTTAAAAAAGCGTTGCGTTAAATCCCGGCGTTAGCGCTTTTATAACGTTCACTATACTATACGATACTATGTATATGCTCAACACCCAGCGTTAAAAATACAATACTGCTCAATAAAAAAGCGTCACGTTTTAATAGCGCTGCCGTTTAAACATATATTTGAAAATGCATTCGTTCTATTTAAACCCTTTTCTAACGTTTGTTAAAAAAGCGATTTTAAATAAAACAAAATAATTGACTTTTAACGGACGTTAGAAAAGCGCTCGTGCGAACAAGCTCTTGATCATAATTTATTCTAACAACTTAATCATTGTACTTACTGATCTATATCTTTCGGTTATGATTTTTATGCTTTTTTACATTTTAGATTTTTTGTTACATTTTAGATTTACTAGTAGTGATAAAAATGTTGAAATTCCCATCACCTCATTTTTCTACAGTGGAGAAAGATATAGAATAGTGAGTCTACATATCAGTTCACCAGATCATAACGGTTATACTAACGTGGTCGGTGTCCGGCGGGGCCGCAGATACCGATTGTGTTGTCCTCACAGCCATAATCGGCGGCACGCACGCCAGCTTTTTGTGACACTAACAAGCCAACGGCTTACGTAGACGATGCAAAACTTATGAGTGGTTCTTATAAAAATGGAGTAAACATTGCAACAAACACAATTGAGCGCACATTGTGCCATAAAACATAGTATTTATTCCATTTTTGTGAATTCGGAGTGAATGATGTATTGTTTTGACATAAATTAACCCAATGAAATATGCACGCATAAGTTGTGCGTCTGTTATATCGAATGTAATCTCTGGCAGGAGGATATAAGCCAAAGAAGCGGCGAGACTAACTCCACAGACCCGACGCCCTATTCCACGCCGTTACGGTCCCCCGAGCTCGGATCTAGGGCCGATCTGTCGGAGCCCGCGTGTAGTTTAAGTGAAACCGACTGTGATAATAATTTAAGAGGTGATAGAGTCGTCGCCGAGGACGACGACGTGGTTTGCGCGAACGAAACCGCGCGATCGAACGGGCTCACCGACGGAACCGTTGCTCAACACAGCTGTGATAACGATGCGAGTGCTAGTCAAGTCGACGAGGTCGCCGGCGACGCGGTAGTGCCTACTAGTGAAGAACCGACAACGGCGACAGTGGAAGAAGAGACGAATGCTTCCGCGGAGGCGGACAGAGATTTGACAGAAGGGGAGGGCGTGGTCGAAACGGACGATGTGAATATAACGATAGAGGCCGTCAATAGGAACGTGGAGACCGTCAACGGTCACGTTGGGGAGGAAGACGAGAGCGGGACGGCTGCGGATGACGATCGGACGGAGGCGAGTGAAAGTCGATTAGAAACAAATGACGATCAAGCAGAGACGTGCGAAAGCCACGATGAAACAATTGACGATCACGGGGAAGTTGATAATGACGCAGCGGCAGGACCAAGTGAAGATCGGAGAGACGCGGATGTCACCGGTGATGAAACAAATGATAGTCGAGCGGACAGAGAGATCGCCGAGGCCGAGGCCGAGGATGGGGCGGAAGCGCTGACTTTCGACGAGAACCACTTCAGTACGCCCACCGGTGGCGCGAGCCCCCGCCCCCGCCGCGCCACCACCAGCTCGCTGGAGGACTCTGAGGTAAGGCGCCGCCGATGTACAGTCAACTGGATAAACATGTTTCGGCGCAAACACTTTCCTTACGACGAAACCGCAACACGAAAATCATTAAACTTACTGGTGGAATATTTGTCTCTGCTACATATTTATACTCTTGACTGTGCGTGCAGGCTTTGCGAACACAGCTAGCGTACTGGTGTAAGCTGAAGGCAGTTAAATACTAAACATTAACCAATCATACCACGCCACGGTTCTCGAAGCTCCCATCGACGCGGGCTTCGGTGCTTTCGGCTTACGCTTATTCTAAAGTAACACCTTAACCTTTGTTCACAAAGCCTATTTTGCCCTGTGCATCGGCCGCACTAGCTAGTCCGATCTCGCGTGCTTGGGGTTTGTCTGTGAGGACGTGATACAGCTACTGTGACGTCAATGCGCGCTTCATCACTAACATGCCACTAATTGTGATGTCCCTCGTTTTGTGTAAGTTTCCGTGATGTTCGAACCTAACCTAGGTGAATTTTGTGTATTGTGTGTGTGTACGTATGACTAGTGATTTTGTAAATTGACGATTTGTACAGCCAAGGTATTATACACGTGGTATTTTAGTTTCGTCACTATATTTTTCTCCAAATTCTTCAAAGCAGTTAATTTCTATAACTTTATAATGAACGCTACGTAGTAATTATACGTTATTTCAAACAAAAAAATCGATCTGTTAAAAATGTATGTCTCAAGTAGTCATGTATGCAAACATTTATGTAAATGCATATTTCGTTACATAATTATATCAATATAAATACATCAATAGCAAAACTACCATTTTTACACCTTGATTGGGCAGCGCGAAAATAATTTGGTCTTAAACGTCATACAAAAATATATGTGCTTTGCGTCTCTATAGTGGTGTATCTCTGTCGTAGTAGCTTTTGTGTGTATGCGTTGTAGTTGTAGTGGTTAGCGCATGGAAGTATGAGTCGTGTTTGTGGATAGCTTGCCTTCTTAATACCGAAACACAAATTATAGTCTCTGTTGAATATTGGTAAATTACTGCACTTATTTTCCGCTAACCTTACTTATATTTCACTTGTATTTGCCATTTAATGTGATGGGTCACTGTGGGATATAATGGATATGGGTCACCAAGGGCATTTTACCCATTTCAGTTGCACCTTTGAACTGATGGGAACCCTACTAGCTAGTATTAAGGAAATATTTTCTTTTTGAAAACAAATTCTTTATAATGCAATAAAGTGGATTAGTTGATGCTGTTACATGAATTTACAACTACACAGCTAAAAAGCTGTTGCACCTTGATCAGATTTAAAATGTTTGTGATATATCTATATTATTATCTGTTTGATTTTATACTTGCTCAAAATTTTGTGATAATAATTAGATAATGGGAAAATAGACCTTATATATGCAAGTATTATGTGCAGTGTCGATTGACAGTAACCATGTGGAGTTTTCAGGACGAGACTGACGGCTCTACGGACAGCACGCAAAGCAGCAGCGCGAGTAGTACGCAGAGTCAAAACCTACCGAACAGTGATGGTGCGTATTATCACGGCCGGTTACAACATTCTACATGTGGTTTTGCTTACTAGCGATAGGTGTTTGACATTAGCTCCATACATAATATGTCAAAATCCTAACTCCAGTAAACAAACCTTGAGATAGATAGGTGATTGAAACAGGTTGAGTGTCGCCATCTAGCGAGTGGCGGTTCGAGCTTCAACTATCATTCATCTTTCATCCATTCTTCAGCTTACCTTACCTGTCATTTAACGGAGGGAGACTCTACCAGGGTAACCTTCGTCTTACCTATTTCTGCCGCAAAGCAGCAGTGCCTGCATTGCTGTGTTCCGGTTTGAAGGGTAAGATATGGCAGTATGATTACTGGGTACCGTGACTTTACATCCTAAGTCACAAGTTGGCAACGTACACTGCGGTTCTTGTGGGGGTTGCAGTTTTGCTGCGAATCTCACAAGAACCACATGTACTATAGGTGACTGTTACCACTTACCATCAGGTGAGCAGTAAGCTTGCTTGCCAACTTAGTTGTATAAAAAAAAGTTTGGCGCACCATTCATCCAATCGGTCATTTTACGTCACCCACTTATTCATATACTCATTTTCTCGTCAGATTTTAAAGGAGGTCTTCAGTATTTGCCCAAATCATGTACCGAGGTACAAATTATATGAAATGACAGATAATAATGCGTTGAAAATAACCCAAGGGCTAAAATCTTTGAAACTCAGTAGATTTTGCAAAGAAATAAAATAAAGAACGGTAGGTGAATGCGAATCTTCGTGAAACGAAACGTGATTAGTTATGGACGTCTAGGTTTGACATTGGTGGCAATTCTGTTGGCACTAATTCGATTAAACTAAACTAAATTTAGTTTTAGTACTGCCAAAATGTGTTTTCAGTTAAAATTTTCGGACAAAAACACGATTTGACAGCACTAAAACTAAATTTAGTTTAGTCTAATCCAACTAATACCAACAGAATTGACACCATTGACAATCAGTCATTGTTATGGTCGCTTGATAATATTTTTACTTATAATCTTCTTATTATAGATATTTAAAGAAGTTGAAGTTCTTCTAATTAAAAATCTGGAGTTTGTTACGTGTGTGCCAACATCTATTGCGATCACTTACAAATCACCAGTAATTGTGAATTTGATACTTCAATACAATACACATCCTAATGACTTTCACTATTTTTTATTTTATTGAGTATTGTTTCCAAAATCAACACCATACCACAGACTATCCCTGCGTTCCAGATAAAGCACTGCTACTTTCTGAGGCTAACATCTGATGTTAGCCTCGTTTTGCGTTTCTTATAAGAAATGTTGACATTTTTAGCCGCGCTAATTGTTACAAATGAAACGCAAGGTACTGATTTTTCGTGCTGAATTTTGACACCTCACCTACTTAGTCCAGTCACTTAAAATTTTTAATAATATAAATCAGAATTGGCTAATACTATAAATATATTTCAATATTTTTTTTAAATCCGCTGAAAATCCTTTTTGATTCATGAAAAAAGATTCCAAATGTCAAATTTGAAAGCTGTCAAAAACTGGTATCAGAGGACCCATCTATTAACATGGGTATTTGATGCTAGCATTTCGTGTTAAAAATGCTTAAATGAAACCCATGACAACCAGCAAGAAAAACTAGCATCACCGGCTAATGAAACGTAGAGATGCTAAAAATGTTGGTATTTATGGCTAAAAATGCTTATCTGGAACGGGCCGTATGTAACACTTATTAGCAAGATTTATAACGCTTTGGAATATGGACTTGTTTCGAGTTTTATTGTAATATTAGCTATAATAGGCTAGTTGACCCTTTTTTGAAGTAGGGCTTAAAATGTTCATAATTGTTGTATTAGACCATAGGACATGAATATTATTTTTTTCGATGGCTAAAAAGTGCAAAAAATCTATTTTGAATTAAGATTTTCAATTTTGGACCGAAAACACGGTCAGCCATGATAGTTTGTTCATTATCTGTGGCAATGACGTCAGTCTTATAGTAAACAAAGCACGGGGGCGAAATAACCTCACAAAAACAATGCTTTCTATTAAATATCACAAAATATAGTAAAACTGTATATGGAACTGGACAATAGAACAGGAATATAGAACCTCTTCAAAGACTCCAGGAAAGCTGTGGATTAGACGTACCCAGTGATATAGACATGCGAAATATTTGGTTAACACTCGCTTAAAGAAATCCTGTAACTATCTACTGAAACTCAAATGTATTTTTGCGAAAATCACATAAATGTAAGTACTATAACTGAATAACTCAATCTGTGTAGGTACTTCAGTTTCAACTTAAACAAAATAGAAGTTTTTAGGTTGTATGTAAAATCATTAATTAAATGTTTATCTTTCAGTTAGAATGAAAACTGACTGCAGCCGACCAACCAAATTTTAACTTGACCAGAAAACTGAGAGAAAACTTGACTATTCACGCCTTTTTGATTTAATCTAAGTTATACACTGACACTAGATGATGTTTCAAAGAAAAGAATATGTACTTATGCCCAATTGAATAATGATGTAATTGAATATTAATTAAAAAGTATGTAATACAAACAAAAATATCAAAGTTTCATAATGAATATATTTATCTAAACAACTTTTACTTGAATTTACTGAGTACCTAATTAAAATTTGTTGCTTTCAGTGGTTACTTAATGAGAACTATTGTGTACTAACCTGTTCTCCTCTTGACAACGAGATTGATAAGGCAGTAAAAGTTGTGCAACATAATACAAAGCAGTGCATGCTCAGCCACAACATCAAAATGTGACCCGTCAACTAGAACAACATTATGTCAACAAAATAACTCAAGTATTCATATACCAAAGCACCATAGAAGTAAATAGGTCCAGTTTGGTAAAACTGAAAGATGTTATATCTTCACTGATTAAACCTGCTGGCCACCATGGCTGGTAAATTTCAGAACAGCTTATGCAAGAATATGCAAGTTATCCATTTTAAAGCCGTACACAAATATATTAAATGTGATTGCTGTGTTATCCGCCTGTGCTCTTCCTAATTTACAAGACCCTTCTTATTAAATAAATAATATAAAGAAATGTTTTTTCTTTACTTTATACATAACTAACATCTAAAGATGACATAATAAATTTTTGTACTACATTAGTCATTATGTTCTTCACAAAAAAAAATTTTCTATGTTTATTTGACAATAATGACTTGTAAAGGTTTAAGTTGAATCAAAATATTTTAATTTGAAATACATGTGTTTTATTTTTCCGTTACACCTTAAAAGATTTACAATATTTTATAGGTTTGTTGCTCATATTTATCATTGTTACTCAAATATATATGTTCCAAAAGTACAAATAGGTTAAATAGAGTTGTAATAAAAGTCAAAATAATAGTAAAGTGTTTTATTATGAAGTAATACTTTCATATAATTTAGGAAAAATGTAGTATGGTTTCCAAAATGGCACTATTTGATCAATAAGTAATTGTTAGAACAAATACCTATTATAGCTAATATTGTCACCTTTTGAGTGTTTTCAAAATTACATACTGCTAGCAACACAAAAGTATATAAGTTTTGCTTTAGCACAAAACATCTGCATCTATACTTGAGTTAAGCATACTGTTCACAGTTTTCCGTCTTTGATAATTAACATTTTGTTCAGTAAAAGAGCTTGACAATTTTGTATTAATCTAATTATTTTATGGATAAGTACCGTTTGTTGAATAGATTATTACAGGGTATTAATCAGAAATGAGGTCACATTTTGCAAATTTCAACCCATCTTCATCTTTCAACTTTTATCCACATTTCATTATACTCGTAGGTGTCTGCAAGATTTCTCACCAAAAATCTTCCCAACAAAAGAACCATCATGTGTTATGCACTGGTTGACTTTATAGCACATGGAAGCTGTTATTGTTTATAACGAAGCTCGAACTAAAGAGCACTTCTATATTGATGATTCGTGGTTTAGTTTTCTATGCACTTTATTCTTTCTTCATTGAAGATGTCTTTTATTTTTTAAGAAATATGTCACAATCTGTGTCTGTGAACGTATAAGTATATATTTTTCCTCCCAGTAATTTTTTTCATGCTTGACAAATGAACAACTGCCAATCTTTCTCTTTTTATGTTCATTTACAAATTCTTGCAGTACTACACTGGTATTTGACAGATGATCCTGATGTTTTCTTTTCAACATTTCTCTTGAAGTAAATACTTTTAGTGTTTATTTTACTTTTGAGGGATAGAATTCTATCCAATAGCATTCAACTGCTGTACAAAATAGCTCCTCACTGTGATGGTGCAACAACACTAAAAATGCATGTTTGCAACTCTTTTCTGCCGCGTGACAATCTTGGCAAGTACACTTGTAACCTGTTCTTCATTATAACAGTATTGAAACTGTACTTATATTGTTTAGAGCGATACACAAAGAATCTCCTGACCATCAATCTGTCTATTTTCGGAAGATTTGTACTATCTGCTCTCACAAATCCAACATCAATGGTTGATTTTGCTATTAATACAAATAATTTACGATATTTACACATATAATAACGGAGATTTGGACGATTTTTTGCCAGTTTTAGGAAAGAATAGTGCAAATCGTCGAGTTGTTGAATCAAATTTGACATTTCTTTGTTTACTATATGAGTGACGTCACGGCCCTGACCACAGGATATCAAAGCGTTTACGGCGTGAGATAAAAAAAGATTATTTCTAGCATTTTGAAATTAAAATTTTACAGTAATCATTCATTGTTATTTATTAAAATCGGTATATTGTGGAACCTTATGCCAAATACTGTTAGAAATAAACAATATTTTAATAAATTTTGATATGAGTCAACTACCCTATTAAGTAAAACCCCAATTTTTTATTATTTTAATAGTTGGGAAACCTTTACTAAACAGGTGTGGAGAATACACTACGCTAATACGCTTTATTTAATATTTATGCTGTGTTGCCAGTCAGCAAAATGTTTAAGTCATAATTTCAGATGGTACAAATGGTTTAAAGAAATTATTTTATGAATTTTTAGATTATTTTACATAGAAAAATGTAATAAAACCCGAGGTACGTGTTTTGGGCATAGTTGTATGGAAGAAAAAATGGATCCTTTGTAACGCACTCACCAAATTACATTCGGTGAGAAAAGATCCGTTTTTCAAACAAATATGTAATCAACTACAGTGCATGTTGATTTTAACAATATTAAAACGCAAGATATTAAGCAAGAAACCACAGGCTATATCAATTAGTATTATTGCTTCAGAAAAATATAAAAAAACGGCCTACCTATGCAAAATTCTTGGGTTGAAAATGAATAAATCAATCAAGAAAAAATTTCGTCTCGGGCGGGGATCGAACCCGCGTCTTCTGTGTTCACGCCTTAAACACTCGGCCATCGCACTCTAATCAGCCCCGACGAAATTTTAACTGTATTGTTCTCTTTGGTACTTTGTTAGACCAAAGTTATATTTATTTACTGGAAATATGTAGCAAAAATTTAAAGAAAATGCAAGGTCTCACAAATATAAAATCCTTAGGTTCTTTATAGCGTTCAAGCCATTCCTCAATATGCTATTCGATTATTTTTTGCTTCTTTCAGCCTACATTCTCATTCTTTTTTCCTACTGGAAACTCAATCGTGAACTAAACTGGCTCTAAGTTTCCATGTTTGTCACATACGCATAAATGTATTTTTGCAAATTAATATAGAGATTTTGAAGCTTTGTTATGTTGAACATCTATATCGAGCAGACACAGTGTCGTGACTGTTTCGTAATATTTTTTTAGATCATGTTTTAATAGTACTTCCAAAATTGTTGACATTTATTTAGAACAATGTTGTAATTACTTTATTTCAGGCCTGCCGGCTGGATGGACGATGCAGCGGGCACCTAACGGCAGGATATTCTTCATAGACCACAATCAAAAGACCACGACGTGGATAGATCCGAGAACAGGTGAGATACAAACCAAGAAAAATAATCATGAAAGTGAAACTATACAAATTAAATAATGCTTCAAAACCCAGTTCATACTATCATCTAGTGAAAAGCCGAAATCTTGTGGTACAGAAGCCGATATAACAATGGAACGGACAGACTGATGAGTACATTAGTGTTACCAAACAAAGTTTGGGTCATCCTAAAAATAACACTGCTATGAATTAACTACCTCACCCACTTAGCTATGTCTATTGTGGTGTTTTCATTTTAACACTGTTCTTGTTTGCAGTATAACTTGTGTAAAACTCATGTATTTCTCTAAAGATCAAATAATAATATATTTGCAGTTTGAGTCACAAACATATCTGTTTGTAACTCAAACTGCAAATATATGTTATTGAGGAATCCGAGTAGAGCTCGCTTTCATCTTCAACCGTAACGACACTTACCATTAGATAAGATCTTTGGAAAATCTGTAGATTCTATTACATATTTAGTATTGTTCGGATTATCTTATTTTCCCGCAATAGAAATGAAAAGTAAAAGTGTAACACACGGAGCTAGAAACTCACTATAACTCGGTTTCTATTTACCAACTACCTCGTATATAATGGGTCATTTTAGGCACTTATATAACAGTCTACTGTTCCTAAACGAGAAATCGTAATTTATAGGATGCGCATCCAGCCTTCCCAGCGCGGCGGCGGCGGCTGCGGCTGGAGCCGAGGCGGACGAGCTGGGACCTCTGCCCGAGGGCTGGGAGGAGAGGGTCCATACCGACGGCAGGATATTCTTCATCGACCACAGTAAGCTTCATTATGGGATAAGCAATACCGCTCAGTGGGCCGTATGACCCCTTTGCCACGCATATTAAAAAAACAATGAATAATGCGAATTCGGTTATACGTTCCTAATTTTTTTTAGAAGAATACTATATCAGAATGCTTAATACGAGCTTTACTCGATCACACGCATCGAACTCGTAAACGTGAATGTTCGAATTTCAAATTTTCGTCATTTTTGTTGCATCATTTTTTCATTTTGTATTCGATGTTGAATTGTTTTATGATATTTTATAGGTATTTTCTTCGCTGGGGTCAGGTGAAAAGTTGTGTGTTGCGCTCGGCTGCAAAGTTATTTGCCTCTCGTGCTTTTGAGTCCCTCGTTACGCTCGGGATTCTACTTTTGAACTGCTCGCTTCGCTTGTGGCTCAATAATACATTACAGCAGAGGCCGGGAAGTTAGGGATTGTCGGACGAGTAGAGCTTTGACAATAATTACGAGTCCGGCAATCCCATTCCCGCCGAAGTATGTATAGTGCTTTTCTCAATAATTGTAAGGAAATAATAAAAAACGTAATACTGGAAACAAATGAGTATAATATGAATAAAAGAACGAATAAAGCAATTAATTAATAATTATAGTAGCCTAGCATTTAGTTATTCTAATACTTTTTAATTTTCAATTCGTGCAAAGTAAACAAAGCCCATACAGCCCAGTCATATTTTACGCAAAAAATTTAAGATTATGGCTATGTTCTCTCGCATATTTTCGTGTGGTTTTATACCAACATTTTAATAAAATTGTTGTTATATTCATATACATAATTCAAGTTATAGATGAATAAAAAAAACATTTCAGCAGCGGCCAGAAATGAATTTTCTTACTGACTTACCTGGCCTAGGCCAGTAAAGTAATGCATGAGCCAGGAATTGCAAACTTCGTGTGTTCTTTTTACAACAACAATAATGCCTACATTTCCGAGCAAGTTTGAGGAAATACTATGTATTTACGATCTGTCCGTTGTCCCATAGACACGCGCACGACGCAATGGGAGGACCCGCGGCTGTCCAACCCGCAGATCGCCGGCCCCGCCGTGCCGTACTCGCGCGACTACAAGCGCAAGTACGAGTACCTCAAGAGCCAACTTAAGAAACCTGTACGTATACGCAAATTACTACGTGTCTGTCTGCAGGGAATGTTTTGGTCTGTGCCTCACCTTATGGTGAGCGACTATCCTTGCGTTCCGAATTGCGATAAAAGCGATAATATCGCGAATTCGACCAAATTAAATCGTCGCAAAATATAAGGGCTATTGAATCAGTAGGTTATGTTGTGACTTTGGTCGGATTCCCGATATTATCACTTTTATCGTTTTACGGAACGCAGGGTATAAGGGTGAAGATGAAAGCGAGCTTCACGTGGATTTCTCGCCAGCACCAATGCTATAACATTACAAACTTAGGTTAGATGCTGGCAGCTGTTTCCCAAACATTGTTGTGCCATGGCCCGGTGATTTTCATGCTTACTGCACCTTCGTAACTCACTCAATGGTTTTAACCACTCAATACAAATAGCACTCAATTGACTCAATAGTAGTGACATTAAGCAAAATAATACACATATTTTTATAGGAGTACGAATATATATTACGACATATGTATTAAGTACAATTTAAATGTTATTACTAAACTTTTCCAACTATATTTCGATATCTGCCATTTCGTCAATTATCGATACCTAGTATTTTTTAAAATGAGGAATGCTGCAACCGTACCGAGTCGCAATCCTCCATATGGGTAACCCTGATCTAATGAAATTACTACCACCGACCAAACCAAATAAAGACTTTTTAACCGCTACGGGAAATCGGATTCTGACTTCCCAGATCTTAAGCGGATGGTCTTACTGAACCATAGACAATAGACTAGTGGTTAAACAGTATGTCAATATTTTTAGGTAGGTTTATGCCACTTTTACGTTATTTACGTTCGATATTTAGACTCACTTGGTATTTGAATTGTTACTTCACAGGCTTAACAGTCGTTTGTGTTTTTTTTTGTTATTCACATAAGTTTTAATGGTGTTGCATTTTCTGTTAGCGGTAGGACTTCTGAGCCCGGCTGGCTAACTACCACCTTCATACCTAAGTTTGTCGCCATAATAACATTGTTGTGTTTCGACAATACCAGGTTAATTATCGAGTTCCTTTATCATTGAGAAAATAGTGAATCCAGGGTAAAGCTCGCTTCCATCAGCTTAAACGTCACTTGTTATATCAGGTGAGCTGAAAGCCATGAACTTTCCTGTGGTGAATGTAAAAACAATATGAAAATAGTTGACGCGAACAATCTGTGGTTCTCAGAGCAACGTGCCGAACAAGTTCGAGATCAAGGTGCGGCGGAACTCGATCCTGGAGGACTCGTACCGAATCATCAGCTCGGTGGTGCGGCTCGACCTACTCAAGACCAAGCTCTGGGTTGAGTTCGAGTCTGAGGTCGGACTTGGTGAGACTACTTCTGGTTGTGTACTAATATTATAGCGAGAGAAATCTTCACTAGGTCTTTTGTTGCTCTTTTTAACCGTCACATATTATCTTTGATTTGAACAACATATTATATGCCAATTTTCATATATAATACCTTATCTTTATACTGTTGTCTTCCAATTGAGAAATATAACTTAGTGTAGTGATGTTAATAGACCGTTGAATTATTTTTATCTGTGATAAAACAAGTACTTGTTGTGCCATTGGGCGAGATTCTATATTTCAATTTTACATTTCAAAATGAAAAAAAAATATATACTCAAGTTAAATATTGAAAAAACTAATGCAATTCTGGGGAAGCTATTAAAAAAGGCAAGTTATTTCAATGTTTCAAATCAGACAAGAGAATAATTAAAGACTGATAATTTAATTCGATCTATGAAGGGCTAGATAGTTTAAACACTAGTGTTAATGAGTGTTAAAAAATAAAAATTCTATAACTACGACAAAATTAATTTGTAACTTTAAAATATCTTTTGTTGCTGTGAACGTTGTCTATGGTCTGCGTTAGATTACGGCGGCCTGGCGCGCGAATGGTTCTTCCTGCTGTCGAAGGAGATGTTCAACCCGTACTACGGGCTGTTCGAGTACTCCGCGATGGACAACTACACGCTACAGATAAACCCCAACAGCGGAGTGTGCAACGAGGAGCACCTCAACTACTTCAGGTTCATCGGCCGCGTGGCCGGCATGGCCGTCTACCACGGGAAGCTGTTGGACGGTGACTGCCTTTATTTTATTAAGTTCAACCCGTACCACGTCCGGTTCAACCCTCATTACTATCTGTTCAACCCGCACTACAGTCTGTTCAACCCGTATTACAGTCTGTTCAATCTTTATTACAGGGCTTGGGTGGGTTTTTCACTACGGTTTTATTACTCAAGATGGTCTTTAATGCACCTGCAGGCGTAGCACGGGCTGCCAAGAAATTTGTGATAAGACTCACTAACACGTATCCCTTGAGGAGCATCAACAATTTTTTATCACGTCAGTAACACTGAGGCTGCGTTCCGAAAATTAATAAGAGTCACTATTGGCGCGCTCAAACGCGTCCCAAAATGTTGTGAGCGCGCTAATGTTAGCTGGCATGAAGAGCCACATGGCGTCATCGTTAACTTCACATAGAACTTACGGCGCTTATGCTCTGGAGTGAAATCACTTTATGCGAACTGTTAGTCTGACGTTTGATAATTGTGTTTTCTGCTCAAAATGAATGTACCTGTTCTTCCGGACTGAAATCGTAAGCATGCTGATAGCGCTGTTAGCACTTTTAGTGTTTTTTTTTTAATTTGGACCAGGCGGTTATAATCGTTAGCACTGTGAGCGCTGTTATCGGACCGCAACCTAAATACGCACCGCCGTGCTACTCTTAAGACATAGAGATTATGTCACTGAAATTGTGAGATAATGCATGACTCAAGTCCCCTCTTGGCAGCCCGTGCTACGCCTGTTGCAAGTATAGCATGACAACGGGTTGAAGATAGTCAAAACACAAGGTTTATTACAAAATGGTGGCCAGACTAGTTAGTAAGTTAGTTTGGCTGGGCTCTTACGCACTTAGTTTCATGATTGGGCCATTGTGCGGCCTAATCTACGTCTGCTTCTAACCTACTTCATCCATCCCAGGTCATCCCAGAACGCCAGCAGTCTCTGTGGGCTACTACATGCTTCCGGCATAGATGCCGGGGAGTGGAGAAGTTTTGCCCGTTGATCGGCCACGCTTGTGCATTCCAAAAGGACGTGCTATGGCGTTTCTTCTGCCTCCATGCATCCTGCTCGTTTCCATGCATAGAGGGCTGTCTGTCACCCCTATTGTGAATAGGTCTTTGTTTAGTAGACAGTGTCCGGTTATAGTAGCTATAACTTTCCGGATTTTGTCTCTCTTTAGTCTGATGAGGGATCGGGCAAGATTCTTGGATGGTACCGGGATTGCATCTTTTGTCTGTTTGCATCCCTCATTGGTTCTCCACTCTATTAGATGGTGTTCCTCGGTTTTCTCACGCAGCCAGATTTTTATCTGGACCTGTGGAATGGGTAGTAGGGGCTCTGGTCCGTACACTTTCGTGTTTGAATCCCTCTTAGCCAGTTCATCTGCTGCGTCGTTGCCAAGTGAGTCGCTGTGTCCTTTTATCCATTGCAGAGATACCCGGTTTGTATCTGCTATGGCTTGGAGCATGTTATGACATTCCAGTATAAGGACAGAGTTAATAGTATTGTTTTGGAGGGCTTGCAGGACAGACGCGCTGTCTGTGATAATCTTTATGTTAAGATTAGTAACACCTCTAGCTGCAATCGCCTGTGCCGCCCTGGTGATGCCAATGCACTCTGCTTGGAAGATGGTGTTCCGCCTGTCTAGGGTTATTGATAATTTGATATTAAGGTCGTTTGAGAAGACGCCTGCCCCAGTTCCACCCGTGGTCTTGGAGCAGTCTGTGTATATCCTAACTTCTTTGATGTCAGAGCAATCTTTCGATTCTGCTGTAAGTTGGATATCGTATCTTCTGTCGAAGACATGGTGGCATGGTATTCTGTCGATTGGTGCATCGAGAAAAGGTATTTCTTTCGTACTCCAATCTAGGATTGTCGTGTGTGTTTTTCCTATGTTGCTTTTCCATAGTCCCTGTGATCTTAGTCTTAGGGCTGCTGCTTTCGCCTCCTCTTGTATGACTAGGTCTAGAGGTCTCAGTTGTAAGAGGTACTCTAGGGAAGCTGATGGAGTGGTTCTCATACATCCACAGCCTCCACAGGTCGATGTGGTTGCTAAGCGTTGCAGACTTTGGAGCTTAGCTTTTGCTGTGATCAGTTGGGTTCTGGGCCACCAAACGACTGATCCATAGGTTATAGAGGGTCTGATAACTGCAGTGTATAACCATAGTGTGATTTTTGGATTGAGACCCCATTTCTTACCAACGAGTCTCCTACATTGGTTAAACGCCAAGCATGCCTACTTTGTTTTTGTTTCTATGTGACTCGCCTAATTTAATTTGTTGTCAAAGATTATGCCCAGATATTTGACTTGTGTTGAGAGGGAAAGTTTGGTGTTAAAGAATTTTGGTAGTTGTAGTTATGGTAACTTTCTTTTGTTGGTGAAAAGTATAAGTTCTGTTTTATTTGGATTTACTGACAGTTGATGTTCGTCACACCAATGTTCTACTAATACTAGGGCTTCACTCATTTCCTTGCATAATATGTTTTCTGCGGTCCCATTTATCAGTACTGCCAGGTCATCTGCATAACCAATAGTAGTATAGCCTCTATCGTTTAGTTTCCTTAGGAGGCTGTCTACTACTACACTGGGGACATCCTTTAACCACCTTTGCTCTGATGGTGTTATTCCCTTCTATCTGAACCGCCCTTTTGCTTACCAGCTCGGTGATCCATTTTGTTATTGCTGGTTCTATATCGTACTTTTGAAGGGCGTGGTTAATGCTGTTGTGCATTGTTTTGTCGAAAGCTCCTTCTATGTCTATGAAGGCGCCTAGGGTTGAGGATTTATTTTGTATAGCCGACTCTATTTTACAGACCACCATATGTAGTGCCGACTCTGTGGCGTGCTGTTGGGGATGTAAGGGTCTCTCATGGAGTGCTCCATCCCTTAGGTGTCGGTCTACCAATCTTTCCAGTGTTTTGAGCAGGAATGATGTTAGACTTATTGGTCTGAAGGATTTCGCCGTAGTGTAGTCTTCTTTCCCTGGTTTGGGTAGGAATACTACCTTAGCCTCTCTCCATTGTTTTGGAATATATTTGAAGGCTATGCAGGCCTTATATATAGGTTCTAAGTATTTGACTGCTAAGTTGGGATGCCATTGTAGCAGCGCTGTGAATATTCCATCCAGTCCTGCGGATTTGAATGGTTTAAAGCTTTTGATAGCCCACTCTATTCTATCCGCAGTTAGTACTTTGCTGGCAGCCTTCCATTCTTCGGTAGACGGGGTGCTGTAGTACTCGTCGGACCATTCCAGGTCTGGCGCGATTTGACAATTGTGTTTCCAGCAGTACCGCACTGGTTTCCTCTTCAGATTTAGTATAGGTGCCGTTTTCTTTTTTGATGTTGCCAAGGAGCTCTGTGTTTCCCTTGGACAATATTTTCTTTATTCTGGCGGCTTGGTTTGTTGAGTTTATGCTGCTGCAGAAATTTTGCCAGGCTTCCGTTCTCCGGAATCTAATCCTCTTCTTGTAGTATCTCTGCGCGTCTTTGTATCTGTCCCAGTCGTCGGGAGTTCTTGTATTTTTTGCTTTATTGAAGAGTGCCCTGAGTTTTTTCCGTAGCCTCTCAAGTTCTGGCCCCCACCAGAGATTTTTGTTGAGGTCTTTCGGTATAGACATCGGGCATGCCAACTCGTAACTTCCGACGATTGCTGAAGTGAGGAGTTGTTCTTTTTCTTCAATGCTGTTTGTGCTAGGTGTTTCACCACTGGCGTACGTTCCGTCTAGTGCTTTTGTAAGTGCGTTAGTGTACCTTGCTATATTAGTTTTACGGGGGTTGCGATAAGGAGCAGGGTCTGGTAATCTATAGAGCAGTTGGAAACACACTCGACGGTGGTCCGCGAAGGATGGTTCGTTCGATACGTGCCAACCTTTAATGAGGTTCGCCGCCGTGTGTGTTGCCAAAGTAATGTCAATGATGGTTTGATACCTAGAACCATGAAGCAAATACAAAGAGGAGGTGCCCTATCGCGTTTTCCGTATGAAATCAAGTGAAGCCGGAAATCGGGGTGCGGGGGGAGGGTGCGCGACGCCACTGTCACCTTGTAGCGAGTAGAATTACTAAAATGCCAGCATTATTGACGTTAACATAAAAGTTCCGCTATACATTACTAGGTGGCAGTAAAAGATACATTCGTAGGAGAAAGATAATTATGTTAAAAGATACATTCGTAGGAGAAAGATAATTTATTAGGTGCTGTGTCAATATAATCTAAAAATAAAAATCGTTAAAACTGCTTATATTAATTCACGTGTTTTGTTTTCGCCCTTAATACATCCTACGTTTTCGTTAGTATTTTTACTCGCCACTAGAGGGCCTTTTGTGCTTTATCGGGACATTGACAGAAGCGTCCATGTGGCGTCGAACATTCTAGAAGCAATACGTCAAGTAATAAATTAATAATGCTTGTTTAATGTACTTACAAATGGAAAGAGATTTTTTTTTCGTTCACTTTGTTTCTGTCGTCTGTGTAACTTTTGCACGATAGAATACAACATTTCATTTTGTATTTAGGTAATTTAAAACTAAAATAAAAGAAGAGCGTACGACGTACTAATCCGACAGATAAAAAGATCGACTGATGTCAGCGCCTCTGGCGTTAAGTAGCTAAAACTAAAAATGCGTGACGTCAGGACTTTGGTGATAGGAGCTGGACCTAGATGCTTATAACATCTCCTCTTTGTATTTGCTTCATGCCTAGAACTTACAAAGGTTGGTTCTGTGCCTGTATTCATGACTAGCTTTTGCCCGCGGCTCCGCTCGCGTTAAATTCGGGGTAACACCGAAGATTTCAAAAAAAAAATAAGGCAGGTATTTCTCGTTGGTAACAAACAGTCTGTGTACCGATTTTTAGCTTCCTACCTTGAAAACTGCAAAAAGTCCCATATAAAATTTCACCCCCTCTTTTAAGGGATTGGGGGCAGATCTAAAAAAAATGATGCACGTTTTTTTTGTTAGTCACAAATAGTTCGCATACCAATTTTTAGCTTTCTACCTTGAAAATTGCGGAATGCTCCATACAAACTTCCACCCCCCATTTTAGGGAAGTGGGGGGTTAGAAAGAGACAAAAAGTAGCCTATGTCACTTTCCATCCATTCATCTATCTCCAGTTAAAAATCACTTCAATCCGTCGCTCCGTTTTGCCGTGAAAGACGGACAAACAAACACACACACACACTTTCCCATTTATAATATTAGTATAGATATTGAGGTTTGTTTGGAATAGGTATTCGGTTAGTAACTCACCTCTTTTGTTTGTGTCCTTACTTCCCCACAGTGGATGGTGTGCATTGCAGTCCGCCGCAATGATCAGCTCCCAGCCGTGGTTCTCGCAGTGTTGTACCAGTTCCATCATTTCCCTTGGAGGAATGTCCTCTTCGCTCGGCATATACGCTGAAGCTAGTACAAGGGTAGTTTGATTTTCTGTGGAGAGCGTCACTGCAGTAAGATCTCTAGAACAGAACTGGTTAAGCATAGTTGTTTTTACAGAGTTTGGTATATAAATACAGGTTCTCGAAACTTACCACCGATGTTGTTCAGATCCAGGGTTCCTGGATTAGGGCGACGGTCTTGGTATTTGTCTCCAGCACTCTACGCAGTGTAGCCGCCGCTATCTGTTTGTGCTGGAGGTTTGTTTGGATTACGTGTAGGCTGTTAGGGACTCCGCAACACGTCATCTTCGTCGCTGGTGTCCCCTACCCCTACCGCCAGCGGCGAGGTTCTCTCCATCTGGCTCGAACCCTGTTGGGGAGCCGAGGTGGAGGGCTCCGGGGAAGATGTCCTCGGTTGCAGCTTCACCGCAGCTTGGTTGTCGGCCGGTGTCTCATCTGGTTTCTTCATCTCCTCCGAGGTGAAGAAGCGGATGTACCCGCTGCCAGACATGTGAGCCACCCGGCGGTCCCTATCCAGAATACCCTGCTTCTGGTCCTCCGGTATCCCAAGGATCAGGTGCACCACCTTCTCTTTGGAATCTGGTTCCTGCGCCTTGCCATCCACCGTCATGTCGTAACACTGCCAGGAATCAACTTTGTACCACGGGTTTTGGGCACAAAGGACTCTCTGCAGCGTTACAGCATCGGCGATGCGCGTGTGGACAAGAAGCCCCGCCCTGAGCCTCTTCTTCATCTCTGATTGTCTGATGACAGCCAGAGTAATTAATTAATGTAATTTATAATCATGTATGTGTAATTAATTCGTTGATAATAATATTAAAAATCATCGTATTTACACATGTACTTAACGACGACGTAAATTATTCTAAAACTTATTTTTCCTTGTTTCAGCATTCTTCATACGTCCATTTTATAAAATGATGCTGGGAAAACCGATAGACTTACAAGATATGGAGTCTGTGGACCTAGAGTATTACAACTCACTTATGTGGATCAAGGTAAATTCAATAACCTATCATTGAATCATTTATCCTAGTAAAGATACAGATACATAAGAAAGTCAGTAGAATTTTAGTTTGAATATTTGAGGTCACAAATTCACAATGTTGTGGTTTTAGGGCGGTATACTGTTACATACATACTGTTCAATAAATATTGTAATCCATAGTTACAATAACGATAAATAACGCATATGTCGCAAGAAATCCTATACATTCACTATTTATAGAGATTCATTGGTTGTGATCTGGATTTGTGGAATATTTAAAACAGCGGCAGTGCCCCCGCCAAGTCGAGCGCGAAGCAAACACTGCCGTACCATCCTTTACTGGAACCATTTCGCCGCATTTTCAGGCTCCAGAACATTCTTTATATGTTAGTGGGTATAAGTCAACAGCCAAGTCACATAACATTAACTATAATAATAAAGAAATCGCAGTAAGGAACCTTAAACTTGGCACGACTTTGTCTAGATTTCATTACTTTTTAGAGATAAACAAGCAGCTCCATCGAGAATTGGCTAGTTTTTTACAGAATGTTTTTGGTGGGATTATATTGACGTAATGCCTCATCTTAATGACCAGAAAAACTAGTAAAGTTTGTTAGCTTTACTAGTTTTACTGGTCGATTGTATGTAGCCTAAAAAAATAACTAATATTTGAATTAAAATTTTTAATTTTTCCAAGTATGTGTGTGTTTGATGGTTGCAGGAAAACGACCCCTCCGAATTAGAATTGACATTCTCTGTGGACGAGGAGCAGTTGGGGAAGACAATACAAAGGGAGCTGAAACCTGGTGGTGCGAATATACCCGTCGATAACCAGAACAAGGATGAATATATCAAGTAAGGTTTTTATATGATGTACGAGATATGTGCAATATTTTTTGATATGTGTAATATCCGGCTCGGAGGACCAAGTTTAGTAATCTGATGCTGGTTCTCTAGGTATTATTATAAGAGGTTTTTGAATGTGCCTTATATTGAACAATGAATGGGAGAGACATTCAAAAGTATAAAAATTTACGGTCCATCGGACGTTGCGTGGTTACCATAATCATTCCATAGCTTTCCGTTTCACTTTGTTCTTTACGTTTAAAACATAACACGATTAATAAACGAACTAGTCGAAGAATTCATTCTTATGTATTATGTTGATTTATACGTTACAAAATTGTAAAACATAACTTGCAGGCCTTTAGCCTAATGTCATATTTTGGGTTAACGGAAAGTGTTAGTCTGGCAAAGCTAACCTTACAAAGAATTAAGTGGCAACCCAGAAAACGATTATACTCTTTAACAGTCATTTCAGACACTTACGTTTTCCTTCAGTTGAAATATTTTATCATGTGAATAAATTAAAACCACGATGAAACCACATAAAACCGATGTTCATAAATTATTGTACAGTTTTTGTGGGTTTGCTACTTTATTCTTTTGCAAAGTAAGCTTTGCCAACATTGATTTCCTACCAAACGTAGATAACGCATAAACTTTTGAAAAGTGAAGAACTGCCCAATCGCGACTCGTGCAGTTCTTTTCCATAGTAAGTGATTAGCTGTCGGCACGTCAACATGCCGAAGTGCTCATTAAAAACTTTTGAATCAAAAGTTGTGGTAACAATAGCCAGAAACGGCAGAAAAAAGACGGGATTTCATATTTTGCGTGAGTAAACTCATTACACATCTTACCATGTATTCAAATAATCGATTTATACGTAAAAACCAATCAAAAACAATTATTTTAATCATAAACATGCTTAGAGATCTAAGTAAACATGTCGCTTCGCGTCAGTGTCAGTACATCACAATCGTCTCGCTCGCACGAGCGTCGTAGCACGATGTGTTATTCATGCGTTGGAGCGACTACGCGATAAGCAATTTCGAGCATTATGTTTGAGAGTATAATGTTGATATTTTCTTGTAGCAATTACTAAAACGTCGTTTGATCTGTGGCTAGGTATGAAATGATGTAACTTCCCACGGTTGTACTTAAAATAGTTGCCGTAATAATGCAGAATAAGGTTGAATTCGATAAATACGGTACTTTCTTTATGGTAATTTTAATTCGGGCGTGCATATTCAACTACATATCAGCGAGTACAAATGTATAGTCGATTAGGTGACAGATTTCAAGCGTGTTTTTATATGAACTGCTCTATCTACGTTTGGTAGTAAATCAATGTTTGCCAAACTCTATTGAAATTTATCATTCTCCACTCTCTTGGCCGACTCTCCCACAGTTAACCGCTAATTAGAAGTGATTACGGTCATAACTCTGGTCATTACGAAAACTGAAGATGATATCATGACGCGCCAGGCTGGTGATCTCGTGGCGGTTCGTGAGCCGCGTGCAGGAGCAGATGGCCGCGTTCCTGGAAGGCTTGGGGGCCCTGGTGGCGCCGACGCTGCTCAAGATCTTCGACGAGCACGAGCTGGAGCTGCTGCTGTGCGGCATCCAGCACGTGGACGTGAGGGACTGGCGCGCGCACACGCTCTACAAGGGCGACTACCACGCGCAGCACCGCGTCGTGCAGTGGTTCTGGCGGGTGAGTGAGTGACACTCCCACACCTGGACCCCGCACGCGCTCTACAAGGGCGACTACCACGCGCAGCACCGCGTCGTGCAGTGGTTCTGGCGGGTGAGTGAGTGACACTCCCACACCTGGACCCCGCACGCGCTCTACAAGGGCGACTACCACGCGCAGCACCGCGTCGTGCAGTGGTTCTGGCGGGTGAGTGAGTGACACTCCCACACCTGGACCCCGCACGCGCTCTACGAGGGCGACTACCACGCGCAGCACCGCGTCGTGCAGTGGTTCTGGCGGGTGAGTGAGTGACACTCCCACACCTGGACCCCGCACGCGCTCTACAAGGGCGACTACCACGCGCAGCACCGCGTCGTGCAGTGGTTCTGGCGGGTGAGTGAGTGACACTCCCACACCTGGACCCCGCACGCGCTCTACAAGGGCGACTACCACGCGCAGCACCGCGTCGTGCAGTGGTTCTGGCGGGTGAGTGAGTGACACTCCCACACCTGGACCCCGCACGCGCTCTACGAGGGCGACTACCACGCGCAGCACCGCGTCGTGCAGTGGTTCTGGCGGGTGAGTGAGTGACACTCCCACACCTGGACCCCGCACGCGCTCTACAAGGGCGACTACCACGCGCAGCACCGCGTCGTGCAGTGGTTCTGGCGGGTGAGTGAGTGACACTCCCACACCTGGACCCCGCACGCGCTCTACGAGGGCGACTACCACGCGCAGCACCGCGTCGTGCAGTGGTTCTGGCGGGTGAGTGAGTGACACTCCCACACCTGGACCCCGCACGCGCTCTACAAGGGCGACTACCACGCGCAGCACCGCGTCGTGCAGTGGTTCTGGCGGGTGAGTGAGTGACACTCCCACACCTGGACCCCGCACGCGCTCTACGAGGGCGACTACCACGCGCAGCACCGCGTCGTGCAGTGGTTCTGGCGGGTGAGTGAGTGACACTCCCACACCTGGACCCCGCACGCGCTCTACAAGGGCGACTACCACGCGCAGCACCGCGTCGTGCAGTGGTTCTGGCGGGTGAGTGAGTGACACTCCCACACCTGGACCCCGCACGTGCTCTACGAGGGCGACTACCACGCGCAGCACCGCGTCGTGCAGTGGTTCTGGCGGGTGAGTGAGTGACACTCCCACACCTGGACCCCGCACGCGCTCTACAAGGGTGACTACCACGCGCAGCACCGCGTCGTGCAGTGGTTCTGGCGGGTGAGTGAGTGACACTCCCACACCTGGACCCCGCACGCGCTCTACAAGGGCGACTACCACGCGCAGCACCGCGTCGTGCAGTGGTTCTGGCGGGTGAGTGAGTGACACTCCCACACCTGGACCCCGCACGTGCTCTACGAGGGCGACTACCACGCGCAGCACCGCGTCGTGCAGTGGTTCTGGCGGGTGAGTGAGTGACACTCCCACACCTGGACCCCGCACGCGCTCTACGAGGGCGACTACCACGCGCAGCACCGCGTCGTGCAGTGGTTCTGGCGGGTGAGTGAGTGACACTCCCACACCTGGACCCCGCACGCGCTCTACAGGCTACTACCACTTTTGAATGTACTTCGCGTATAGCTTCGCGGACCACTTAAGCTGGTTCCAGGGACTACCGGTTGTAACGTCCATATTATTAATAATGCACAGGAAAATCAACTGTGTTGTTATGTGACGCGAAACTGAATTTATTTATTTATTTATTTAAGTATAGTACTGCCACATGATACATATTAAGACATTCACAAAAACATTTTCACAGTAAATTACAATTCTGATATGCATCAAAAAACGGCGTACATAGCACTCAGCGTATTAACATTAAATAATGCTTATATTTAGTCAAGACGATCACACACGACATCAAATTTAAACTGTTACTTTTAAACATTATAAATCAACTAAAGTTGTTGCAGGTACCTTAAAATTTTGAGTTTATACTTTTGGAAGCTATCGTTAAATATATCAAAATCCAAGATATTGCTGTGAAGAGTGTTGTATTCCCTACAAATTCGTGCCAAAGGGGACTGATGTCGCAAGATTTGTTCTGGCAAACGGTATAGCAAATGTTTTGGCGATATAGTGTCTCGGATACCTGTGTGGTACCGCTAAGGATACCCTTGACAATATGTCGTTTGACTGAATTTGCCCATTTACAATTTTATGGAGAAAGCACATATCCAAAAATATTCTTCGATTTCGGAGAGTGAACATATTGAACTTGGCTAGACGCTCACTATAGGGCTGTCGATGAGAAAACCCACTACAAATGAAAGCAAGATGTCTAGTAAATGCAATTAAACACTATAAAAAGGACTCCACACAGCAGAAGCGAACTCTAGGTGGCTACGCACCAGGACGTTATATAGTAAAATCTTGGTGCTAATGTTCTTAAAATTTTTATTGTGGCGCTTGATAAACCCGAGCATTGTAGCAGCCTTTGTAACCACTGCGTCCGTATGTATGTGAAATTTTAGTCTGCTGTCGATATTAACACCAAGATCCCGAATCACTCTTACCTTTTCCAAAGTTACACCATTGAGTTCATAAGTAGTCACAAGTGGCTTTCTCTTTCTAGAGTACCTTATATGGAAACACTTGCTGACATTGAGTGTCATACAGTTAGTGTGACACCAGGTGATAATCCTGTTAAGGTTATCCTGAACGAGTCTGCCATCCTCCTTACAAGCTATAGTTTTATAAATTTTAAGATCATCCGCAAATAACAAAGGCTTACAATTTCTAATATTGGCGGTAATATCATTAATAAAGATCAGAAACAGTAGTGGTCCCAAATGTGAACCTTGGGGAACACCAGACAAAGCACGGTACCAACGGGACTGGTAACCATTCACAACGACCATTTGTGGCCTATCCTGTAGATATGATCTGAACCACTCTAACAATAAGCCAGTTATTCCATAGGCGTTCAATTTATTTACCAGGATAGTATGGTTAACTTTATCGAAGGCGCTACTGAAGTCAGTGTATATGGCATCGACCTCCATTCCCTTATCGACTTTTTCAGACACTTCTGACACAAATGGTATTTAAGTTTGTAAGGACGGAGCGACCAGACATGAAACCGTGTTGACTGTCGCCAATATATGTTTTGTTTAATTTCGAAAGAGTTGGACATATCAATGTTTCGAAAAGCTTTGAAAAGCATGAAAGTATAGAGATTGGGCGATAGTTTTTAGCAGATGAAGGAGGTGATCCTTCATCTGCTAAAAACTATAAAAAATATATTTTTAAACACGGGAACAATACGAGCTTTTTTCCATTCCTCAGGAAAAATGCCATATTTGAGAGAACCTAAAGGTGGAAAACCCCTTTATTGGTCGACTATACATGAGCTAAAATGTAATTTGTGTTAATTGATTTAATGTAAATTTATTTTTGTATAATTTTAATTAGATTTTTTATATTGAAATGAAAAATGATACATTGATTAAAATAATATATGAATGAATGAATGAATGAATGAATGAATGAAATATTTATTTGCCTTTAAACACGGTTTACATGGTAATATGTTACAAGATACAGATCATGCGTGTTCAGTCAAAGTTTTGACATGCAAAAACTTGCTACAAATTTATTTAACAATTTAAATGAAACTGCTGGTAGTTATTTCTTAACATACTTACATATACAGATACATACTTATTTTATAATTTTATCATATGTTTACAATTAAAATCAATAATACTACAAATCAATCAAATAATAGGTACATGTCAAACTTAATCATTAATGAATCATATTTATTAATAAAACATTACATACATTTATTCTATCACTACTATATTAAATAACAAAGTTATATGTCAAAAAATTCCTTGATGTCATAAAAACAATGTGTGATCAACCATTTTTTCAGTCTACTTAGAAATAAAGAGGTTGGCAGTCGTCTTAGTTCCATGGGGATTTTATTGTAGATTTGTATTGGCATCACAAAACAGTTTTTTTTAAATAAAGCGCTGTTGTACTGTGGTATTACCAATTTAAAAGGATCTCTCGGGCGAAGCCTCTGGGGCTGTATAGGCTTTTCAAAAAATTCCGGGTGGTGCCTAATAAAACTAGCAATCTCATATATATACAGAGATGTCACCGTAAGTAAGCCATATTTTCTAAACATTGGTCTACAACTGTCAAGAGGGCCGATACCACTGATAGCACGCACACATTTTTTCTGAATTATAAGTACCTTCTTAATATCAGTAGAATTACCCCACAGTAAAATGCCGTATCTAAGGACTGACGAAACATAACCGTGATAAGCTATCAGAGCAGTATTTTCGTTAGCTGTTATTCTTAAGCGATAGAGAGCAAATGTAAAGCGACTCAACCTATCACAAATGGAATCTAAATGGCTTTTCCAGTTGCAATAACGGTCAACTAATATACCTAAGAACATAGTTTCTTGAGCCTCGTTAAGTTTTACCCCCTGGCACTGAAGGTCAAGATCAAACGGTTCGGCCTTATAGCTTAAAAATTTTATGAATTTCGTCTTTAACGAGTTAAGACTGAGCTTATTCTCCATGATCCAGCCATTTATGTCGGCTATAGCTTGATTGATTATACTCTCATATGAAAGTCGTCTATCGTTGTACGGTATAACAAGCGAGATATCATCCGCAAAGAGAATGGTTTCATATTGTGTAACCTTGGGCAAATCGTTGATGTACAGAAGGAATAATAACGGACCTAGGACGCTCCCCTGGGGAACCCCTGTATTTTTTTGTAAGAACGAAGATCTAATATCGGCCGCCTCCTTCTTTTTATTAATTTTAGTTACTTGTACACATTGAGTTCTACCGGTAAGGTAACTTTTAATCCAGTCTAGCGCACGACCTCTGATACCATAGCATTCACACTTTGCAAGTAAGATGTCATGATTTACAAAATCGAAAGCCTTACTCATGTCGAAAAAGACCACAGTAACCGGTATTCTCTTATCTATATTATTCGTAATATTGCACATTAATTTATAACCAGCGAGAGTTGTTGATTTTCCTTTTTGGAAACCATTTTGTTCAAGAACTATCGTGTTGTGTTTGTTAAGATAGTTTACTAATCTGTCTTTCATAACCATTTCATATATTTTGGACATTATTGGCACAAGAGTTATTGGTCGATAATTGCTTATATCCTGCTTATTGTTTTTTTTATAAATCGGTTTAACTATTGACCGCTTAAGAGGTTCAGGAAAAACCCCTTCGGAGAAAGATAAATTTATCAGATGACAAATACTCGGCGCCAGATAATTGTTGCATAATTTATATAAGTTTGTTGAAAGATTATCTACTCCTACTGATTTTGTATTTTTAAGAGACTTGATTATTTTTTTAACTTCAGGTACAGTGCATGGCTTCAGGAATATACTGCTTAGTTGAGTGTCTATTTTAGGTGCAGAGCATTTTATTGAATTATTTGGTACAGATATGAAATAATTATTAAAATTTTCTGCTACAGATTGCGGATCCTCAATTAACTCCCCATTCACAATTATTGACTGTTGCTCTGGGCAACTCATAGTATGATCGACCTTATTCTTTATAACCTTCCAAGAAGCCTTACATTTATTTTCTGCTTTCAGAACTACATTAGCATTTACATTTTTTTGTGATCTACGGATACATTTCCTTAATAACTTGCTGTATGACTTAAAATCTGATTTACTTTTTTTAGAACCCGTTGTGTAATATAGCAGTCTCAACTTACGCTTAACCATACAAGAGATCTTCAAACCCTTTGTAATCCATTTTGGTCTGGAGTGATGTGAATTAATCTTTACCCTTTTTTCAGGAAAGCATAGATCAAAAAACGTGCGTATGTCATTGTAAAATAATTGAAATGCTGAGTTTGGGTCGGTATTATTAAGTACATCCTGCCATGACCGACTAGCTATACAATTTACGAATTTGGCTAGGTTTTCATTATTTTGATCTCTTATTTGTCTATACCAAAATCGAGGTCGAGGTGTGACCACAGTACATGGGAATGTTAATACTTGGCAAGTATCGTGATCCGACAGAAAAATTCTATGTGTACTGCCTTTAGCGTCTTTAATATTACTAGCTATGTGGTCAATACACGACAAGCCTCGAGTCGGTGTATCGATGTGTAATTGTAAGTTAAAGCGGTGTAACAGATTTGTCAAATTTGTCGCCACATCATTTTTTATTAAAGTATTGATGTTTAAATCACCAGTTAGAATAACTTTTTTATTTTTTAATGCAATTTTATGTAAAAGTAATTCAAGTTTATTGAAAAAGATAAACAGATTATTTTGTTCTGGAATCCTGTATATGCATAACACAATGCATTTGTAAAGCGGTATTTCAATTCCACAACATTCGAAACTTTTTTCTACCGAGTATTCTTTACAGATAGAAAGTGTCTTAAACTCTAAAAGATTTTTGACAAAAATACAGACACCTCCACGATTTTTATTTGATCTGCAATATGAAGCGCCCATGTTATAGTTCTTCAATTTTGCGTTGGTTTCATTTCCCAGCTTTAAATAACTCTCAGAAAAACACAATACATCTATATTAGATAAACCATTTTCTTTGAATAACTCGATTGCCAGCTCAATAGATTCCAATTTACTCCGAATACCCTGTATGTTTTGATGTAGGACAGTGAAGTTATGTAATTTTTCAGCATCTTTTATTTTTCGGTGACAAAGAGGACTATTATTAATCTCGAAAAAAGATAGTTTCCGCACCATTTATTTTGACTGGACTCGAGCAATTGCGATTCCCTTGTATTTTATTAAAATAAAATGGTATTGTGCCTTTTTTTGGAACTGGCTCATACGATTTTTTTGGTAACTTAGTGGTACTTTTAATGTGCTCTCTAATTTTACTATAACATAAGAAATCATTTTTGTAATCTATATAATCTATACCTAGGTTAATTTGTTCAGATAAACATGTCAGATACCTTAAGTTATTACAATCTAATGAAATGTCAACATACTGTAAATTATTAAAATGCTTAGTCCATAATCTTAAATAATAATTCAATAATATTTCATTCATATGTCGATTATATAAAATTGGCATTAAGAATACATTTGTCGTACGCAACTTGTCAGTTAATATACAGATATTGGAATGCAATACATGCATGTCATTGTCATGTCTGCCCAGGCTAATTATTACAATGTCATTTTTATTAAAATTTTTTGGTTTAAGGTTAATATTAAAATATTGCAAAATATCGGAACTTGCCGCGTTAGTCATTATATGAGCAGAACATTTGTATTTATCGTTCCATTTTCCGTGTCTCGACTTTATTAGAGATGAAGACAGCCCTCTTAATTGTTCATCTCCTAATATGAAAATACGTTTGTTATCGCTAAGTGACTTATTACTAGCGCCATCTGTTGCTACATTATGGAACTGATTTAAACTGATAGTCTTCTGTCCGGTTTGTTCTTCCACTGTAGAAGACGACACTGGTGAAGGTATGGGGTCATGTTTTTGTATTTTCGGTGAGGATGAAGGGATGGTACACGCGGCCGGGCTTTGAGGTTTTGTCTTGGCCCTTACTTCTGACAATGAACAACTCAAATCTCCCAATGCGTCATGTCTTTTCTTCTTCTTTTTAATGAGGCTTTTTGTCGGTGTCGTGGTTTTACATATATGTGTTAATTGGTTTATCTTCAGCTCATACTCTGCGAGTCGTTCATTTAATTTATGATTTTCAGACCCCAAATTCATAATTTCATTTTCAGCTATCTCGAGATTTTGTTCCAATTTTAGAATTTTGGCCTTTAGCTCAAATATTTCTTCATTAATACTAGATCGTATCTTAGAGAAGCTTCTGTTTAGTTCATACTGTGGCGTTGAGGTAAAAGATGAATAGTCAGTCTCCTCATCATCAGTTAACTGTTGAGTTAAGAGATCTGAAGTGGGTTGAGCTTCCCTATTTTTTCTACGTATTGTCACGTTATCTGATGAGCTGCTGCTTTTTTCTGGTGCCACGAGTTTTCGTGTTTTGCTATTCGATGCCGAGGCGCATATATCACACTTGAAAGATTTCTTTTGGTTTGGTGTCATTATTCTAAATCGTTGGAACGAGACATTAGTGCAATCCAGATGGAATTTTTTTTCGCATGACATACACGTGAAAAACTGCTTGTTTGTTATAATTTTGCTACACTTAATACAAACTTGCGACATCGTGTTAAGGAATAGTAATGATACTGAGAAATACGTACAGCTCCACCTAGTAACGAGTAGCAAAATTAATACAATGCGATTGTTAGGACGTATGAAGCAGTCTTAGATAATTAGCAGCACAGAAGTAATCGCTTCGCACGCTTATGTGGTTTTAACTAATAGCTTCATTCGGAACAGAGCTGTCGTTGGTACGTAGTAGTCTGTGGTACCGCCGGTGTCAATGTCTTTACCAATCAGCTGTCCGTTCAGTATTTGTTTATTGGCGAATCAAAACAACTCAAATTATTTTACGATAGGTAGTAGATGTTATATATTTGAATAATAACTGAATATTAGAATCTCACCAAAGTAGTTTTTTCTCCGTTTGCGTAGTTATTGTTGAATTCACACAATAATTATGTTAGCTGTTGGTTCTGTGGAGTCTTCGCAATTGTTGAAAGTTTGGAAAGTGCACTAATGATATCAAATTCTTAAATTGTATCCTTGAGCAATTACAGTGAGTACTATTAATTTCTTAATTAGCATGTATCAGCAACACAACACTAGCAGTCGGATATAATAAGTAAATTCACAATGTAAAACTATGGTTTTGGTGTTATTTGTTTGACTTTACTATTTTAATTTAAATAATATTACGGAGCTACTTGTTTATCAGTTGACAGCTGCTGTCCGTTGACCTATAATATAAATTATAAATAGCCCTCAACAACATTCACATTGCTACACCTGAAAGGGGTGACTAGGTAACCAAGAACACTATTACTTTTTTATAGTAACATCTGTATCACACATTAGTCAACAATGAAGATTTGATTTGATATTTACTTTTTTTTGTTTGTTGTTGCATATCTTGCAAATTGTATAACGCTGCGGGCGTTTGTATAACGCATATGAGAAAAATGTCGTCCCACAGGTGGTGCTGTCGTTCTCGAACGAGATGCGTTCGCGGCTGCTGCAGTTCGTGACGGGCACGTCGCGCGTGCCCATGAACGGGTTCAAGGAGCTGTACGGCTCCAACGGGCCGCAGCTGTTCACCATCGAGAAGTGGGGCGCGCCAGACAACTACCCCCGCGCGCACACTTGGTGAGTGAACACTCCGTATCGGTGACAATACCCCCGGGGGGACTGGGGACTGGGAACTCCCCCCGATTCGAGAGTTGAGCCAATCGGAACACTGGAAATGTCGAGCTCCGCCATTTTTACCCTTACAGGATCACTTCTCTTTTTTATTGCTACTAAGTTGGCAAATAAGCAAACTGCCCACCTGATGGTAAGTGGTAATAGTCACCTATAATACATGTGGCTTCTGTGAGATTCCCAGTAAAACTGCAACCCGCACATGAACCACAGTGTACGTTGCCAACTTGTGACATCAGATGAAAAGTCACGGTACCCAGTAATTTCAGTGCCATATCTTACCCTTCAAACCGGAACACAGCAATGCAAGCACTGCTGCTTTGCGGCAGCAATAGGTAAGACGGAGGTACCCATGCACACAACCCTGGTACAGAGTCTCCCTCGGGTCATCAAAATTATGAATATGTAGCTGGTGTCGAGCTGCACCATTTATTTATGGAATGTCACTTGTATTCTCTCACCGAGGGTTCCGTATAAACCCATTTAAGTATATAAGTTCCTAACTTCCATAAAGCAGGAAAACCAGCCTATGAATCAACTTCATACCGAAAAAACAGCCTTAGGCGCTTAACACATTGCCGCCGCATCCCGCTGCGGTGTACGGTGGGACGAAAACCGCATGCGGCTGCGGCGGCACGATACCGTGCCACCGTACGGTTTGCTCCGTATCACCGTCCGGAGCTGCGGTGCACGACGAAACCCTATTGTATTTTGACAGTTCACCGCGCTAAACCGCTTTATCATATCGTGTTTTGGTGGACGTGCTAGGGAGGCTGGCGATTATAATCGTTAACACTGTGAGTGCTGTTATCGGACCGCAGCATAAATACGCACCGCCGTGCTACACTTTAAGACATAGATATTATGTCACTGAAATTGTGAGATAATGCGTGACTCGAGTCCCGTCTTGGCAGCCCGTGCTACGCCTGCTGGTGGGCAGTTTGCTTGTTTGCCAACTTAGTAGCAATAACAAAAAAAAAATTCGACCGACTGCTGCTCTCATGCCTTTCCTCTCATTCTCTCGCAGCGGTGAGATGAAGTGAGGGAGTTAAATGTTCAAGGTTATTTTCTCGGGCAACGCTTCAAACAGGAACTCAACTTGTTGTCGGTTGTTGCAGTTTCAACCGCATCGATCTCCCGCCGTACGAGAGCTACCAGCAGCTGCGCGAGAAGCTGGTGAAGGCCATCGAGGGCTCGCAGGGCTTCGCTGGCGTTGACTGAGGGCCCGCCGACCTGTTGCGCCGCCTCCTCGCCCCGCTCCGCACGGGCCAGCGTAGTCTTCGGTGAAGACGCTCGCAAGACCCTTTCTTCGATGCCTCAGTATCAACGATTATTTTCTTCGATGCCTTAATACCAACGGTTATTTCCTCTGATACCCTAGTAGAAACGGTAACTTTCTCCGATGCCTTAGTACCTATGATTATTTTCTCCGAGGCCATAGTATCATTGATTATTTTCTTCGATGCCTTAGCACCAACGGTTATTTTCTCTGATACCTTAGTAGAAACGGTAATTTTCTCCGATGCCTTAGTACGTACGATTAATTTCTTCGAGGCCATAGTATCATCGATTATTTTCTTCGATGCCTTAGTACCAACGGTTATTTTTTTTATGGTATAGGGGGCAAACGAGCAGACGTATCACCTGATACCTTAGTAAAGACGGTTATTTTCTCCGATGCCTTAGTACCAACGATTATTTTCTCTGATGCCTTAGTAGCAACGATTATTTTCTCCAACGCCCTAGTACCAACAATTATTTTTTCCGATGCCATAGTATCAACGATTATTTTCCCAGAAGCCTTAGTACAAACAACTATTTCCTCCGATGGCTTAGTACCAACAATTATTTACTCTGACGTCTTAGTACGAACGATTTTTTTCTCAGATTACTTCATAAATTTACGTCCGTTAATTTTTTTCGTTTTTTATGACGTTGCGTTTCGATACTTTTCTCGTTATGGATTATATTCTACTCAATCGTAATTGTGTCCCCAGTGTGATAAATAATGAAAGAATATAGGTTTGGTGGAAAGAAGGAAGGAATCACAAAACAATATTTGAAGTCAAATAGTTTGCGGCCTCAATCTTCAGTGTGTGTTTCCGAAACGTGCCAATATGGAGGAAGAGATTATTAGGTTAACTTTAATTGAAAGTGTTTTATGTGTTGGTGTTTTAACTAAATTAAAAGGTTAATTAAAAAATCAACTGGGATCAACGACTTCTTGTGGGCGGTGCGTTTATTTTTTGTAATGTTGAATAAATTTTTTTCCCATTAATAAATCGGATATTATAAGTTGTTTGCGGGGCAACAATCGCAGCACAGCGCCTTTACTATATGTAAAGTAAAATATAAAAATGTTATATTTTTTAAGTGCATCCTTAATGATTTAAAATTTGATTTTATATTATTTTAATTTTTTTCTGATTCCCTCTAGATGTTTTTTTTTTGTATAACATTGAATAAGATTACGACTATGAAAATTTGGCGCTTTATCCCCTCTTTTTCAGTTTTTTTTAACCGATAGTTATATTATTTTCGTGTATAGTTCTTAAAATCAATGTTGTCTAGAAACTATTGGTGGTTATGTGACAGAAGCGGTATGCTCAATTAGATGCAATCCTTCGTGATAACTACGCGCCGGTTCTAAGTTCCGTTGAGGCAAAAGCGGTTGGTTTTATATGTTGAATGTTCGGTAGTTCGCTAGTTGTGCTATAAAAAGACACTTGCTGTTAATATGGTGTGAGATTATAGAAGCGAGGACGTGTAGCGAAATATAAATATTATTTACATCAGAGATTTAGTAAAATATTACTAGAAAAAAAGAATTTAAAATGTAATGCAATGCTAGATGCTTCTATCGAGTGTGATTAAAATAGACTTATGAATAGTCAAAATTTATTGTATTTGTTAGCTACTTGTGTTTAAGCAGAGATGCATATTCGATTATCATGATAACATAACTATATAATAAGATAAAAAATTTGTATATAAAAATGAAGTAAATTTCAGTCATTCTTCTAAATAGTGCTTGGTGCATTTCTTAGATGGACTAGCGACACTTCGTTGGTCTTATACAGCGATATTTTTGGACCCCACGCCAAAATTGAATATAAAGTAAGTAATATAACAGGTCTAGGTTAAAAAAATGATAAAATTCACTGGCGATATGTCTAGCGTGTATGAATACCTAAAATTGATAATGCAGCGACTACACTGAGCGCTGTACGCAATAAACAAACAAATGACCATCATTTTAGTTTACGTACGGAAAAGTTAAACAAAAAGTGTGAAAAAAAAAGTTGTTTTCATTTTGTTAAATTTGGCGGGGGGGGGGGGGGGGGAATCCATTAGACACATTGACTTAAAATCTTTGTATACAGTCAAAGGGCTATGCTCGGGGTTTCTCTACGCGATCGCATTAGAAATGATGAGATCCGTAGAAGAACTAGAGTCACCGACATAGCCCAATGAATTGCAAACCTTATGTGGCAAGATGCCCCCCACGAGGTGGACCGACGATCTGGTGAAGGTCGTGGGAAGCCGCTGGATGCGGGAGGCGCAGGACCGATCGGTTTGGAGATCCTTGGGGGAGGCCTATGTCCAACAGTGGGCGTCTCTTGGGCAAAATTATGATGGGGATGATGATGACAGTTCAACGATCACTATATTAGTATTCGTTGGTGTCGACGAAAGTACTATATGCGTCCGTATTATGAATTTTTAGAAATTATCGCAGCTGGCACTGGATTGTAAATAAAATGTTTGTTCAGTTAATAAACAGCAAAGTATAATATATACAACAGGGTTAAGTATGATTCAAACGGGAGCCAAATTTGAAAATATTATGAAAAGCAAAGTCAACAAGCAAAATAAAAAGAACGGCGCGCACTTGCTTTCTTCCATCTTTTGTAAATATAAACGCTTAGAATCGGTTCGTGGCGTTGATTTGCATAAGGCCAGCCCCCGTAGCACGTCCACCAAAACACGATATGATAAAGCGATTTATCGCGGTGAACCGTCAAAATACAACGAAACCCTATTGTATTTTGATACCGCGATAAACCGCTTTATCATATCGCGTTTTGGTGGACGTGCTAGGGGGGCAGATTGACTTGTAGGAGTGACAGTGCGCGTATCGGACCGAAGTGATGAATGTTTGGTTTATTTTTATATTTTGTAGTTAGTTTTATTTTAAAAATGCCACGATTGAAAAATTAAAATAATAGAAAATAGAGGCAGTCCTTTCTCTTTATCACCGGATAATATTTTTGGAATTTGGCCCCTGCTTGTAATCTAACTATGTTACTGTCGTGTATAAATTAATTTTAATAATGACATGTTTATTTTTTTTGTGAAGGTTAATAACTGTATGCAATGAACTGATAGTGCCGCGTTACTTGTATAATAAAGGATGTGGGACTTAATTAACACAATCGTATTAGTTCTCTCAGACACTTCCAGGGATATTTAACTAAAATTAGTTTTCAAAATTATAATTAAACTATATTGATATCATCTTTGACTAATGTGAACAAACTTATAAAGCTGTTGTATTGTATGCAATTTCCCTGATCAAATTAGCTCTTTCCACTTGCAAAAGGGGGAGTCCCTTAAACTCTCTGGTATACTTACCTAACTGTATGAATTGAACCTTAAATTTTTAAGCGAAAACTTTTCACGTAAAACTCATTTTGTGCGTCCGTGTGTAATATGGACACCCTAAAGGCTCGAATGGGAAGAAAGGTAAATGTCAGTGTTATTTTGTTCCGTACGTGCGAGGCGATTTCAGACCTATATACTTACCGGTTTCTGAATGCTTCTCTATTTCGGATATGTCGTACATTTTGTATGATATCCAGTTTAAATAGTTTTACTAAGATTTGTACGCGGGCGAGGCGGCAGTTATAACTATAGTCAATTTCATAAACAAACTAACAAATTCAACAAACTAAAACATATTTTCTTATTTACTTTCAAGAAGTTTATGCGCAACTGTGAAATTCGTTTTTTTAACAACGCTCAAAGATACAAGAGGAAGATATATAGTTAAGCTTATATTTTTGGTTTGAAATTGACTACAGTTAGTTCTGAGGTGACGAAAGCTACTTACAAATGTTTTGATGTTGGCTTTACATCGGTTGGCTTTACTCTTAAATAGATATTTTATTAAAGAAGTAGATTTGTTCTTTCACTGTCTATTCCATTAACGGTTCAAAGTCATCTGGTGCCAATTTTAATTGCTAGATACATTTGCGACAAGTTATGTTTAAAATTAAATAAGAATTTAACGAACTATGATTCGTGCATTGAATGTATTGACATAACTCAATTTATTACAAAGAATTATCAAGAAAGTAATATTTTTTCATAAAGTTATTTAGTTTATACTTTTGTGCTTTACTGTACTCTTTGTGTACTGCTGAGTATGCATACTTGTATTAATAATTTATTCCACGTGTTATTATTTAATGTGTATTATTATTGTTTAATTGAATTATTACGCCGAGGAACTGAAAGAATATTATTGACGATAATATAATAAATAAGTTTAAATGACCGCGCTCTTTGAATTCTTCGGCGTAGTGATAACAAGTTTAGTGTTCTATACACTTAGTGATAGTCGCTTTTAAATAACTATAAATGATATTTTCATATACACTGTATATACAATTGGTAGGTATAAGGTGTAAAAAATTGCTAGGATCTTAGTATATTAATATAGTGCATGGCGTCCATGAAATGGAACGCCTTGATAGTGTTGTGTGAGAGTAATAAGGAGGTCGCAGTGCGCAGCAATTATTTACACCTGTATTTATTGCTCGTTTATTTATCTTTATAGTCTGTAAGGACGCGCCACTGGAGACGGTTTTACTTAAATTAAGTTAAGATTATTGGTTGCGCATGTTATATGTTGTGTATGAAGTGTATGGGAAGAGATGCCGTTACGAAGTAAAGTCAGAGAATTAAAATTTATACAGGTTGACGATTATTTAGTCGTATAAATACACGAACTACTGATATTTTGACAGACGTGTTCCATAGCCCTTATTTGTTTTTATAATACGAAAAACTAAAACAATCTTTAACCTGCTCAACATTCGAATTTCGTGACTGTACGTTTCAGACTGAATAGTTTACTTTTCACAGTTTGAAAGCAAAGGTATCCAACCCAAACAGCCATTTATGTTGAATTATCAATCGAAAGTATTTACTGTATTGCTCATCACGGTGCGACATTTGCGAGTCACGGTCTTTTTGTCTTCTGATGTCCGCTTCCGTGTGAGGTCGCGAGAAAGCACCGGTCGACCTTGTAGCGAAGTTTAAAGGTAGCCGATGGGTCGCCCACTCATGTGGCGTCCTCGCGCGATGAACCGCCAATTATCAATTATCAAAGGACAATGGCCTATACTGGTACAAACTGAAGTCATGGTTCTGATATAAATAAATGCATTCTCAATGACATTTCGGTATAATTTCATACTGACTCTGCTATATATGGTCCCAATTATGGCGTTTTAATTTATATATGCCTATATATAATTTTAAATGTCTGATTGAACAGTTTCAAAGCTTTAGAGTATTAATATCAAAGGTTTTTTTATTTTCATTTATCGTCATAAACATGGCCATTTTTTGAGAAATTTTCTTTGTTATACAGTAGCTACATATACACCTAATCAACGAATGTTAAGATGTTCTAAAAGTACGGTAGACTATACTAAAAATATTAAATACAATTGATTCATATCTATAAGAATGTTTGGAGTTGGCTGAGAAAAGCCAACCGCCAAACAGGCCATTCACTAAATCTGAGTGCAAAGTTATAGGGGTAAATGTATGCAAAATACGAAAATGATTCCGGATTGGGAAGACCAAAAGAACACCGTGAAACGTTGTACGACGAAAAGGGTGCCCTGATTTGATATGCGATAAGTATTGTCGACCACAAAACTGGTTTACACCTTAAGGCTGATATTCAGTTTTGCGTCATAAAACAATACAGTTAATTTTCCATTGCAATAACATACTAAGTTTACCTTAGCGATGTTTTGTTCATACGCCAAATATGGTCAAAAGTGTTCAACTACTTTCTTGGTCGACTATACCTACTTGTCCAGATGAGACGAATTTGTCGTGAACTGTTTCCTTGTGTACGAGCTTACGTCGTACCTAAATGAGAAGAGTATACTATCATTATATCAAGATCATTTTAATCTCGCGCGATGCTTGCGAACGCTTTTGAACCTCACCTTGCCGAATTTGTCTCCTTTGGGCAACATATGGTGTTTCTTTTCGTTCGCAAGATTATCAGGACGTTGTTGTGTCATATAGATGTTATAAATGAATTATCTGACTCATTTTGTTGTTGTGTCAATAGTACGCTAGATAGTAGGATTTTTTTTCACAAATACACTGAATACTTACTGATTCTAAATATTTGGTACAATAAGACATTTTATAAATTATTCACTGTAGAATATTATATTAGAGAGAGAGAGAGAGAGATAAAACTGTACGAATGTTGACTTGTATGAGAATTTATTTTTTATTATATCGCGTATTTTAATGACATCACCGAGACCGAGAGTGCAAGTGTAAAGCTTGAAGTGCTGTTGACCGTACTTTATATTGTAATCGCAATAAACGAACTTGCAATAATTATGGTTTATACATCGATTGTAACGTAATGTAGTTTTAACTTGGATTGCTCGGTGTCGTAACATAATTATATATTTAAAAGCTACATACCTTACATGTATTAAGCCAGCCGTAGTACTGTCGGGGTTTTAAACTTATAAATGCAACATAACGCCAATAGGCGTGGGGTTAAATTGTACTTGGCAATGTAGCATCACGTAAATAGGCGCCAGGTTATATTTCACTTGTAAATGTAATACGAAAATAGGCGGGGGGTTAAATTGCACTTGTAAATATAACAGTACGCCAGTAGGCGGAGGGTTAAATTTCCCTTGTAAATGTAACAACGCCAATATGCGGGGGTTAAACTTGATCAACTTATGTGTATACACACACACACAACGATAAACTACGCCTTGTGCCTTTCATAACTACGATACCTATACCGTTCGACAAAACTAACATGTAATGTAACAAAAATCTACATCTTATTTTGTAATGAACGCTCTATAACGTTCACCTACAAGTCTATGCGATTGTTTTAGGCTTATTCCAGCAATTACAAGTGCCTATAGTAAGTTATTAGTGGACAAAGGTTACTTATTATTAGATATATTAGTTTTTATTAATATGATAATGTAAGTAGTTCATTCTGCTTGAGGATACTTTCTAGTGATGCCCATTGTTTTCGGCATGATTTGAATTTACACGATGTTCGTTTGTCACGCACTCAGATGTAATAAAATTATGTAAATAAATAAAATTAAAATTTGTTCATTTATTCTTATAGCGGAATAAATGAAGATCGTGTAATGAAAGATGTTTCGAAATTTGGGGTCGCGCTAGAGAGTAGACCTCATAGTCGTGAGGCTGGTAGCCTCGACTGATAAGGATATGTTAAATAATAAATAAGGCTTGGCCATAGTCGTAACTGAAACGGCGGCATGTACATACTGCCACCAAAATGTTTTTTTTTCAGTTTGTATTTAATGAATGGTGACACTAGACCACAGTAATTTGTATATGCAATGCGTCAATGCGTATATTCTCGTTCGTTAATTATATTATCTGATACTCTACAAATGAGCTGGGGCTATTGGAATCTTGCTTAACTTAATCTGTACAGGCAATGTACAAGGTTAATTTTTAAGCGGGGTCCAAATTATTTGTGCTTGTTCGGCCAAGCAAACTAAACAACTTTTACTATGAGACCCATCTTGAAATTGCGAAAAATAATCACCTGTTCCATAGAAGTGTTCAACATCCAGCGAAACTAATAATTATATTCTTTATTGCATAAAACAGAACACATCTGACAAATAACAAATAGTACAAAACACAACAAAGGGCGGCCTTATTGCTACATATAAATCTCTTCCAGGCAACCAAGGACTTGGGGGGAAGGTGGGTATGTGAAAAAATAAGAAAAAAATAAAATAAAGAAGACAAGAATATTATTATTACGCATGATTTTGTGAAAGAGTTATAAATAGATAGAACAAGGAAAAAAAAGATGATTATTAGTTAGAATTTACTAAATGTATTAACAGCTGTTTTATTTTCGCGATTTCAAATATGGTCCCATAGTTAAAGTTGTAAAGTTTGCTTGTCTGTACAAGCACAGAAAATTGGGGTCCTGCTTAAATTAACCTTGTATAACGCGCATCATGTTTTGGAAAGAATTTAGCGCTGTCTCTGGCACGAAGCACTGACAGTCCGGTATCTACTGGGAGCTGTTAAAACAATTTAAGATGGTACCCACATTTTATTATAAATGCCATTGTACACTGTATGTTGGGAGTTTATCAGCTCTGTACACATATTAGTGGCAGGAAAACGTCATATAAATGAAAGAAAGAAACATTTTTAAGAAGAAAGAAAGTTGTAGGCCAGGCCTTATTACGAAAAATGCTCTATGCACGTTTTAAGTTGTCATAAAGGTTTATTTAAACAATGTTTTGATGTTGTTGCATTAACTATAGCGATATTTTTATTACTGTATAATTATTCTGTAAATAGATTTATTGAAACAAAGATTCATGCAAATAAAAAAAATATTAATCGAGTTTCTGTTTTTACTTGTTACTGTTAATATGAAAATCCCGATTTTCTATAAAACATTACCCAGTAATTTCACAGCCTGCCTTCCGGTCAAACTGTAACAGCTGCTTGGCGGCAGAAATGGGTAAGATAGGGTACACTAGCAGACGACTCTCACTGAGTTTCCCTTAGATAGTGTCCAAATCAAATAATAGCCTCAAACTTAACACTCGCTGCTAGGAATAGAGGCGTCCATGCCAAAAAACTAGGGGATCTTGGCTGGCCTTCGCACACTGGAACATCTCGTCCGTAGGGGGCAGAGTGCATCGCCACCACCAATTGCTTGGCAACATATGTCATGGGGGGAGGGAGGGGAGGCCTTGAGGTTCCGGACATCCCCCATTGAATGAAGTTCATGTCATGCTATACTGTTTGACCTTTAAACCGTGTTATGTCACTCCTAATAAGGACGCGGTTTTCGTAGTGCAAATGTAAAGCTTGACGTGGCGCCTACTGCACATAAATAAGACAAATAGAAGTCTTCAATCTGTACACCCATCATCGAAAAATTATACCTACGCCTATGTACATGTATGGTTAAACTTGGTAATCCATCTTTAGTGAAGTTATTGTTGCCGAGCTGGAATTTCTTTGGCCTGTTGAACTTATCTCAGAAGGGTTCGTGATTGGGTCTTTCTATACCGATTGCGCGTTCCGGAGCGTTCCAGAGGGAGGTTCAACCGAAGTAAGCGGAAAAACCGCTGGTGAACAATAGTCCTGCGGCATACCCATAAATTGGGCGCTCTAGGCCGCTAAGATAAGATATCGTTATGTTTCTAATAAAATAAAATAATATAAACAAAAATATATAATGCGTAATTGCCTTGACGTTATTGCATGGTACTTTAGTTACGAAATAGGTATGAAAGTTGAATAAATGCAGTGCAATAGATATGTCGTATGTAAATTTAAGTATGTTATGTTATGATGACAAAAGTGACACAGAAAGTGTCCCTGAGGTTAGACAGCGGAGCGGATGTAGGTACTTTGGGAAACGAAGAACTAAGCACTGTGCCATACAACCTAAAAATTGAATTGAATTGAAGAACTAAGCAAGTGTCAGTCAAACAGCATTCAATATGCATTAAAGTTTTGGCAAATAAATTTTACCGCAGCAAACAAATATGTAAGATCACATCACAAAATCAAACAAATACCGGTAAAAATTATAAATCTCACTCACTAATCAAATCACAACAAACACACGTAAAATGGCGGACGCCGGACAATAATCTTGACCCTTGACCACTGAGGCACCGACGCGACGATGATTTCCGAAGACAAAGAGAAACAAATTACACAGAGAGAGACAACTAGGCTGGTCCGTGATAGCTTACATTTTCCGAATTAGCTCGCGAGCCGCGCGTAGGTCGTGCGAGAGATACAATCGGGGTATGGCTAACGCCGATCCCGATTGTGTCTCTACGGAGGTAGAAGTATCTGGAGGGTTTTTAGCCGGTATTGGGTCTTCTGCCCGAGTCCGGCATATCCTTGGGGTGGCTTAGTCAGTTCAAGTCCCTTGTTGAATACCGTAAATGTACCTTCCCTTCTAAAAAAAAAAGTCGTGCGAGAGATCCGATAATAACAATGAATCAAATGTACGAGAAGCAGTACGCAACGATGCTACGAACATTCGGCTTACCTTACGCGATTTTCTATAGAAATCAAGTTCGCTCACATATTGATTCATTGAAGTTTTAAACAGCGCCATCTACAAAATTATGGTACCTTTTATATAAAAAGTACCATAATTTTGTAGATGGCGCTGGTAAAAAGTAGCTCCTTTTAAGAATTTTATTTATTTAACGCTTTATGTACATAAACGGCCTTACAAATAAAAAACTTATTCCTAGGAATAACCTCGGAATAGTTATTCCGTGTTTTGTCTTAGTTTGACATATTACATCTGACATGTGCTAAAACAAAACACAGAATAAATTATTCCGAGGATTATCCTCGGTATAAGTTTTTATTTGTAAGGCCGAAAGTGTACAAAGTGGGGCTTAATGCCATTAGGCATTTTCTGCCAGTCGACCTTCCTATTTTGGGTGATTTCGAAAGGTAGGCCGATGGGAATCGGCTTATATGGACCCTTCGCCACTGGCAGGTAAACATATGACCACAGCTGTAACAGTAAGTATATATGTATTATATTATTATCGTGATATGAGCGTTCAACCACGTATTAATCTAGTAAAAATATAAGATTTAGAAGCAGCAGTTTAGAGAGTTAAACGGCAAATCGTAAAGTTAAATTGATTGATCAGTTGTTTAACTGTTGAGATAGCACAGCGGCCAACATTTATCTGACGTTCCTTCGGTGAAGCAAAACATTGCGAGGCAACCTGCATATATCTGCGAAGAAATTCAAAGATGTATGTGAAGTCGACCAATCGGCACTGGGCCAGCGAGGTTGACTAAGGCCTAAACACCCTAACTTAGGGGTAGGCTCGAGCCCCTTAGTAGAGACGAATATGAGTTGAGATCTCTACCCTGGCTGGACTCACCTCTTTATTCTACTAAATTCAAAATGCCACACTTTGTATCTTTAAACACAATGCTATAAAAATACCCGTAAAGCGGAAAGGTGGTTAAATGCTGGTCCCTTATAAAAGTCCATTTACAATATTTGAAAACCGTAGTATGACTTACCGCCAAAAAAATCATTAAATTTTTCATTGAGGTGCAATGCCTATTTCAGTAAAATGAAAGAGTAAACTACGCAGAATGACAGGTGCGGTGCTCAGTCTTAGAAAAAAATCTATCACGATTGCCTATAATTTGCCATTGTATCGTGAACACAGGACTCTGTGCCGACTTCCTTTTATAAAGGAGTAATGGATGGACAGTGGCGCTGTGGACTCGGCGCTTGCCTTCCAATCGGGGGGTCAGGGTTCGAGACCCGCCATGTACCAATGTGTTTTTCGTTTCGAATTTGATATGTACATTTGTCTGACGCTCCTACGGTGAAGGAAAACATCGTGAGGCAACCTGCATACATCTGCGAAGAAATTCAATGATGTATGTGAAGTCGACCAATCCGCACTGAGCCAGCGTGGTTGACTAAGGCCTAATCACCCTAACATAGGGTAGGCTCAAACCCCTCGGTGGGGGACGTACATAAGCTGTGATGATGAATGGATGGACTGTGATTTCTTAGACAATAACCCCCCCGATTCTCTGAAATGACAGCTTACTAGAGTTGATAATAGTTTTGGTTTTGATAATCTTTCTTCTTCTTTTTAAATATAAAAATGAAACGCTGTGTGTTTGTCTCGCTAAAACTCAAAAACGGCTCGACAGATTCTTACAAAATTTTCTGTGTGTGTTTGAATAGGCCCAAGGAAGATTTAAACATAAAATTGGTAGCGCTGCAATCGGGCAAGGCAACGTCTGCCGGACCCACTAGTTTATTATATTTTAATGGATGGGGATTTCTTAACTCCCTGTGGAAATGTTTAAAAATCCTTCCTCGGTGGGTGGCTACATAAGTCAACGAACCCCTGTCCCAAATTTCATGCTTCTAGCTCAAGTAGGGGCTCTACGTTGAGTTGATACCTCAGTCAGTCATTCACCAAAGCCTTTTTAAATACAGATTAATGCAAATGCGCTGTTGCGGTAACACCTGCAGTTTCATGCAAAACTGGTGACGCCATATGTGTAACGATACAGAGACTCCTTTGGCCCAGATCGGCTCATCGGCCCATTGGCTAATTCGACTGGTATCTCACAAGAGGTGGGTTGACGAAACCCGGTGTTTTGGAAGGGCGGGCGACCTCTGTGTTGTGCAAGCAGGCGCGCGTGGCCAGTGCGCGCGCGATGCTGCGGCCGACGCGGTAGCCGACAGACCGATCAGCGATCAAAATGTACGGTTTGGGTGCTTTTGGTGTTTTCTTTATATCATCCTTGATAATACTGTCCGGCGCGCGCGGGAGTTCGCTGGAAATAAATGGTAAGTGGCAAAATACACTCGGTGGTAAATGAAACGGGTCAGTTACAAAAACATCTGTAGTTTTGGTGTTGGCTTTCTATATTAAAATACTAAATAAATGTTTTAATACTTAACAAATGTAACAAATTGTCAACATGCTACGAATAAAAAACAATTTACAGAAAATATTGAAGCATTATTTTGGACCCGTTTTCTTTGCAGCCCATTGTATTTTGCTTAGTTGTGCTATTTTGTGTTGAACATCAATATAAAAGGTTTAAGTACAAAATTGTTATTTTATAAGGAAATATTACTGGGAAGGTTTGGTAATTTTTAAAAGATTATGTGTTTTCTATTCTAGGTATTCATACACATTTAGATGAGACATACTTTTAGAAAAGGAAAACATTTCATTTTAGAATTAACATACCTAAAAGAATGTAAGTAATAGGTAATTTGATACCTCTAAAATTCATGAAGCGTCAGTTGCGCTGTGGACTCGGCACTGGCCTTCTAATCGGAAGGTCCGGTGTTCGATCCTGCCATGTACCAATGTGTTTTTCGAATTTCATATGTACATTTGTACGACGCTCCTACGGTGAAGGAAAACATCGTAAGGCAACCGGCAACAACTGAGAAATTCAAAGGTGTATGTGAAGTCGACTAATGCGAACTGGGCCAGCGTGATTGACTATAAGGCCTAACTAAACACTAACTTAGGGTAGGCGCGAGCCCCTCGGTGGGGACATTTATGAGCTGTGGTGATGATAAAAATTCATGGCTAGGCAAACATGACTGTAGATATAAATTCAATTCATTAGAGTTTAAACGTTTTGCTATAGTTACGTTTGTAAGTTATAGGCATTCTAATCATACCCCAAAAAAGGCTCTAAATCTTCATGTAGGTGTTTATTTATATTGGCAAACAAGCAGACTGCCCACCTGCCCCCCTAGCACGACCACCAAATCCCGATATGATATAGCAATTTATCGCAGCGAACTGTCAATATAAAAATCGTTACGTTTACACCCGTTTCGTTTTTATTGTATTTGACAGTTCACCGTGTTTTAGTATTCATGTTACGGGGGCAGGTGGTAAGTGGCCACAATCATCTATAGTAACAACACGTGAGTCCTGTACGATTCGCAAATATACAATGCTCTACAAGCAGCGCAGTGTACGCTGCCAACTGGTGACATATGACCTATCCCAAATACCATAACCTTTTTTTTTTTGTTTTGTTTTATTTTATTCAAATGGCGTCCGCGGAAGATCAGCGTCGCGGTTAACGTCCGACATATGCTGAGCGGAGACCATTTTGGTAGATAGTGGTTAAAATTGTGCGTTTGTGTTTTGTGTGTATGTAATGTCTACCAAATAAACGAATTTTCTTTCTTTCTTTTTCTTTCAATGCAAGTTTATACACTTAAGTTTGAATCAAATTTTCTAGTTTCGCATCAACGAGCTTGCATGATGTTTTTTTGTTAGTGCCCCGACAAACTTGTCGCTTTTTTACAAAAAAGCGACAAGTTTGTTGGGGCAATATTGTAAGTACGGACGACAGCACATCAAGGTAAACACTGTGGAATCTTATGTCGTTGTAATAAGCACTGTTTTGCAACAGAAATGTTTAGTCTGATGTGTAGGCGTGTGTACATTGCAACATTGTATACAGCCTGAAAAAACTTGCCAGACTTGCATTGCTATCTGGAATAGAGATAGTATCCAGTAATTTCACTGCTTGTTTTACTTTAAATCGGAACACAACAATGCAAGCACGGCAGCTTTGCTGCAGAATTAGGGTACGATAGGAGGTACCAGAGCAGACATCTCTAGTACAGAGTCTCTGGTAACAGAGCACTTAGCACTTGTATGGAGCTAAGCTCAGTGCTGGACTGGAATAGGCTGAATAAAAAATATATTTATCATCTTAGGTCATCTTTGTTCCAAATCGAATAAAAGGAACACAGAAGAGGTAGCATCTTCTTCCCTCCATTACAGGGCAGATATCACAGCGCTCAAGATGTTCGCGTAAATACAGTTCTTCATTTGTATAGTAAGTCCGAACGCACTACTAGCTTGACATATTTTTCATCACAGCCCGGTTACATGTTGCCACACGTCAACAAACTTCAACGCTATAAAGGTCAACGTGATCCATATGTCTATTTGTAGAACACAATGACGACTTGTTTTCTACCGAGCTATGTCTGTGGCCGTTGCAGACACACAGTTCGCGCAGTGGCCGCCGCTGTACGCTCTGGATGATTGGTACCAGTGCCAGCGGCCGGGCGATGTCTACTGCATGGTGGATGCCGCTCTCGTGGCTGACGGAGACTCGCCGGTGCTGGCGCAGATGCAGGTGACTAACAGTGTCTGCCAAGAAATTACACAGCTGCTTCATTATCATCCCTGCTACACTACTTACTGCTGGGGATGGGCGTCCCTAGAATAGGGGATTTTGCTGTATTTGAAGGTTGATCTTCCACCACGATAGCTCAGCAATCATGGAGTGCGCCAGAAAATCATCCGTTGGTCAGTATAGTGTCAAAAATGTAGTGTCTATAATGTAGTGTATAGTGTCTTTAACAAAGTCTTGGTTAAAGACTTGTTTTTGTAGGTTTAAGAGATTACATAATAGGAATAACTGGGTCATGTTAGAATAATAATATTTACTTTCTTAATTAACAAATTATATATCAACTTACGAGCATTATGGCTGGCATGCATGTATATTTTAACCTTGTTAGCTACAAAATACATTGACTGACTTGAATTTTATGTCGTTTTACTGTCGTTGAAAGTTATGATAATCGTCAGCATGGAAAATCATTGTTTATGGTGCTGGCGAGTGACCAAACCGCTTTTAGGGATCCGCAGTCAACAAGGAACCTTTATAGTTTCGCTACGTCTGTCTGTCTGTCTGCAGCTTAGCTCAAAAGCTGTAATTTAGCATGGGCATATTCAATCACGCTGCCAAAGTAGGAAAATAAAATTTTGAAAACCATGTAAAGTGGGGATAAAGTTTTGGGGTATGGGGTGTCGTTGGATAGGTCTATCAAAAATATTGCAGGTGTGTGTGTGAGCACCAATTGGCTAGATGACTAAAAAAATTCTTTTGCTTTAATAGAAGCTCATTCATATAATAAACAGAAAGAAACAATCGGTTTTCGAATAACTATAAAAACAACCAAGATATAAGGTATTAAAGATTTTTCTCCATCTCTTTCTAGCAAAACGGCATTTTACATGGAGTTTATATGGCCGTACTCAACGATGATGTCACGGTTGATGTCGGATCTCTCTGTCTAATCGCTTCAAAATTAACAGCTTAAAATGCTTGTATCTTATGTATTTCTAAACCGATTTTAATTCTAATTTCACATGATTGCATCTTTTTCTTCGCTATTTTAATATTTTATGTCGAGATGTGAAAATTAGAATTCAGTCATCATCCCAATTATCAACTTAGCGATCCGTTCGTAAAAAAATAAGTTTTAAAGTGCTTAATGGTTGTTTATGGATACTCAAAAAAATTAAAGTAGTTGTATAGGTATAACAGAATTAAAAAGAAAGTTATCACAGCTAAGTAGGGTTTACAAATTAAAAAGTTGTAGTTGACCAAGTTATAAAATTTCGTACAAATTCCCTTGAAAATAAGTAAGATAAAGTTGTTATTTAAGTGAAACAGGAAGTGAATATAGAGTAACGAATCATGTGAAATTATGGGAAAATAAAACAATAACAGCCTTAATATAAATAGTACGGAGCCCTACTACATTACACGTGGCCCGACACGCACTTGGCCGGGCTTTCAAAATTTTATTCGGATATTGTGCTTTTTGTTTTTTTTTTCAGTCGACAGTAATTTTTATGTAGTAGAATTATACATCATTTCTACTTATCGGAAACTCAAGCATTAATCTTTTTCTCATTGTGAAGTGTGAATGGCCTCACTTTAAAGATTTTTGGTTCAAGTGAGTATTTAGGTACTTTATCAATTTTGATATCAACGGTTATGGCAATTTTTCTAATTTTTCTTATACTGCAATCTGTCGCATATTTAGCTGTAGTTTTAATATCTTAACCCGTTGGAGATAGAAAAATGCTTGAGGCAAAATACATTGATCTTGTTGCATCAATAAAAATAGACATTCTATAGTTATATTATTGACAAAAGTCTAATGGAGTTCTTCTCTAAAGAAAGTCATACTGAGCTTCATAAGTTCGATTGCTAGTTGATTTGTGTGGTTAAGGATACGGTCTTTGTATTTAGGCATTCTGTCCTTGATTTCCTCCTTATTAGTGGGAATACCTAAATCGTGATGCAATCTCTCATTGGTCATATACCATAGAGCATCCATAATGATTCAAATCAGTTTAGGGTGGAATCTCTGTAATATTTCCAACAATAAATAATTGTGCCAAATGAGATCCTGTTTTCTATATATTGACGCAACCATATTGCATTTCCACAACTACCGGATTACCAACGTCGAACTCACGTAAAAATAATGACGCTATCCTCCGCATTACTGGATCAATAACTAATATCGGATTGCACATGCTCTGAGGCCAACAGAAAGACACTAAGCCGACATGCTGACAGTCAGACACCTATTTCCCCTTGACTGCAGCGATGAACTCCAAGGTGGACTGGCTCGTTAATCACAATAGGTCAACATTTCTGATAGTAAAATATTCTTACTGATGAGATTTATGGTAGGTACATAAGAAAGGAATTTATTTAAATAAACTCTAATCATATGAGCTTCTTTTTGTTATACTTATAAAAAATCATAAAGATCCTGTAGGATTTCGCAATTTGTTTAAAAAAGAAAATTGAATAGGTACATATAAATGTACCTGTACCTATTTAATTTGTTTTTAATATCTTTCTTCGTAGCAACACACCTTTGTGTTGGTTTCTTTAAAAAACACATTCTCAAAGTCCAGATTTTGCCAATTTTATTTTTATAGTAACAAAATAATATAATTGTTCTTTCAACATATAGTTCACCCCTAATGTTATAGGTACGTCATTGTAAATGGCTATACGGTCGAGGCATTTATCTATTGAAAGGACTACCTATGCATATAGTATGTTAATGTACATACCAACGTACACAATGACTGCAGCCTCGATTGTGTAAGTCTGTTTGTGTGTATGTCATGCGGGTCATGCCTAATCTTGTCCTTTTCACTGTGTTCAAATAACCTAACCAACTAGAAGTAACTACCTGTTATCAACATTAAAAAATATCATCTACAACTAAGAAAGTATGCGGAAAAAGATTTTCTCCTTCTACTAGGATACTCTATTACAGTCCCCCAAGAAGTCATATTGAAGTTCTGCGACATCGGCGGGCTGTATCGGAAAATTTACGAATATCGTTAAAGTTTTAAGCGTGATTTGTACAACGACTGAGCAGCTTATTTGATTTAGATTACTTGGTAATAAGTTATCTGATGAACAAATTTAAGACCCAGTTAGGACCCAGTTTCAAAAATGAGGGCGTCCTCACACTCGCTTCGGTGACACTGACACGCGCAAGAAGACAATTGTCGCTGTGTCAGTGCGGTTTCTGTGAGAGGAAGATATACTTCACTTGTCCTGCTGTTTATTTGTGACTAGCTGTGCCCGCGACTTCGTCCGCGTGGAATAGTAACTTTTGACAAAAAGTAGCCTGTGTTATACCTTATATGATTAGCTATCTATTAGTGAAAGTCCCATCAAAATCGGTCCAGCCGTTTCGGAGATTAGCGGTAACAAACAGATAGACAGAGAAAAAAATTTTAAATTGTGTTTTTGTTATTGGTACCCCATATATTTATAGGTTGGGGAAAAAGTCTTTTCGCATTATAGTATGTATAAACTTGTAATAAAATCTCTTTGGCTATACTATTTGTATCTGGCTGGTTTTGGTATCATTGAAAGTTTAAATTTTAAAGAACATAATTCCAAATTCAAATTAGGAAAATGTGTGATTTTCATTTGTTTTTCGTACCGCCAAGATGAGTGAATCTAATGAAGAAATTCGATACATTTTAAAATTTTACTACAAAAAAGGTAAAAATGCAACGCAAGCCGCGAAAAAAATTTGCGATGTTTATGGACCTAGTGCAGTGTCTGTGAGAGTAGCACAAATTTGGTTTAAGCGTTTTCAATCCGGAAATTTTGATATCAAAGATGCACGTCGCTCTGGTCGCCCTATTACAGATAAAATGGATGCCATTTTTGAAAAAGTGGAGCAAGATCGGCATGTCAGTAGTTACGACGTAGCTGAAGAACTGGGAATTGACCACAAAACAGTTTTGGCGTATTTGAAAAAAACTGGGTACACAAAAAAGCTCGACATTTGGGTACCTCACGAGCTCACTGAAAGAAAGCTAATGAACCGTGTACTCATTTGTGATTCTTTATTACGACGTAATGAAACCGAACCATTTTTGAAGAAGCTGATAACTGGTGATGAAAAGTGGATCACGTACGACAAGAACGTGCGAAAAAGGTCGTGGTCAAAGGCCGGTCAGGCTTCACAGACTGTGGTGAAACCCGGGTTAACTCGCAACAAGGTGATGCTGTGTGTGTGGTGGGATTGGAAGGGCATTATTCATTATGAGCTGTTACCACCAGGCAGGACCATCGATTCTGAACTCTACTGCGAACAACTGATGAGATTAAAGCAAGAAGTTGAGAGAAAGCGGCCGGAATTAATCAACAGAAGGGGTGTGGTTTTTCATCATGATAACGCTAGACCTCACACATCTTTAGCCACTCAGCAAAAATTAAGAGAGTTTGGCTGGGAGGTGTTAATGCATCCGCCGTATAGTCCTGACCTTGCACCTTCAGATTTCCACCTGTTTCGGTCTCTTCAGAATTCTTTAGGCAGTGTCAGGTTAACATCACGAGAGAACTGCCAAAACCACTTGTCGCGGTATTTTGACCAGAAGTCCCAAAATTTCTATAGCAATGGGATCATGTCCCTACCTACAAGATGGCAAAAAGTTATCGAACAAAATGGTACCTACATACTTTAGTTAAATGTAAATAAACTATATTAAAAAATGTTTTGAATTTTCTTAAAAAATGCGAAGAAACTTTTTCCCCAACCTATTACATTCATACCCATTTAGTAAAAACTTGTTATTTTGACAATACAAACAGGCACTTCAATTTTATTTATTTGTATAGATATATGATATGCGTTTCAAATTTTTGGGCAGTTTCAACACCTTTTAATTTTTGCAGGGAAAAACTGAAAGTTTTTAATTTCACAAAGTATTTAGTATGTAACGTATACATAAAGAAATCTCACCTCGGACAGGATTCGAACCCACGTTTTACATTCCGCGTTGATGTTATGACGAACTAAAACCACCGAGGATAACTTCAATACGAGCAAAATTTTAACTCATTGTTAAAAGCTATCATAATAACTACGTGTCCAATTTAGAAAGATTCCTCTTGGATTGATTTATTTATTTATCATTATTAAACGAAATTGCAAATAAATTCACATATTAAACTTGGAGAAATGGTTGCATCATTAAAGTTAGATAAGAAGCTATTTCTTTTAAATTATATATTTGCTTTTTTTAACTAGCTTTATTTCAGCTTCGCCCGCGTTATTTTGTTTTCCCGTGGGAATTTTATATTTTCCTGTAGGAAAATCTATTTTGTACTCTACATTAATCAGGGATAATGTATCATTCTAATGGTGAAAGAATTTTTGAAATCGGTCCAGTAGTTTTTGAGTTTATTCGTTACATACAAATCCTTCCCGATTATACATATTTATAGTGTAGATGTTTGTCGTTCGTGTATCATGATTGTTGCGATATTCTATGTTGTGCTATTTATAACCTTAAAATAAGAGACTGAGAGAAAAAATTAAAGAAATTGGTATTATGACCGTCGCGTCGCAATATATTTACGAGATTTTAATATATGTTCATAAAAATATACATTCGTTTTGTAAAAACAGTGATATTCATTCAGTAAATACTAGGCAAAAGAATATGTTAGCGATACCAAATACTAGGCTTAAAAAAAATCATAATTCTTTCAAAGGCCTTTGTGTACGTTTCTACAATAAAATCCCAAATAATATTAAAGCACTTAACTTGAATAAATATAAAGTCACTATCAAGGGCGCACTTATGAAAAAAGCATATTATAAAGTGTCTGATTATATGACAGATAAAACTGCTTGGGATTGACAAAAAATGTGATAATTGACGTTCAAAGGGTGTTAACACTTTGTGATAATGGGATAAATTTCATTCGAGTAACTGTTCCACTCACACCGACAGGCATTTCTGTATTATTAAAAAAAATGTTTGTGAAATATAATATTGTAATGTTGGCATTTTAAAAGAGGAGACAAAAAAAATACAAGACCTTCCGAGTTTCTTGCCTGTTCTTCTCGAGAAGGCTCTCCCAATTTCCGAACAGGTGTAGAGTCAATTTTTTTTCATTTGACTTGTATTTGCACACATCTTAATAATGGTTGGGGTATGTGTACATACAAGGATTAAATAATTTAGTTAATTAGATTCTTGGTTGAAGATTTTTATGTTTTTTTTGACGTCAATAAGTGCCTGTAAAGGTCTATATTGAATAAAGATTTTTGAGTTTGAGTTTGAGTTTATTCGATGATGCGTTCTTCCGACATCATTCGTCCTTCGCCATTACAGGATTGTGGCGTTAAAGCAAATGCCAAATCTATATGGGCTCAGCGCCTATGATATTGATAACAATTTTATTGGTAAAGCGAAATAAGTACGAGCTATATTTTACTTTGTATAAGTATATTTCTCATAGTGTCGGTAGCGTTTGCGTGCGCAAATTTGCGTGCGCGAATTTTTGGAAGGCCTTGCATTTTTTTAATGACTGGCTTAACCTTTTTGTCTAGTTGAATTGTTGAAAATGCCTTTTCAAAGAATGAATTGTACAATGTATCGTCTTTATTGATTGCTTAAATGTATCACGGAATAAATCTAGCCCCAAATATAGGATTTATAAGATGGCTTTAAATCAAGTAGTGTAGTGGTATTGTAGCTGAGATGATAACGACGATTATTCCTATAATTGAAAATGAAGCAGCAGCCCTTGAAATGTTTCGATACAGATACTATTTAACGGTTATATTGTGATCTGTCAAATGGTGTGTCGTTGCAGGAGTATTCCCTCGATACTCTGAAGCACTACAACCGCACGCAGGCTCACCGCGGCGTGTGCGTGACGCGATGCGCGGGCGCCGAACACGGTGCTCCCTGGCTGGACGCCGCCGCCGCGTGTCTCAACGACAGCCTACGTCCGTACAATCTGCAGGTGAGTTGGGGCCTAATTCTGCTAATCTTAATCGTTGTTGTGTCTTGATAGTGTTTCAATTAAACTGCTTTTGTCGATTTTATACGCATTTCCTGGTGCAATTTATGCATACTACAAATTCTTGATAAGTCAATAGTGATAAATGTTTTGGTAAGTGATCACATCACAAATGCGTTAACGTTAGCAGAATAAGGCCCCGAACTTAGGTTACCTCGCAGATAAGACCCGTACTGTCCTACACAGGCACTGGTGGTGCGATGCACTTGTTGGCACGCAGATGTGTCAAGTACTTAAAGAATGACAGTCACTTCCTTTAATGCATATTATACAGGGTGATCAATCCAAATGGGTCAGTAGGGAGAAGTCAGAAACTATAAGAGTTAGCTATATCTGTTCTTAGGAACCATGGCATCGATTTTAGATTTAATAAAAATAATGGCATTAAAATTTTGTAACTCTCATACATAACCGGGAATCGAAGCTGGTCAAAATCTCTGTAAAAAATGTTATAAATTCCGCAAATTTTTTCGTTGTTATTGTTGAGGGTATGCATCATAAATCACAACACATTTTTAAAGGAACCTTGTTCAAGTAATTGGAAAAAAAAACTCATAAATAAGATAATCATTTCATTTAAATATTTTTAAATATTAAATGAACTGGCCCGCCCGCTGAACGAATATGTTCTAATTTTAAATAAACCCAATTTGTAATGCATAATATCGATGCAGATAAGATAAGAAGGGCATAAGTGGTCTCTTCAGATATTATTATTTGATTGAATCCACCATCAACAATAACTACGAAGAAACTTGCAGAATTTATAACATTTTTGTACAGAGATTTTGATCAGTTTCGATTCCCGGTATGTATGAAAGTTAAAAATATTTGAATGCCATTATTATTAAATAAAAAATCGACACCATGGTTCCTAAGAACAGATTTCGCTATCTATCATACTTTATGATTTCTCCCTACTGACCCATTTAGATTGATCACCCGGACCAAGTCTTTTGGTTCTTTCTATGTAGTGCATTATAATTTCAAATACTCAAAACGTTACCACGTTCCAGATAACCAAGGATTTGCAACATTTTCAACATTTTTAGCATCAACGTGTTACATTAGCCTTTCGTGCTGGTTTCGTTCCATTTAAACATTTTTGCCACGAAAAGCTAACAATTAACATCAAATACCCATGCCAATAGATGGGGTCCTCCCTCAGAATGATCCTTCGATATCAGTTTAATTTCCAGAGTATGAATTTTTGTGGTTTGTACAGGCGCAAGTGCTATCAGTGGAGTGGTGCACGCCGACATCGGGCGGCGGCGAGGGCTCCTGGGCCTCCCGCGCGCTGGCCGCCTTCAGCGTGGCGCTGTTAGCGCTGGCGCTGCTGGCCACCACGCTGCACGTGCTCGGCGACCGCTGCGCTAACGTCGAAGGTGAGATTTTACTTTTTATTTACACAAAAAAGATTTTACAAAAAGCAAAAACACACTTCTAATAAACACGATAAAGTCAAAAATAATATAGGTTAGAATCGATCGAAATAATAGGTATAAGATCGATGACCATGGTTTAAAGTTTGGCATCGACTACAAAATAAAAAATGTACTAATGTTATTTGTATTCTTATTATAATTTTTGCCTTTTTTGTGTTTTTAATGTAGGGTTTTTACTTTTTGTAAAATCTTTTTTTATTTTATTCGTTTTTAGTGAATTTAATACCAGCTCACCGAAGTAACGTAACAGAATACAACAGGGAATACGTGCTAATTGTATTTAAAAAAACTAACATCTAACTTATAAAAGTCGAGAATCCTTCCATCATCAGCTCCGATCAGTTTCAACACCAGACGCAAAAACCTGAATAACTTAAGAGAAAAAAACATGAAACATGAAACTTGCGAAATAAGTGAATAAAAAATAAATTTATCAAATAAAAAAATCGTGTTATACTATGTATATCTTCAGTGCGGAGGTAGCAGCAGGTTTCCGCAATAAGCAACTTACACCCGCAGCCTTGACCGCGCGATATTTCAATCAGCTGTTTATTTCTTACGACACGGTTATTGATGCACTCTAGACCTATAACAAGACGGGTTTATTTGAAGTATCAAGTGTAGTGCGTCTTTGCATATTATGAAAATATTGTTATTGGATAGATTTGGCACAATCAAATTTCCTATTGTTGTGTAGAATTTAATCCAATTGAAAGGATAAATCCATAAAAAAGGCAAAAAAAAGTTATTATTGAGAACGAGTGAATTATTATTGTTATCCAATCTTGCAATTTTTGAACAGTTAATAGAATCAACAAAGAAAAAGAGATAAAAGTTTCGTCTCGGGCGAGATTTGAACCCGCATCTATTTTATCTTTTAAATGTCACAGCGTTTCGTGTCTTAGTGATGTTATCAGAAAAAATATAGAAACGTAAGTAAATAAGTAAAAGCGCTAATGAGAAAAATTTTAACTCTCGCAAGATATTCAGTTATACAAGATTTTGCCATAGCTGTAGCTAGATATGAACGCGCGTTGATGTCTTTTGTACGGGAGTTCTATGTTGCGACAGTTCGCTTTTTGTGATTTTATTACAAACTGGCTGTACCCAGCATGCGTTGCAATGCCACGTAAATCCTTTTTTTTTGCTAGGAACCCTCACGGGTGTCCCCATAACACCCTACCAAAGTTTCATTACAATCTGATGAATGGTTTCGGAACGCATAGACGACAAACAAACATAGTAATACATTGGACTCAATTCTGTGCGCCCGCCGTCTAAATAACCTAAAACTAAAATTTCTAAATTTAAACTTAATTTATATGGCCGGTTATGCAAGTGCTATTCTACGGTGACAGGCCAACTAAATTTAGGCAGAGCTTAAGCGTAATTCTAAAAATTTCTAAGATTAGTTTTAATTTTTAATTGTGTTTGTGCTGCTATCGTAAAAATATTAAAAGTAAATTAATGAATGGATCTTTTTGTCAAAGAAACCAAAACGGTTTCTTTTTATGTTTATATAACAATTAAAACATTTAATGTACATTTTTATCTTATTTTTTAACAATATAATTGTAACTCCTAAAAAATTATTTTTATTTTCGTATTCATCAGGCGAAAGTAATCAATTTTGCTAAAATTAAAATTTATACCTCATTTCTATTTCGATTTGTATTTTTCATTACCAAAATGGTGTATTTTAGCAAGGTTTTAATTTTAATCGGGATGATTTTAGTCTCCGCTAAAATTAGTCAGTTTAGGAAGTTTACGCGTAAAAATCTCACGTCTGGAATAGCGTTTGGACGGCTAAACCTAAGTTGAATTGACCGTCTAAAATTAGAAACGTCAGATTCAAATTAGCAATGTCAGTTGAATTTGACAGTTACCGTAGAATAGGAAAATGGTTTAGCGACACCTAAATAAAATTAGGAAATTTAGCAGCCGCTTCAGAATTGAGTCCATTGATTTTTATTTATATAGACTAGCTGTGCCCGCGAATTATGTTTTGCCACAATAATTGTAAAAGAATCTGGAGGGGGCCACCCTTATCACCTATGGATATAAAAGACAAGCTTTCCGCTCGCCGCTTCGCCCGCGTTATTATTGTTTTCCCGTGGGAATTTTATATTTTCCCGTAAAATAATGTTTGTAGCCTATTATATAGAAGACTGTTATTTATATTTAGGAGCTCGAATAATAAATTTTATAGAAATTGGAGCAGATTTCAAATATTTTCCATGGAAACTTTCAACCCCTATTTTGCACCCTAAGGGAGTGAATTCCAAAATGAAATACGTGTTTAATGAAATGTTTTAAGAGCATGAATCTCAAGTTTTATTAAAATCGTTGCTTATTTAAAAAAAATCCATACAAGCTTACAACCCCTATTTCATCCCTTCAGGGTTAATTTTTTTTATATCCCTTCTTAGTGTGCGTCTGCATTTTGAATTAAAACAACTGTCCAAATTTCACGTTTCTACCATTAACGGTTACGGCTGGTGCGTGCGTCTATAGATGAAAACTTGTCCTTTTATATATATCGATAGATAGATAGCCTTCGACCTATCTTCGGACCTACCAAATATAAACATCAACACACAAAATTTCATTTAAATCGGACAGCAAGCCGTTTCGAAGGAGTTCGATAACAAACACTGTGACATGAGATTTTTATATATTAGATAGGTCTCGTTGCAAAAATTTTTTGTTTAAGTCCTACTTAAAGAATCACGAACAAAATAAAATGCCTGTATACCTGCTACCAGTAAGATTACCCTAGAATCACAATAATCACATCACGCAAAAGAATCGCTGATGTTTCACCATCACAGCTGATATACGTCCCCACTGAGGGGCACAAGCCTACACTAACTGTTAGGGCGATTAGGCCTTAGTCAAACCACACCGGCCCAGTGCGGATTGGTTGACTTCACATACACCTTTGAATTACTTCGCCGGTGAATGCAGGTTTCCTCACGATGTTTTCCTTCACCGAGGAGCGTCAGATAAATGTACATAGGTATGACATTCGTGAAACGAAAAACTCATTGGTACATGGCAGGATCGATCGCGGGCCTTCCTATTCTACTCGGTGCACAGGCCAGTGCCGAGTCCAGTCGCTAATGTTTATAATATTCTAAAGGCCTGGACAAACCCCTTTTTCATTGATTCCACAAAGGAAATCGTGGAAATGTATAAGCCTGACATTTTTAATGTAAATCACATTGTCATGTTGATAAGTTACATGACATCAAGAATGCAAACGCTCCATTTGAAACAAAAAATCAAAAATCAATTACATATTCCAAATGCGTCAATCAGCAAACCGATTTTCAGGCAATAAGTATCTGCTGGCGTTCTCCCTGAAGCGGAACTGGGAGATCCTGACGTACGACCGGTCGAAGCCGCGCAGTGACGACCGCATGCGGGACCTCACCGCCATCGAGGGCATCAGGTCGGACCACACTATGATATCTATATGCACATTTTGACTCAATAACTCTAACCAGAGAAGCGTAACTAGAGGCTAGTTTCATTAGAGGCGCCTATTCATTATCACATACGTCTCCACAGAGGGGCTCGAGCCTACCCTATGTTTGGGTGATTAGGCCTTAGTCAGTCACGTTGGCCCAGTGCGGATTAGTCGACCTCACTTACACCTTTGAATTTCTTCGCAGATGTATGCAGGTTGCGTCACGATGTTTTCCTTCACCGTAGGAGCGTCAGACAAATGTATACATATGAAATTCGAAACGAAAAACACATTGGTACATGGCCGTCTCGGACCCCGGACTTTCCGATTGGAAGGCAAGTGCCGAGTTCACAGCGCCAACGACGTCTTTCGTTCGCCTAGGGGCGCCCATTACAGACTTTTATGTATGTAGAACATACAAGTGACTTCAATTAACAATGTTAGGGTTTGCAGTATGTACTTTAACACATTCATCATAATAGCACAAAAAAAGTTTCTTTTGCCAACAAATGCAAATAAGTTTTAGTGCATTAACATTAGAATATTAGGGCTTTCAATTTTTATACCAAACTATTAATAGTGCGAAAATAAGTGTTGGGCTTAACAACAACTGTACGTTAAAAGTTTAGGCCGACACGATTTCGCCGAATGTAATTGGGACTAGTAATTTTAGGCGAGCCAAGGGTGCCCGTGTAAAATAGTCAAATAAAATTCAGGTACCTAATTACTTCTTTTCAGATTCGTGGGCATGCAATGTGTTATATTCTCGCACGTGATGCTGATCAACGTCTACTCTTACACAGACAACCCGCAGTACATTGAGAGGGTGTGTATTGTATTTTATCTTCATACCCGTGGAATAATTGCGAAATCAGGGGCGATATTCTGTTAATCTTAAAGTTGTCATCGTGTTTAAATACCTTTTTTCCTGGTGCATCACATTCCTACTACAATTTCTTGATAAGTCAATACTGACAAATGTTTTAATAGTTATCGGTTAACCAATAATAACTGTCTCAATAAGCAATTCTAAGTATTTAAATCATTTTTGTGCACTAACAGCTGGGAGGATCCAGGATGTCATTTTGCGGGGAGGGCTATCAGTGCCGTAAATAGCCTTTTCATCCCCCCATCTCGGAAAGAGTATTTTTGCTATTCGATATCTGACCGCCAAAGCCGTTTTTATCCTCTTGAGGTTAAAGTAAATTTGAATTTAGAACATCGCCTGCACTAGGTATAGGTGATTTTAAAACATCATTAAACCTATTTACTTCCATCTCCATGGTGCCGAATTTATCATACAACTTTTTTTAAATTTGTTAAAAACTCAGACTCTGAACCTCCTTGGTGTACTTTTGATTTTAATTCGCTTTGCGCGCGCCATTTTGTTTTGACGTCGTATTGTTATAAATAAGAAACTTGAAAACAAGTAAAAAAAAAACGAAAATGAGTGATTCCAGCGACGAAAAAGTTTATTTTAATGTTGTAGTAAATATGTACCTACCTAAACTGAAATAAAAGTATCTTGTGATTGTTAATATTTTATTTTGTATTTAGTCATTTCCTCGCTGAGGGGGAATGAAAAGTTACGTGTTGCACTCGAGTGCAAAGATTTTTCACCTTGTGCTCTTTTGATTCCCTCGCTAACGCTCAGGATTCTAATTTGAATCCTTTGCTTGCTCGGTCATCAAAGTTGAGCACGCGGTTAAAAAGCAACTTTGCACTCATGTATAACAAATAACTATTTCTGCGCCCTGTGCGAGCTTTTCTAACTGCGCCCTATTTAAGTGGACCCTTCGCCTATTATACCACCCACTGTGTCTCACTCACTAAAACTCAAACGCAAGTTCACTAGTGCAAATGCGTTGCCCACCCTGATGCTTAAGATTTAATTTTTGGGCCACTTTTTTGTTCATACTTTTATAATAAAATACCCTACAAAGTTTCAGTAAACTCTAAATTAATTTAATTATAAATGCTTGCTATGGTAGAGTTTTGAATATGGAAGGTAGCATAGCATAATATAAATTGCGTTTAAGTATGAATTGGTGAAAAAACCTTTTTTCGAAAATATTTGTAAAGATTATTCAAAACTACACAGTACACAAATGAATGAAATCACAAATGAATAAGTTCAGATAGTAAAGATTTAAAGCAAGCCATAAACTTTTTAAAGATTTACTTTTTAAATCTAATTCGACTATAGCTTTAAGAAGACCCAGACTTGAACTACGGTCACATTTATCAAATAATGTTGTCGTTTCAACTTGACTCTTTAAAGTATCTAATTCAGCCCAAAATTCAGTAGCATTAATATTTGCTGAATATTGAATTACAGAGGTCAAATGCTAACCGACTACATGGACAGAGAGGGATTCTATATGATGAACTCTTTCTTCAAAAAACGGCTGCATCGAAAGTGGACCTGGAAAAGTACGGATGGCGTGACAAAAAATGAGATTGACTTCATCATGTCGATTAACACCCGCATATTCAATGACGTCTCAGTGATTAATTCGTTTAACACGGGGAGCGATCACCGAATGTTAGATTCAATATCTAACATAAAAGCGGAAAGGTATCGACTGGTGAAGTCTGCGCTCCGTCCCGAAGCCATCTAAATCCAAAACCCCGAGCGCTTTCAACTCGCATTGCAAAATTGCTTTGATTGCCTGGAGGACTGCACGGATTTGGACACTTATAATGACAGGGTAATGGAAGTTGCCCCCCTAGACAAGACGCATTTCGATAATCGCTAACGCAATCGCTAAGATTGAGGACATTTTGTCTAAGGGGGCTGTCCTTACGGTGGTTGTAAAGTTTTGCAAATCCAGCCGTACTAAGCAAAGAAGTAAGATCTCAGAGCCGACAGCTAAGCTGATGGATGAAAGGCGTGGAATGGGTCGGCAGTCTTCTGAAGATGCTCGTCGGCGACTCAACAAACAGATCGCTAAGTGCCTGACTCACGACATACGCCGATTTAATACGGAACCTATTAAAGAGGCCATCGAGCAGAACAAGGGCTCCAAAGTGTTCGCAAGAGATCTGTCACTCGGTCAGAGTCTGCTGACGAAGCTGAAGACAGAGGACGGCAGAGTCATTACATCCCGACCTGAGCTTATGGCCGAGATCGAACGCTTCTATGGACAACTTTACGCAACATCACAGGCACCTATTATTCAGGCCAAACACCCTAGAGCCAAATTGACCCGGCACTACACCGAAGACATCCCTGTCCGAGACGTCAGCCTGTACGAGATTAGTGTGGCTCAAACTGCTTAAAAACAACAAGGCACCGAGTGATGACGGAGTTACAGCCGAACTCCTAAAAGCGGGTGGACTACCAGTCCGGAAAGCGCTGCAGCGGCTATTCAACTCCGTCATACTCGAGGGCAAAACGCCTAAAGCATGGCACAGGAGCGTGGTGGCACTTTTCTTCAAAAAGGGCGACAAAGCCCAGTTGAAGAATTATAGACCCATCACGCTCCTGAGTCATGTTTATAAGCTGTTCTGGAGGGTCATCACGAATCGTCTCGCACGCAGGTTCGACGACTTCCATCCTTCCGAACAAGCCGGATTCCGAAAAGGCTATAGTACCATAGACCACATCTATACGCTGCGGCAGGCTATACAGAAGACAGAGGAGTATAATCTGTCACTATGCTTGGCGTTTGTGGACTTTGAGAAAGCTTTTGGTTCTGTCGAGACCTGGGCCGTACTTAGATCACTCCAGAGGTGCTAAATAGACTATCGGTACATTCAAGTGTTGCAGTCATTGTACGAAAACGCCACTATGTCAGTCCGCCTTCAGGACCAAAACTCGAAACCAGTACGACTTCAGCGCGATGTGAGACAAGGTGAGGTTATATCGCCGAAACTGTTTACAGCTGCGTTGGAGGATGTATTTAAGCTTTTGGACTCGGCATCAACATAAACGGCGAGTACATGACTCACCTTCGTTTTGCTGATGCTATCGTAGTAATGGCTGAGACCGTGGAGGATCTAGGCACAATGCTCGAAGACCTCTGTAGAGTTTCCCAACAAGTGGGTCTTAATATGAACATGGACAAGACTAAAATAATGTCGAATTCCCGTGTAGTACCCACTCCTGTGAATGTTGGAGGCTCTACGCTGGAAGTTGTTGATGAATATGTTTACCTAGGGCAAACTATTCCAGCTCGGTAAGTCCAACTTCCAGAAAGAGGTAAATCAATGAATCCAACTCGGCTGGGCAGCGTTCGGGAAGCTACGCAGCATATTCTCGGCCCATCTACCGCAGTGTCGCAAGACCAAAGTCTTCAATTCGTGCGTGTTGCCAGTGATGACATGCTGAACTGAGACGTGGCCGCTTACAATGGGCCTCATAAGAAGGCTCAAAGTCACTCAAAGGGCAATGAAGAGGGCTATGCTCGGGGTTTCTCTACGTGATTACATCAGAAATGATGAGATCCGTAGAAGAACTAGAGTTACCGACATAGCCCAAAGAATTGCAAACCTTAAGTAGCAGTGGACAGGTCACATCGCTCGTAAGACTGACGGCCGTTGGGGCGGAAAGGTCTTCGAGTGGCGGCCGCGTACCGGGAGACGCAGTGTTGGTAGGCCCCCCACAAGTTGGACCGACGATCTTGTGAAGGTCGCGGGAAGCCGCTGGATGCGGGAGGCGCAGGACCGATCGGTATGGAGATCCTTTGGGGAGGCCTATGTCCCACAGTGGGCTTCTATTGGCTGATATGATGATGATGATGAAGAATATTCAAATAAGCGGCATATTTTTTTAGTTCTTCAGCTGGATAATTAGCAATCTGTTCTATTGTTAAAAAATTAAAAAGGTGGTGAATGTTGTAAAGTTTCACAAATCGCCATGTGAATTCAGAAATCATTTTATCAATTGCTTCATACATATTAATTTTAAAACTTTGCTGTGGTGTAATATCGTAGCCGGTGTCTATGCTTTCTCTTAGGTCGTGTCTTTTTACTAGCTTTTTACGTTTTTCCGGAAAATCGTCTTCACCCGATCGCCGCTTAGCTTTTAGCTTAGTCTCTGTCCGACCTACCGACCGTGTAGCCGGCCGGCCGCTTGACTCTGATAAACACTAAACACAAATACACTCGTGCGCTGCCAAAAAATGAGCGCGATGTTTTGTCTAATTAAACAGACGTTTTTGATGATACTGGCATGTAGGTACGTATGTGTTGGAATCGAGCACTAAGGGCGCAGTGAGGCCGGGAACTTATAAGGAGCAATCAGGAGCAAAAAGAAAAATAATAGTTCTGCCTAGTCTGGCCATTCTTGCGTCCCCCAGAGCCCTATGCCCTGTGCCTAGGCACCGGTGGCACCGCCATTTACGGCACTGGGGGCTATCCTGAGAAGGTTCCGACCCAGAACTAGAGTTAAAATCACAAGTAAACAAAAAATAACGTTTTTATTACCTTGAACTTTTACAAATTATTTTGTAAAAATTCAAGGTAATAAAACTAAAGATTGAGTCGGAGTTATGGAAGTCTAGTCAACCTCAACATCAAAAATTAAATCAACGCTTCAAAAGACACGTTAAAGAGGCGCGTTCAGAGCCTCAGGGTGTAGTTGTCCGGTTGTTTTTTAACTCGCTCAGAGGCGTTGAACGGATTGCAGCAACAAAATCTCTCCCTCTTTCACATGATTTTTTATTTCTCTCTTTTTCTAGTAAATGACATTATAGAATATGGCCGCCAATATCATCCAATCACGTAAGAGTATTTCAGTCATAAACGTCAGAGCGTTTTACAACCATCAAATTCGATGGTTGTTCGGTTGTAACTCGCGCCGACACTCAAAGGTCTTGAACGGGCCGGTTGTTTCACCCGGTTGTCACGCTCGAAGGCATTGAACGGGGTTAGAGCGAAAAGTTGTACTTCGCGCGAAGGCTCTAAACGCGCCTCAGTGGATCTTGCATTAATCTCGCTCTGACTTTATTATGTTGTCTCACCAGATGTATGACTACTTCGGCTGGCAGATGGTGATGAACTCACCCCTGTGGCTGCAGGCATTCTTCGCCATGTCGGGATTCCTCACCACCTACTCTGTACTAATCACCGTCAACAAGAACCCCATCACGCTCTTCAAATGCTTCATGGCAGTCGTTAACCGGTGGATAAGGTGAGTAATGTTTTGCTCGTCAATCTCCATAGGTTAGAGCGGCATAGTTCCCTGACTTTGTTGAACAGGCAATGAGGCGTCTCTCTCAGCACGTGCACTTATGAAATATAACTGCTCGTGCTGAGGAGGACCTAGTGCAAATTTTACCGAGTTTGACATGTTTTTAGTTTTACTCGGTCACACGCATCGGGCGCGTTTTTGATCGCAAATTTGTATGGGATTAAGGCAGCGCCATCTAAGTAATTACTAGATGCGACCGCCTCGTTCCATAGGTAGCTACTAGATGGCGCTGATTTAATCCCATACAAATTCACGTTTACGCGTTCGATACGTGTGATCAAATTATAAAACTGGATAAAACTCTCAATGGGCACCCAGATGTAATTTATTTATTTACCGGTTCTCTATTACGTTATTTAAAAATTTACGTTTGCTTTCCGCGAAAAGGTCCACAATTTTAAAGGTTTTGTTATACGTACAGTCAGCAACGAAACTTGCCGAACAAAATAACGTTACATAAGATACTAGACACATGAATTGTACATAAGTTACTGATCATAGTTACAAACAAAATTCCATTTACATTATAAATTACCAAAAGTAGCTATACAGTATATTTCCAAAAGTGGCTGGATAGTACTGTTCCAAAAGTTGCTGGACAGTATATTTCCAAAAGTGACCGGACATTATATTTTCAAAAGTGGCTGGACAGTAAACTTCCAAAAGTTGCTGGACGTAGTATCGTTTAAAAGTGATTTGTTAGATCATGACCGGACTAATTTTCGAATTAAGACTGATGACAACCACTGATATATTTGATAACAACACGACTGAATTCAATCATTCAACCTACTTACGTCTATAACATAATTTCAAAGTATTTTTTTAAATTTATTTCCTAGATATCATGTTCTCAGAAATACGTATCCATATCATCATCATCTTAGTATCATCATCATGTCTATGATTTACATGAAAATGTTGGGTTGAATGACATTACGGGTAAACGCAATTTAATAATTAGTTTTAGATAACGCATTGCTTATTTATTGGTTATTATGAAACACCGTGTATATCTTAATAATATTATACATTTTTCTTTATCAACCTAACAAGATTTGGTCAGATGTTACGTCTGTTTTTTAATTTTTTTATTTTTTTAGTTACACCAAGGTCGCTCCGCTTGATAGGGCTCTGAGGACCATTTTTTATTGTACTCCATGACCACTTCATCTGTTGCTATGCTGGGAAGGGCAATGAGACGTCTAATTGCGTCGTCCTCCTTCAACTCCCGGTAGAAGTAGGTGCAGGATACCGTGTGTCTGGTATTACGTGGACACTATCGTGGACAGGGTTCTTCCTTTCTGCTCCTCTGAGCACAACCACGTGATCGTACGTTAGTCCCTGTGCTTCGTGGATCGTCAGCAGTCTGGATTGTTCTTCGGTGCCGAACCCTTCCCTCCCATTCGCTTCTTTCTCGTCTTGAGTAAAGTTAAGGAAGAGAGTATTTGGGTTGCCCCTTCGTAACACCGCCTCCGATGCCATTCTGCATGTCATGGACCTCAGCACTTGCCGTGATGTGTAAATACCCTTGTAGATGTTTTGGAGGGCATACACTACATCCATCGGACTTCGGTGTGTGCAGAGGAGCTTTTCTGTTACCGACGTGATGGCGGCGGGGCTTCCGTAACGCATATCGAACAGGTTGTCTCTGTCTATGAAGGGGATCTGATCTGTATCGGTCATTAGTACCAATTCTCTTGCCCCGGTCATCCTTGCTGCCATGATGATAGCTCCAAAATGGACTAGGAGAGCTTCGTCCACCAAAAGGCGTTTTGATGCTTCCACACCATTGATGAGGACTGAGGCAATGGTTCTTATTTTCCCCCTCACGACCGCCCCGAATCGAGTCGTCACTTTGTCCGACAGTTCTTTTGCCGTCTCGAGTGTGCTAGTGATGATCATATCTTCCTTCATTTGGAAGTTGTTGAGGAGCCACGTGGTCTTCCCGCACCCCGGCACACCGTCAACCCATCTGATTGCTAGTTTACCGCATGGTTCGGAGATCCAAGTTCAACTCACGGATTCCGCCGTTTTTAGAATTCGGTCCTCCAGCATGAAGCGAGTGCACTTGACAATTACCACTATTGGGTCCTCGATCGGTGCGCAGAACGTGAGTGCTCCCCTTTCCTCAGTTGCTCCACCAGCACCATGCCTGACGTGCCACTGTACGCCGCCATCTGCTTTTTATCTATAGGGCGAGTACCGCCATCACAGTCCCGGTGTCGTTGTTATAGACCACCACCGCCCTCGCCCCGTCCAGGAGTTCTCGTAGTAACATGTGGGCTTTTATCTGAAATGCCTCAAGTATCTTGCTGCAGGTGGTGTGTTTTACCTGCGGCGTCGCCCGCAGTATCTCCAGGTACTCTAGATAGGCGTTAACTAGGTCATCTCCGTCCTAGTCAGTGACTATTCTCGATGGCGGTCTCACCCTGCCCATGTCTGCCAGTGTGGTTTTGGGTGAGGAGATCGTTCTATGTTTGGGGACCACGTCCGGTACTGCCTGTTCTACGAGGACGAGCTTGACCCAGGGCAACAGATATGCCCCTGACGAGGTCGTCTGTCGGGGATTGTCTTTGTGATTGGAGGCGTCTTCTTACGTTTGCTTCTTGCATCGCCTCCTCGTGTCGCCTTTGTGCCCGGGCTGAGCCATTTTCTGCGTTCTTTCTGGTTCATTGCGTGGAGTCTGCTCGTGGTCTTTGAGCAGAAAGTCGAGGTTTTGGCCTCTTTCCTCGTACACGATAATTTTGTGTTTTCGGGAGGCCTCCAATAAGGGAGTGTAATCGGACACTTTCCCTTTCTCGAGATCTACCTTCACTACATCCACGCTGATGACTCTTGAGTCTCCGTCCATGTTTAACAGCAGTTCTTCCTTCCTTGTCCTGGACATATAGAAACTAATGCCAATCCTTTCTCCTGCACTGTCCATGAACAACGCCACAGCCCTTGTGAGGAGACCTACTATTCCTTTTTCTCCGTCGCTCAACCACTGCATTTGCGTTATCGTTGGGGCCACGTAAGGTTCCCGCGTTCGTGGTGCCATATTTACCGACTCATCATCACCCCGTTGCGCTGGTGGAGTACAGTTTTTGTTACGCTGTGTCGCCAGATCGGCTGCTATTTCTATAAACTTCACTAAGGGTGGTTTTGCCTTTTTATCCATCAGTAGCGCATGGATATTCTCTTTTCTTATCACTATTTTGCCTAGTTATGTTCTAAGTCATGGCGGGCACCGGCAAATCTGGGACAGTCCAGGATCACGTGCAATACCGATTCAATCTCCCCGGGGTCACATTCACAATATGGATTGTCCTTGAGTTTGAATCGGTACAGATATTCTGCGAACCCCCCGTGCCCCGTGAAGACTTGTATCAGACGAGGTGATGGTTTTTCTTTTCTGACCCAGCTATAGGCTTTCGCCTGATCTGGAAAGAACCATTTGGTCCTGCCATTTTCGGATCGTCTCCTCCCTTATCTTATTCATCACGAACGACACGGGGATCTCACAGTAGTCCCGCGTTCCGTCTACCACCCGCGCTGCTTTTTTGGCTAATTCATCTGCTCTTTCGTTTCCCGCTGTGCTTACGTGTGCTCTCAGCCAGAACAGTTTGACCTCTCCACCGTTCCTTCTGATACTTCTGATGTTTTCATGTATCCTCTGAACTAGCTGATGGCCTGCTTTGGGGTTCGTGATGATCTCCAATGAGGATCTGGAGTCACTCAGTATTGTTGCTGAGGTGACACCCTCTCTCCGAACCATCTCTATCGCCCTATGCAGAGCATACAGTTCAGACTGGAAGACCGTACAGGCGGGATCGAGACTAAATGTGTAACTGGCGGTTTCTTTTCCCTCTACCCACTACGAGACGGCGGCTCCAACCCACTCATCAATTTTACTGCCATCTGTGTATGTTTGTGGGTCTTGGATTTTGTGCTTCCGTGTGGTCTCTACGGATGTATCCTCTACACATTCATATTCTATAAGCACCCGCTCGGATGGATGAGGTCTCCCAGAAAATGATGTTTCCTTCTCCAGTATACTGCCTGGTGGTAGGTGGTCTCGGCAGCCCCTTTTTTTGTTTTATAGAAAAAACAGAAATACTTACAAACATTAACTCGACCTCCTGTTTAAGTTTCTCAGAACGTTTCTTTTGGACCCCGGTCCGGCGACAAATTTATACACATATCAGCGAATTTATATAGTCAGTCATGTTCAGCTAATTTTGTTATTTAACAGATCAGGCTAATTATGTACTTAAACATGTTCAGCAACTTTTGTAAAAATAATGTACATCGACTTTTGGTATTCCCAAATGTCTACAGGGATTTGTCCAACAGCCTGTTCAGTTACATATGAACCTTTATAGTGTGCAGGTGTTTTGAAAATTTGGATGTGTTCATGGACTTTCGTTGCTGACTGTACGAACGACTCTATATTGTGCTTTGTGTAAGTTTTCTTGTTAAAATAACCGGAGGCAGACTCTGTACCAGGGTCGTGACCTGGACCTATTTCTGCCGCAAAGCAGCAGTGCTTGCATTGCTGTGTTCCAGCTTGATATGGCACTGAAATTAGTGGGTACCGTGACTTTATTACATACGTCACAGGTTGGCAACGTACACTGTGGTTCTTGTGGGGGTTGCAGTTTTGCTGCGAATCTGATAGGAGCCACATGTAGGAGGTGACTGTTACTACTTACCATCATGTGGGCAGTTTGCTTGTTTGCCAACTTAATTGCAATAAAAGAATATATTAAAGAAATAAGTGGCATGTCCAATGTCTGCTTCAACCGTGTCGTCTGCGCGGTGCGCGGCAGGATGACGCCGGCGGCGGGCGTGGCGCTGTGGTTCACGAGCAGCTGGTACGCGCGGCTGGGCGGCGGGCCGCTGTGGGCGTGGCTGGTGGCGCGCGAGGCCGCCGACTGCGCCGCGCGCGGCTGGCTGCACCTGCTCTACGCGCACAACCACCTGCCCACCGGCAAGTTCTGCATGGGACACACCTGGTAAGCTGGCCCAATTCTGCTAATAAGCTACAGCCGAATCGAAACTAAACCATTGCGATCGACCAATCGTAGCGGGTAGGTATATTGCCATGCAACTGTTCGATGACGTGATTGGTAGGTATATTGCCATGCAACTGTTCGATGACGTGATTGGTCGATCGCAACAGTTTAGTTTCGATTCAGCTGTAACTTATTAGCAGAATTGGGCCTCCGTTTTGTAACGTGACCCAAACCTTATTGGTAACGTTTAGTGCTCAAGTACTCAGCGTCCCTAGACAAGGTGTCTTCGTTAATCGCCATCTTAATCGCTGAAAGAACTTTTTATGGGGTTTGATATAAGCCCTCGCATAGCTTTTAAGCGCAATTGTCAAATCTCATACATTCCTTTTTTTTTTTTTATGTAAGGCCCGGCAAATGACCTCCTCCCGCCTGATGTTAAGCGGTGAAAGAAGCCCAAATGAGTTGACAGATAGAGTAGGGACGACATCCACTATCCTACCTGCCCGCCCCTTGCCGGCCTAAAAGATGCTTTTTCACACCTCTTTTGAAGGAACCCATGTTGTAGGATGGAGAAAACACGTGTGCAGGTAGAGAATTCCAAGTGTGGGATGAACGACAGAAGAAGGAATCTTGGAATTTCTTGATACGGTGTGAAAAGAAGGACACAGTGTACGGATGACTCCGAAGGCCCTTACGCGTGTTTCTGTTAAGGAATGGAGAGGGAGGGATAAGGTTAAAGAGCTCCTCAGAGCATTCCCCATGGAACATTCGGTAAAAGGCGCTAAGAGAGGCGATGTCACGACGAAGTTGTAGAGGCTCGAGGGTGTTAGTTGCCTCTACATCGCCAATTATTCGAATAGCGCGACGCTGCAATCTGTCCAGAGCATCGAGGAGGTACTGAGCGGAGCTGTCCCAAAGGTGCGAGCAATATTCCACGCAAGACCTAACCTGAGTTTTATACAACAGGCATAGTTGGTCCGGCGCAAAATACCTACGCACCTTGTTTAGGACACCGAGTTTCCGTGAGGCAGCAGTTATAACGGATTCGATGTAGTCTCTGGGGTTCAGATCGCAGCGAATGTTCATTCCGAGCAAGGTGATGTTACTCTGTGTGTGAAGGGTTGTGCCCTGAAGAGAAGGAGGGGGGAGGAAAGGTGACCTTTTCGCCGAGAACGCGCACACCTGTGTTTTCTTAGCATTGAACTCGACAAGATTGTTGGAACCCCATTCGGAGATGAGGTCCAGCGTCCTGTTGAGCTCAATGATAAGATTCTGCCTCTCCCTATCAATATTGCCACGAGCAGCCCCTGAGCTTCCGTGATATCCCCCATGCACTGTACTGTCGTCTGCATAGCAATGTATACTTCCCAAGGAAAGCATGTCATTGATATGCAGAAGAAACAATGTTGGGGATAGAACGGAGCCTTGTGGAACACCAGCATTCACTGACGCGAAGCGCAGCCGTCAACGACAACGCGAATTCTACGCTCGTGGAGGAAGCTGGCAATCCACGTACAGAACTGAGCAGGCAATCCGTATGCCGGAAGCTTGGAAAGGAGAGCCTTGTGCCAGACTCTATCAAAAGCTTTGGCGATGTCGAGACTAATAGCCACAGACTCGCCGCGCTTATCGATAGATTCACCCCATTTGTGCAAAAGGAACGCTAGAAGGTCACCTGTTGACCGTTTAGGACGAAACCCATACTGACGGTCATTAAGCAACGAGTGACCTTCCAGGTAACGGATCAGCTGGGTGTTAAGGATCCTCTCCATGATTTTACACAAAATGGAAGTGACGGCTATAGGGCGATAGTTAGCCGGATCAGAACGATCTCCCTTTTTGGGAACCGGCTGGACATTGGCCTCTTTCCAAGATTTCGGCACACAACCAGCAGAGAACGACAGACGGTATAGACGCGTCAGGACCGGAGTCAACTCCGCTGCACACTTCTTAAGTACAATCGCAGGAATGCCGTCTGGTCCACTTGCTTTTCGAATATCAATCGACTGTAGCTCCGCCCGCACATCTCGCTGTCTGATGCGGATATCGGGCATAGTGCTGCCACAATGGGACAGTGTCGGAGGTTGTGCACCACATTCATCGATACGGGAATGGGCCGCGAAGAGTTTTGCCAGGAGGTCCGCTTTCTCCTGCGGCTGATGAGCAAGTGAGCCATCGGCATGTCTCAGCGGTGGCAGCGAGGGTTGGCAGAAGTTTGATTGCACAGCTTTGGCCAGGCGCCAGAAAGAACGGCTACCCGTAGGGTGCGCTAGCAGTTCCTGACCCACTTGTGCAATGCGCTGAGCATCCGCTCTAATGTAAGCCCTCTTACACAACTTGGTGGCATTATTATAGGCTGTTTTTAGTAGGTTAGTATTGGGATCCCTAGAAGCTCGACCTCTGATCCAAGCGCGGTAAGCTAGCTGTTTGTTTTCAACAGCAGAGGCACACTCGCGATTGAACCAGAGGTTACGTCTCCCTCTACTGACGAGATTGGAATGTGGAATATAATATTCCATTCCTAATCTGATCTCGTCAGCAACAGAGGTAGCGCAGGAGTTCGGATCCATCCCACTGAAACAGCGCTGCCACCAAGGGACAGACGCGTAATAATCCCGCATACCGTCCCAATCTGCTGACGCATAGTGCCACAGACGGCGTGCTGCAACCACAGGCGACGGTCGCGACGCCTGAGGCACTGAGACGGATACCAGGCAGTGATCTGAAGATCCTAGTGGAGCTCGAATCACCACCTGATATCCGTCGGGGCGATTTGTCAGCAGAAGGTCCAACAAAGAGGGCGCTTGACCGATAATATCTGGTACCCTGGTGTGCTGGGTAACCAATTGTGCCAGGTCGTGCGTGAGAGCGAATGCGTGGGCAGTCCTACCCGCATGGTCAGTTTTAGAGGAACTTAACCACAACTCGTGGTGAGCATTGAAGTCCCCTAAAAACACCAGCTCGGCGGAAGGAAATTGCTCCTGCGCGTCATCTGCCACCCGACTTAGGTGTTCAAAAAGTCGAGTTGTCTCCAAGTCACCACGGTGGGAACGATAGACGCACACGTAGACACTGCAATGAGTGCCAAAATCGACGTGTACCACAAGGAGGGAAAAGGAAGGTTCCTCCAAACAGCGCAGGCGACGACAACAAACGTCCACCCGGACGAACAAGCAAACACCTGCCTTTGCCTTGAAGGACTCCTCAAGAGCGTAGCCGGGGTAATTAAGGTAGCTTGTATCGGCCGGGCAGATAATTTGCGTCTCTGTCAAAAACAGCATTGCTGGACGGGCTGTCTCGAGATGGTGGTGGACAGCCAAGAGGTTAGAATGGAGCCCGCGGATGTTAGCGAGCCCTACCTCGAATAGTTGTGTTTTGGTGGGATAGAGCACCGCTGTACGACCAGTCCTAATATTGTGCGCTGACATGTTTGTTGGAGTGAGAGGTGTGAAATTGAGGTGTCGTTGCAGCGATTAGCATAGTTAACGTGTGTAGGCCTGTTTCGCCAGGGAACAGCCGACAGCTGATTTGCGCTGACTCTCCACACGAAAGGGCCCCCGAACCCCCCCGGAAGTGGTCGCCGGGACCCACCGTCCGGTCACCAACCGGCACGACGGACCACCCCGAGATTATGCGTGGCATGGTGAGGCAGCCTCACGGACTGGTTAGGTCCGCTTGGGCCCCTGTACTGTACCACGGGCGGCCAGCGGAACAGCCGTTTCTTCGGGTCTTCCTGGGCGGAGGAACAACGCAGTCAACCTGGCACTGGGTTGACGGAAGCCCACACAAACCACACGAATCGCAGCAACGACCCCTCAAGCTCTGGCTGTGCGATGACTGATCCCGAAACGCGGACAGAAAATGCCCACTTGACGGGTTTTACGTCATGCGCACGGTGGTCGCTAGCCAGTCGGGTTTTTCAAGCCCTACCACCAGGAGTTGGTCACTCGATTAGCACCACCCGGGGATCACGTGTAGGGTCTCGAGGGTAAACCCTACGGACGTGAGCGACTCCAATCCCCCAATTTAGCAATCCCCCAATTTATTCCACTGATTATTTAGCAATTGCGCTATTGGCCTTCCGATCTCAACTTCGCTTCCATCTTCAGCCTTATGCGATGCCATAGTATGGTGAGGTCTTCTGTTATAATCGTCGAAATATAAGCGAGAATATTATCTTAAATAATTTAAGTACAAGTATATAAAGATACTGTACCAGAGTAGTCTGCTTGGGTACCTCCGGCTTACCTATTTCTGCCGCAAAGCAGCAGTGCTTGCATTACTGTGTTCCAGTATGAAGGGTAAGATATGGCAGTGAAATTACTGGGTACCGTGTCTTTACATCTGATGTCACAAGTTGGCAACGTATACTGTGGTTCTTGTGGGGGTTGCAGTTTTGCTGCGAATCTCACAGGAGCCACATATATTATAGGTTATTGTTACCACTTACTATCAGGTGGGCAGTTTGCTACTTTCCCAACTTAGTAACAATAAAAAAAGCCGTAAAATGCAATAAAAAATAAATTAGCTAGCCAACGGTAATCTCTTCTAGAATCGAGATTTGTGGTGTGTGCTTTGTCTGCTATCCGTAAAATCATTAGGTACCTAGCAGCGGACATGCAGCTGCACGTTATCGGTCTGCTGGTGCTGTTGGTGGTGATGCGTTGGCGTCGAGCCGCGGGCCCCGTGCTGGCCGCCATGTTCGCCGGCTCTGCGCTCGCGGCCGGCCTCGTCACCTACTTCTACCACTTGACGCCTATCGTCACGGGACAATCGCCTGAGTGAGTGCAGCGCACACTTTTTGATGAAGCTCGGTTAAGAGTCTCTGCAGTTCTGTGTGCGGAGTGCTAGTTTTATCGAGCTTTACTCGATTGTACGCATCGAACGCGTTAACGCGTATTTGTATGGAATTAGAGCAGGGCCATCTACTAGCTGCAATGGAATGAGACAGCTTCATCTAGTGACTACTAGATGGAACTGCTCTAATTCCATACAAATTCGCGTTAACGCGTTCGATGCGTACGATCGAGTAGAGATCTTTACCCTCCACCAACCCATGGCCCTACTCAACCAATCGTGGTTATACGGGCCGAAACAGCGGGAGATGTGCGCGGATCCTGCGTAATCGCACTCTAGCCGCGCACAATTCTTGACTCCCTACAAGTTATTTAAATCTTTCTCCTGTTTGTTGTAGAAAAAGTATTCGTCGCCATCGCCTGCTCCCTTAAAATACTGGGCAGAGATTTTTTTCTTTATTTTAAGACAAACATTCATCATACTCGTTCAATCATTCAACGCATTTTACGAAACTTAAATAATACTCGTACCTAGACAAAGAGTGATCAATATTACAAAAATATTCTGCTAGCTTACGGACTAAACTATTTTTTAAAGAATATAACTATAGCTCATCTTATCATACTAAGTACTAAGTAAGGGCATGTCAAAATACTGTATTTTAGAATATGTGTAAAAATCTGTATTATGTTTTAAATAAGTCGATTTAGTATTTTATTAATGAGGCTAGCTTTGCTCTTGCGGCTTCGTCCGCGTTATTATTGTTTTTCCGTAGGAATTTATATTTTCCCGTAGGAAAAATAATTTTCTAGTCTATTTAAGCCCGGATAATAAATTTCGTAAAAATTGGAGCCGATTTTAAATATTTTCCATAGAAATTTTCAAACCCTATTTTGCACTCTAAGGGGGTGAATTCCAATAAACCATGAAACACGTGTTTAATGAAATATTTTTAGGAGTATGAATCTCGAGTTTTATTAGAATCGTTACTAATTTAAAGATTTTTCCATACAAACTTGCAAACCCCTATTTCATCCCTATAGGGTTTAATTTTTTTAAAATCCCTTGTTTTAATTCAAAATGCGGACGCCCACTAGCGTCCGCATTTTGAATTAAAACAACTGTCCATATTTCACATTTCTACCATTAGCGGTTACGGCTGTGCGTGCGTCTATAGATGGGAACATCTCCTTTTATATATGATATGTATAGATATAAGTTTATTTTTTAATTATCACAAAAAATCGTGTGCTTGTTCAGACAAGCAAACTGCTTTCACTATGGGACCGACTTTGAAATCGCAAAAAAAAAATGACGGGTTGCACTCCGGGAGTGCCGGCAGAAGTGAAAACTTAAGTATTATCGTTGTGCGTTTTGGATATTTTGGAATGGTTATGGAATAATATTGCACGAATTGCTTTAATTATCAGAATAAAAGTACTATCTTTTATGTGGTAGAATACAATATTTATTTATTGCGCTATCGTACACAAACATGACAATTTATATTACATTAAAAAGTTTATCCCTCAGAAAAATCAACTTCCTATTGTAACGTTGTGCGTACATAATTATATAACTAGTAATAATGAATCAAAATATTTACAATTAAATTAAAAATATGATCAAAACAGACATTAATATACTACTTAAAAACGTAATTTTATAACAAATAAATAATATTTAATTTATACTAACTTACCTAATTAATATTTACAACAAAATCAAATAAAAGCACAATTTAGATTTTTCCTAACAAAGTAAATAAATTGATTAAAACTGTCTCAAGTGACGTGTGACTTCCAGTACTTTTGCCAGCCGCTATTGTTCTCGGCCGGCTTACGTGGACCCCTCACCGCACCTCGACAGTTCCTGCGGCCATTTCAATTTTAATTGGTCTTATGAATTTTCGATCAGGGTCACGTGTCCTGACGGTCACGTGTCCTGACGGTCACGTGTCCTGACGCAAGTTTAACATTTTTTACCCATTACAAAAAAAGTGTACAACGCCGCTAAAGAAGTTCTCACTTCAAAAATATGTTGTTCCATACAAATGTTCAACATTCACTGAATCTAGATGTATGGAACAGCTGATTTTTTTTTGCGATTTCAAAGTTGGTCCTATAGTGAAAGTTATTCAGTTTTTTTTGATAATTAAAAAATAACCTTGTATAGATAAGAGAATTTTAAAAATTTCAATCGTGTGCAATTAATTTTTTATACATACGAATACAACATACAAAGTATACCACTAACAGTACTGTAGTATTATATTATCTGTGTTAGCGTAAACGATTGGTGTATGGAAATGACTTTTGCGCGAGGCGTGTGCTGGGAGTCAAGCTTTAGTTATGCAATTGATTTTTCATAATATTTTAGATGTATAAACATAATCTTCTCTTGACCAACTATTATAAATAACATCTGAAAGAGGGCCTGGACAACTACACAGTGCAGTGTCCACGTACAATAAGGCCACGTCAAGTTATACTCTTTGATCTTTGGACCACTCTTATGCGGCTTGTAATAGGGGCGGTTTTCTTAGTGCAATTGTAAAGCTTCACGTGGCGCTTACTGTACTTAATTTTTCACTAATTTCTTGATGAGCCCGCTAAGTGGTGGAAAATGTATGCCTCCATCTGTTTGCGGACAGAGCCCTCCGCACGATGTTCGCGGGGTCGCGGGTGCTGAGCCTGCTCTACCTGCCGAGCTGGATGAACCTGGCGGGCTACTCGGCCGGCATGGCCACCGCCTTCCTGCTGCACCACGCGCGCGAGACCGGCCTCAAGCTCGACCAGAACAAGGTAGCAGCATGTTACGAATCCACTATAATCGCAGCGAATGCGCATATAGTGTGTCTTTGTGAGTTTGTGACTGCATTGAAGCGCGCAATTCTTGACACTACTATTTATTTCCCTCTATCCAGTCCGTATTCGTACTTCTCCCTCTTTCTAATGCAATGCTCACAACCTCGACGCCCCTATCTACTAACTACTTACTTATTACCTACCTATTTACTACTAATTAGTACTTATTTACCAAAGTACTTACAACACTTATTTACTACACAATTTATACTTTTTCTTTTTTTTATCATTGTAATAATATCAATACAACACAAACATAAGAATAGTATATTATTACTAACTAGCAATATATTACTTAAAAAATACTAGCTTTCCGCTCGCGGCTTCGCCCGCGTTATTATTGTTTTCCCGTGGGAATTTATAATAATAATAATAAACCATGTAACATGTGTCCAATGAAATATTTTTAAGAGCGTGAATCTCAATTTTTATAAAAATCGTTTCTAATTTAAAGATTTTTACATACAAACTTGCAACCCCTATTTCATCCCTTTAGGGTTAATTTTTTTTAAAATCCCTTCTTAGTGTGCGTCCGCATTTTGAATTAAAACTACTGTCCAAATTTCACGTTTCTACCATTAGCGGTTACGGTTGTGCGTGCGTCTATAGATGGGAACATCTCCTTTTATACATATATATAGATAGATAGATATAATATGTCAATTATGTTTATGTATTTTTTTGGTCATTCACTTCCTTGTAGTTTTTTTCTAAATTAACTTGTCTCTGTGTGTGTGTGTGTGTGTGTCTGAAGACCAAATAAAGTGTATGTCTATCTACTACGACCCTTGTGTCATTGGTGCTCACAATTCACCTGTTGGTATTTGTCAATACTTATGCCTGTTGGTAACTGCATGTTATTGCATGTTGGTAACTGAATAATGTATCGTCTGCCGGCAGTGGTTCCTGGCGGCGTTCCACAGCTCGCTGCACTTGGGCGGCGCGCTGGTGGCGGCGGGCGCGGTGTTCCTGCGGGAGCCAACACCACGCTGGGCCGCCGCGCTGTACGCCGCGCTGGACCGCCCGCTGCTGGCGCTCTGCTTCTGCCTGTTCCTGCTGGGCTGCTGCCTCAGGTGCCACTGTGAGTGCCGCTTCAACATAACGAATGACAAATACACAGCAGTGCTTGCACAACTGTGTTCCGGTTTGAAGGGTAAGATATGGCAGCGAAATTACTGGGTACCGTGACTTTACATCAGTGTGCGGAGTGCGAGTTTTATCGAGCTTTACTCGACCATCCATACAAATTCGCGTTAACGCGTTCGATGCGTACGATCGAGTAAAGCTCGATAAAACTCGTACTCCGCCCGCACACTGATAAAAATAATCCTTAACATAATATAAGGTACGTCTTAATGAATAATTTCATCGCTCGATAGTTCGTCATTGTAGATGTGTCAGGTTGATAAAGATCTGGTGGTCGGTTCTAGCGGCGCTGCGCAGCGCGTTCGAGTGGCGCGGGTTCCACGCGCTGGGCCGGCTGTCCTTCAGCGTGTTCGTCATCCACTTCATCGTGCTGCGGCTCACGCTGGCCGGCAACACGCAGCTCGGACACGTCTCCCTATACGCCATGGTTCGTGTCTCGCCGCGATAGCATGCTCTCCTCAAGTTTGCGTTTATCAAACACAAAATATTTATTTAACACGATGGATGATATTGTTTGAAACGATGCGATGGTTTCGAAACTTTTTACCACTCCAGCATGAAAAGTGCCCTTTTGTTGCTTGTCACTTTTTGCTGCGAGTAAGAAATCATTTTATCTATTATCTTAATTGTTATCGTATTATCTTGCTCTTCTCACTGGTTCAGGTGGAAAATTGTATATTACACACGAGTGAACTGCTTTTATGTATCGTGCCTTTAAATCAGTTACACGGAATCGGATTTCGGATAGAGTGATTTCGTTTTGTTTTACGGCAGTGGAACTCTTCGGCTTCATCTAACCAGATGATAAATGCCTTTAACGTCAAAGAAAGAAGCGAGCTTGACCTATACTCTTCAACAGTACAGGAACTGGCCATATTACCTTCAATCGTCGGAGCACAACAACGCTATAATGTTGTTATTATGTCGACAAGCTTAGTCAATATACCATACTTCTTAACCAGCTAGCCAGGCGGGCTCAGAAATTCTACCACCAACTTAACCAAGTAAAACAGCGTCTACTCCAGATCCTAACCAGCAGGCGTAGCACGGACCGTGGACAAAACGGGACAAGGGACAAATAATATGTTTTTCATCCCCTCATCTCGGAAAGAGTATTTTTGCTATTCAATATCTGACCGCCAAAGCCGTTTTTATCCACTTGAGGTTAAAGTAAATTTGAATTTAGAACTAGGTATGTGATTTCAAAACATCATTATGTAAACCTATTTACTTCCATCTCCATGGTGCCGAATTTATCATACAACTTTTTTAAAATTTGTTAAAAACTCAGCCCTGAACCTCCTTGGTGTACTTTTGTTTTTAATTTGCTTTGTTTCATTTCCTCCATTGATTTACTACCTAAAACGTAGATAGAGCAGTTTATACAAAAACGCGCTTGAAATCTGTCACCTAATCGACTATACATTTGTACTCGCTGATATATTCTTGAATATGCACGCCCGAATTAAAATAACCATAAAGAAAGGATCGTATTTATCGAATTCAGCCTTATTCTACATTATCACGGCAACTATTTTAAGTACAACCGTGTGAAGTTACATTATTTCATACCTAGCCACAGATCAATTGACGTTGTAGTAATTGCTACAAGAAAATATCAACTTTATACTTTCAAACATAATGCTCAAAATTGCTTATCGCGTTGTCACTCCAACGCATGAATAAGACAACACATCGTAATACGACGCTAATGAATGAATGTTATTGATCCGGAGCAGAAGTGCTCCGTTTCTCACTTGAACCCGCTACTGGAATACTCAACTCTCGAGATACAGGCCTTTTTTTTTTTTTTTACAAGAGAGAAAATACAGTCTTTACGGTATTCGACAAGGGAATTGAGCTGACTAGGCCACCCCTTGGATATGCAGGACTCGGGTAGAAGACCTACTACCGGCTAAAAACTCTCTAGATACTTATACCTCCGTGGAGACACAATCGGGATCGGCGTTGGCCATTCCCCGATTGTGCCCCCTGGAGGGTTGCCTGGTGCCAGGGCTTACCTCTACGGAGGGGGTCGACAAGTATCTTGAGAAATTCGACCCCCCCAGACGGCCAAGCTAGGGGTGAAAAGTATCTCTCGGCCGGTGGTCATCCGGCCGAGCCATTTCAACCGCCAGCTTGCTAGGGGAGCTGGCGCGCGTTGAGGAACGCACGCCTCCTCCTCCCCAACCGCCTGCGCCGGAGCGGTGCGGCGAGAGGGTCATCCTCTCGCGCCCGCTCCGCAGCCTCCTTGTGCGAGATAACGTCCTCGCAGAAGGAGGCGACAGCCTCCCACGCCGCCGCGCTGGTCAGCATCTCCCGTGCGACGCTGGCCAGCGCGACGGGCGTACCCCTACCTAGGCCCAGCGCGAGGGCTAATGCATCGCGCTGGGGTCGCCAGGCCGGGCACTCCGAGAGGGTGTGCCCGGCCGTGTCGTCGGGAGCGCCGCAATGGTGACACTGCGGCGTCTGCTCCCTCCGTGCGACATGATGCAGATAATGTTCGAAGCACCCGTGCCCGGTCATCATCTGCACCATCCGGTAGGTGAGGCTGCCTCGCCGGCGCCCAACCCACTCCTCCAACACTGGACGAACGGCCTCGATCGTCCAGTGGCCGGCAGCTGGGTGGGCGAGCGTCTCGGCCCACTGGCGGAGAGCCTCCCTCTGCGCCAGGTGCCTCGCGCGCGCCACCTCCTGCGGGAGGGGCCGCTCCCCCCGACTCCTCGCTGCCACCCGATATCGGTGCACGGCCGCAAGGACGCGTGCCTCAACATCCCACGGAGGCGAGCCCGCTAGAACGCAGGCCGCCCCGTGAGAGACCGTGCGGTAGGCCCGCACGGCCCGAGTGGCAATGACCCTCTGCGGCCTGCGCAGGAGGGCCATCGTTCGGGGGGCGAGACGCTCCGCCCAAATCGGGGCTCCGTACAGCGCCATCGACTTTATCACCGTCTGATAAAGTCGACGGCACGCTGCGCCCGGTCCCCCCACGTTGGGGAGGACCCGTCCGAGGGCTGCCGCGGCGGCAGACAGCCTTGGGGCGAGGAGCTTGAAATGCTCCTCGAAATCCCATCGGGGGTCCAGCACCAGACCGAGATACTTCATGGAGCTCTCGACCTGGACTTGGACCCCCTCCACTTGGACACGGAGCCCCACCTGGGGTCTGCGTCGACGCGGCGGCCTGAACGTCATGGCCGTCGTCTTCTCGACGGCCACGTCCAGCCCGAGGAGGCGGATGCGCCGGACGACCATCGTAGTGCCGACCGACGCCAGGTGGACCGCCTCCTCGTACGTGCGCCCCTTCGCCGCGACAAGGGTGTCGTCGGCGAAGCAGACAACCTCCATATTCGGCAGGAGGTTGCCCCGCAGAACCCAGTTGTACCCCAGGTTCCAGAGCAGAGGGCCCAGCACGGAACCCTGGGGTACTCCCGCCGCCATCGGCCACCTGTGGACGCGACCGTCCGCCCCCTCATACACGATTTCCCTCCTGCGGAGGTAATCGGTGATGAGGGAGCGGAGGTAGAGGGGCACTCCGTGGAAACGCAGTGCCTCCTCTATGCATTCGTGGGGGAGGCTGTTGAATGCGTTGCGGATGTCTAACGACACCGCAACGACAACCTCCCCCGCCGACGTGGCCCCCTCAGTCCACCTCTTGAGGTGGGCCACCGCGTCCACGGTGGACCGGCCGGTGCGGAAACCGTACTGGCGCTCGGCCAAGTCCGGTCCCGGGCCCTCCAGATGCTCGACGAGCCGGAAAGCGAGAATTTTCTCAAAAAACTTCCCGGCCTCGTCGAGCAGCACCACCGGCCTGTACCCCGACGGGGCATCGGCGGGGCGATTCGGCTTCCGCAGAAGGCAGAGTCGCCCCACCTTCCAGCCCTGAGGGAACCGGCCCGAGGCGATGCTCGTATTGAGCACCGCCCGGAACCGCTCCTCCAGGGGGCCCAGTGCCAGGCACAGGACCCTCGCTGGCACCCCGTCCGGTCCCGGCGCCTTCCCCTTCCCCTTGCGCCGGAACCGCTCCCTCACCGCGTCGAACTCGAGGTCCGACACGGGAGGGCCCGCTTCCTCCACTTCGAGGGAGGCGCTGGGGGCGACCATCCTCGGGGGCTCGAAGGGTCCAGGGTCGGGGAAGAGCGACCCTAGAACCCTCTGCACGAGCCCCTCGTCCAACTGGTGTATCGGGGGAGCACTGTTTCCGTACTTCCCCCTCACCAGTCGGTACGGCCGTCCCCAGGGGTCGGAGTCGAGGAGCTCTATAAAAGAGTTCCACGACTCCGTTTTGGCCCTCAAGATCTCCGTCTTGAGGGCCTTGCTCGCCTCCCTGTACGCCCGACGCAGAGTTTCCTCCTCGTCGGGCGTCCTCCTGGTGGCGCGCCTTCTGCACCGCAGGTAGGCGCGCCGCGCCCTCCAACTGGTGGCGCGCAGATCCGCTATGGTCTGCGACCACCAGTACACCTGCCGCTTGCGCGCGGCTGGTTTCGCTCGCGGCATGGCGGCGTCGCAGACGACGCTAAGGTCCTCCGCGAAGTGCGCCGCCATGCCGTCAGCGTCGCCGGCGAGGTGCGGGGGCAGCTCGGACCACTCCCGCACCATCGCCGCCTCCAGCGCCACGTCGGGCTGGAGGTGCGTCACCGCCCATCGGCGGAAGGCGGCACCCGTTCCCGCTGGAGACGTGGAGGCGTGCGAGGGGGAGACCGAATATCGGACGTACCGGTGGTCCGACATGGTCTCCTCCTCTGCCTCCACTCTCCAGTCCCTCACCCTCGCGGCGAGGGGTGCGGTGGCCAGGGTCACGTCGACGATCGACGAACCCTGCCACCGCACGCACGTCGGGGTGGACCCTCGGTTGAGGACGTCGAGGCCCAGGCTTGTGGCCCAGGACTCGACTAAACCACCCCTGATGTCCGTGGCGGGCGAGCCCCACACGCGCGATTTCGCGTTGAGATTGCCCGCCACCAAAACTTGCAGGGGCGCCGCCCTCCTCACCACCCCCTCGACCGCAGTCAGGTAGGCCTCAAAGTCTGCCCGGCTGCGGTTCGGGGAGAAGTAGGTGGATACCACCACCACTTCTCCCCACTTGACGGCCACGTACCCGGGCCCCCTCTCCCTAACCGAGATGGGGGGGGGGGCGAGCTCATGGGTGGCACCACAACGGCCGCCAAACCGTCGGTGGACTCAGCCCACTTCGTGGACTGAGGCACCGCGTACGGCTCGGAGACCACCGCCAGGTCTATCTGCCACTGCGCCATCGACTGGCACAGGAGATCCTGTGCCGCGGCGCAGTGGTTGATGTTGACTTGGAGGAGATTCCCTGTGGACCTACTGGCCATTGGCGGTGTCCATGGGAATCTCCTCCCTGGCGGACAGTGCTGCCCGCCCGGTAGCCGCCGCTGTGGCAGCCCTCGGCATCAGTCTTCCCCTCACCGGTGGGGGATTGCAACTGAGGCCCCCCATCCGGTGAGTGGAAGGCTTGCCGGCGTCCGCGCACACGGCGCACTTCACCTGCCCTTGGCAGGTGGCGGCTGCGTGCCCCTCCGAACCGCAGCGGAAGCAGAGCGCGCTGCGGTCCTTGGCGGAGGGGCACCGCTGCACGGGGTGACCGATCCCCATGCAGCGGAAGCAGCGCATGGGGCGCTGCCCCAGCAGGCGGATGGAGGCGCTGCTCCATCCCACCGTCACCTTGCCAGCGCTCGCGAGGCGCTTCGCCACATCGATGGGAGCCGACACGTTGGCGGCTCCCATGCCCCTGAGTCCAGGGTGGACCGTGCCCACTCTGATCGCAACGCGGGGGCACTCTGCCAACGCCGCCAAGGCCTCGCCCACCTCCTCCGCGGTCACCGAGTCATCCAGTCCGGTGACTCGGATGTCCGCGGTCTTGGTCGGGCGCGCCACTCTGGCGGCGTCGCCGAGCACCTCCGCTATGCGCGTGGCGAGCGCATCCGCCTGCTCCGGCGAGGTGCCTTTCGGGAGCTCGATGACTCGATGTCATCCCCGTCCGGAACTTGGCACTTCCTACTATCCCCAAGTCCCCCAGCTTGATGTTACCCTTCGCCGTCGCAATGGCAGCGCCGTACGTGGCGCCATTTGCCACCGCTTCCGGCGAAAGGGTAATGACCACCGCCAAGGTCTTAGGTGCCGTAGGCATCTTAGGCTTGGCGGCGGTGGCTGGGGGTGGAGGGGGCGCGGCCTTGGACGCTGCCGTCGCCGTCGCCGCCTTGGCTGACTTGCGGCGCCCCCTCTTTACTACCGTGCTCCAGCCCTCCGCTTCAGGGGGTTTGGAGGTGTCGGGCCTCGAAGGCCCCGCCACCGGTTCTGGCGCAGCGGTCGGAGCCGCCGGAGTCTTCTTGGCTTTGACCTCCCTGGCCTTCTTCGGCAGGTTCGCCTCAGGGGCCAGGGTGGTCACTCCCTTCTTCTTCTTCCCCCCAGTCGCGGGCGCTGGCGGTGCTTCCGCAACAGCGGCGGGGGGTGCCTGCTCGGCGGGCTGTCTCTTGGTGGCCTTGTCGCTGGCCAGTGGGGGCCGGTGCGATTTGGCCGGCAGGAGGCGCCCGTCCACCTCCAGGCCATCCAGCCTGGCCGCACACATGTTCCCGAAAAGGGACATCATGTCCGATTGGAACGAGTCCATGAATGACATGAACTCGTCCCGGGTCACGACGTCCCCCTTCGGGGCCACTGCTGCTGTTGCTGCTGGTGCCGTCACTGGCGGTGGGCTCGCCCCCCCTCCCCGCTCCGAGAAGTCCCTCCTTAGGGCGACAAGCTCCGACTGAATAGCGTCAAGCTGCCCTTTCAGCCGGCGGTTGTCGGCCTGTAGCCGTCGAACCTCCTCGGAGGTCTTCCTATCAGCCAGAATTCTGGCAACCCCCAGGATGGACGTGGAGGCCTCTTTGAGGTCTCTCACGCACGTACCCTTGAGGTTACCAGACTTCTTGGCAACCTCGGTAATTGCCGCGGCGCTAGCTTCCGCCCTCCTCAGCAGTTCTTCATTTGTGAGCCCCTCTGGTGAGGGGGGCCTGTCCTTCTTTAAGGTCTTCCCTTTTCCTTTGGTGGTTTAGGGACTTTGAATTCAGCTGGGCCCTCCTCGAGCTCCTTGCGGGCGCCAGAGAGCCCGGCCAAATGGAGTAGTTCACTACCATCAGGTGGTTGATTGGTTGGTTCCCCACCTTTACCACCCTTGCGAGCCTTATTGGCTTTACGGGCCACCTTCGGCAAGGGGGTTCTAGCTCTCCCGGTCTCGATTTCAGTGTCCATCTCCGAATCCGTGCCGGAGCTGGCGCTAAAAAACTTGCCAAGATTTGGCCTCTTCCTGTTGGCCCTATCGACCCACAGTGAAGTAAGCTCGCTAGCTGCACGAGCGTCCTCCTCATCCGCATAGTAGGCCTCTCCCATGATATCTCTTACCTCATTATCTGACGCCCCTGTGGCGTCAGATACGCTAAAGGTGTCCATAATGGACCACGTTACGGGTCTCGCCCGTCACATACACACAAAGTACACAAAGACAATTTTTTTTTGCACACCTTAAGACTAAAACTTAAACAACCTTATAATCTATGCACACTAGTGTTTGTAACTTAGAACTACGCCACTAGGGTCCACAAATTGTCCTTACAACTACCTTATAGACTAACACTTACGGTCTATATGGAGTCTTGATGCGCACGATGCGGCCGCACGGCAGTCCTGTCTGCACAGCAACACGCACACGACACAGCACCACACGACACAGCACCACACAACACCGCGTTCGCCCGACGCAAGAGCGCCGGGGTCGCCACCACACTGCACAGCACCACTAGGCACCGGGAGATCCGATCCGACAAAAAATCGGAGACAGGAACCAGGACCGGCGGGACCGGGACCGGCGGGACCAGGACCGGTGAGACCGGGACCAGGACCGGCAAGACCAGGGCCAGAACCGGCGGGACCGGGACCGGGACCAGGACCGGCGAGACCGGAACCAGGACCGGCGGGACCGGGACCAGGACCGTCGGGACCGGGACCAGGACCGGCGGGACCGGGACCAGGACCGGCGAGACCGGGACCAGGACCAGCGAGACCGGGACCAGGACCGGCGAGACCGGGACCAGGACCAGCGAGACCGGGACCAGGACCGGCAAGACCGGGGCCAGGACCGGTAGGACCAGGACCAACGCTTTGCCCGTTCTTCCTTTCTTCAGCGATACCAGCACTTCCAGCACTTTACTTGGCACTTAACGTGTTCGCCACGACACTAAATTTGTGTTCGGGGGTCTCACTACACTTTTATCGACTGGTCCGGGACCAGGACCAGCAAGACCGGGGCCGGGACCAACGGGACCAGGACCGGCGGGACCGGCGGGACCAGCGGGACCAGGGCCGAGACCGGCGGGACCAACGGGACCAGGGCCGAGACCGGCGGGACCGGGACCAGGACCGGTGAGACCGACACTTGTAAGCTATTACGAGCGACCGGCGGAGCGTCTCGGTGGGCGCGTGCGCTCAGGACGACGGTCAGAGCGCGAATCGAGATACAGGCCTAGTTGTACCCAGTGCTCGAATTGAACATTTTTACGAGACGGAACGCTAGGCTCTCCAAAAAAAAATTGCGCTTCATTATTTAAGTAAAAATACGTAAAATTCAGATGAGTTTTTATTTTAACTACTTACAAACTACAGTAAAGATTACTTAGGTAATCTATAGGTAATCATAACATTTTCCATAGATGCTGGTATTTTGTAAAACAACACACGCAACTCCAAAAGAAAATATTTTCATTTGGATTATTCCATGCAATGACCTTTGAACGCCATATTTGCAATCCGCATACGAAAATACCTACAACGTGAATATTCGTGAACGAACTCACAAAGTGAAGTGATCTCAATCTTTAATGTCGCATTTACACATGCGTGTTCGCCATTCGACGAAACATTCGACGAAATATTCGACGAAACATTCGACGAAACATTCGACGAAACATTCGTGTGGCGTTTACACATTCGTGTTCGCTATTCGCCTCGTCATTCGACGAAACATTCGTACCTACGAGTGCCACCGGGAACTACTGGTCACACATTCGCGGGTGATTCATTTTGATATTAGCACACGAACACGGAGGACGTGAAAATAATGGCGGCATGCGTGCTACATTTTAGTTTTTAATAATTTAAGCTTTAATGTTACAAACATATGGCGGACTTAGCGATAAACATCGCTCTCTACCAGTCAACCATTAGGCTAAGGAGAGAAAGTAAATGACGGCATAAGAAAATAAATGTAATAAATGACAATAATTGTTATATTCAAATAATATGATATTAAGAAAAAAACATACATACACGCACATAACACTCACATATACATATTGTATATGTGTGTGTGTGTAAGTGTTATGTAAGTAATGTGTATGAATGTGTTTATATATACACATACATACTTGCATATACAGCGCGCGACAGAGCGTCGGTGGCGCAGTGGACTCGGCACTTGCCTTCCAATCGGGGGGTCGGGGTTCGAGACCCGCCATGTACCAATGTGTTTTTCGTTTCGAATTTCATTTGTCTGACGCTCCTACGGTGAAGGAAAACATCGTGAGGCAACCTGCATACATCTGCTAAGAAGTTCAATGATGTATGTGAAGTCGACCAATCCGCACTGGGCCAGCGTGGTTGACTAAGGCCTAATCACCCTAATATAGGGTAGGCTCGAGCCCCTCGTTGGGGACGTATATGGGCTGTGATGATGATGATGATGATGATGATATTGAAGTCGGTACGAAACGATGATCTCTTATAAAGTCTTAAAATTGACACCGACTTCAAAATAGAAGTGTGATGTTGTCAGTACCTATTCTTATACACTTGGGAGCAAATAAATCGAGCCACTTCCTTTTTCACGCATTATGGTAATTATTTTTGGTATTATGGAACGCATCGATTCGAAACATATATCGCCTAAAAGGGTATTTAATAACCTTTACAATGAGGGTAGTTAGTTGTCAAAATTTCATTTTTATTAAAGTTTAAAGGGTAGAATAAAATTATCGCATTTAATTTGCTTATGACATTTTTATTGTACTCTGTTAAGAAAAGATTAAATTTGAGGTTTTTGTTAATCATACCCATATTACTTGTTATTGTTGTCTTTATCTGTGTCTGTGTAATCAAAATAACCTGATAAAATGGATACTACACCGACGGAAGCTGCCCAAGTTGTAGCTTTACTTGAGGTTGGACACGGACAACGTGAAGTGGCACGCAGACTTCATTTGAGTCGTTCAAAGGTACAGCGGGTATACCGCAGGTATCTGGAGACTGGTGCTTTTGTTCGGCGACCTGGAACTGGCCGACCACGGGCAACAACAGAACGTGACGACCGCTTTATTGCAACCAATTCGTTGCGCGACCGTGGACTTAATGCTGTTCAGCTACAGCAAGCGTTACGTGACGTTCGAGGAGTCTCAATCAGTAGGTGGACAGTGAGACGAAGACTAAAAGAACGAAATTTAACATCACACAAACCAGCAACTGGCCCAAAATTGACTGTAGCTCATCGCCGATCTCGCTTGGAGTTTGCTCGAGAACACATTAATTGGACGTTAGAAGACTGGAGGTCAGTTTTGTTTTCTGACGAGTCAAGAATCTGTCTTTTTAGCAATGACGGGAGAAACCGAGTGTATAGACGTCCTGGTGAAAGATTTGCCCAATGTTGCATTCGAGAAACTGTGAGTTTTGGTGGTGGTTCTTGTATGGTGTGGGGAGGAATTTCTCTAGACGGAAAAACGGAACTTGTCTTCGTCGACCCCGCCAACGATGGCAGTGGTAGACGTGGATTAACAGCTGACCGATACATAACTGACATTCTTGAAAACCACGTAATGCCGTATGCTGGTTTTGTCGGAGAAAATTTCTTGTTTATGCATGACAATGCGAGACCTCATACCGCGCAGATCGTTACGGAATACTTGTCTGCGATCGGGATTCAACAAATGGTATGGCCAGCACGAAGTCCCGATTTGAACCCGATCGAACACCTATGGGACGAACTAAAACGGAGAGTCCGAGCCAGGGTTCCCGCTGTTTCATCCATTCCCGAGCTTAAAGTCGCTGTGCTTGAAGAGTGGGAGAACATACCACAATATGTCATCGTAACGCTGATCAGATCGATGACTAATAGGCTACAAGAATGTATCAGGGCACGGGGGGGTAATACCAGTTATTAAGAATATTTTTTTTGCAATAATTTTGTTTTTTATTGTTTTTATGGACTGTTTTAGCCCTACTAAATTTTCTATCAAAATTACCATTTTTCTTGCAGAGCCAATAATTTATCATTCAATAAGGTTATTATTCAATAATTTACCCTCATTGTAAAGGTTATTAACTAAACTTTTAGGCGATATATAGTTCGAATTGATACGTTCCATATTACCAAAAATATTTACCATTTTACGTGAAAAAAGGTAGTGGCTCGATTTATTTGCTCCCAAGTGTATTATTTTTACCTTTTCAGTGTTTTTGAAGTCGGTTTTTATTTTTAACCGACTTCAAAAAGGGAGGAGGTTCTTAATTCGATGCGAATGTTTTTTTTGTGTGTATGTTATGCGATTACGCCGCCAATTGTGGACTGATTTTCAACATTCTTTTTGTATTCTCTGATAATGGGATCTCATGAAAATCGATGGAAACGCTAATGAAATACCAGCTCACTGATGAGCTGGTATTAAATTAGGGTTTTTGTTTTTACTAAAAAGATTTCATTCACTAAAAAGTTAAAAATAAAAAATATTTTACAAAAAATAAAAACCGACTTCAAAAACGCTGAAAAGTTTAAAATAATATAAGAATAGGTACAGACAACATCACACTTCTATATTGAAGTCGGTGACAAATTTTAAGACTTTCGAGGAGATATCGTTTGGCACCGACTTCAATATAGAAGTGTGATGTTGTCTGTACCTATTTCTTATATTATTTTTAACTTTTCAGTGTTTTTGAAGTCGGTTTTTATTTTTTGTAAAATATTTTTTATGTGTAATTATGATTGCGATGTTTTGGGTTCCAAATGAGCTCTTCTCTATAATAAAGTTTTAGGAATTCTAAAATTCGCACTTTACTCCACTCTAATTTGTCTACATGTTCGGTTGGGTCGGGCGCTAGCAGTCAACTAAATGCATGCGAATGTGTAAACAGTAAGTTCGTGTTCGCCATTCGTGATTCGCCTTTGATTCGCGTCCAAAAAACCGCTCCCGACGCGAACTCACGAATCGCGAGGCGAATGGCGAGGCGAATAGCGAACTTACTGTTTACACATGCGTGTCCGTTATTCGCCTCGCGATTCGCGCGAATGTGTAAACGCGCTATTTCGCGCGAATCTCGAGGCGAATTGCTAGGCGAATAGCGAGGCGAATAACGAACACGCATGTGTAAACAGCTAGTTCGTTATTCGCCTCGCTATTCGCCTCGCGATTCGCGCGAATGTGTAAACGCGGTGTTAGATCATTTAACCTCTAAGATCTCAATACATGAAGTGCGCGAGGGATGGAGTGGAGGCGGGCGGCCGGGCGGCCGAGCGGCAGAGAACAAACATGCACGATGTTACACGAATTGTCAGTCATAGTCGGCGCGAGGCACTGCCGTGCCGAGCGCGCGCTTTTTTAAAAGTTGGTGCGCACGCTTTTTAATTATACTTTCAAACATAATGCTCAAAATTGTTTATCGCGTTGTCGCTCCAACGCATGAATGAGACAACACATCGTGATACGACGCCCGTGCGAGCGAGATGATTGTGATGTACCGACACTGACGCGAAGCGACATGTTTATGATTAAAATAATTGTTTTGATTGGTTTTTACGTATAAATCGAATATTTGAATACATGATAAGATGAGTTTGCTCACGTAAAATATGAATTCCCGTCTTTTTTTGTCCGTTTCTGGCTACTGTTACCACAACTTTTGAATGAGCACTTCGGCATGTTGGCGTGCCGACAGCTAATCACTTACCTACTATGGAAAAGAACTGCACGAGTCGCGATTGGGCAGTTCGTCACCGGCCCACTTCTCGAGGTAGTAGATCAATGATTTCCTCGCTGAGTGCAAAGATTTTTCACCTTGTGCTCTTTTGATTCCCTCGCTAATGCTTAGGATTCTAATTTTAGAATCCTTCGCTTGCTCGGTCATCAAACAACTTTGCACTCATGTATAACAAATAACTATTTTCTCGCTCTCTCATATAACAATGAAGCGAGACGGGACGAGGGTTAGTCAGTTTCTCTCACAGTCCTCGCGCCGTGCTAGGCCTGCAGATGGTCTTAACCACTAGACTACGGAGCTAGTTTATTTTCAAAATAACTTCTCGGATAATATTGTTTCAATTGTATGCTTATAACAGATAAGCTTGCTGATCTCGGTGTCGGTGCTGTCGTACGCGGCGGCGGTGCCGTACTGCCTGCTGGTGGAGCTGCCGGCCATCGAGCTGTGGCGCGCACTCACCGCCCCGCGCTCCAGGGACCCCGCGAGGGACCCCGCCAGGGACCCCGCCAGGGACCCGCCGCCCGCCGCCAAACCGCTCGACCTGGTCGCCCATATTACGAGGCGGGTTGACGTCTAGCCAATCCGACGGTCGAAGAAGGTCCCGTATTCGCGGATACTGCACCCTGCGGAACCCCGACTACGAGCCCCGACCCGGTTTCCGCACCCACCAATGCGTAAGCCCGGCGTCAATTGGTGGCACGTCACGCCAAGAGATTCTTCGGTATGCCTACATGTAAACCTACACCCGGCAGAGTGCTTAGTGATTTACCTACCGATAAAACTTTTATTGTGTTCCCTTCTTTGTTCAAAGAGCGCCAACGTTTTCGACCGCGGCCGCCGTGGTTAGATTTGGACCCCCTTTATCTATCACATTCTTAGTCCATACATCTTTTGTCTATCTGAAATGGGTCCTGAGCGTCCTTTGCGTTTGGTTCGTCCTTTGGCATCTATGGAGTTTTACTATACCCTGTGGTAATTTTTTTGGAGATGCTCCATGGCCCTACCGCCTAACTCATAGCGATTAGCGATGGCGATAGCGAGACACTCGCTATCGTTTTAATTTCACGCGTTTGCTATGATAGGCGGCGGTTCTACCGCCTAATTCACTTGTTATAGTTTCGCTCTCTAACCTTGTGATTTCGTATCGCCTATCTGACGTGACGTGACATTAAAACGATAGCGAGTATCTCGCTATCGCCATCGTTAATCGCTATGATATTAATGTTAATCGTTATGAGTTAGGCGGTAGGGCCGCGGCTTTCACATTTCAAAATTATGGGATCCCGCGTACTAGGTATACGTAGTAGCTATGAGATTATGACAGCGCCATTTAGTAGCTACTAGATGGCGCTGCCTCATTCCAAAATAACTACTATAGATGGCGCTCATTTTGAGAAAGACTGGTTAACATTTATCTCATTTAGCGTACGAGTCTTAGATATCACCCTGGGCTTGGGAAGCAATCTGCAAGGCTGTTTTATAATTTTTTATGAAGCCAAGAAGCAACGTGAGTACGACCCGTTTGCAGGAGTGAGGAGCGAGGAGAAAGCAGGAGAAATAAGTAATAAGCTGGTGTGTAGGTGACTGACTGGGGATTTGGCTACTTTGCAAGAACATAGCTGGAGAATACGCTAGATTTCATCGAATTATAAAAAATAGACTGGATTCTACATCATGTGTGTATAATAATTTTGCACTTAAATATGTATGTATATTTTGTAAGCTAAAACGGTATAGAATAAGTTTCAAGGCAGTGTAATAAATCCAATAAGTAATTTTAAAATAAACTATGTAAGTCAAAGAAACTAATTAGCGATAATCTTCTTCTGCTCTACTTTTTTATTTTGGCAATAATATATAGGTATATCTTCTATAAACGGGTAACTGTAGTTAATAGTTATACATAATTTACGTACAGAGTACACGCGGGCTGAATTCCACTCTACCTTTTAAAATAGCATTGACTAGTATACTAAAGTTCGTTTGCTCCTTTGCTTGTTCCTTTCGAATAAACATAGAGTTATATGGTTTACCTGTACAATTTTCTAGTTTTTTTTCATATAAATTAAGAATTATAATGTAAAGATGTGTTCAAGTGTGAATAGTAAACATTTTTGAATGTGCCAGTTATATTAAGTGTGGTTGTTTGTTAGTCATTTAATTGTTAGATGTTATTGTAAATACAGTTTATTTTAAATGATTTTTCGTTTCATTCTAAATGTTTAATATGAACCAATATTTTACAATAATCATCAAGTTAAGGTTTTTACTTTTTATTACCTACTATAAACCAATGTCAGCTATCACAAAAAAAATTCTATCGGTAACGAATGGTGGGTAGTAACGAATGGTAGTAGACGTAATATTATAGATCAAAATAATGGATTCAGCATTATTTACGAATTGAAAAACGGGAGTATAGTTGCAAATCTTACTTTATTTAATTGCACTAGAATTCACACGCTCCTAATAAATACGTAGTTAAAATAAGACTTATACAAAATAATATTTACAATGGCATCATTCCCTTATATCCTACTAACAATTAGAGCAAAATCCTGTAACTTCTGGCCTGTCCTGTTCTCGTGTAATTCAATGAGAAATATTTCTTTATCATATTGTGACGCTGTTTAAATGATATTACCTACATATTGCTCCTTCAAGGTTTTTGTAAGAAAATTTCTTATTTCACAAAAAAATAAGACATAAAATAGTTTAAAGTATTAACGAATACCACGATTGTGCCCAGGAATATCACAACACAAACCCATACACTTAGAATTAATCAATTAATTTTTCTAACATCTTTTACCAAAAAATATACTGCTATAATACAAGTTATAGCAGTATATTTTTGGTAAAAGATGTTAGAAAAATAGTATTTTTATGATATAAAGTATTTTTACAACTTTCAAACATCATTCGGATTTCATTGTTTTTCCGTTTGTGTAGATAGTCCCGTTACCATGCACCCCATTTCCGTTACTGTACACCCCGTTTCCGTTATTATACACTCCGTTTCCGTTGCTGACCACAGTTTTTCCGTTACTGTGTATCCCGTTTCCGTTATGATGCACACTGTCTCCGTTGGCATATGAGTTCTTTTCGTTGCTTTGGGCTATGCTTCCGTTGACGTGTACTTCTTTCACCTTCTTAGCAGCGGGACTGAGAATGACCTTCATTAGTTGCCCGAAGGGAGCTTCCACGATCATGTATAACAGGAACCCAAACGTTATCGATAGGAAGGCTACACCCGTGTAGTCTTGCAACTGAAAAAAGTATATTTTTATTAACTTTAAATCAGGTTCGGGGCATGAGACGACTTATAGAACACCTCACAGAATACCACAGCCAAAAGTCATATTGAGTACTAGCGTTTGAGTAAGGTCACCACAGCACCATGGGAGGGATGTTGTCAGTACTCTTGTGTACAGATAGTATTGGTTACTAGTAGTCTGTGGTAACTACACAGAACAAATATTAGATACTCTTGTGCTGGCTGGCACAGTGAGGCCTCAGGGCGCAAGTGACTCATGTCTTATATCTACAAACTGATTAATATCAGGTAGGTGTGTATGTTTGTCACTCATGCTTAAAGAAAAAGTTCATAAAAGAACAAACTCCTGGCCGTCTGCTTAAGAACCTCAATCTCACCAATTTTTGCGGGCTTTCTGGGTAGATATTGTGAATAGACATGTCACAAGTTGGTAACGTACCTTGTGAGGTCGCAGCTTTGCAAATTTTACTGCAACCCATTACAGTCATTTATCAAAAGTACAGTCTTGTTTGCCAACTAAGGTAAGGTAGTTGAACTGCTCTCAACATATGACTATAACTTAATCGAGTCTCTAAGTCCATGGGTATTCCCATAGAATTATCAATCAAACGACTACTATTAATATTAATAAATCCATGGGCATTCCACACACACATACTCATAACTAACCTCATTTATCATACACACTCTCATTTGGAACAACTGACTGACGATTACCCTCACACGCAGTCTGACAAGTAAATGTGAACGGTTTCCCAAGAGACAGGCAATGCCTAGTTTGGGAGCCTTTGGAAACAATGTATGATCTATATTTTGAGTTGTACATATTTGTAACCATGTAATTAATTATTAATTAATTATAATAACTAAAAAGTACAGTGAAAAATAGGGCTCACTCACCAAATGCGTCAAGGTGATGAAGTTGAGGGAGGCCTTGGTGCCGGCGAGGTACCGGATGACGGACACGTGCACGGAGAACGCACTGTACGCGATCTTGGACAGCGGCGTCCACAGCGGCCACTCCAGCACGCGCCGGTAGATGTTCACGGCTGGCAAGACACAATTGAGATGATGACTCAATTCAAATTTTTACGTTTTGTCATTAAATATTAAAATACCGTGGAAAAAGATGCAGACCTGTGAAATTAGAATTAAAATCGGCTTAGAAATACATTAGATACAAGCATTTTAAGTTGTTAATCTGAAGGCGATTAGACAGTGAGATCCGACAACAACCGTGACGTCACTGTTTAGTACGGCCATATAAACTCCATGTAAATTGCCGTTTTGCTAGAAAAAGATGGAGAAAATTTTTTAATACCTTAAATCTTGGTTGTTTTTATAGTTATTCGAAAACCGATTTTTTCTTTCTGTTTATTATATGAATAAACTGCTATTAAAGCAATAATTTTTTTTATTGCTCAGTCATCTAGCCTATTGTATTTTTCTAGTTTTGTTGCAAGCACATCCAAAAAGATGCGAGTTAAAAGATTTGTAGCCTGTTTCCCTCGTGACTTGTTTGAAATCTGATTACTCTGGAAAATAGTTAATCCCTTGCTTTGTGGATCTAAGTGTGTTCCTGGCTTTCAAGTCGCATACTCAACCTACGTAGCGTATGCGAACTCAATTTTTCTTTACAGTCGAGCGGATTGAAATCAAATATTGTCTTACTAAGAACAATGAAACTTCATACTTTTACTTCAACATTACTTACCTCCTTACATACCTTTAGTACCTTTACTTTTAACAAAGATCACAGTGCTACATATCTATATTTTAATATTAAAATACACAATAGAGATTCTATTTGTTAATTTTAAAAGATAGATATGTAGTACCGCGTTCTTTTATAAAAAAAAATTACTGAAGAAAAATATTTATTCACCTAGCATGGTAAGGCTTTCTTTATTCTTCGAAATCTGCGTGGAGAAGTCTATTTTTACCGCTAGCGTGGAAAAGTGATGTGAAATTCGTACCTTTGAATATGAATGTGGAATATGAATTCAAACTTTGTAATCAAAAACTTTTTCGTTTAAAAAGAAGAATCTACACGCTTAAAATTATTACATGATAAATTCGTCACGTCACAATGTTCTAATTTGTTTGCATATAACAATGAGATATAGTCACTCAGGAGCCGGATAATGCAGCTTTCTACTGGTGAAAGAATCTTTAAAATCGGTTTAGTAGTTCCAGAGATTATTTAGTACAAACAAACTTACATATTTTATTTACCTCTTGCGCTTGTTACACAAAGTACATCGTTGACGCTACAAAAAAAAGCTGCTCGTGACTGTAATATGTAAGAAAAATAAGAATCTTAGATACTCACTTTCAACTTTGGTAGCGATGCCAATGATGACGAGCGACATAATGACGCCGAACATGGGCTTCTGCACGATAGAGTAGACGAGGCGGGAGGGCATGGAGGCGCGCGGTCCGTCGGTCAGGAAGCACAGGTACGTCAGGTAGCCCAGCATCAGCATTAACGGGAACAGCATCCAGTTGCAGAGCCCCAGCCACTGCACACATTGTTAAACAGTTAAAAACACTGTCAGTTCGTCTTTATAGTTCCTGAAAAGCCGCTGGGTAGTGTTGTCCAAAGTCGCTCTTGGACTCTTGCTGCAAGACCGAATCATCATCATATAATTATATCGGCAGTGAGACAGCCACTGCAAAGCCTATACCGAGATTACCGAGATTCACCTAAAGTTCCTGCGCTGCCCGTACCCAGCACCAAGACTGACCCATATGTCCTAAACCGAATAATCCTATTTGATAAAGACTCTTGCTCAAACCTTGCATGGATCAATCTTGGTGTTAGTGTTGCCCACACTACCGCTGTGTACGGGCAGCGCAGGAACTTTTGGTGAAACTCGGTATAGGTTTTGCAGTGGCTGTCTCACTGCCAATATATTATTTACATCATCACAGCTCATATACGTCCCCACCGAGGGGCACGAGCCTACCCTGACCAGTTATGGTAGGGAGATTAGGCCTTAGTCAAACCACGCTGGCCCAGTGCGGATTGTTTGACATACACCTTTGAATTACTTCGCAGGTGTATGCAGGTTTCCTCACGATGTTTTCCATCACCGTGGGAGCGTCAGATAAATGTACATATGCAGTTCGTGAAACGAAAAACACATTGATACATGGCAGGATCGATCGCGGGCCTGCCGATTCTACTCGGAGCACAGTCCAGTGCCGAGGCCACAGCGCCACCGACGCTCGTTATATTATGATGATGACGAATAAAAACCGATCATCCTGTCCTGACTGACCAATTTTCGACAACGGCGGCACAGATATTGCGTGTTTGGGCAAACACAAGTGAACTATTATTGTTTCATATATTGTTTGTGGCACCTTAAAGGCCGGCAACGCACTTGTAACTCCTCTGGGGTTGCGGGTGTCCATGGGCGACGGTAATCACTTACCATCAGGTGATACGTTTGCTCGTTTACCCCCTATGCCACAAAAAAAAACATTATTTCTATCGGATTTACCCCTTGGGCCCATCATGCGACACTACCAGATTAAGATCACAAGCGGAGTCTATTGCTTATCGTGCCTTCCAAATCTTTTTTAAGCTTATTCCGCCCCTCTGAAGAGAGACTTGTCTCCAGCAGTGTCTGCCCTTAACTATACCAACTTATATTTTGGATTAAGTCGAAGAGTGCGAGACCTAAGCAAACATACCCTTTTTTGCATTTCAATTACTATTGTGTTTTCTTCTTCAACTTTTCACAGCAATAGTAGTCCTTACTAATATTATAAACGCGAAAGTTTGTGAGTATGGATGTATGGATCTTTCACGCAAAAACTACTGAATGGATTCGGATGAAATTTTGTAGGTAGCCGGATTACGACAAGGGCTAACATATAGGCTACTTATTATCTCGGAAAAGTAAGTAGTTGCCGCGGGAAAGTAGATTTACAGTTTTTTCTTTAAACTTGCAAGGCGAAACTTAGTTCGCGGGCACAGCTGGTAACAAGAATAAGACATTGGCTGTCGCGGGTCGGATTGATGGCACTGACGGGGCGGATCTGGCCCGCAGGCCGTAGTTTGGAGACCCCTGTATCAGAGCAATAACCATTGTGCTCTAACAATCTTGCGTAGATCAGAACTTTTCTGAGATAAACCTTCCTAAAATAGAGGTGATAAGGAATTCCGATCGATCAACATTGAGATCGCGATTTATCATACGTTTGAGTTGTCACATTTGCGCCAAATTGGATCCGATTGCGCAGATTTTGAGTGATCGGCGACTAACGGCCGGTCTCAATATCCTATCTATCTATGGATTTGGTTACTAGCGATAGATATTTGACATTGGCTCTATACAAAATACGTCAAAATTCTATCTCCAGTAAACTAATCCACAGATAGATAGGATATTGAGACCGGCCGTAAGCCTACTATGCTAAGCTTTGTGGTAAATAAAGGAAACCAAGAAAGCAGTGGCGTAGCTATAGCGTAGCAAGGTATAGCGAGCTGAAAAGTAGACATTTAAAACAAAATTTTGTAAAGTACTTAAAACAATTTACAGTTAGCCACCACTAAAGACCATATACAAATTCAAATAAATAATGAAGATTCAAACGCGGAGAATAGAATTTTATTAATAAAAATCTTGTTAAGATTACATTATTATTTAATTATAACTGTCAGTCGCCAACCGGTCGCATGCGACCTGTGTGGCTTTACGCTGTGTAATAGTGAAAAATACCCTCACAAAAGGATATTTATAAATTAATACATTTCTTTTTACAAAATGAAAAATATACTTTGGTCCCGAAATATATATTTTTTTTTGTGAAAAAAAATTTATTGAGGGTATTATTTAGGTTAATACCTATGTAATACCTATATTAACACGCAATATTAGTAATACTGTTAGGTAACTTCTTAAGTGATTTATTAAAATTCAATTACAACGTGATGATTTTTTCCGAGGGAGAGTTGCATCCAATGAATTTGCCGGCCTGAGATGGTATAGTTACGCTCATAGATTTAGTTTGTTTTTGCTATACATCTATGGTAACGCCACTGCAAGAAAGGTATATTTATATATTATAGCTATTATAAATAACACGTCACGGGACCCAAACCATCCTCACCCACTTACCCGTATTAAACCGGCGCGAGAGATGGACCAAATCCTCCTAATTCGGGGGAGGCCTACACCTATCAATAGCTATGTCGTGTCGACACACGATGAAGATGCCGTACCTTCTTAATGGTCTGGTTGATGGGCTTGATGCCGGTGTGCCAGTCGTACACGACGAATCCGAGAGCCATGCCGATCGCGAAGCAGGGCACGTTGGTGTGCGTGCGCTTGTACAGCTGGTTGAACGTCGGGTCCGTAAGGAAGTAGTTGCGGATGTTTCTGGAACACGTTTGCTTGTACAGCGACCATGAAGCAAAAACAAAGTATATTTGTATTTGCTTCATGACAGCGACTATCCGCGAACCCGCAGTTGATGAACAATGGAAGTATCATTGGGGCTTCGGGTCCGCAAACCCCCGTTGAAAAATCAACGTATATTAGATAGAATGAAGTTTTCCTCAATGTAAAAATGAGTTAAAGATTTTTATCTTAGTTTTTCTACTTTTAAAGTTTTTACACAAGTACCTAAGTATGCAACATAGTAAAAATGAAGAAAAAACTGAACAGGGATGATAAGATTTGATTTCAAAGACAAGGTTTAATTTGTTTAATGTAATTTTACTTCAATACCAATGTAGTTAGAAGTTGCAGGGAACTTACTAATTAGGTACCTAATTTATTGTATTTTACTATAACTTTTTCTTTACCATTCTATCTGGACACACCCCATCAAAAAGTTATACCTACGCCAATGACCATATTACTGTAAATAAATAGAAAATACTGTAGTGAGTTTTCATAACAGATTGTCATTATGTTTATTTAACGTAAGAATAGGACTATAACATGAGAAGAATAAATGTAAAAAAACCTTTTTAAAAACAAGCTTTTATTTAAATGCGCTAAAAAGAATTAATAAACTTTTACACTAAAACTTAGATAGCCCATTTACATGATTTTTGCGAAACTCTAACCGTTTACGCAGCGCACGCAGCGGTAGCACTCAATAGGGAAAAAAATCCCCCGATTTTGAAACATTCTTCATTGGTGCTCCGCTTCTATTTGTCTTAGCGTGATGATATATAGCCTATAGCCTTCCTCGATAAATGGGATATCTAACACTGAAAGAATTTTTCAAATCGGACCAGTAGTTCCTGAGATTAGCGCGTTCAAGCAAACAAACAAACAAACTCTTCAGCTTTATAATATTAGTAAATAGTATAGAAGTATAGATAAAAGCTTGTCGCGAGATTTACTTTTGTAGATAAACAAGTAAATTAAAATTATGCATTTTTAGTTTATGACGAAAAACGTTATGCGTTTTAATAAATATCGTTATCAAATTCAATGCGGTCCGGACACCCCCCATTGAAAATCAGCGTACACTAGACATAATGAATTTTTCCTCCAAGTAAAAAGGTTTTAAATAGGCAAATTGAAGTCTTAAAACTGAACCTGACCCCCCTAGACGCACGCACAGCCGTAATCGCTAATGGTAAAAACGTGAAAATAAAATTGGACAGTTGTTTTAATTCAAAATGCGGACGCATATTAAGAAGGTATTTAAAAAAATGCTGAAGGGGTGAAACTGAAGGGGTTGCAAGTTTGTATGGAAAAATCTTTAAATTAGCAACGATTTTGCTAAAACTTGAGATTTATGCTCTTAACATTTCATTGAATACGTGTTTCATGGTTTATTGAAATTCACCCCCTTAGGGTGCAAAATAGTGGTTGAAAGTTTCTATGGAAAATATTTAAAATCTGCTCCAATTTCTATGAAATTTATAACCCCAGCTTCTAAATATAAATAACAGTCTTCTATATAATAGGCTACAAAATTATTTTTCCTACAGGAAAATATAAAATTCCCACGGAAAAGCAATAATAACGCGGGCGCAGCCGCGAGCGGAAAGCTAGTAGTTTATAAGAGACAAATCCAGATTTTTACGAGGGGGAGACTCTGTACCAGAGGAGTTTGCATGGGTTACCTCTATTTTACCTATTTCTGCCGCCAAGCAGCAAGGCTTGCATCGCTGTGTTCCGGTTTGAAGGGTAAGACAGACAGTGACATGATTATCTGAATGATGTCAATGCTTGGTCTTAATTGTAGACTTAATTTATAGATTTAAATGTATAATGTATACTGACACATCTAATCTTGTAATGGAAGTTGAACACAATCTTTTACTTTGAGTTCTGCTTCCAATTGACGACTCTGTAACAACACAGGGAGAAAAAACTAGCCCTTGCTGGTTTTCTTGCTGGTTCTTTCCAGTACAAGGTCTCCCGCCGTAGACTTGTGAACCAATGGCGTAGCTTCTTTGACGGTCAAAAGTGATTGTAAAATCCCAATTGAATAAAGGATATTGAATTTGAGTGAAATTACTGGGTGGGTACTGTAACTTGACATCTTATGTCACAAGTAAATAAATGTAAACACTCAAAACGACCAATTGCCGTAAGCATAAAAGAAAGAAAAAAAAAGTTGGCAGTGTACATTGGCGTCCTTTTAGAATTTGTAGATTCGCAAGTCTTACATGTGTCACATACCTTTCTTGTATAAAAAAAACGGACAATTTCATCAATGATACTTACTCGGCAGTCACAAGGAAGGTGCCCTCCAAATCTTTGGAGTAGATTACGACAGCTGGTAGGATTAAGCCGACCAGGAAGAATGCCAGCAGCAAGCGGTTCCTGATCTTCGGGGTCGGCGCGAGGATTACGATGGACAGACCTATGATGTGCATGTGCATGTCCACCGCCATCGACCTGCAAAGGCACCAGGACGTTTGGAAGAGGTGTGCAAACAAACTTCGGCAATTATTCTATAACTCATGTATGAAATACGAGCCTTTATTGAAATAATACAAGAAAGATCTAATACTAGATTTGCAGTTTCCACTGGGATTCTCTATGAGCTTGCAGCGTGCATTATCTCGGCTACGGGTTTTACATTGATGGCTCCGGATCAAAGAGGGATGTGACAGCTAAACAACATTTTTATTCTCATGTTTCGAAGAAAATATTTGGTTGGGTGGGAATTTGTAGTTTCTCGATGAATAACACCGAACCAAAAAAGGAAAACATAACATGTTTTAATTTTGAGAATTGAGATTATTTACCAATTATGAATCGGCGCCAAATAATAAACTTCAGATAGCATGTAGGCTATAAATGTAATATATAAGTACGTAGGTAATAAATGTAATAAACTTAATTCTTAAGACAAAAAGGTTTTCATTTTTTTCTTTTGGTCGGTTTCATTTTGTTGTAAAGAAAAGCAACGATTCCGGCATAATATATATAATTTTGTTTTATCTCGCTCACGCACACCTTTTAAAGTTATCAAAAACTATATTTTAATAAAAAGTTGACAGATGGGAGCCCCAACAAAAATCATTGTGTATATTTTATGACAACTTACCAGTTCTGAATATTACAGGTAGAGTTGTCGATGTAATTGTTGTAATACAGCACGTGTGCCAACCAGTTTTTACGGCAATCTATAGCCTCAATGGCAATGGTTTCCTAAAAGAGAAAAGAAACATTGTTTATACTTAGTGCACCAGCTGACCTTAATTATTGATATTCGTGATATACATAGTTTATGTTATATGGGATACTAGCTTCTGCCCGCGACTTCGTCTACGTGGACTTCGGAATTGGGTCTAAAGCTTCGCTCGTTAACAATTTTTAATCTTCCCGCGGGAACTATTTGAGAGATCATTAACGAATATAAAGTACAAGTCCTTTTCCATAGCATAGGTGACATGCAAACTTCAAAGCTGACTGCCCGCGGCTTAGCTCGTAAAAAATTTTCAATTTTCCCTCGGGAACTACTTAAGGAATCGGGATAAAAGGTAGCCAATGTTCTTTTCCATGTCAAAAGCTACATGCGTGCCAAATTTCATCCAAATCCGTTCAGCCGTTTTTGCGTGATTGAATAACAAACACCCAAACTTAGATGTTTGGGTGTTTGTTACATCCAAACATCCACACTTTCACATTTATAATATTAGTAGGATAATGAAAATTATGACAATATTAAAAATATCAATCAAAGCATACTGATCGATCACTATCACCACGACATGAACTGTAGCATATCGTCGACAGCATCTAAAATTTCAGAACACACCCTCGTGGCAGCCAGCGCTGGGCCACAACAGAGTATTCGCGCTGACAGCCATCGTTAAAGATGGCCACCTGCCCGGTATCGGGGGGCTATCGTCTTCTTCTGAGTAGACGTTATTTCGCAGAAGGAGACTGTGGAGCGAATGCGGGAAGAGGATCCTCTTGCCACCCCGCCTCACCTCAAGTGGCTAGGTGGAAGGAGACATGCCTTCGTAGGCGCTCTTCAAGTACTCTATAAGCAGCTGGGAAGGGGTTAGTCCAGTCGGACCGACATTTGATTAGAAGATATTATTTCCCTGACTTGGTCGCTCGTCTGGGGGTCACAAACGAGAAAACCTAGTGACTTTTCTCTAGGCGAAGTCCCAGCTTGTTTATACTGCAGCAGGCGAAGCACGGGCTGCCAAGACTGCACTTGAGTCACACTCACGCATTATCTCACAATTTCAGTGACATGATCTCTATGTCTTAAAGAGTAGCATGGCGGCGCGTATTTAGTGTGACTGACGTGATAAAATTTTCTTGAAGCTCGTGAAGCACGTGTTTTGTCACAAATTTCTTGGAGTGCCTGTGCTCTGACTGCTGTGATTGTAGCAAGGGCTTTAATACTTTGGAAGATGTAGCAGCAGTTGGGGAGGGAGTCATAAGATTCAGTCACACGTGTCCCTTGACGAGCGTCAAGAAATTTTTATCACGTTACTCACACTAAATACGCGCCGCCGTGCAGCTGTTTAAGACATAGAGATTATGTCACTGAAGTTGTGAGATAATGTGTGACTAATAGTCCAGTCTTGGCAACCCGTGCTTCACCAGTTGAGCTTATCTCCAGGGGGAGCGTTCGGTGAATTGGCCTGCCGATCCTGAACGTCACTCCATTAGAGGCGGAAAGTTTTCTGTGGTTGGGTTTAGCCGGGTTTGAAGACAAACAGCGGGATCGCCGCTGGTGGAACCGAGTCCAACGGCATACCAAAGCGGGCGGCCCGGTCAACTTAACCCTTGTTATCGCAGCAGATTCCTCCGCCTCAAAAAAGGTAAAACCTCAACCTTATGTAATGTTTGGTTTAAGTTACGCTTCTGAAATAAACTTGAAATCCAAAGAATTCTAATCTACCTTCCAAAATGGACCAATGTTGGTGAACCTCAGCCATGTACACGTTAGCACCAACATAGCGACGTTCACTGGAATCAACCTGCAACGAAATATCAAACTTTTAAACTTTTAATTTAAACCTTGTATATACGTACGTACATACACCCCAACCATAATTAAGTTGTATGCGAATACAAGTAAAATGAAAAAAAAGTTGACTACACCTGTTCAGAAATTGAGAGGGTCTTGTATTTTTTTTTGTCTCCTGTTTTAAATTGCCAGTATAACAATAATTGTATTTAACAAACATGATTTTGAACTTATAGAAATAATACAGAAATCCCTGTCGGAGTGATTGGAACATTTACTTAATAATCGCAGCATTGACGTCAATATGATCTTACAAAAGCTATCTTTTTTTGGCTTGGAAGCTTAGACCTGAACAATTTATTTAATAATAAAAACTACGCTTCATCTTTGGTTTACGAAAATATGATCGTATCTCCCACTTTCGCACCAAATTAAAATGGCTACCTATCAGAGATCGACGTAATGTACACATCTAACTTTTCTTTATAAATTCCTCAAAGACCCAAATTTCCCATCCTATCTTCGCTCCCGCTTCCACTTACTACCGCCTTCCCGTCCTAAACGGAGCTGTGACACGCGGATGCTGATTATTCCTAGGAGCAATACACATTTCATTCACGAGTCATTTAGTAGTCGTGCCGCCCGATTGTGGAATGGTTTACCAAGTGTCATACAGCAGAGCCAGACACTATCCACCTTCAAATCCCGCTTGAAGCAACACTACCTGTCTAAACAATAGGAATAATTTTCGAGCTATATTTTATGAATATATATATATTCATGTATTTATTATAGTATTTAAAAAAATTACATCTACCTACCACATTATTCTGGTACAGCCACACACTATGGGTTGACTGGAAGAGATCTCTATTAAAGATAAGAGCGCCCTTGCAAACTACATTTGTAACTTATAAAAAATGTATCTTGTTTAGCAATACAGTGTATAATAATAACTTTATTGACTCGTTTCTTATAGCTAAATACAATGAAGTGCAGTACAAATTAAGTATTACTTGTCCCACCACTGGCCACCCACCCCGAACTAGGAATTAACCTGTATCTCAAGAGTTGAGTTACCAGTGGTGGGTACAAGAGAGAACAGGAGTATTACTACACATCTAGTCGGATTATTTTGGGAGAAATAATCTTAATTATTCTCCACATAGCCAGCCTCACCTGCACCATCGGATAATGATCGCCTTTGGCAGCGTCGTCCACGTCACCTTTCTGGTCTCCCGGTACATCTGCATGTTGTACGTCATCAGGAACCCGGACATTATGAAGAACGTCAGCGTGATGATGTGCCCTTGGAACATCGTTTGAAAGAATATGTTGTCGTACGCCTGTAAAAAATTATCGTCACAGTATGGCCACTGCTGGGCACGGCTTCCCTTAGAAAATTTGATTCCTTATACCAAGGATTATACTTAGGCACCTATATACGTGTGAGCTAATTGAATTATTTTAACAAACAAAGGAGCGTCGGTGGCGCTGCGGCCTCGGCACCGGACTGTGCTCCGAGTAGAATCGGGAGGCCCGCGATCGATCCTGCCATGTACCAATGTGTTTTTCGTTTCACGAACTTTATATGTACATTTATCTGACGCTCCTACGGTGAAGGAAAACATCGTGAGGAAACTCTGCATTCACCTGCGAAGTAACTCAAAGGTGTATGTGAAGTCAACCAATCCGCACTGGGCCATCGTTGTTTGACTGAGGCCTTTTAGGGTAGGCTCGTGCCCCTCGGTGGGGACGTATATGAGCTGTGATGATGAATAAACAAAATTTGTTCATACGTTTAATCCAATATATAAAAACCAACCAGCCAAGTGCGAGTCGGACTCGCCCATGAAGGGTTCCGTACGATTTATGACGTATTAAAAAACTACTTACTAGATCTCGTTCAAACCAATTTTCGGTGGAAGTTTACATGGTAATGTACATCATATATTTTTTTTAGTTTTATCATTCGCTTATTTTAGAAGTTACAGGGGGGGGGGGGGGGGCACACATTTTACCACTTTGGAAGTGTCTCTCGCGCAAACTATTCGGTTTAGAAAAAAATGATATTAGAAACCTCAATATAATTTTTGAAGACCTATCCATAGATATCCCACACGTATGGACCCCCAAAATTTATTGCTTTTTTAGGGTTCCGTAGCCTAATGGCAAAAAACGGAACCCTTATAGATTCGTCATGTCTGTCTGTCTGTCGAAACTATAAGAACAACACTGTTCAAACTTGGTAAGTAGATGTATTCTGTGAACCGCATTAAGATTTTCACACAAAAATAGAAAAAAGCAATAAATTTTGGGGTTCCCCAAAATTTTTTTTCATCAAACCCATACGTGTGGGATATCTATGGATAGATCTTCAAAAATCATATTGAGGTTTCTAATATAATTTTTTTCTAAACTGAATAGTTTGCGCAAGAGACACGTCCAAAGTGGTAAAATGTGTGTCCCTCTCCCTGTAACTTCTAAAATAAGAGAATGATAAAACTAAAAAAAATATATGATGTACATTACCATGCAAACTTCCACCGAAAATTGGTTTGAACGAGATCTAGTAAGTAGTTTTTTTAATACTTCATAAATCCTACGGAATCCTTCATGGGCGAGTCCGGCTCGCGCTTGGCCGGTTTTTTTCTATTTTTGTGTGAAAATCTTAATGCGGTTCACAGAATACATCTATTTACCAAGTTTCAACCGTGTAGTTCTTATAGTTTCGGAGAAAAGTGGCTGCGACATACGGACAGACAGACAGACAGACATGACGAATCTATAAGGGTTCCGTTTTTTGCCATTTGGCTACGGAACTCTAAAAACTAGCTGTGCCCGCAAACTATGTTTCGCATTAATAAAGCTTAACACTCAAAAATTTTCTTGAGAGGGTCGCCCTGATCACCTAGGGGTAAAAAATAAACTTATTCTCGGTTTCATATAAAATCGGTCAAGCCGTTTCGAAAGTGTTCGATAACAAACGCTGTGACACGAGATTTTTATATATTAAAAGTTATATTCGATCTCGTGTCACAGTGTTCATTGTTACCCTTTTTTTTATGAATTCTGGATAAGCGTTTGGCCTCCATCTCACCTGATGGAAAGTGATGATGAGGCCGAAGATGGGACACGCCTAGCCAGAAGGTGCCTATTCACTCTCATCTTGAATAACTCCAAGTTATATTGCTCAGGGAACAAATCAGGGGGCAAAGAGTTCCACTCCCTTGCCGTTCGCCATATGAATGAAGAAGCGCATCGCTTCGTGCGTTTAATTGGAATATCAATGACAAAAGGGTGGAACCCCAGCCGCCGTCTGGTTCCCCTGAGATGGAAAGGAGAAGCCGGAATTATTTCATGTAATTCCAACGCACAATCTCCGTGATATATCCTATAAAATACCGATAAACATGCCACCTTACGACGATGTTCGAGGCTTTGCAGCTTGGCCCCCGTTAATTTGGTGTCTTGTCTATCCCATGCCCTAAACTTTAAAATCAGAACGTACATTTTTGTGTATACCTACTATAACTACATTTTTGTGTACTATGAGTTACGTATTATAAATAAAAAGAATATTTCTTTTCTGACCATAAACAACATTAAAATTAAGTAGGTATTTAACAGTGCATTACGATATAAGTGCATTATGGTGGTTATAACTCACGAGGCGGAATTTCAGCTCAAGCCGAAGGCGAGGGCGTAATAGAGCCGAGTATGAATAACCAATATACACACGTATATCGTACTACGTTCTTCAACACACTTATGAGGTAAAATACCCAATAAACTGAATTTTTTTATTAAATAACACCAATCATTGTTAATTTGTAGACAAAACTAAATAATGGTATGAAAATAAATGTTATTTTATTTATTATATTTTATGTAAAAGAGTTTATTTATTAACAAAAACTATTATTATTTACCTACTGCTTTTAAGACAACTCTTTGCCGATTTAATCAAACCCTATAGATTTTTACGAACAATTTTTCGATACATAACGTATCCATTCGATTCTTACGATAAATCAAAGAAGTTGATGTCTTTTATATTACCTCTAGCTTTTAAAAGAAATAACACTATATCACAAATAATTACTATTTGTGTTATAACACACGCGTGCGTGTCTTATGAGCTGCATTAAGAGCACTTTACGAGCAAGTGTGTTGAAAAAGTATTAATTACATAAATTCCATTCAATTGTGAAAAAAATTTACCCATTCCATCCATTGCGGATTTTCTGGATACGCGAAAAGGGGAATCGGGGCGTGACCAAACATCACCATTATTGTTGTTAAGAATCTGTAACAGAAGAAAGAAATCAGGGCTTGTTTAAATGTAGTATGTTATTATTATTATTATTAATGTACAGCCAGCAACACGCTTTAGATTTTCATTACAAAAGTCGTCTCTATTAAGGGCGACTTAAGAACGGTCACAAGGTCAACATGTAAAATGCGACCTGTAGCCGTATGTACAATTCCTGCAGTACCTATTTTATCACAGGTTATTTTTTCGTCTTTTCTTTGTAGGTATTCTACACAGAAAAGGCATGTTTGAGTCATTTCGTGATTTTATAATAGTATTTTTTTCATACGAGTAAGTATATCATTGGTATTACAAGTATTTTCTACTGCAATAGTTACGTCAATGTATTTTTTTAAATATTCATCATCACAGCTCATATACGTCCCTACCGAGGGGCTCGAGCCTACCCTATGTTAGGGTGATTAGGCCTTAGTCAACTGCACTGGCCCAGTGCGGATTGGTCGACTTCACAGACACCATTGAATCTGTATGCAGGTTGCTTCACGATGTTTTCGTTCACCGTAGGAGCATCAGACAAATGTACATATGAAATTCGAAACGAAAAACACATTGGTACATGGCGGGCCTCGAACCCCGACCTCCCGATTGGAAGGCAAGTGCCGAGTCCACAGCGCCACCGACGCTCTTAAATATTAATTTAATTTAAATGAAAAATTGAAAATATTTTTAGCAAGTCATCAATGTCTCATCACTAATTGTAACATTTTTAGTAATCCATGTAATGAAAAGAAATACCTTATGCCGTTTAATCCAAGCAGTTGACTCTTCCGCGGGTGTGTCGTCGGCGGTGCCTTCAGTCGGTCCCAGTTGTTACGGAAAGAGAAGCTCAGCAACAGACCTAAACAGAGGAATACATTGGAAAAACGAGGATTAATAAATAAGGTCTCATGCGTTCGCAGCGCTATTTAAAAAAATTAAAACCGACTTCAAAAACACCAAAGGTCATAAATAATATAAGAATACAAACAACATCACAGATTATATTGAAGTTGGTGCCAATTACATTAATTGTTTTTATATTTTTTAAGGCTTTCCAGTTGAGCATTGCTTGGCACCTTATATATGCTCTAAACTTGGCACCGATTTCAATATAAAATAGTGATGTTGTTTCATTGTTTGTATTGTTATATTATTTGTCTTTTGGTGTTTTTGAAGTCGGTTTTATTTTTTGTAGAAAAACGATGTTTTCCTTCACCGTAGGAGCATCGGACAAATGTACATATCAAATTCGTAAAACGAAAAACACATTGGCACGTGGTTGTCTCGAACCCCGGACCCGCGGCGTGACATTAGAACAATAGCTCTAATGTCACCTGTGACATTACATTAAACCTATTGTTCTAATGTCACGAAAGCGATAGCGATTGATTGCTATGAGTTAGGCGGTCACCCCCCGTATTGGAAGTTGGAAGACAAGTGCCGAGTCTACACCGACGCTCACACAAAATAAATTAAACTAGAGAAATCTCAAAAAATAAATCCGATCTTATTTACTATTACAATATTTATAAGTATTGCTAAATGTCCATCAGGTCTGTCTGTCTATCTGTCTGGGTTTTTAGAATGCTCTTACTTACTTGTTTTTAAATATTAAAATTTTTAAGTTTAACTAGTTTGGCAATTTTAAACAAGTCCCTATTCTATGGTGTAACCTATAAGCGTTAACGACTCCTCTGGGTGGGGCAGAGGAGTCGTTAACGCTTATAGGTTACACCATAGAATAGGGACTTGTTTTAAATTGCATATTTACGTATTTATTTTTTTAAGTGGACCATAAAATACATCTATTTGATGAAGGTATAAAACACCTGTGTCAATCATTCGATGTTGCGTCATTAACTATCGATTTCATATAGTAAGCCGGTTTTTCACCACGCGTATACTAAAATATCAACCAAGTATTTTTATAGCGGCTTTGATTTATTTATTTCCAACATGCCGAAATTGAATTTTTTATTAGATACTTGGAGCCGATTCTACGGCAAGGCAAGCCACATATCAAGATAAATATTGATCAATCTAGTTTCAAAGTCAAATAAACTTTTTTATTTAGCTAAAAAGTAAGAATTTGTTTCATCGGACAAGTGGTTGGTTAATCTCAGGGATAATCGTAGTCATGAAGCAAAAAATATATTTTCATTCCTCATGCTCGGAAAGGAGCGTTTCCTTGATCTGAGTATTGGGAGGAAAACGCTAGTTCCCACCAGCGGGCGGGAAATTCTCATACTATTTACTACCCTCCTTAGGGCGGAAAGTAAAATTTTAAAAATAGAACTGAATTAGGTTACGTACATACAATCTTTGGTACAATGATAATAAAAGTATTTGGCTGAATGGCCAGTAACAGGTAACGCGATGTGTTCCAAATTTAAAAATACCTGTGAAAAAGATAATTTTGGCGGGAGGGGAATCTGTTACGCTGTACCGAAATCTTGATTGTGTGATTTAGGTATTTAAGAAAAACAATGAATTCAAGCGATTCTGAAATTTCGGCTCCAGATTCAGTCACGAACGAAGCAAATACAATACTCGAAATTTTTTTGCCAAAAATTTCAAAGGAAAGATATTTAAATACATATTCCGACTTTATGAAGTGGCGAGATGCAAGGAATATAAAATCATTTTCTGAAATAGTAGATTGCTTTATAAGGGTGGAAAGGAATCAATCCCTACGAGGTTGTTAGACGCCCGAGCGCAGCGAGGGCGGCTATAGTCCGAGTAGGGTTTGATTCCTTTTACCCGTGTGTAGCACTCTACTTTTCATTTCGAATGCAAGGAAAATAAAAAATAGCTTTTCTAATAAAATTTATTAATAAAAATACTCCTAACATGACATATCGACATCGTGTTTTACACTTAGTGTACTTTTAAGCATTGAATATCTGCTCCATAGCGTAGACGCCTGCACTTTATGAGATAGTTCATTAAAGTATATAAGAAATACATTTTCAGAAAATGATTTTATATTTCTTGCATCTCGCCACTTCATAAAGTCGGAATATGTATTTAAATATCTTTCCTTTGAAATTTTTGGCAAAAAAATTTCGAGTATTGTATTTGCTTCGTTCGTGACTGAATCTGGAGCCGAAATTTCAGAATCGCTTGAATTCATTGTTTTTCTTAAATACCTAAATCACACAATCAAGATTTCGATACAGCGTAACAGATTCCCCTCCCGCCAAAATTATCTTTTTCACAGGTATTTTTAAATTTGGAACACATCGCGTTACCTGTTACTGGCCATTCAGCCAAATACTTTTATTATCATTGTACCAAAGATTGTATGTACGTAACCTAATTCAGTTCTATTTTTAAAATTTTACTTTCCGCCCTAAGGAGGGAAGTAAATAGTATGAGAATTTCCCGCCCGCTGGTGGGAACTAGCGTTTTCCTCCCAATACTCAGATCAAGGAAACGCTCCTTTCCGAGCATGAGGAATGAAAATGTATTTCTTATATACTTTAATGAACTATCTCATAAAGTGCAGGCGTCTACGCTATGGAGCAGATATTCAATGCTTAAAAGTACACTAAGTGTAAAACACGATGTCGATATGTCATGTTAGGAGTATTTTTATTAATAAATTTTATTAGAAAAGCTATTTTTTATTTTCCTTGCATTCGAAATGAAAAGTAGAGTGCTACACACGGGTAAAAGGAATCAAACCCTACTCGGACTATAGCCGCCCTCGCTGCGCTCGGGCGTCTAACAACCTCGTAGGGATTGATTCCTTTCCACCCTTATAAAGCAATCTACTATTCTTTATTAAATGCAAAGCTGTAAATCAATTGACACTTGACTTTAAAGTCTAGATTGCGTCAGAAATTTAATAATTAGTCAAAAACTAGACATGGTACTGGAAAAAACATGACATCTCATTATGCACGTAGTCAGAGGTCTTTGTATATCATTTAGCATTACAACAGTTAAATAGAAAAACATTATTGAAATGTTGGTAATTGTTTATGTTGTAATATTACCTTTTGAATTTGAAACTTTTTTTATACACAACTAGACCCATCTGATGGTGGTTACAGTCGCCTATAGTACATACATGTGGTTCCTGTAACACTTGCAAATCCACAAGCACTATAACCCCTCGTTTTCACCAAGGTATATTACATGTATTTTACAAGTTTTATGCAATGTTTTCGTTTATTGTTTACACTCGTATACATGTATAAAACTTGTTGAATACAAAACATGTATGAAACTTGTTGTATGAAATTGTTTGTGAACTACTAGTTGTCTACATGTTTATGATGTCACGTTTTATACTTGTTGTAGCTAAACTTGTAGAATATTACACGCCAGTCCGGTTTCATTAATATTTTCTACTTCATTGACTGTTGACAATGGAAAGTAAAGATGCTGAGGAACTTTACTTCATGAGTGCAGTATACTTGTTTACACGGTTATTTTTTTATCACCCTGGAAAATTTTAGGGACGCTTCAGGACACATCAATTATTATAAATAAAATAAAAACAATGAATTAATTTTTTTTTTTTTTAATTAAAAAATGTATTTTTTTTTTAAATTAAAAAATTTAAAATTTTTTTTGAATAAAAAAATCTCTAAAAACGCTGCTCTCACTCAAATAGTGCAGCATTTTTTGTATTTTTTTGAAAATTAATATAAAATTAAGTGAGTTTTTTTTATTCATATTAAAATAATAATTTATTATATTATTATAATAATAATAATTTGTTAGTATGACACCAGTAAATTTCGAGAATTTGCTTCAAAAAGTTGCATGCATTTTTTTTCTGACGATCTTTATATAAAGTTCATTTTTCACATTCCACAGGCATTCTTCTACATACAAGAGCTCAATGAGATCTATAGTTTATTTCTTTGACCACTCCATTCTTCTTCTTCTTTTCCCCCCGTAAAATAATACGGTCCGTCCGGTAAAAGTTTAAAACTTTATCCAACAAGCATGGATAGAGTTTAAAACATGTTTTAAATTAGTATGATACATAAATTTCAGTGAAATAAACAAAACTTGTTAAGAACACGATTGCTTTTTGTAAGTGTGAACGCTGTCAATGTATCAGACTAGTTTGAATATGTCATAGATCTAAGTGTAAACGCAGATGTGGTTTATACTTGTAAATAGATGTGGTTTATACTTATAAATACTAAGTTTAAAAAAAAAGGCATTAATAAATTAATTGATAGGTCTAATAAATGTATTAGAGTTAAGGGGGAATACATTGAGAAGGAAAAATAATTTTGTTTTATTTCTTACTTTTTACCCTCCATTCCGCGAACTTTTTGACCCACCCTCGTATCTTACCCTTCAAACCGGAACACAGCAATGCAAGCACTGCGACTAGACTTGCCACGAGCTTACAACAAACACGCCAGTCACTTTAGCTAGCCACTTGTCATCAGGTGAGGCAGTCTGCTTCTATGCTCACTTCATCATCTCAGTCACAATGCCCATCGCTAGGCAATGGCTTCCTAAGGAAGATTTGAGCCATCGCCCACAGAATGTTGTTCAGTACGTATTAGTTGAGCGCCAGCGCCTCATCCTTTAATCAATTGTAAGAAATACAAATACCTTCCTCTCCTTTCAGCTCATAGGATATGTCGTAGACGGTCGCCACCACGATGAGAGCCAGCAGCCCGATAAAGAAGTACGCGACCTTGACGTCCAGGTCATCAACTATCCCACTCTTCTCATCGTGCTTGTAGCAGTCCGTCACGGTGACGCGAGCCTTCAGGTCGTACTTCCTCGACAAGGTCTCGTTGATGCACGCCTCCGACGCCACCTCCAGCTCGCGGGGCGAGTCGCCAGTGTAGTGTTTGGCACACGAATCCTTCATGCAATACCCGTAGACTATGTGTGTGTAGTTGTAATGCCGCCGCGACTGCTGCATGTACGCCTGGAATGAAAAGTAAGGATGAAACATTTAGCTGAATCAATGTAGTAAGTGTTCAGAGGACATATTGCACACTATGTTCTTTTATAGAACTTTGCAAATTTCTTGAGAAATGCAAAATAAATTAAAAAATGACCAATAAAACCACTCTATACAAATAAATAAAATTGAAGTGTCTATTTGTAATGTCAAAATAACAAGTTTTTACTAAATGGGTATGAATGTATATCGCGGGTACCAATAACAAAAACACAATTTAAAACATTTTTGTCTGTCTGTTTGTTCCCGCTAATCTCCGGAACGGCTGGACCGATTTTGACGGGACTTTCGCTAATAGATAGCTAATTATATAAGGTATCATATTTAAACAAAATGGCACTGAAAGCATTTTATTCTAATTTAAATAATTTGGATGTAAGTCAGATTATAATGTTTACCCTTCCTTACCATAATGATTTGTCACAAAATGAAAATAATATTAGGTATAAACTTAATTTGACTTTAGATTTAATGACTAATTATTCTGATAAATTCCATGTCATTGATTTTAATAAACTGACATGTGTCACACACAGAGCTTTTTTGACAAAAGATAGATTATGTCTATCAATGTTCTTCAAAAAACAATTAGCTATTATGCTAAGATCTTGTTTATTAACTTTAGCCAAAAAAATGGCTATAAATTCTTGTTTAGCCAAGAACTTGGCTATTAATTCTCATGTTGACAATGCTTTTATTGAGCAACATGATGTTTTGGAACAAGTTCCAAGTAATTTAAATTAGATAATCCGACAATAGAGGTAGCCTCTGGCCAGGTATTGACCAAAGTTAAGCCTCGATATTTACGGCTTGTCCATCAAAATATTCAAGGCTTTTCTGGTAAAGACTTAGAAATAAATTTATTTTTAGATTTTGAAAACATAGATGTACTCTGTATCACAGAGCATTGGCAAAAAAATCATGAATTGTTAATAAGTTTAGATAATTACAAGATTGGAAGTTCGTTCACTAGAAAATCTGCAATCAGAGGTGGATCCTTAATAATTTTGCATAATGACATCCAATTTAAGGAAAGACAGGACATAGTTTCACTCTCTGTTGAACGAACCATTGAGTTGTCTTGTGTGGAACTTGACAATTTCATTATAATTTGTGTATACAGACCCCCCTCTGGAAATTTTTCAGAATTCGAGTCTGCTATGGAAGATGCCTTAAGAATAGTATGCAGAAAAAGTAAAAAAATTGTTGTCTGTGGGGATTTTAATGTAAATATTTTAGAACAATCCCAAATATCTAGTAGATTTATTAACTTATTCAAATCATTTAACATGAATAATGTATTTAAAGAACCAACCCGAATAACAGCAACATCTGCTACTTGCATAGATAACATCTTCTGTAATTGTATTGTACAAGATAAGTTGATTATAAATTGTATTAACTCTGACCATAGCGGACAATTAGCCTCGTTTGAGCACCATCATGTTTGTTCTATACGTGAGACTACTTGTAGACCTATAACAAAACGTGGTCTAGAGAAATTTACAAGAAATGTTATTAGTCAAACTGCAAATTTACCGATCGAGGGGACTAACGCCAGTAATTTGTACAATAACTTATTTCATGTAGTTAAAAATGAGTGCAATGATATATTCAAAGAAAAGGTAATTAAAATCAAAAATGGGAGAAAGAAATTTTGTGATTGGGCTACGCCTGGTATATATAAAAGTCGCAGAAAACTATATGAACTATATGCTTTAAAAGGAACATCCAATGACCCCGCTTTCATAAATTATGTCAGAAATTACTCTAAAACATTCAAGAAAGTGTGCATGTGCGCAAAAGCTATGTACATAAGTAACAAAATCTGTTCATCTAAAAATAAAATAAAAACCACCTGGATTATCATTAACCAGGAAACAGGTAAACCCAAAAGTACTGTGAATTCTTTCTCTTTAGAAATCAATAACCAAACTATTAAATCAGACAATGCGGTTGCTAAAGCATTTGAAGACTTCTTCTCTCATATACCCATAGAAACTACAAGTAGTCTCAACTCATGTCCCAATGAGGCTGTAGCTCTTTTGGGACGGAGTGTGGAGAGGTGCAACAAGGTGTTCAACTTTTGTCACATTGATGCTAACACTGTTTTGAAAACATTTCGTATGATCAGTACCAAAAAAACTGAAGATCTTTGGGGTATTTCGACCCATATAATTAAATCTGTAATTAAAGAACTTGCGCCGCAACTTGCGTTGATATTCAATAAATGTGTCGATGAAGGTGTCTTCCCCGACCTCATGAAAAATAGCAAGTTGATACCTCTATTTAAGTCTGGGAATAAAAATGACCCTTCAAATTATCGACCAATTTCGATTCTACCAGCTCTTAGTAAAATATTTGAAAAAATTATATCTAATCAGTTAACTGATCATTTCTCAAGTAACAACATTTTACATATGAACCAATTTGGTTTTACCAAAGGTCGTTGCACTACTGATGCCGGTGTTGCACTTCTGAAACACATTTTTGCTGCTTGGGAGTGTAAACAAGATGTAATTGGTATATTTTGTGACCTATCAAAAGCTTTTGATTGCGTTGGTCACCAAACTCTTTTAAATAAACTCAAACATTATGGTGTCTCTGAAGAAGCAATGAGACTTATTGAGTCTTATTTATCCAATAGGGTTCAGAAAGTTGTTATTAACAAAACTGAGTCTGTTGGTGCACCTATAGTTATGGGCGTGCCACAAGGATCGATATTGGGACCCTTGCTTTTCTTAATTTATATTAATGACCTCCCACACTTCACTAAGAATCTGTGCGATACAGTACTATTTGCAGATGATACTTCTTTAATATTTAAGGTTGACAGAGGAAATGGCAATACTGACGTTGTAAATAGTACTCTCTCTAAAGTATTGCATTGGTTCACTATAAATAATTTATCTTTAAATTCACATAAAACTAAATGTATTAAATTCTCATTGCCAAATGTAAGAAAAGTGGATACCATAGTGGAAATGAATAATGAAATTGTTGAATTCATCGACTTTACTAAATTTTTGGGTATAACACTAGATTCTAGATTGCAGTGGGATCCACATATTGAGTCCTTGGCTAACAAACTTAGTTCTGCAGCATATGCAGTTAAAAAAATAAGACAACTTACTGATGTTGAAACGGCAAGATTGATTTACTTTAGTTATTTTCATAGTGTCATGTCATATGGAATACTACTGTGGGGATCGGCTGCTAGTATTGAAAGTATTTTTGTACTTCAAAAAAGAGCGGTTCGCGCTATTTATAATTTACGAGCAAGAGATTCTTTAAGGGACTTATTTAGAGAAATTAATATATTGACTTTAGCAGGACATTACATTTATGAAAATTTGATTTATGTCTATAAGAATTATAATACATTTGAAACCAATTTCCAAATTCATCATCTAAACACAAGATACAAAAATAAACTTGCCGTTCCAACATTCAGGCTTCAAAAAACTAGAGGCTCGTTTATGGGGAAATGTATAACCTTTTATAATAAGCTTCCACAAAGTCTTACCGACTTGCCTTTTCATAAGTTTAAAGCGCATGTAAAAAAGACTCTTATGAGTAAAGGATATTATAAAGTCAACGATTATTTGAATGATGCCAATGCCTGGTGTTAATTTTTCAGATAATGAATCGTCTTGTTATGTATAAACATTTGTTTAAACAAAAATTATTTTTGGTAATAAGTAGTAAGAAGAGAACTGACACATCTAATCTTGTAATGGAAGTTGAGCTCAAACTTCTGCTGTGAGGTCAGCTTCCAATTGACGACTCTGTAACAATACAGGGAGAAAAAAATAGCCCTTGCTGGTTTTCTTGCTGGTTCTTTCCAGTACAAGGTCTCCCGCCGTAGACTTGTGAACCAATGGCGTAGCTGCTTTGACGTTCAAAAGAGATTGTAACAATCCAATTTGAATAAAAGATATTGAATTTGAATTTGAATTTGAATCACATAGGCTACTTTTTATCAAGATCTTAAAAAAATGCCCACAAAAATCAAAATGCTGCCAAAAGTTACTATTTCACGCGGACGAAGTCGCGGGCACAGCTAGTGTCATATATTTATGTGGTGCGTTACACGCAAACAGAGCTCACGGCGGTATCTATTGTTTTAGCGGTTTGTGGACGGCTTGGGATTTGATTATTTTCATGATAGGACTGTACTACTGCAACAACTATCCAGGCTATGTAATAAATTTAAAAAAAACCATTAATAATCTTTATTGAAATTAGGGTGTTTTTAAATCTCAATAGCCACGCGTAGTATCATTAAAATAATAGTGGGTAAACCCTATCCCACCCTACCTTACCCTATACGCGAGTAAATCCGAAAAGGGATATTTTTATTTAAGTGTGATGTGTAGTACTCTTACAAATTAAATGTAGTTAAAAGACAGTATTGAAAATAGTTAAGCTAAAAAAGTTAAAGGGGAAAGAACTTTCTCCAATAATCCACTGTTTTAATTGATGATTGCTTAAAAGGTAGCTGTTTTGGTATATAATTGTATTATAATAATGTTGCGACAGCAATCAGGGTCGCTGACGCTTGTCCTTACGTAAGCTACAAAGATTTACTCGTATGTGTTTTGAATTCATTTTGAACTGTAGATATATTTTTAAGATTACATTTAGAAAATGTATCAGTACATTTTTTGGAGCAGTGAATTATACATTGATTTATGAAATTTTAATATAAATGATTAAACTACTAAAGACGAAGAAATAGCAGTAAGTAAGGTAAAATACCATGTACCTACTATAATTTATTTTTCACTTCTCATGCTCTGAAAGTGCTTATTTGTGCAGGATATAGGCTGCACAAAATCGAATTTTGTGCACAAGTGCATTAACGTATCTACTCATACATAAATGTATCTATATTAAGGCAAAGAAAATGAGCCATACAGCCAAACACAATAAGAAGTTTATAGATAGAATTTATTTTATTATATTTACTTTAATTTATTTGCCTTATGTGTTTTTAAGACATATAAACAATTTCCTTCAGTATTTAAAACTGTACTAATTTTACTTTGAATTTTAATTAAAGAAATGTTATGTTATACTACTGTTTTATTTCCTCGCAATCGAAGTGAAAAGCAGAGTTTATAACTCGTCCACAAAACCATTTTATCCTCGACATTTAAGTTTTGCTTAATGATTTGTACTACGGGTAAATATAGAGTTCCAACGGGATAAACGAATATAATGCAGGCGAAACTGAGGGCTGATAGCTATAGTTTGATATAAATTTCAAGATTTTCCTTAATTCCAAAGGTTGAAATGATGTGATTCGTTTACTCTCGTAAATTTTATTTCAACGCTCTTTATACATCTGGCTCATGTTTAATTTAAGGGTAAACAAATCTAAGGTAAGCTACCTTCTTTTTCTAAAGTTTTGCATTTATCGTTCTAGTAGGTAATCTTCAGTGTAGGCAGCGCGCGATGGCAATCGATATTTTTTTATTTTACTTTATAACCATTATTTGAACATCATAACATGTTACTTACTACACATAAGCCAATGAGATAAACATACTTTGTAACAAAACAATCATTTTATAAATATTTCGAAGGGTAGTTGTGGTAATTTAAACATAATTGATATTATGGACAATTTATTGATGAAATTTAGACCACAATGTACTATTGTATATGTATATATGCATATGTGTGCAAGTAAGAGAAGATCTTATGAAGTTCTGTTTTTTTTTAAGTGTCGGTATCCACGTTACAGAAACCAGCGCAATCCAATTTTATTATATTCACGCTAGCTGTGCCCTCGAACTAAAGCTCAAAAATTACTGGAGATGGCCACTCTTATCACCTAGGCCCTAGGTGATAAGAGTGGCCATCTCCAGTAATTTTTGAGTGCTCTCAGACCTACCAATTCAAAAATAAAAAATCTTAAAAATCGGTTAAGCCGTTACGGAGTACACATTTTAAATACAATTAACTCGGGTCTATTTCGCGGTAAACAATAACTATATTGACTTACTGATCCCGTGAGCACGGCCTGATGCAATTCGGCCGAAACGTCGGGAAACAGTAAGTCAATATAGTTATTGTTTACCGCGAAATAGACCTGAGTCAATTGTATTTAAAACGTTACGGAGTAGTTCGATTACTAAACATTGTGACATAAGACTCTTATATTTTTTACATACGACAGGGAAACTCTTGGCCTGCATCTCACCTGATGGTAAGTGACGATAAGGCCAAAGGTGGAAGCGAGCCTGGACTCCTCAACAACTGAGGAACTGGCTATCTTACCTCTAAATTGTCGGAACACAACAATGCTATTAAACATTGTTATTATGGCGACAAACTTAGGTAAGACGGTGGTAGCTCAGCAGGCGGGTTCAGAAGCCCTACCATCAACTAAACCGAGTACAAAAATTTCTGCCTCCATGAGGAATTAAACTCCGTACCTCCCGAGCAACACCCGGTGTTCTCAAATACTAGACCACGGAGGTGGTCAATATATCTATATCTATACTAATATTATATAGCTAAAGAGTTTGTGTGATTGTTTGGTTGGACGCGCTAATCTCAGGAACTACTGATTCCAATTGAAAAAAAATATTTTGTATTGGATAGTCTATTTCTCGTGGAAGGCTATAGGCTATATAACATCACGCTACGACAAATAGGTGCTGAGCATCAATGAAAAATATTGTAAAAACGGGAAAAAAATATATGGCGAAACGTAATTCGCGGGTACGGCTAGTTAGCTGTATAATATTTGAAGTTATAAAAAAACCTGTTGTTATTATAGTTGTTATTATTCTGTGTTGTTATTTTCACTGTGGCAAATTAATTCATTCTTTGGAAATTGGCTGCGTTCGTGAACCTGTCAGATTTTATTTACGACGTTGGCCTCGTGACGTGCAGCCACTGGCTCGACGGGTTACATCCAAAACATTCACACGTCACGTACGTGGCAGTTAAATAAATATCGGTAAGTCCGATTTCGTTTGATTTTCATATGTCCTCTGTTACCATATTTTAACTGCCTGCGTGGTCTAATGGTTGAGACCACATATTAATCTTGAAGTTTGATTTCTCATGGAGGCAGAATATTTTCTGCTCGGTTTTATAGGTGCTACAGCTTCTGAGCTACCACACCGTCTTACCTAAGTTTATCATTTTTGTGTTCCGACAATTTATGGTAAGATATAGCCAGTTCCTTAGTTGTTGAGGAGTCCAGGCGACGCTTGCTTTTATCTACGGTCGTCGCTTAGGTACTTCCTTTCAGTCAAATATCCTATCTACAATATTTAAGTACTTTTTGTCGCATAGGCTTGAGACATACCTGTATACATTCGATTCCATTTTACTGCTTGATTTCAAACTCCCAAATAAAACAAATAATACATAATTTTTAGTTATTGCTTTTTTTTTGAAATGGGAATCTGCTATTTTGAGAATCTGCTATTTCGAGAATCTGGTATTCTGCGAATAAAGCAAGGTAAAGGCCAAGAGCTCCCCTGTTGCGTGTAAAAAAATCCCAGTGGTCTGACTTCTTGTTACATCAGTTGCCTAATTGTAAATCATTTTCCTCGCTAGCAACTTATATTATTTGAATTTTATTCAAATGCTTAAAGATTATTGAATAATGTATACAGCAACCATTTATGAAGCGTTTTTTTAATTCCAGTGTGTTTAATAGTGTCTATTTATAAATATGTTTGAATTAGTGGCTCAGGTAAGATAATATCTTTATATTATATACTCCCCGTATGTTAGACCCACCACCAACAGCTCATATACGTCCCAACCAAGGGGCTCGAGCCTACCCTTAAACTACCTTAGGATTAGGCCTTAGTCAACCACGCTGGCCAAGGCAGGTTGGTCGACTTCACACATAACCTGTAAAAAAATTCTTTCTTCACAGGTGTGTGTGTGTGCTACTCTGTTTCTCCGAAACGAACTTTCGTCAAAGAACGAAGATCAAACGATATTTTGTAAGTGTCTCTACTTTATTTCATTTTCGAATACACACAATAATTTCGTTTCCATCGACAACTCTCGTGAACGAATGAGGAACGAATGGAATGCATGCCCGAGAACACCAGGGCAATCCCCAGACGGAGGGCCTTACGGCGGCGTACACGGGGCCAACCGTGCACGCAGGCCTCCACGACAGGGTCATTAGACGGGCATTGCTTGCGCGAATGCCCGCCTTCGCCTGCCTATCCGTCTGCGGCGGATGGGAGCGGCTTGAGGATCATTCTCCCGCTCCCTCTCCGCGGCCTCCTTCTGCGAGATGACGTCCTCGCAGAAAGAGGCGACAGCCCCCCATTCCGCCTCGCCGCGGAGCATGGCCACGACCATGCTCGGCAGCGAGAGGTCTCCGCCTCCCAGCGCAGCGTTGAGTTCGCTGCACTGGCGTCGCGACGATACTGCCGAGCACACTCTGTTGGTGTGCTCGGCAGTATCGTCGGGAGTGTCGCAGTGATGACACTGCGGCGTTTCCTCCCGACGCGCGACCCGATGCAGGTAGTGACCGAAACAACCATGTCCGGTCAATACCTGCACCATGCGGAACGAGAGACTGCCCTGCCGGCGCCCTACCCACTCCTCCAACACCGGACGTATCGCTTCAATCGTCCGGTGGCCGGCAGCTGGGAAGGCGAGTGCCTCACCCCATTGACGCAGAGCCTCCCTCTGCGCTTGGGTACGAACCCGCTCCACTTCCTCGGGAGCGGATCGTCCCCTCCGTTCTCTAGCGGCAACCCGATGTCGATACATCTCTGCATGTACGCGTGCATCGACATCCCACGGCGTTTGGCCCGCAAGAACGCAGGCTGTGCCGTGGCTGACCGTGCGATAAGCTCGCACGGCCCGGGTTGCTATGACCCTCTGCAGCCGGCGCAAGAGGGCCACCGTTCGGGGGGAGAGGCACTCCGCCCATACCGGGGCTCCGTAGAGTGCCATCGACCTTATCACCCCGTGATACAGTCGACGGCACGCCGATCCTGGCCCTCCTACATTAGGGAGGACCCGTCCGAGTGCGGCTGCGGCGGCACATAGCCGTGGAGTGAGGAGCTTGAAGTGCTCCTCAAAGCTCCATCGGGGATCCAAAACCAGGCCGAGGTACTTTAGGTGTGCCTCGACCGGTATGCGGACACCCTCCACTCGGACTCGGAGCCCCGGTGGGATCCTGCGACGAGAGGCGTGGAACATCATGGCCCTCGTTTTATCGAGGGCGACGTCCAGGCCTAGGAGGCGGATGCGTCGAACGACAAGTGAAGCGCCGACCGACGCAAGGTGGGCCGCCTCCTGCCCCGTTTTTGCTCTCGCCGCGACAAGCGTGTCGTCGGCGAAGCAGACGACCTCCATTCGTGGAAGGAGATCGCCTCGCAGGACCCAGTTGTACCCCAGGTTCCATAGTAGAGGACCTAGTACAGAACCCTGGGCCATTGCCCACGTATGGACGCAACCGTCCGGCCCCTCGTAGAGGATGGATTTGCCTTGCAGATAGTCCGCCACGAGGGCGCGAAGGTACGGAGGTACCCGGTGGAAGCGGAGTGCCTCCTTTATGCACTCGTGGGGCAGGCTGTTGAAGGCGTTGCGGATGTCAAGAGACACCGCAACAACAGTCTCCCCATGAGCTGTGGCCTCCTCAGTCCACCCCTTGAGGAGAGCCACCGCGTCCACCGTGGAGCGGCTGGTGCGGAAGCCGAACTGGTTGACTGCCAAGTCCGGCCCCCGGTCCTCTAGATGCTCGACGATCCGGGAAGCGAGAATCTTCTCGAAAAACTTCCCGGCTTCGTCGAGCAGCACCACCGGCCGATACCCAGTCGAGGAATCCGCGGGGCGGCTCTCCTTTCTCAGCAGGCAGAGCCTGCCCGCTTTCCACCGATTGGGGAAGCGGCCCGAGACGATGCACAAGTCAAGCACCGCCCGGAACCGCTCCTCGAGGTGTCCTAGGGCGAGGGCCAGAACCCTGCCAGGAACACCGTCCGGTCCCGGCGCCTTGTTTTTGCGCCGGAACCGGTCCCTCACCGTGTCGAATTCCACGTTCGACACGGGAGGGATCGCGGCAGCCACCTCCATCGGAGGAGTACCCGGGGGGTGCAGGTGGAGCCCTAGCATAAGAAAGGAATGTTTCAGTCGTCGCTACATTTTCTGTTGTGTTGTTTGTTTTCAAGTTAAAAATTCTAAATTGTAAGTAAGAATCTTATCTGTACTCGTACTTATCAATAGGTATATTTTGATGTTTTTATTTTTATAAATACAATAGAAGTTTCCCGATGTTACGGCCAAATGTACATATGAAATTCGAAACGAAAAACACATTGGTACATGGCGGTCTCGAACCCCAACCTCCCTATAACCCGAAGGAAAGTGCCGAAGTCCACAGCGCCACTGACGCTCGATACTCTTTTATATGTTTTAAATCCTCAAAGTTATCTTGATCTACTTATCTGCTTTCAATTTCATTCCTATAATTATTTAAATATACAGACACACCTCTCAAATACTTTGATACAATAAAAAATTTGGAATTGATTAATTACTAAGTGCTATAAATATTACAATAATAAATAATGTAATATCCACTTTAATACATTTCGCATAAAATTAGATTTTGTTTTTATTGCGATTTTGTAGATTATTAATTGTAGAAATTTTAGATTTTGTTAATGTCATAACCGGTAACACTATTTTTAAGCAATATCACGCTATAATAAAACAAGTCAGTCACGCCATATATAAGTAATGCGACTACCTACCTTTTTTATGGAATTCATTAGTAAGGTATACAAAATTATGATTCCGTTTTCATCGTAAGAGACAAAAAATAACTTATTCGTTTAAAATAAGGTGCGAAAAAGAGTTCATTTGAGTTATTTTATTTTATTGGCACAATTACAGACAACAGACAAAATAATATATACAATAAATAAATTAACAAACACAAAATGCATTTCTGTGCCCATTTATAACTGCGCACAACATTTTATGAAGAAAACAATTAGTGACACATCTCATCTCATATTAAATAATGGAAAAAGGCAACCAAATTAAAAGATGAAAAAAATATGAACAAGTAATGTCTCAAAGGACATTGCTCTGCGTCCATACATTGTTCGCCCCAACACCAACAGCAGTGAAAAAATGCTTTTCGTATAATAAGACATTTGTAAAGACTGTACCTACGTCTACATCAATTACTACGGACAAGCTTCGAAATCAAATTATATATCAAAATGAATCAGATTTGAGATTACATGAAGTAACACTTACTTTCGTTAGAGCAATACACAAGAGTACATACATACCTATACAATTTTAAAAATAATTATTGCAATCAAACAAAGAACGTTATTATAGCCACGTAGTAAAGAACAAGAAATCTCGAAATTATAAAGCAAGTCAAAAACAACAAACTAACAAGCGACAGCGTGTTAACGTTGTAAATTGTGAAAAGAGTTATGAAAAACATAATTTATACAAAAAAAAATGACCATACCTAAATAAAATCGACTCAATTCCATTCAATCAAGCAAAAGTAACAAGAACCATTCGTTTATTTTACTTCATTCGGTTTTTTTTTGGTGGGCCCGGCAAATGACCTCCTCCCGCCTGATGTTAAGCGGTGAAAGAGGCCCAAATGAGTTGACAGATAGAGGACGGACAACATCCACCATCCTAGCTGCGCGCCCCTTGCCGGCCCAAAGGATGCTTTTTCACGCCTCTTTTGAAGGAACCCATGTTGTAGGATAGAGGAAACACGTGCGCAGGTAGAAAATTCCAAGTGTGGGATGAACGACAAAAGAAGGAATCTTGGAATTTCTTGGTACGGTATGATAAAGAGGAAAAAGAGGAAAGTACTTTTAAATATTTTTAATTTGTCCGTTGAATACATATATTTGTAAGGAGTGTTATAAAATATGCATATAATTTTGACGTAAATCAAATCTTTGTTGGGCTTGGGGCGATTTTCGACATTGTCCTTTAATAACTTATAACATAATTATAGATTGAGTTTCTAAAAGAATGAACACTGCCATTAAAAATATCTACGTTCGAACAGACTTCATTATACAACCTATCACATTCTATACATCGGATTATTTTTTGAGACATTATAATCAGTTGTAGGCAGTTGTAATCAGTTGTACTTATAAAAAACGCAATTTTTTTTAAACAAAAATTCCTAGTTTTCGGTCCACTTGCAGCAATTTTTCTAAATCTCGACTTAAGAAAAACTTTAGCAAAATTGCTGCACGTGGACCTAAAACTAGGAACTTTTGTGTAAACTTTTGTTTTTGCAAAACTCTTACTAAATCCAGTTTTTGTAAAGTTCGTAGGTAATTAGATGTAAGTCCTAATATAAGTTTTAGCTATAAATAACTGTAAGATCTGTGGATTTTGTTAAAGAAATAAATAAAAAATTAGCAAAATTGCTGTAATTGGACCTTAGTGGTCAAACTAAGCATAGAACATTGCATCGATAAATTGTAAACTTACCAACATTACTTTATTAATATAATTTTATCACCTGTATGTTGGACCATTTCTTAATATTTATTTGTGCATTCTTGAGTGAGACCAAATATATTATTATTATTAAATAGGTATCTGTTCTTTTTGTGATGGTTCTACTAACCTATTTCCAAACAGGCATGGAATCAACGTATTTAAATCTAATACTAATAATACATCGTAATTTTATGCATACATATGACAATAATAAACTCATTCAATAAGAATGTTGTATTTGCATTGAGATTACGTTGAATCAAGTTTTTTTTATTACTTTATCTGTCGAAAGGTTATTTTTAAACAAATTGGACGCTGCTACTCGAAGTACTCTGAATATAATCAAAAATAATTATTTCATCGTAATTTCACGGTGATCGACATAAACGTTGGTATAATTGTATATGACACTTGCCTGACCCCGGATATAAGCTTGTGACAGCTATTAGTTAACCTTTGGAATCAGTAGCTCACCTATAGAGCAGTTGCAATAGGTAAAGAAAATATTATGCAATGACACAGGTTGATCAAAATGAATTCAGAGGGAATAGTACAGTTCGCAACACGCCATACTTTACATTCGCACTATGAAAACCCGAAACCCCTATTTCGAGTGACATAAGAGCTGTCTGAAGGTCAAATTGTAAAGTCTGACGCGTTGGTGTGTGTACATTTCGATACAAGTGCGAAAAGTATGTCATTACTTCACGACTTCCGTTTCGACAACGACGAACGAATTGGACGAGTATTTTATTACACTAGCTGTGCCCGCGACTTCATTCGCGTGGATGGAATGGTAATGTTATGTTGTTAATGAATGGATGTTATATAGCTTTTAGCCTTCCTCGATAAATGGACTATCCAATACAAAAATAATTTTTCAATTTGTTTCAGTAGTTCCTAAGACTAACGCGTTCAATCAAACAAACTCAACTCTATAGGTATAATATTAGTATAGATTTGCGAAAAATTATTTTAATTGCGTTATATATTTATTTACATTATATGTTTTTAATAAAAAATATATTTAAAACTTTCTTCATGCATTTGGAGGTTATATGCAGAAGGAAAACAAAAAGCACTTGTGCGGAAAAGAATAACTTTCCGCACGCTAAACACACATGGAAAAGTCTACTTTTTGAGCAAATGTATTAAAAATATAAGGGACCATGGTATCAAATGTAAATATGAAAAACTTTTCATATTTACCGTTTTTGCCGTTTTTTGAGGTATGACACAGGAGAATGCGTATTGTGATTATGACAAGTTGGTGAGTCACCAACTTGTCATGGGTCACCAATGGTGACCCATGCAGATATCGAACCCGATGTGATCTCTATGGAAACAAACGCAATCTTCATAGTCGCTAGTCATTATTACAGCTCTCTTCTAGTTGTCAGGTTACGCGCCTAGAAATTTAGGATTTAAAAAGTGGGCGTAAAATGTGCACTTAAACAATTTTTTTTTAATCCAGACCTTTTATATTACTTTTCAACAAACTTGCTCGTAAAGTGGTTCTTATTTGACCAGTTTTAGATACATAAAGCAGCTCATAAAACACGCGTGTGTTATAGCCGAGGCACGCATCACAGAGTCCGGCAATGCTGCACTTGCCGGCCGCGGCAGTAATGTACTTTTTTTTTAAAGCTAGAGGTAATATAAAAAACGTCAATGAACTACATGATTTTTCAAACGATTATTTTCATACTATTATTTAGTTTTGTCTACAAATAAACAAAGATTTGTGTTATTTAATTCAAAAATTCAGTTTATTAAGTATTTTTCTCACAAGGATATTGAAAATCGTTGTACGATATACGTGCGTATATTGGTTATACATACTCGGTATTACGCCGTCGCCTTCAGCTCGGGTTGAAATTCCGCCTCGTGAGCTACAATCACCACAACGCAGTTATATCGTAGTGTACTAATCTTTATCTTATATCCAATTTTGGCGGGGCGTCCAAAAATAATCTTGTATATAACTTACACGTATAGGCCATTACAGCTATTATTTGTAAAATAAGTGATGCAGCTAAACAGATGTTACAGCAATTGATAGAGCGAGTGATATAGATAGATAGAACATACCTAGTAAACAAAAACACGTAATTATGCAGGTACTTAAGTAGGTAAATACTGTCCGTCAATAATCATTGGAAGCTAGTTTTCAAATAATAAAAGGTGAGTTCACACGGCATATGTTCGCAATTAGGCAATATATATCATTCAACTTCCAATGTTCTGTACAAAGCATTTCGTCATCTCATTAGAGTAACGGACAGAGCTGTAAGAATACATTTAGAACGTCATAAAAAGAATCTAACATCTAGATGTTAAGTTGACATAGCGGAATGGGCCCGGGCTGTTGGCAATGTGCATGAGTATTGTCTCGGGACAACATTTCTACGTATTGCTGTTGCGACAATAAGTACATATTTATTTAGTTACTCACTCGCAGTTCAGCTTGTATTGCAAATTTTTTAAACATTGAGAATAACTTATTATTTTAAAATACTTCGCTACTTCACAAGATCTGAGGCCCTAGACAAGATGTCTTTCGATAATCGTTATCGCAATCGCTAAATGGACAATGTATGTGATTTGACAATTGCGCTCGAAAACTAAGCGAGGGCTTATGTCAAATCCCATACCTTTTCCTTCTAGCGATTGCGATAGCGATTATCGAAATGCGTCTTGTCTACTGTGCCGTTATGATAGTACAATCGACATTTCTTTCTGAGGCTATCACTATCTTACACAAATTCGACACTATAACAATAATATTAGAACAGCATTGTTGGGTTCCGACAATATGGGAGGAAATATCCTGCTCTTCTGTTATTGAGGACTCCAAAGTATCTCGCTTCTATCGTCGGGCTTACCGTCACATATCGTCAGGTGAGTTGAAGTAAGATGAGGGCCAAGGACATACCTGACGTGAATAAGAAATAATTTCAAAACTATTACCTTATACTCAAAGTTCAAAAAACCACTCACGTGGGAAGTCAAACAAACCATCTGTATGTCGCCGAACATGACTAATTAAATTAATTATATGCTAATTATGCATTAATATTATGCCCACAGAAAACACATTCACGAGAGTGGTTCCCCCAAAGTAGAACAGGCTTCAAAAGGATTACTCAAGAGAAAAATATTAGTATAGCACCGCGAATTAAATAATTAAAATATTATGTTGAATACGGCGTGCTAAAAGGTTGTCGTTATATTTATTGGTAATCTTTGAACAGTGAGTCACTAATATCATACTGACTTGACTTTGTATAATTCTCGTAAATAGTCTTTATATTTTAAGCTGACAAATCGCCTAAATCACAAACTCTCCTTTCTTTTATAAGCGCTAAATGTAAGTTTTTTTATATATATCAAACTTTTTTGTAAAAACGTTTCAGAATGGGAAAACCTTTTTACATTTTTACTCTAAATAAAGCAAGATCCATTTGCTTAGTTATTCAGCTCAATAACCGACACATACAATTAGCTGAGACAACATTCGCGGAAAATTGCAAGTTACACGTAGTAATTATTTTTTACTAGTTACTGATAACAATTACTGAGTTCTAGTCCTCCACTATTTTTGTGAGGCGGGGGAATCTGTTACGATGCCAAGGGTTGACTAGGCCGCACTTGGGTATGCCCTAGGACTCGGGTCTACCACCAGCTATTCCGCCGGTGGACCCATACACGACTAAACCACCCTTCGAAACCCTTCTGCCCCTCTGAAAATAACGCCAAAACCAGTGACTTACGTCTGCGGAGTTCACTATAGTCATTGATTGCCTAAAGTCTAAATATTTTCATTTAAAAAAATTTAAGCAACTGGGCAAAGATTATTGACGAACCTGTGAAATTTTGGGAATATGTTAAGGAGAAGAGGAAGGATAGGCAGCGTATTGACACATTTAAATTAAATAATGAAGAGCTAACTGGCCAGGAAGCTGTGAACGCATTCGCGGAGTACTTTGGTTCAGTTTTTCTGAAAGCAGTGCCGCGATTAGACCCTGTTGAGGCTGCTCGAGAGGTCCATACCACTCCTGATGCGAGAATGATATCAACCCCAAACTTAGAAGGATCAGAACTAGGTAAAGCCGTAAAACGACTTAGACTTAGATCGTCAACGGGGCCGGATGGCATTCCGGTGTTTTTTGTTAAATACTGCATATCAATACTCAGAGCTCCCCTACTTTATCTGTATAATCTATCGTTGAATAGTGCAAAGTATCCAGATAGGTGGAAACTAACTAGGGTAACACCAATCCCGAAGGGTAATCCGGGGCCGGATATAACATCTTATAGACCAATTGCAGTACTGTCCGTTTTTGCAAAACTCTTCGAAATCATTCTCAACATCCACATAAGTCCACAGCTAATTACTCATTTGCACGACAGTCAGCACGGTTTTCGAAGAGGAAGGTCAACTACTATGAACTTGACATCCCTAGTAGATTACGTATCTGCTGAGATGGATGCCGGTAGACAGGTAGACGCGGCATATTTCGACTATAAAAAAGCCTTCGATTTGGTGGATAATGACATACTGTTGCATAAACTTTCGGTAATAGATTTCACCCCAAAGCTGTTAGAGTTTTTTGCCAACTATCTAAAGAATCGATGCCAATTTGTTAGGCTGAATGGTTATGAGTCTGGCAATTATTATACCAGATCTGGAGTAAGTCAAGGAAGCACCTTAGGCCCTACCCTATTCCTTATTATGATAAATGACCTACCTGACGTGGTCAGATTCGCTAAGTGTCTTTTATTTGCAGACGACCTAAAGCTATGTTTAGGGATAGGTAGTACGGAGGACGCGCACTTACTGCAGAGTGACATCGACGCAGTCGCTGTGTGGGGTGCTACTAATCGATTGACTTTTAATACGCTTAAATGCAAAACAGTTACTTTTTCTAGGAAAAGGCTGAATATATTGACTACTTATAATTTATTTGACGCTCCTCTCGATAGAGTTGACGATATCCGCGACCTAGGACTGACATTAGATAATAAGCTTGACTTCCACAAACACGTAACTAATATATGCAAGTCGACAAGTAAATTGTTAGGTTTTATTATTAGGATATCAACTGAGCTAAACAGTCCCTCAGTAGCTATGGTATTATATAATGATTACGTACGCAGCCGACTAGAATATGGGGCGATCATCTGGGACCCTCATGAGACTAAATACAGTATAATGCTTGAAAAACTGCAGAGAAAGTTCGGACGTTGGCTCTACAAGAGACATTACCGGTACTATCCCTATATGTTCCCCTCGATGTTCGTATACGGTATGGTCGGTCTCGCTACTCTCGCCTCGAGAAGGAAATTCCTGCTTATCGTACACTACCTCTCCGTACTGTATCATAGGATAGATTGCCCGTACGTACTCGAGCGTGTTAGTCTCGACGTGCCCAACCGCATTACTTGGGACTGCAACGGCTTAGTGGCGCCGCGGCGCAAACCGCGCCTGCTGCCGAAACCGACCACTCGCACCGTCTATGCTGCCCAAGCCCCTACAATCCGCGCTCTACGTTTGATCGGGGATATGCTCGCTCAGTATAAGGATTCTGATTTGTTTGCAGATGGGCTAAGGGCTTTGTTGGCCACTACCCATGCGTTCATTTTTCAACAAATGACCTAATTAATTGCATTTATTTGACATTATTGACATTATTTAAATCTGATTATTAATTTCTTCCATAGTAATAAGTATGACATGTTTTTATAATTGTATCGTTCTAAATAGGTATGAAATGATTATTATAATGTTATGTGTTTAAATTAAGTTGATATTTATAATTCTATTTTATTTAATTTTTACATAGGTAAGTAGTTGATAAGTATGACATTTTTTTTTCTTAATATTCTATTGTGTTTTTTCTAAAATAAGAGAATGATAAAACTAAAAATGATGTATATTACCATGCAAACTTCCACCGAAAATTGGTTTGAACGAGATCTAGTAAGTAGTTTTTTTAATACGTCATAAATCGTACGGAACCCTTCATGGGCGAGTCCGACTCGCACTTGGCCGGTTTTTTAAGAAACGAGTCTCTTACATTTCCAGTATTGACATATTGAAATGGGTCATTGCTGGGGGCGGGACCAACCCTTTGTTCTTGTTTTGAAATTGTAAAGGCTCGTGCTTATTGAATACAAGATAAATAATTTTAAAATAACTTTTTTAAATACAAGCTTTAAGTACTCGTCCATATGAATCAAAAGAGCCCAAACTCGATGGGATTGTATTATTTTATTGCGGAGTTCCTATGGCCACCTTTCAGCTCCAGCATCATTGCATTGTCACGCGATATACTCGTACATATGCATGCAAAATTTCAGCTCAATCGGAAACCGGGACGTGGGTCAAATTTAACTTGCAAGATTTCATTACAGACACCGGACAGGTGAAAGTAAATAAAAGCTTGTAAAAATAAAACCTTGTAAAAATTGACTTTAATATGTAAATTACGTAGACCAAAAACAACGCAGTAAAAATATCGGTACTCGCTGGTTTACAAAAATCGGACTACACCAAAGTTATTAGCGCATAACACCATTATCAATGCCACATACCAATTAACGCGCTAAGCAAGCAGTTGTCCACATTTTTAGAGTTCCGTAGCCAAATGGCAAAAAACGGAACCCTTATAGATTCGTAATGTCTGTCTGTCTGTCCGTCCATATGTCACAGCCACTTTTCTCCGAAACTATAAGAACTACACTGTTGAAACTTGGTAAGTAGATGTATTTTGTAAACCGCATTAAGATTTTCACACAAAAATAGAAAAAAGCCATAAATTTTGGGGGTTTCCCATACATAGAACTGAAACTCAAAATTTTTTTTTCATTAAACCCATACGTTTGGGGTATCTATGGATAGGTCTTCAAAAACCATATTGAGGTTTCTAATATCATTTTTTTCTAAACTGAATAGTTTGCGCGAGAGATATGTCCAAAGTGGTAAAATGTGTGTCCCCTGTAACTTCTAAAATAAGAGAATGATAAAACTAAAAAAAATATATGATGTACATTACCATGCAAACTTCCACCGAAAATTGGTTTGAACGAGATCTAGTAAGTAGTTTTTTTAATACGTCATAAATCCTACGGAACCCTTTATGGGCGAGTCCGACTCGCGCTTGGCCGGTTTTTTTAATGATGACAGGGAAGCTCTTGGCTTTCATCTCATCATCAACAGCTTATATATACGTCCCCACCGAGGGGCTCGAGCCTACCCTAAACTAGAGTGATTAGGCCTTAGTCAACCACGCTGGCCAAGTGCGGGTTGGTCGACTTCACACACAACCTGTAAAGAAATTCTTTTTTCACAGGTGTGTGCAGGTTTCCTCACGATGTTTTCCTTCACCATAAAAGCGTCGAGTAAACGTACATATGAATTCAAAATTTGAAAACATATTGGTAAGTGGCAGGGTTCGAACCGCTACCTCCAGATTGGAAGGCCACAGCCTTACGCACTACGCCATCGACGCTTTTCATCTCACTTCACCTAATGGTAAGTGACGATAAGGCCGAAGATTGAAGCGAGCTACACCTGGACTCCTCAGCAACTGAGGAACTGGTTATCTTACCACTTATTCCCGGAACATAACAATGCTATTAACATTGTTATTATGGCCACAAACTTAGGTAAGACGGTGGTAGCTAGCCAGGCGGCTAAAACTAAGAAGCTCTACCACCGACCAAACCAGATAGAAAAACTTCTGCCCCCACTGGGAATCGAACACTGGACCTCCTGATCGAAACACGGTGGTCGCAACCACTAGACCATGGAGGCGGATAAATGTGTGACATCTGTGTGATATCGGATTATAGTGTTTAGCTACGCGTTATGACGCAGGTGGAGGCGACCATAATGAAAACCGGCCAAACGCGAGTTGAGATCGCGCACCGTGGGTTCCGTTCAAACTCATCTATGTATATAAGTTCAAATATCTATGGCTTTCAGATTTTTTCCTTAACATGTGCTATAAGACCTTGCTTCTTGACAAAAATGATTCTAGGTTAGCCCTATCCGTCTTATTACAAAAGATGGTCAAAATATAATGTAATCTCCGTGCGTTACGGTCTTCAGCTTCATGGAGAGCCTGAGATTTCGGCACCTCTAATTCTTCGGATACCTGATCGGACCATCGTCAACCACGTTGCCGGGTATTATTGTCTGTACTTCGGCGTGCTACATGACCAAAGTACTGTGGTATTCTGTGAAGGCGTGTTGTAGAGAGGCACTGCTGAGTTTCTAGCTTAAAATCCTTTAGAATAGAGATGTTAGTGGGACGGGCTGTCCAAGGGATGCGAAGCATTCTACGCCAGGAACACAGGTTCATAGACAATTTACCTGCCTAGGCGAATAAAAAGTGCCTAGTTCCCATTAAATCAGCGATGAGAATGACAGTCTTTTAATCATTGCTGGAAAAGAGAATATAAAATAGTACATTAAGATGTAAGTGCGGTATGTTTGTTATAACTCATGAGGCGGAATTTCAGCCCGAACCAAAGGCGAGGGCGTAATAGAGCCGAGTGTGTATAACCAATATACGCACGTATATCGTACGGCCTTTTTCAACACACTTGTGAGGAAACATACTTAATGAACTGTTTTTTTTTAAATAAATAACACAAATCATTATCAATTTGTAGACAAAACTAAATAATGGTATGAAAATAATCGTTTTCAAAATCATGTAGTTCGTTGATGACTTTTATATTACCTCTAGCTTTTAAAAAATTTAGTACATTACTGGCGCGGCCGGCAAGTGCCGCATTACCGAACTCTGTGATGCGTGCCTCGGCTATAATACACGCGTGTTTTACGAGTTGCTTTATTTATCTAAAACCGATAAAACTAGATCCATTTTACGAGCAAGTGTGTTGAAAAATATATAACATGATGATAGGTATGTGTATATTATAAGCGTTGATACTACTGCTAAATTTGATGAGTTTTTTGTGCACATTCTTTTAATCATCTAATGGAATAAGTCCGGAAAAAATCGAAATATGTACCATTATTATCTATACACTTTCGCCTTTATATGACTAGTTCATCGATTCCATTGCTGAAAAAATTGTGGGAGTGAGAATCAATAAAATCTTTGAAGGTGGTTTGGACAGCCTTAATGAAATTGAATTGTTTTCCTTGCAAAAAATAATTCAAGTGTGAAGAGTTTGTCAAAGAAAAATCAAAAAGCACGAAAATAAGTGAATCACTAAATTCGAAACAGATATACACAGAGCCTATATTTTAAATAGATTTGCATTTGTAACAACTAAACGTCAGATATTTGAGATCAATATGGCCAGTTCGACAAAACGACAATTTCATAATTATATTGCGTCCATGGATTTAATAATCAATAACACCATGATTACGTCCTAAAGAAAATTGATCGATTCAAAGGAGTTTTTTATAGAGACTGAGACATATTTTAATAAAGATTATTATTTTTGATTTTGATACGTTAGATCGAGGTTATCGCACTACTAAGGTGATTTCCAGTGGTCAAAAATTCTAAAATGTTTGTCTGCACGCGATTGGTCGAATCAGTGGATTACCCGGCAAATATTGGAACGACTGAGTCATCGCGTAGTGTGTTTAAGGCGAAATATACTTAAAACATACTGAATGTACGTATAGTATACGTACGAATTTCCCAAACATTTAACAGGCAGGATAATTTTCTTGGTTCTATTTAAATGTTGGGACCTATTGAATATACTTCACTGCTTTTGATGCTGATTATACAATTTCGACTACGTATAGTAGGTATTGTAGTACATTTTAAATATTACTCAGGGCGACGTGCCGCTAAGACGTGAGTAAACGGGGGCCTAGCTAGACAGTAAAAATTCCAAAATAATAACGATGTTCGAAGAAATAAAACGGATGGGAATGATTGCTCTTCAATACAAAACGTATAACGTCAACGAAACGAACGCGAATGACACTCTGTCTAGGCCCCAGGGTAGAAACAAATGACACTCTGTCTAGGCCCCAGGGTAGAAACAAATGACACTGTCTAGGCCCTAGGGTAAAAACAAATGACACTCTGTCTAGGCCCCAGGGTAGAAACAAATGATACTCTGTCTAGGCCCCAAGGTAGAAACAAATGCCACTCTGTCTAGGCCCCAGGATAAAAACAAATAACACTCTGTCTAGGCCCCAAGGTAGAAGCAAATGACACTCTGTCTAGGCCCTAGGGTAGAAACAAATGACACTCTGTCTAGGCCCCAGCAGGGTAGACAGAGTGTCATTTGAAAAAAAAATAAGTGCTTGCAACTAGGGACACGCATTTCGGCTTCGAGTCCTTTCCTCACATGAAAGGTTAGATCAACGGTGAGTACTCACATTCATGAGATCGTAGATTTTGTTGGGCCCCTCGGCGACGATGTTCGCATGGCTGGTGCAGTACACGGAATCGGGGATGCCCACGCAGTGCGAGAACCGGTCGATGTGTACCAGCGGCGGCATACGCGCGAACTGCTCGTCTGCAACGACGATTTTTTTTTCATTTTTTATTTACATAAAAAAGCAACATTTGGCAATATGACAGTAGCATCTGTAAACCTATATGAGGTTTGTCTAGATGCCGCATTCTGCACAACACAATAAAACCTTAATATGCGACACCTCGTCGGCAAAATGCCACAGGCCCCCGATCCGAGAGGGCCCCGGCCGCGGCCCAAAAGGCCGCAAGCTCGGAAACAACCTAAGATTTTTTAACACAATTTCGTATCTAAGTACTCACTTAAAGATCATATTTTTTCTAATTAAAATCAATTAAAGTGAGACACAACCGAAGACCATACTTTAAACTAAACATTAAGATTTCAATACATTCAAAACAAAAAGATGTCGTTCAATTTTAAGGGGGAAGGGGGGAGGGAATCCAAAAAATTTGCCATGGGCCTCAGATGGTATTACGCTACTGGCCCCGAGAGGGCCCCGGCCCAAGAGGCCGCGACCTTAGAAATAACCAATCATTTTTAACAAAATTGTGTACCTATTAAGTTCTTAAATATTATATTTCTTAAAGTACTTATGTTAAAATCAATTAAAGTGAGACACAACTAAAGACGAACAGAGACAGATTCAAAGTCATCATTCAATGATGACTTCAATGCATTGAAAACAAAAAGGGGTCGATCAATTTTACTCGGCTCTATCCGAAGAATTTGCCACGGGCCTCAGATGGTAGTTAGGCTCTATTCCACTATAATTCACTAAACAAATCCATTAATGGATTTGTTTCCACTTAGTTAGTAGTTACGCCACTGACACTTCATCTTCGGTTTACGAAAATATGATCATATCTCCCTCTTTTGCACCGAGTTAAAATGGCTACCTATCGGAGATCGACGCGTAATATACACATGCTCACTTTTCTTGAAATCCTCAAAGACCCAAATTTAGAGATTAGAGATAGGCTCAGCAGTATAAACAAGCTGGCACTGCACCTAGGAGGGGTCACCAGCTTGTTTGGGACCCCCCAGGAAGTACACTAAAATACTCAATTTAGGTTGTAACGTGAACGAATGAGAGAATAGGAACAAAGCTTCCTTAAACTTAATTGAAAACGAGTTGATTGTATATTGAAATTTAAACTTTGATAGCAAAGTATAAAAGTAAAATAAAGTATCTTTAAGATAAGCTTGTCTATTAAATGTTACCATAAGCAACAAAAAATATGTTTATGAATATAAATAAAAAACAAATAAATAAATGTCTGTTACGCTGTGTACTTTATTTTTGTTTTGCCTAAATGAAAAACATGCATACATTAGACATCAACGAGTTATGAAATAACTTAATAGCAATATTCTCATTATATACTAGTAAAAGAACTCTTTAATTTCTCTCTTTCCAACTACTATACATCCATACATTAGATATCAACGAGTAATGAAATAACTTAATGTCGATATTGTCCTTATATAAAAAAACCCTTTAATTTCCTTTTCCCTCCTTTCCAACTGCTATAATAAATATTATAAGAAGGTTAACTAAAAGTTGCCCCTAACTTAAATATAATATAGAAGAAAAACAAAATTAATTAATGCGTTAACATACATTATAATTCCTGTGAAATACATAGGCCTTGAATGTCAAATTCTTGTTTTAAATAGTAAAATGTTGGTTGAAATTTGTAAATAGAAAAATTGTTTATTCATAAACATTAGTGTCGGCCGGGTTAGATCGCGGCCAAGGCTAACTCGATGACAATTGAACTTTGTTAATTGACTTATTAACAAGGTTCAACTGTAACATAGAAATAATATACGATTGTCATATAGGTTTACTCAAACGTATTTAAATATAGTCGCTATCGTAGAAAAATACGCACAGCTTCTATAGTTTTATTGCGTCTAGTTTTAAAAGAATTAATTTTGTTTTAAAAAAATATGTTAATTCCTCGATATTATCAAAGATACTAAAAAACAACAATTAGGTATAGCTTGAGCATGTCATATAGCGAAATACAGTTTTATTTAACAGCCCACTGACACATCATCATCATCATCAACAGCTCATATACGTCCCCACCGAGGGGCTCGAGCCCCCTAAACTAGGGCGATTAGGCCTTAGTCAACCACGCTGGCCAAGTGCGGGTTGGTCGACTTTACACACAGCCTGTAAAGAAATTCTTTCTTCACAGGTGTGTGCAGGTTTCCTCACGATGTTTTCCTTCACCGTAAAAGCGTCAAATAATCGTACATATGAATTCAAAATTTGAAAACACATTGGTACATGGCGAGGTTCTAACCGCTACCTCCCGTTTGGAAGGCGACGGCCTTACGCACTACGCCATCGACGCTTGTCACGGACAGACGACTGACACGAACTATACAAATCATAGAACAGTTCAATACAAATAAACCTTCATTTAAAAAAATGAATGATAGTTAAACTGTAAGCTTGTATGACCTTTTTTTAATGACTTTTTATCTTTATCGCTGATCTTATGGCGTGTGAAGCTTTTAACTTTACAAACCCGTTTGGTTTGTATAGTTAAAAACTTTACATAGGCCGTTTTATTACCTACTAATAATTTGGAACGAAATCAAGAAAGTGGTTCCACAGATCACAAAGAAGTACTCTTTTCTGACCTCTTTTCTGCTTCTCCTTAGTGAGTCAAGTTTTTACCACAACTTCATAGGAGTGTCCATGTCGTGGCCAGATCATTAAATTGCTCGTTAAAAAATTAACGATATGGACAGCTACGTTTGGCTACTTCATGATATGGCCAAAAATTTGGTGATCATATCGTAAAATAATTACATTATTCACTGTAAGAGGCGCTGATATCCTCATTATGGCGGCAGACAAATATTTCGATAAATGATATCTGTAGGTTAGGTTAGGTTAGATCAATCGGGGAATGGCTAAAGCCGATCCCGATTGTGTCCCTACGGAGGTAGAAGTATCTGGAGGGGTTTTAGCCAGGTATGGGGATTTTACCCGAGTCCGGCATATCCTGAGTTGACCTCGTCAGTCGGCCCCTTGTCGAATCCGTAAGAAGGATTTCCCCCCCTTTAAAAAAAGGTTAGATATTGTGACCACATACAGCGGAGCGAGCGAAGCATCAAACTGCATGTTGCATGTTTGCTTTCACGCTGCAGGCTTGTTTCTGCTTATTTGATTTATATATCGCCTTAACGATATGGCCCAACGTAGATGAACATATCATTAAACGTTGACGTTTAAACGATATGGCCATTTCATGAAATGCTTGTATTTCATGAAATGGCCATGGCCGGCCACACTGTGAAATGTTCAATTTTACGATATGGCCAGGACATCCACATATCATGAGTCTTACGAATCGGTCTGTCAATGAAAAATATACAAATCCCTAACCTCACATTCAAATTCCTTAACTATCGTGAGATTCCTCATTATTTGCGGTCTGGATTCCACCTTCACTCTCCCGATCCCCGTCCTAAGCGTTCCTGTGTTATACCAAAATCACTTGATATTCCTAATTATCAATTAAAGCTCGCGTCCGCGCTGCTCTACTATCAAATTGTCGTCGGTTTAAATCCGTGAAAGTGCTTGTGCACAACTTTGTTCAAGAAAAGGATAAAAGCTCATCTGCTCTCACTCAAAGTGTTAGGGCGTTTAAATTTAGGAGTCCCCTAAATGACTACGGATGATAAGTTTTCCACCATTTTGGAGCATTGCAACGGCTGGCCCGGGTGCGTGGGTAGTGGAGTCGCAGTGTGGACCTTATAGCGCGCCCATAAGGGCAGGGAGAACACCGGGGGGTTTTAGTGGGTAGGCCTGGCACCTTGCCGGGAGCGCCCCAAACACACCGTCTAGCCAACGGCGGGCACGATGCGGTCACGCATTTCCCACGAACAAAAATAGGATCGAACCACTGCCACGCAGATTTAAAGTCGACGATCTAACACATATACCAATCCTGAGGCCCAATTCTACTAATAAGTTACAGCCGAATAGACACTGAACCATTGCGGTCGACCAATCGGAGCGCTTATATTGCTATTCAACTGTTCGATGACGTGATAATGTGGCGTTCTGATTGGTCGATCGCAACGGTTCAGTTCCGATTCGGCTGTAACTTATTAGCAGAATTGGGTCTCTGACCCATATGAAGTTGTGAAATTAAAGATCTCATGTTCTTGTGTAATGCGACATACGATGCAATAGATGGACGAAAAAATTTAAGGCGATGTAAAAAAGTGTCACTTTAATATAGAGCTCTGGAGCAGAATGTAATTAATTTTATTAATTTCACTAGCTGTGCCCGAGAACTACGTTTCGCCATATATTTTTTCCCGTTTTTGCAACATTTTTCATTGATTCTCAGCTTCTATTAGTCGTTGCGTGATGGTATATAGCCTAAAGCCTTCTTCGATAAATGGACTATCCAAATCAAAAAGAATTTTTCAATTTGAATCAGTAGTTCTTGAGATTAGCGCGTTAAACAAAACAAACTCTTCAGCTTTATAATATTAATAAAAAAATAATATAGATATAGTATAGATTTGTCGTTATTTATAAAGTAGCACGCTAACTACGCGCTTTATCTAGCCATAACTTAATCATCTTAAATGATGAATTATTTAAGAGCAAGCCAGACAATATCGAACCTTTGCCCGTGGTCCAGTGAGTCCAACCCCTTAAAATGCTAACATCTGCCAGTTAATCATAGCACAGTTTGATATTTGCCGTAATCGCATAAAACTGAAACATGATTTTATTGCACTGCAAGACGTAAAAAAATGTTGAGGAACATACGTATATTTAGGTAGTCCGCTTGAGCCTTATTATCTCCGTTAACTGCTTGTTGTATTAAATTTGCATTCCTAAAGTAAAAAAAATATTAAGACTGCTTTTGGTATGTCGATTTTGCGGTCTAATGCTAAAATATATTGAGCCGGTTTGTTTCGGTTTTAAGTTTTTTATTTCTTTCTTTAAATAACTGAGGTTATTAAATCGCGGGCTCATCGTGGATTTAAATTATTATTTTTTATAATTCCACAATGGCCGGAGAGTGCTAAGGATCGTGATCTGTGGAGTGGATTAAGGGAGACCTTTGCCCAGCAGTGGGACAATATAGGTTTATTAAAAAAAAACTGAATGTCTAGTGTTTCGACGTTTGTTATTCTCATACAAAAGCGGCCAAGCAAATTTGAAATAAAGATTTTAAAGTACATTTGTTCAAAAAACATTTCTTTTCATAAGGACTTAAAGGACCAAATTGCTGGAGTGTAACCACGTAATACTAAATCCCATCAAAAACTTAAGAGGATTGTGAAGCTGTAAATTTTCATACGAAAAGTCCAATTATCATAATTTTTGGAAATGTTGTAGATATAATGAAGATCTAGGTTTGCACGTTTTGGTTTTGAAGTAATATTGCTCAGAATATAAATTATAAGCATCTAAATATCCATATTTTAGACTTAAAACTACCTCGAGCATTATTATCTTTTTTGACTAAATTATACCGAATTAAAAAAAAAGCAAAACGTACAAACATAGATTAAGGTAAACTGAATCTAATGAGACTAAAAGTGTCTAATTTCGTAAAGGTTTAGGGGGGTAAAACAGTTATCGCCCGAAACAATATTTCAATAAGAAATGTAGGCACTTCCCTCGGACTTTCAACTCTAAGCGGTGTGCAACAAACTGCATTTTTGAAAGTGCACGCACACTCGACCCATGAATTCGCACTTCACAGTCCTCTTAAATGTGAAATGAAAGCAAAGTTCATACATAATAGAATATGCGTTGTTGTTGCCTTCGCCGACAAAACAATTGATATCTATTTGGATGCCAAGTTCAGACTAATAAATACAGACAATTGTTTACACAATGCATTTTTTCACCTGGGATGTAAAATTCAAGTTTAGGATTTGAATTGGCTAGTTTTTATCAATAAACAAAATTTCAGAAATTGTTTTGTCGGCGAAGGCAACAACAACTCATATTGTATATATGAACTTGGCTTTCATTTCACATATAAGTTTTTGATGGGATATCATAACTTTTTGTACAGAAATAATTAGTTTTCATCAGACAATCGCACAGCATCAGGGCGCTCACGCTTATGAGAGCAGCTGTCTTTTTTATTACTTTGTTAATATTAAATATCAATATTTTCAGATTTTTTCCTTTATACGCCTAATTGTCTACCTTGATGCCAAATCTGAAGTTTCAAGGTCATCTAGAAGTGGGTTAGGTTCTTCATTGCCTAGTTAGTGATTCAGTCATTAAAGTGCCGGTATAACTGTTTGAGATATATTAATGAAATTTTGGATTATATAAGTATAAGCTTTTGTATTAGGATAAGCTAAGGAGCTTTAATAAATGTGCCAAATTTCATGTATATAATTTAAATAGGTTTCGAGTTGTGAAGGGGTCAAGAGTAGCTCGAAAAGGTTCGTGAAATATAATTAGTTCATTGATGTTAATTCTCAATAATTTTCAGTATTCATATTTTTTTCTTGATATACGCGTGATAATCTACATTGATGCCAAATATCAAGTTTCTAGGTGGTCTGAAAGTGGGTTAGGTTTTTGATCTATAAGTCAGTGAGTCAGTCATAAAAATGCCGTTTGAGCTAACTGTTTGAGCTACATGTATGAAATTTCGGATTCTAGATAAGCTAAGGGGCTTTAATAAATGTACCTAATTTCATGTATGTGGGTTAAATAGGTTTCGAGTTGTGACAGGGTCAAAAGGTCACAAGTGGTTCGAGTGTTTTATTACACATGGCTGCTACTACTAGTATTATGAGTAATCTAATCTGTGGTTGCTACGCCGCCAGTTCCTTTTTCTTTGAACTTGGCTGGACACGCCGCCGCATGTCTAGATACTAAAATAAATAAAGATCTCCTTATTGCACAAATAACACATAACGAGGAAAAAAACCTAAAAAAGAAGATATGAACAATCAATCTCTTCCAGACAATCTTAAAATACTTTGATGAAATTAGTGAAGGTTCTGTATTCGACTATATCTATTTTTTTATGTATGTTCGCCGTTTACCCCGCTATTTATGGGCCGATTTTCATAATTCTTTTTGTAATCGAAAGAGTACAGGTTCTCCTGGGGTGATCCTATTGTCACCAAGTCCTAAAGATGGGATACTAGGAAAATCGAGGAAAGCCCTTAAATTTTTAAAGACACGTTCGACGTGTTTTATATTTTTCTGAAGATATTTAGGTATTTGCATCTAGGAATCATCATATCAAGTTTGATACTGAGCTTATGGTGGAGAGTTTCTAATCCATTAAAAACTTTCCAATATCCGCTAGGTAATAGTTCTTTCAATATAATGGGAACATTTTGACACATATTAGTTCTTTTCTTTCAAGTGATTCGGTGAGTTGATAGTGGAAAGTGTAACTCCTTAACAATTAGAATGCTATGATTCCGAGAATGATTCTTTTAATACTCTATTTCAAGTTATTACTTTTACATTAAATTTACTAAGAAAATTAAAGTTGCATGGATTTTGTATTATTCTTATTTATTTATTCTTTATGTACAAAAGAAGTACAAAGGCGGACTTAATGCCTTAGGCATTCTCTACCAGTCTACCTTAGGGTGGTTGAGAGACTATCGAGGTAGATGCACACGTAACAGACATTTCTGAACGACATAAATTATAGAATAGGTATGAAATAAATATTTATTAGTGAACCTAACTTATGAACCTTATTACATACATATACTATACTATATATATAAACAAATATATACATATATACATTAATATATACCAATGAATCAGTAAGTAGGACACATTTACACAAATCTGCATTTTATAACCTTTTTATTTTATTCTTATATATTTTATTACCTTTGGGAAGTCGGTTTTTATTTTCAGCGATTTTTTTTTGATATCATAATATTTTATTGCAATTTAGATGCAAAAAAATAAAAATTCAAACATTAGCTTTTCATTGGAATTATTGCCATTTTTTCGGGCTTCGACTAATTAAAAAAAATAATTAGCGAACTAATCAAGACGTTCTCGAATTTCAAGCTCAGCAACACAAAATAATAAATCGCCAACTTGTCTTATATTAAAAAGTGGTGGTATCTTGTCGTAATCTAATAAAATATTATAATTTAAGTAAACATTAACTTAGGCTAATAAGCAATGATAAAGTGCATCTTGTATGATTGCGGAAGCTAGCATTGGAGACTTCTATGGGATAATACGTAGCATAGTCGCATTGCTGATGCGCTGAGTCCGCTGCGGCACCAACAGTTTCCTCTGAGTGCGATCGGAGACCGTTCCTAAGGTCAAATATTGAGACACTGGGCCCACGTCACTGGTGATCTTTGTCTTCTAAAAATAAGTGATAGGTTAAGATGTCACACTTACAATTTTTTTTTTGTAATTTTTTTACTGGCACTTGTATGGACTGAGTTATATAAATTACTAGCTGTGTCCGCGAACTACGTTTCTCCATAATATAAAATATAGTTTACGACCTATTCTCAGACCTACTGAATATACACAAAAAAAATTATAAAGATCGGTTAAGCCTTTTCGGAGGAGTGCGGTAACAAACACTGTGACACGAGAATTTTATATATAAGAAGATTATGCTATTACTAGCTCTGCCCGCGAACTTCGTTTCGTTTAAATAAAGCTCGACACTCAAAAATTTTTGGAGAGGGCCACCGTTATCACCTAGGGGTATAGAAAATAGCCTACGACCAATTCTCAGACCTACCAAATATACACAAAAAATATATAAAAATTGGTCAAGCCCTTTCGGAGGAGTTCAATAACAAACACTGTGCTGTGACACGCGATTTTTATATATTAGATTAATAATGCTGCCGAGAGATGTAAGAGGCAAATGCATTACACTCTTACAACTATGTCAATCAAATTATTTTTAACACACAATAAGTTAAAAGCGTAGTTCACACACAATAACAATTAGGTATAAACTTTTAAAGGTAATTCTGATAAAGACTATGTAGACAAAGCCGGAACACGAGCTAGTCTGAAATAAAAGAGACGCATGGATCGCAAATAAGAAAATTAACCTCGACATTGTAAGCACCATTTGTCTCGTGATAGTAATGTTCTGTGATAGCGTATGTGTAAGCAATTTAATTACGGTCTCGCTTGATACAATTCTAGTATTTATTTGTTTGAGATACCTAACTAAACAGTTGCCGGATCTCCCCGACTTTGGACCGGTTGGTAAGCCAGGAATGAATCAGAAGTCAGGTTTGGCAGGGCCGGATTTAAAGGTCTGGAGGCCTCGGGGCAACAAAGGAGTGGAGGCCCCTTGGCCCCAAATTATTTTACTGATTGCCTGTTTGGAGTGAACTAATATAGATTGATGATTTCTGTTAATATTTAATGTAATCATGTTTGTACAAAGAACTGTAGGTAAAGGTAAAACGCGAAGAAAAAAATGAAAGGAAAAGTTGTTTACCAGTGTTTACTAGTCTGAATTTAATTTTTTTTTTCCAAAGTCTCCATTGTGGGGGCCCCTCTTTTGTGGAGGCCCCGGGGCTGTAGCTCCGCTTGCCCTCCCCTAAATCCGGCGATGGGTTTGAGTAAGTAGATATTTTTGTCAACATGACAAAATCTTGAACCAACATATCATATGAATTAACGTTGCAATTTTTTGATTAGGAAAAACAAAGACAGAAAACGTGTCCAATGTTTTCTTACAAACCATACGATGGATATTAAAACAAAATTTTGTCAATATCCCAATTAGTATAGGACCAATACATTAATTCATAATTTATTTTAATCTAAACTGTAGCGAGAGAACCTGGGTCTTTCTTATAGAGATTTGCGGACAATACCTACATTGCAATAGTCACGTAGGCGTTTTGATATATTAAGTATATTTACCACAGCTCATATTTGTCCCCACTGAGGAGCTCGAGCCTACCCTAAGTTAGGGTGTTTAGACCTCAATCAACAAAGCTGAACTTCCTCGCAGATGTATTCAGGTTACCTCACGGTGATTTTCTTCACCGTAAAAGCTTTAGACAAATATAGGCACATATGAAATTCGTAAAATGAAAAACAAATTGGTCATGGCAGGATCGAACCCCGAACCTTCCGATTAGAAGGCCAGTGAAGAGTCCACAGCACCACCGATGCTCGACAGGTATTTTCAATATTTTCAAGCTCAAATTATATTTACGTCGTCTCATTTTATTTGTCTCCACGAAGAAATTGCTTTAGGCATTTAGTCCATCTTTATACAAAATTATGTACAAAAAGAATAAATAAATAGGTACATAAACTGACGAGATTTCTAAACTAATATAACTGTCTGTATGATAACGTTAGTATAACAAAGATGGACGATAGTCGGGTTGGTCACGTACTGCCTAACTATAAACTCGCGCTGTTAGACACATCCTTTTAAGATAGTAGCTATGATATCCATAAAAGAAGTACATTGTAACTGGATTAGCAAGATAAATACGTACAATTATTGTTTAAGAGCTTCAGAAAATAGGAAAGACCTCTATCTTCTCGGACAGGACAAACAACACATGTACATATATCACAAAAAGATTATTTAGCTTATAGCTTTTTTAGATAGCATCTAGTCGCTACCATTAGTAATTAAGTTTGCACTTACAATGTTTTTAATTTTATTTTGAAGTCGGTTTTTGATTAGAGTATACTGGGTGCTGCTCCCCACATCTACAAATGTTTAATTTCCATTATTCTATTAATTAATTAATAAAATTATTTTATAAATTAATAAAATTAATTAATAAAATAATGGAAATTAAACATTTGTAGATGAGGGGAGCCCTGTTCTGAAAGCTGAAAAAAAGCAATCACGCTTGTTTTTTCCAAAAGATAGGACAGAGGGTGAGTACACCCCCAGCCACTAACAGGGCTTCTAATTAAAACTACTGAATAAATGTCTCACCGACCCGGAGAGGAGATCAAACTTGGTACCTCGTGATTAGCATTTGATAGTAGGATCCCTGTATATGAATGAATTAAGCAAACGTTCGTTTTGAATATTGGTACGTACGGGGTATTTTCTAAGTACATACATTACTTTTATAAACAACTAGAAGAAATATTGCCTTAAGGTTGAGTAAACATAACGCAAAGTGAAATTAAAGCATCAAAGCTTAACACGTCGGGACAACCTCGCAATAGATAGCCCTGGTGGTGTTACCGCTTAAATTTCTTAATAAGTATCAATTTGACATTTTCAATACGAAATACATAAAAAAGAATTAAACATACGTAGTAGTTTTTTTTATATAAAACCGAATTTTGGTGAATACAATGAAATATTTTGAAATTCTGCTTATTATAATTTGAAATTCAGCTCACCTGTCAACGAAAAAGCCGCTGCATTGCGAGGAGAGCATAATATTATCGACAATCCTACAATTGCCGCTAATTTAAACATTTTTATTTATCGTTGAACACTCACACTGTTAAAAACTTTTTTAATTTTACTATTATTGTTAATAACTTAACACAGTCTCAGTCATGTTATAATTTGTTACTTAATTAAAAGTTTATTTCTTTATTATTTACTATATTATGTGACGCCAACGGCACCTCACGACCGTCTTCGTAAGATTACTATGTGGACTGTGGCTTAGAAACATTAGGACGCTGACTTATCACATTTGCATCGGCAGGTTTGGGCTCGCTCCGAAGACTTGACTGTGACGTCTATAGCGGCAACTCTCGTCAACTAATTCGACAAGCTGACGTTTTCGTGGGCCCTTAGTGACATCCAATTTCCTATTTATACTAATAATAAAAAGCTGAAGAGTTTGTAATAATAAACTGCTGGTCCGAATTGAAAAAATATTTTTGTGTTAACTTGTCCATTTATCGAGGAAGGCTTTAGGCTATGTAATATTACGCTACTACCAATAGGAGAGGAGAATCAATGAAAAATGTTGCTAACACGGGTAAAATATAAAGGATAATATAACTAAGAACGCGTTGAAGTCTTTTGAGGCGAAACGTATAGTTCGCGTAGTTTAACATATTTTCCTTTGCCCTAAGGACGCCTCACAGATATCACTATTTTTTATAGCAATAAGGCCGCCTTTTTGTGTATACTGTGTAATTTTTAAGTATCTTTGCGAAATAAAGTTCGTTAAAATATGATAGTAGAATACTCAATGTTCGGTTCATCTCAAATTATTTTTTACTCATACGTGTCACCGTTTACTTTCCTTTCGTGGATGTCGTAAGAGCCGACTAACGGACGACTAGCTTGCCACAATTACACCTCTGCGGAAAGATGGAAAACTGGAAAGAAAACCTATCGTCAGTGCACAAAGAAAATTATCCCTAACTCCTAAAAAACCTCATTGTTAAGGAGTTAAGCTTTGCACTATCAGCTCATCTGAATCACATGATAGAAAACAACTACGCGTCAATACGTTCCCAAGAACTATCCGGGCCTAACTCCTAAGACATAAAAAACATTCCATTATGCTCAGCAACATGAGATGATGACTAGACGCATATAGGTACTTGATTATCTTCAGAAAAAACTTGTAAAATTATAGGGTTCTCTCGATTTTCCTGGTATCCTCTCATTAGATCTTGATTGAGTGAAAATGGAACTACTATAGGAGTAGGTATACTCTTTCAGTTACAAACAGATTTTTAAAAATCGTCCCGCAAATGGCGGCGTAATCGGTGAACATAATAAAAAAATGGATACAGTCGAACAAAACCCCCTCCTTTTTCGAAGTAGCTTAAAAATTAATCCCTATTTCCCTATACGTCGTAAGTAACTTGAGGAAGACTACCGATTTCATTTAAATTTGTTTAAGTTTTCAATACTTTGTAGAAGTTTCTTACGGAATGAAATAATAAGAAAATTGGAAAATTAAAGAAATCTAAACGACTAAACTTCGCCAGTTTGAAAGTTCGTTTGGGGTCTAAACCAACTACTTACAGAGTTTAACTTTATTAAGGCGAAACGTAGCTCGCGGGCACAGCTAGTCACTTATAACAATACTTTAAATACTGTTCATGTTCAAAATTAACTATTACATAAATGCGGAAGTTCGAAAATATTTGTTATGGTTTCGATTTTGATAAAAGTCATTTTTACCGATTTTTTTTTAATGTATGATCACGCATAACTTTTTACAGAGAACTCCGATTTTGATGATTCTTTTTTTATTGGAAAGGATATACCCATTTAAATTTGAAAAAAAAACCATACCCTAAGGGTAGGAAAACAGGAAATTATTGTTGATTTACTCACTAATTGTGATCAATGACCACGCATTACTTTTTACGGGGGATTACTCTCTGTCACACCAGTGTGACACAGAAGAATTTTTGTCCTGACAGTCACACCAGTGTGACAGAGAAGAATTTTATTCCTCACTGTCACACTATCATATTTTGACGACAAGGACAAGTATTGTTAACTTATTCAACCCCTTTGGACCCGTTAGATCCTATTATCGTTAGTTCCAGTCAGTTCAACACGTGGGTTTCGCTAAGCGTCCACTAACCGGAATGTCCACCTTCTTTAAACGTTCACGTCTCTGGATCCTTCACTTAGGTGGACCCCGTTAAAAATTCTATAAAAATTGTGTGATCATGACACACAGAGAGAGAATCAGTACCACAGTCGTCATGTACCTACTTGTAGGGGTAATAGATATGCAATTCTTTCAGGAACCACTAGGTATAGCCACTTACCATTAGGTGGGTATCCTGCTTAGTAACTCAACAGAAAGTGAAACTCAGCCGCTCCTACTCAAAGGTAGTTTCTCAAATTTGATGGTTCCAAGATATTCCGGATTTCCATACACGGTCATTTCAAGCAAATGCTTTTACGAGAGAAATCATCAGAAGGTTTTAACTTTACCTTGCAAAACATCTTATGGTATTACGGGAGCACTTTACATTTCTGGGAGAATTATCTACCCCAAGAAAACATTTAGAAATGAATAAGGAAATGCGTCTTTTATACAACTACAGCTACAGTTTTTATGAAGATTTTTTCGGGAAGCGGCAATATCATACTTGCAGGCGAACGACTAGCTAGAGTTTCAAATTTGCAAACAATGCAACAAAACAAAAGTAAAAAGTGAATTCAAAAACACTGAAAAGTTAAAAATAATGGACCCGGCACCCGCACGGTGAATCCATGGAATGCTAAGTTATCGTCTCTCAAAATAGGTACAGACAATATCACATTTCTATATTGAAGTCAGTGCCAAATTTTGACTTTCTAGGAGATCATCGTATCGTATCGATAGTTGAAGTATTAGACAAAGTGTCAATACGTGCCTGTTGTATTTAAAAAACCTTAAAGAAGAACTCTTTAAAGTTAAGGATCCTTCCATCATCATCGCGGTTCAGACGTAAATACTTGAATAGCCTAGGAAGAAAAATGAAACAAGCTGGACATACCTATAAAATTTATGGGTTTCCCTTGATTTTCCTAAGATCCTATCATCAGATCCTGACTTTGGTGACAATTGGACCACCCCAGGAGTATACTCTATCGAATACAGAATTGGCGGCGTAATCGCGTAGCATACACACAAAATAATAAACATACGCATCGATTTGTTAACATCCTCCTTTTTTCAAGTCAGTTAAAAATATGGAAAAATCTTTATAAATAAAATCGGCGAAAATTTAATAATAATTATTCTTTTATAATAAAAATAAGTTGGAGTGTCTGAGGGAACGAACTCGTCTGGACTACGTTAAATAGTATACTTACGTTAAGACTTAATAATATTTTCCGTTTTGTTTGAGTAATATATAATGATTTGTTTGTACTATTATTTTTGTTTAACCATACAAGTAAATAGTGTGACTCTTAGTCTTAATAATTCTATTAGTTACTGCCTGTCACACCAGGCTAAGCCAGGTAGTGTGACTGTCAGGAAAAAAATTCTCCTGTGTCACACTGGTGTAACAAAATGGTGTGACAGACAGCAACCCCCCCTTTTTACAGAGTGATCCGATTTTGATGATTCTTTTTTTATTGGAAAGGGTCTTCAAATTTTTCAGGGTTTTCAAATTTATATGGGACCACCCCGAGGGTGGTCCCATATAAATTTGAAAAAACAATTTCAACCCTAAAGGTACAAAAACGGGGGATGATTGATGATTCACTCACTGATTCATGATCTCCTAGAAAGTGTTAAAATTTGTCACCGACTTCAATATAGAAGTGTGATGTTGTCTGTACCTATTCTTATATTATTTTAAACTTTTCAGTGTTTTTTAAGTCTGTTTTTATTTTTTGTAAAATATTTTTTATTTTTAACTTTTTAGTGAATGAAATCTTCTTAATGAAGGGTTACATTAGCTTTTCCCTCGATTTTCTTGGGATCCCATCATCAGATCCTGACTTTATCCTAAAAACACGCATCGAATGGAGAAAATACTCCTTTTTAACAGACTTCAAAAAGGGAGGTTTTCAATTCGATGCGTATGTTTTTTTTGTTTGTGTATGTTACGCGATAACGCCGCCAATTGTGGACCGATTTTCAAAATTCTTTTTGTATTCGATAGAGTATACTACAAGGGTGGTCCCATGGTGACCAAAGTCAGGATCTGATGATGCGATCCCATGAAAATCAGGGAAAAGCTAATTAAATACCAGCTGGTATTTAATTAGGATTTCTTTCACTAAATTTCTTTCACAGACAAGCCGCTGGATGCGGGAGGCGCAGGACCGATCTGTATGGTATGGAGATCCTTGGGGAAGGCCTATGTCCAACAGTGGGCGTCTCTTGGCTGATATGATATGATGAGGTAGAGATAACGTCACACTTCTATATTGAAGTCGGTGACAAATTTTAAGACTTTCTAGGAGACCATCGTTTGGCACCGACTTCAATATAGAAGTGTGATGTTGTCTGTACCTATTCTTATATTATTATTAACATTTCAGTGTTTTTGAAGTCGGTTTTCATTTTTTGTAAAATATTTTTTGAAGTCGGTTAAAAAACCGGCCAAGTGCAAGTCGGACTCACCCGCAAGTACTTAACATAATATAAAAGTTCTTGTAGTTCGTTGTAACTTTGATCGATGTTTTAAAAACTACTCACTAGATCTTGTTCAAACCAATTTTCGGTGGAAGTTTGCATGGTAATGTACATCATATATTTTTTTTAGTTTTATCATTCTCTTATTTTAGGAGTTACAGGGGGACACACATTTTACCACTTTGGAAGTGTCTCTCGCGCAAACTATTTAGTTTAAAAAAATTATATTAGAAACCTCAATATCATTTTTGAAGACCTATCCATAGATACCCCATACGTATGGGTTTGATTAAAAAAATATAGGGTTTCAGTTCTAAGTATGGGGAACCCCCAAAAATTATTGTTTTTTTTTCTATTTTTGTGTGAAAATCTTAATGCGGTTCACAGAATACATCTAGCAACTTACCAAGTTTCAACAGTAAAAAGTGGCTGTAACATACGGACGGACAGACAGACAGACAGATATGACGAATCCATAAGGGTTACGTTTTTTGCCATTTGACTACGGAACCCTAAAAATCAGTATTTCTTTGATATGACTGAAAAGGAATCTCTTGCGCGGGAAACTCGTCTTGCTTTACACGCACTCACCCTGACTCACTAACACAGATGCGATATCCGGACGCGCAAGGCAGGCGCGGGCACGCGTTACATTGGGTAGTATTTATTGTCTCGTTGTTTTTTTAAGCCTAAAAATTAATTTCGTTTCACATGATTGATTTTTTGTTATATTGCTTTATCTAATGGTCTGAATGCGTAGACGCGGGCTTCGGTATGTCTTTTTACACCCTGTAAAAGAATAGGTACAGCCCCCTTTTTTTTCTTTTTTTTTAGTAGGGAAAATCCTTTTTACGGATTCGACAAGGGGCCGACGTACCTAGACAAGACGTTTTTCGATAATCGCTAACGCAATCGCTAGAAAGAAAATGAATGCGATTTGACATAAGCTGTCGCTTAGCTTTCAAGCGCAATTGTCAAATCTTATACATTGTCCATTTAGCGATTGCGTTAGCGATTATCGAAAGGCATCTAGTCTAGGGGGTCAGACAACATCACACTTCCCTATATTGAACATTTTAAGACTTTTAAGGTGGTCATCGTTTGGCACCTACTTCAATATACAAGTGTGATGTTGTCTGTACCTATTCTTATATTATTTTTAACTTTTCAGTGTTTTTGAAGTCGGTTTTTATTTTTTGTAAAATATTTTATAATATAGCATCGAGCGCTACGAAGTGAGTGTTTGAGTGGTCACCTAAATTTTGTAATCGCATTTGTGCCTTTTGCAGCCTCAAGCTGCAAAAGTAGCCAGATTCTTGTGGCCGACTTTAGTAGTATCCACACTCGACCACTGCCGCCGACTACTCCCCGTCCGCATCTTCAATTCCATAATGCTGCATGGTAGATGCATTTAGTTTTAGATACGGATAACCTAGTAGCTAGGTCCAGGAGCAGCCAATTAACGACTACTGGCTGTGCTGTAGTTGGTAATGACAGAGCCACTGGTGGCTAAGTGGCCGCCACTTGGTGCTCAGTGTTCGCCCGTCCTAAAAGCTACCGTGAGAAATTTTCAGTTACACAATTAAAACGAGTAATGTCGTAGGCCACGGTCAACGCGACATATCGGCCTGAAATACAAGGACTGACGTTTAAAAGCAAGCAAATTGACTGTTTCTCTTGCTAGCACATTAAAATATTATTTCTAAATAGGTGGGTAGGTACTTGAACATTATTTTGTGCAGACACTTAATTAGTAAAGTAGAAACACGTCGACCTTCAGACGTCTGCTTGCTGAATGAAAAATTTGCAAAATTCATGCACAAAAAACTGTTTTGAAAATATTATCTAAGCTATTATAGTTATACTAACTAAAAATGTTAAATTTAGGCGTCATTTTTGAGAACGTGTCTTTGATTTTTTCCTTGACTTACTGACTTAATGTCCTATAACCCCTAATAGGCAGGGCATAGGGCGTCCACAGTACTGTCAGTACTCCCCTATCGCGATCTATCCTGGGCTACGCTTTTTATCTCGAACCATGCCAACCCGATAGTCTTCAGCTTTGCTGCCACGGAGTGTCTCCATAATGTTCTTAAGGCGGTAACTTTTCCTCGTCCCCGGTGGAGTCAATTCTTGAACTTGCCTAGGGATGTGTGATTTGGAACCATTCTGAGGATGGATTGGACCATCTGAGGACACTTCCACTTTCGGCGCTTGATCTGATTATCGATCGGAGTTTCGTGACAAAGATCCCATGACTATCTTTTGAGATCATTTCGGGACAGACAATTTGGAACATCTGAGTTAAAACGCGGTTTATGAAGACTTGGGGACCTCTTTAACTTTTTACTACAAATTTTCATACATAGTTACTGATTTGCCCTTTCATGATTTTAAAGCGCATGTAAAAAAAGACTCTTATGAATAAAGGTTATTTATTATAAAGTCAACGATTATTTGAATGATGCTAATGCCTGTGTAGTGTTAAGTTGGAGACATAACTCATTATAAGGTAAAGGAATGCTGTTGTGTATAACTTTTTATGTTAACAAATATAGTTGTGTATGGTAACTACATAATTTATTTTTCATTACTCATACTCGAAAAATATGAGTGAAATTGCCTAAGGTGCGGGTTGAATGTAATACTTTTCAGCCCTAGGGAGAATCGCTTTCAACTGACAGCTGTCAAATTATAAAAAAAACTAGTTCTATTTTCATATTTCTATTGAACCAATCTCAGAACAATCACTACAGCTTTAGTTATTCTTCTGAGGAACCAATGTTCCAACTTTCTATACAGCCACTCAATTACAGCGCGGTGTAAAATTGAAATAAAATAAAGTCAAGTAGTATATTATTTAAATGACTATTATAATTTACTTTCAACTACTTCTTTAAAATAACATAGATTTGGGCAAAGTATTTACCATTTTTTAATGATGAAAATGAAAAATAATATCTGAATAGCTGGCCAGCCAGAAAAAAAAACAAAATAAGCGTAAAAGCGGTAATCCGATCTTCATTGTTTTTTCGAACTTTAGAGTTTTGTATACACTTTCGTATAGCAGAGATTTGTATTAACACAATGAGTTCATCTGATTCAGGAGAAGCGGCTAAAGTAGAAGTTGTTGATTTATTTAAATAAAATTCACCCATATTTTCTTTAGCTAATTTATGTTTTTATTTTTACTTTCCTTGTATTCGTAATGAAATTTGTTCTATTTGTTCTATTCATGCAAGTAGATGACTAGGAACAACAAGGCAACAACAAGGCAGCTTCTTCTGAGTGCCGTATGCATTCTTCAGTTTTCGCAGATAAGGCCATCGTGTTCCACCTTACAAAAGTACGGCCTGTAGATTGTTATCAGAATATCCTAGATCAGCGGTTCTCAAACTTTTTTGGTGACGGAACCCTTTTGGAAAGCGAAATACTTGACGGAACCCTACAATGAAAAGTGTATTCTTTATTAATAAGCATAATAAAAGTACGACCAGAAAGGGGTGTTTTGATTTTTTTTTAATTATTGCGGAACCCCTACAGGGGTATCGCGGAACCGCGGTTCCACGGAACACACTTAGAGTATGGCTGTCCTAGATCTTCGGTGGGACACCAATTTTATCCAGCCTGTACCAGATTTTGCGCCATCGGAAGGTGTGGAAAGCTTTTTCGAAATCAACGAAGGTAAGATCAATAAACCTTCGCCCAACCAATTCGCTCTCTGCTGTCTCCTTGAGGGAGATTACCTACTTTATTAAAGCACCAGCGCCGAGATTCCTCTACGATGCCGGAGACAGCTAGCATATTCTTATTCAAAGTAAAAGAATGTATAACATTCTTCATTCACTATTCAAAGTAAATGAATATGGATGAATTTTTGTCACTTCTTCACGCCTTATGGACGTTTTTTGATAAAACTAAGTATGTAGACAGTTTAAGACCCAGATTAACACATAGACGTCCTTTTATCCCGGAAATTCCCAATGGATCGGTTTCTAGTTCTACGCGGGTAAAGCTAGTGGATGGTTAATGCACAGCAAGGAAAATCAAACTTACAGCAACACCGTCTCTGGGACACAGGGAAAGAAGAATGCATAAGCAGCGATTAATTTCCAATTTCGGAAAACCCAAATATTAAAAGCTACAGGTTTTATATCAACCAAAAAAATTTTAATTAGTTTTTTAAAGTTTGTTAATGGGTATTTTTAGAGCATAACTTCTCAACTCTCTGAATCACCAAGTTCTACTACTGACAAATAATACCTATGGCATTAAGTCCGACTTCGTATACAAATACATACATACTCGTACAAATAGACACATCAATAATCGGGAAAAAATTTTGCTGTTATAAGAAGTAGCCTATGTTATCTTCTTATATATAAAAATGAAACGCTGTGTGTTTGTCTCGCAAAAACTCTGAAACGGCTCGACAGATTCTTACGCAATTTTCTGTGTATGTTTGAATAGGTCCAAAGAAGGTTTAAACGTAATTTAATGGGACCCAGTAGGTGGCGCTGTGATCGGGCAGGACAACGTCTGCCGGGCCCACTAGTACTTTATATAATTAGCTATCTATTAGTGAAAGTCCCGTCAAAATCGGTCCAGACGTTCCGGACATTAGCGGGAACAAACAGACAGACAGACAAAAAAATTTTAAATTGCGTTTTTGTTATTGGTTCCCGATATACATTCATACTCATTTAGTAAAAACTTGTTATTTTGACATTACAAACAGACACTTCAATTTTATTTATTTGTATAGATCTCTCACAGTCTAAAAAAATCTCTAACATTTTTTAAAATTTTCTTTTATACAAACCTTGTCCTGATAATAACGAACATAAAAAAAGATTAATTCAATTTGGTGCAGTCGTTCGGAAGTTTCCGTACCCGTACCCGTAGAGTAAAAACGGAACCCTATTACTAAGACCCCACTGTCCGTCTGTCTGTCCGTCCGTCTGTCACTCAGGCTGTATCTCTTGAACCGTGATAGCTTGATAGTTGTTCACAGATGATCAACAACGTGATTATGTTGCCGTTTTTTGCTCGACATTAATAACGGCAACAGGTAGACGCCTGAAATATTTACTGAATATATACGGTGTTTCAAAATAACCAATAAATAATCAATTCTTTATCGAAAACTTATTATTAAAATGTGTTTACACGTAATGTCATTCAACCCAAAATTTTCACGTAAATCATATTATCATCATCATGTCTATGATTTACATGAAAATTTTGGGTTGAATTACTTGCTTGAGAGGCTTCCCTGCCAGCGCCCTAGGCACCCCTCCAACACCGGACATATCGCTTCGATCGTCCGGTGACCGGCAGCCGGAGAGAGCAGAGCCTCTCTCTGCGCCTGGGTACGAACCCGCTCCACTTCCTCAGGAGCGGATCGGATCGACGCGTGCATCGACATCCCACGGCGTTTGGCCCGCAAGAACGCAGGCCGCAACGTGGCTGACCGTGAGATAGTATTCAGTGCAGCCTTGATCTTGACCGAGGTGTGGATTAACTGCTGTGATTATTTCTACAGAACCGTCATTAAAGACATCTGAATCATGTACAGACTATTCGCAGTAAATATAAAATATGGTTGTGTGTAATCCTCCTGAGATTCAGAATGTGTCGCCATTAGTGAAGCTTTAGCTCGCTGTTGTTTCCCTGCTAAGACATCACTCTAACTAAGCAATAAGAACTAGTTCGATTGATCGTACAATTAGTTGTAAAACAGCCAGTTTCGCTATAGCTAATGAATGCACTGTACAAAAATGCAATGAAGGAGCTATAAGGGATTCCAAATTACCATTGTACACTCAAATACAAAAGGATCAGACATAATCAATGTATGATCTTATTGTATTTGAGTGGCAGACTTTATTGACTTAACATTGAGGTAGAGTTGGTGGAGTATAGGTGTCAAAATTACAAAAATATGCACATATTTTTGTAATTTTGACCATATCTATCTATTTGTACCCGAGTGTACTATGGAACAGCTTAGGAGATTTTTACGAAGTTGGAATGCAATCACGGACCTAACTGCCGCCAATGAGTCCAGATCTTCGTGTATAGGTTTCTCCTCCTCCAGGCCTACCCACTGAACCAACTCCGGTGTTTATTTAATAACGAACAATGCTCTGGCGCTCCCCACCAAACCTCATTGGGCGTTTTTTATTGCTGTAACAGGCAAATGAGCAGACGGCTTGCCTGATGGTTTATCTTAAGATTGGTAAACGCCGCCCATGGACTTTGCCAATATCAGGGACATAGGCAAACCGCTGCCTACTCAGAGTGTAATTCTCTCCTCGTGGTGAGAGACGGTTCAAATCTCCCCTTCAGAAGGCCTTCCCCTGTAATGAACGTATTGTAAAGCTGACATCGTGAGGAATGCAGCTGCTGCTGCTATACAAATTCGGCAATTACATGTAATAAAGTCGGGAGCTACCCTCTTCTTAATAATCTCCAACTAGCCGCGATGTGAATCTATCACGACAGACTAAAATCAATAAATTTAAGTATTCTCATTAAACTCGTACCATGAGTCACACACCGTTATTTAGTTTCCTTATTGACAGAAATGAAAAGGGTGTTTTCCTCTTAGCCGAAAAATATATTGATAAAACACGTAATTTTATGGTAAATTTGCAAGCATCTTCAAGGTTGTTTCATTAATTATATTATTTGTAAAATTTTTCGTTTAGCATATGCATATATCTAGCTGCATAATAAATTGTAATGACCCATACGTGATACAACTACGGAGTGTGTGAGGAAAACGCAAAATAGAATTTTTAAGTAGGTGCATTAGACAAAATCCTGTCTGAAATAACAGAATGTTACATAACCGATTATAATAAAGGAACTATTAAAGTAGCTGTATTATTATAATTAAGTAGCTGTTGTGGTCGACTCTTTTTTCGAGCGATAACTAATTTAGGTATAAATATAATGTTAATTTCCATCGCACGTAAGATATGGCAAAATATCAGCGACACTCCATATAATTGGTGTCTAATGCTGAGCCAAACGGCCAAACATTGAATTGATTCAAAACTTTGATTCTTATCACTAAGAAAAGTAATAAACTCCTAGGCTTTGTTATTAGATCAACTAAAGACTTCAAAAAGCCGAGTAGCTTCCTTAATTTTTTTTAGTCTAGTGCGGAGTGTATTGGAATATTGCTGCCCTATTTGGTCCCCTCATTATAAGATCCACATTGACAGGATAGAGAGGATACAAAAGCGATGTATGTGGTACGTCAGCCGGAAGTATTTGTTTGGTCGGTTGCTAAATAGCTACAGTGACAGGTTGGTCAGATTTAATGTAATACCCCTATCTGTCCGTCGTGAGAGATACGATCTGCTTTGCCTTCACAAAATTCTACATGCATCAATTGACTCTCCAGCACTATTGTCATCGTTGAACGTGTTAACTCAATATAGAACGCGGTTCCCGTAACACGTTTGCTGTCCGGGTATACCAGAATAACACTTCTTATTATAACCCGCTTGTAAGAATGTGCAGATCCTTTAATGTGCTGGCGCGGAGTAACACTGACTTAGATATATTCGTGGGGAGCTTCGCCCGGTACAAAAGGATGGTCACTGATCTCATGAAGGGCAAGTAACTCACATTGTTTAGAATTAGAATTAGATTTAGATTCAGGTTTAGTTTAACTTTACAAAATAATGTGAATGTAATATGTAATAGTCATTTTAATTTAAGTTCTTTTTTTTATACTGCACCACGTCTAGTGTTAGGATAATTTAATTTAATTTAATTTAATGACTGCAAACATGTCATCGCAACATTATTGTCATGCTGTGTACATTGATCTAGGATTACGGTCTAGCCTAGTTATAAAGTACAGTATATTTAGTCAATTATGATTGTAATCTGTCAATGTGCCTATACTAAATAAATAAATAAATAAACTATATACACTCTTTTTTACCTCATAACTCAAAACCGATTTCGAAAATTCTTTTCTTGTTTTTAAAACCCTTGAATGGCCGAGATACTCGCGGCCTTCATCTCGTTGTAAAAAAACTTTCCAGTCTTTGTATCTATACCACCTCGTCGTAAAAAAACATTCTAGTCATTGTATTTATGTAATAATAAAAATAGATCGATGTGGAGAGCTCATGCAGCGAGCGAACCGATTCAATTTATTCGTATATCAGATTTCCTACTTGTTAGATGAAAGAAAGAAGAAGAAAGTGCTCATTGAGAAACGAAGAAAGTGCTCATTGAGAGAAAAATTGGGATTGGAATTAGGGAAAAACTTAGAGAATGTATGAAAGAATAATTATCAAGGTGTTATAGAGAATGTATAAAAGAACAATTATCAAGGTGGCGATACTGTGCTGAAGCTGATAATGTGTGAATCAGCCTTAACTCTTCGAGTACTATAACTCTCATCCTATCATTACATACCAACCACGCTAGCCAATAACCTATAACTTCTGGTCTTCTCTGCCACTAGTGCTAGTACACATTCCTTCCTAACCTTAGCCATTCTGCTTACGCCACGCATCCATCTAAACTCGTGTTTTATTTCTCGTTTCTTTGTCGCCTTACATTCACATAAACTCAAGATCGATTAATGGCTTATTGCGACACAAATAGGGAATGCCGTTACGTAGGGCTGACAGTAATTAGAGCCCCTTGGTAATAATTACGGCGCTTGTGGCGGCCGGCGGTAGGTCGCCGCGGGTCACTGTCAAGTTCCTCAGCCATTTGCTATTCGCGGCACATCGCCTCGGTGGAGACGCCATTCAGGGTTTGTGACTGCATTGTTTAGGGGCAATTAGCACGTTAGCGATCCGCGTAGCGCGTAGAACTTGCTTGAGGCCAGGAGTTTATTGTTTAAGAAAAATCTATGGCTCGCATTTGATTTGATCATCATTGCGGCATCAATGCTCTGTTCCGACTGCTGACTGACTTATAAAGCAATAAAAGGTGCACTTTGACTATCAACATTAAAAAGATCGTGATAAATAATTTTGTTACACAATCAAAGGACTGGCCTTAAGCCTCAGATAATGTAATATTACATTCTTGATCTGGAGTGCTGTGTCTACCAGAAACCTGCACGATCATAGCCAAATCTTGAATTTGTCCCTTCAATTGCGCCTTTAGGCACCCCCATCTCAAAGTACTAAATTTTGGTTTCCATTTTCTCTTTGGTGAAATACTTATAACGATTTTGAAAAAGACACTTTTATGCGGAGAGGGAGACCAGAATACTGCTTGCACTAGGCGCTTGCAGGGCTGACTACAGCAAAGGCCTTTAAAAATTCAACCTTTAAGGGGGTAAAAAGGGATGTATCTTATCCCAAATTTAACACGAGTTAAACTGCGGGCCAAAAACTAGTTGATAATGAAATAAGAAAAGCAGTTTTAAATTCCTATTAAATATCTCAATTGCTTCCTTCTGTTCCACCCTAAAAATGCTGGGTACGCCCGTGGTGAGAAAACCACATGCCAATTCAATACCTACACTAATTAGCTCATTGAAATTGAGGACAATATATAACAATTTACTAAATGTTTGTCCCCGCTAACGCGACAGCGAGCTGAGCTGAGCGCAAAAAATAAACAATACACAATTTAACGTCAATCACTAAATTAATTCATAAAGTTTTATTATTTTAGAGCTATTTAATGGTGTGGTGATTCTACGCAACGACGCGTCGTAAGATGTTTTGAATTATGACGGACGGCTACATGTTTTTGTGCTCATTTGGTTAACATACCTATTATTTCGCAAATAACATATTTCGTAAAATCTCAAATTTGCTTTTAAACGAAAACCAATTTTGTTAGTGGTGCCAGCTGGTTGTGCAAACCGGCCAATTGAGAGCTGTACTCGCGCTCCGAGGGTTCCGCACAAACTTTCTATATAAGTTCCTAACAGTGTATATCCCACCAAAAACATTCTGTAAAAAACTAGCCAAGTCTCGATGGAGCTGCTTGTTTATCTCTAAAAAGTAATGAAATCTAGACAAAGTCGTGCCAAGTCTAAGGTTCCTTTCTGCGATTTCTTTATTATTATATGTCTTGGTCGTTGACCGTTCTTTATACGTTAGTGGGTACAAGTCAACGGCCAAGTCACACAACATTAACTATAATAATAAAGAAATCGCAGAAAAGAACCTTAGACTTGGCACGACTTTGTCTAGATTTCATTACTTTTTAGAGATAAGCATGCAGCTCCATCGAGACTTGGCTAGTTTTTTACAGAATGTTTTTGGTGGGATTTCATTTCTTTTTGTAGAAACGTGAGCTTATTGATTTAATTTATTAGATTTTCATATTTGACACAGTTTTTTTCTTTTTAGGGGTAGTTTTTTTATTATTACAAATCTTTCTTTTCTTTTTTCTTTTCTTTATTGGAAGCGGCCCACCAAGTTGAATATTTTTTGTTAAGGCGGTATGTCAATATCTCTAATAGTTTGGTTGGGCTCTTGTGTTTTCTAATACTCAGGTATTACTCACCAGGTACTCCAGATCTGCGATTATCCTAGTTTTGATAAATTTCCCTTTATGTGGCCATTAAACCCTAACTCTGTACCAAATTTCAGCTCTCTGAGTTAATGGGAAGTACTAGTTCTATTTTGATGATCATGAGTGAGTGAGTGTCTGTCTGTCATAAATGCGAAACTTTGCTTTCGCTTAACTTCGGAACTAAATGACCTACAGACTTGAAATTTTGGATTTTAAGTATGTGATTATAGCTAACTGGATGACGAAAATTTCTGCGTTCTGGTCTTATCCAGAGGTTCTCAAATAGGGGCCTGAAAATGCGGCGAAATGGTTCCAGTAAAGGATGGTACGGCAGTGTTTGCTTCGCGCTCGACTTGGTGGGGGCACTGCAGTGCCCCCAGATATTTACGGTTTTCAAATTGTTCCTGAACATCCTTACATATTATAAAACAAAGTCCCCCGCCGCCGCGTCTGTCTGTCTGTCTGTTCGCGATAAACTCAAAAACTACTACACCGATTTTCAAGCAGATTTCACCACTCGATAGCGTGATTGTCGAGAAAGGTTTTAGTATATAATTTGTTAAGTTTTTTAAGCTATTGCATAGCTTTTATCGCGGGCTTTGAGCGCGGCGACCGAATCAAGAAATTCCGTAACGAAAAAACCTAATACCTCCCACTCCGACCGGCAGGCCTATTCGCTAACTATACAGGGTGGAAATAAAAAATGGGCCCTGGAACCTACCTACCTACCTTAAATCTTTAAATTAGCTCAATTTACTGAAAGGAAACATTCCTTTATTTTTGAAAAGAAACATAACTGGCTTCACAGAATTCTCAAAAAGCTTACCAGAACCGGGAATCGAACCAACTAAAAATTCAAAAAAATAACCCTTGCCATTTTATTTTACTAATCGATGCAGTCGATGATAAAGATAAATTTTCTCTAAGAAACATAGGGTCTTAGAAATAAAAAAAAACATTATGAAATCTAACATTTATTTTATTTTTACTCTCGAATACTCTCGATCCTTACGATAATCTTATTTTATTAGAATTGAAAGACACAAACTAATATGGAAGAAAAATATCACCTAGTAAGAGGCTAATAATTTAACTAATAATGCTATTAATTACATTTTCTACCTCAACTCTTAGGTAGGTGTTCTACAGTTTCATAAGATTTTTTGTAAATAACATTTTTTACATGGCCCCCTTAAAAATATCCAAGAGGCGTAAGATCTGCCCCCCTAGACAAGATGTCTTTCGATAATCGCTAACGCAATCGCTAAATGGACAATGTATGAGATTTGACAATTGCGCTCGAAAGCTAAGCGAGGGCTTATGTCAAATCCCATATATTTTCCTACTAGCGATTGCGTTAGCGATTATCGAAATGCATCTTGTCTAGGGGGGCTGGACTTCTTGCAGGCCATCGAATCGTCCCGTTAGTACCAATCCAGTCATTTGAGACATTGCACCGCGAATTCGAGTGACAAAATCAAATGGTTCTTCTGTAGGTTGTAACACAGAAGATGAAAGAAATTCACCCGGCAATCGAAGCGGTTCACCGTACAAAAGTTCGGCAGGTGATGCGTCCAGATCTTCCTTAACTGCAGAGCGAATGCCTAACAACACTAATGGAAGAGCACTGAGACACTCCTCACAACACATCAGCGCAGCCTTCAGTTGCCTGTGGAGTCGTTCGACCATCCCGTTGGCAGATGGATGGTAACTTGTAGTGCGTGACCTGTATGAACCGCAAAGTTTCATTAGCCGATCAAATAAAGCTGACTCAAACTGACGCCCCTGGTCAGTGGTGACGGTAACCGGGACGCCGAACCTAGCAATCCAGCCAATAGTAAGAGTTTCGGCGACTTCTTCTGCGGTTATAGACTTCATAGGCCACACCTCAGGCCAACGAGAAAACCGGTCAACCGCTGTAAGACAATACTGGAAACCATTACAATACGGTAGCGGTCCGATTATATCGACATGAATGTGCCGAAAACTAGCTGATGGTGACAAGAAATGTCCCAATGGTGCAGTCATATGACGCGTTACCTTAGAACGCTGACATTGAATACAATTGCGCGCCCACTTCGAACAATCTCTGCGAACGCCAGGCCAAACATAGCGTTCAGAAATAATTCGCGCAGTTGCTCGTGCACCAGGATGGCTAAGATTGTGAAGCCTTTTAAAGACTGCCTGGCGAAACTGAGGTGGTAAATAGGGTCTGGGCCTTCCAGTTGACGTATCGCACTGAACACAAATGTTGGTGCCTGGAATTGGGATAGAGGTTATATTTAAAGATGACTGCGTTTTAATTTGAAGGAGTTCTTCATCAGCGAGCTGTGCCTTGGAAAGGGACTCATAATCATCCTCCAACGACAGTGACTCAATACGCGACATAGTGTCAGCAACCACATTCTCAATACCTTTAATGTGCTGTAAATCAGTAGTAAATTGACTGATAAACGATAATTGATTTTGTTGTACTGGAGGGAGTTTCTCGCGCTTTTGGGTAAAAGCATAAAGTAAGGGCTTGTGGTCTGTATAGACTGACACATGTTCAGCCTCCAAAATGTGCCTAAAATGCTGCACACTCTCATAGACTGCGAGAAGTTCCCTATAGTAAGCAGGTAAAATACTCTGTTTACCAGTCAATTTCTTGCTGAAGAATGCAAGTGGTTACCACTCACTGCAGTTCAACTTTTGTTGAAGACAGGCGCCAACATGTGTGCTTGATGCATCGGTAAACAAGCCAAGAGGAGCACCAGGAACAGGATAAGCAAGCTGAGTAGCATCAGCTAGACTTTCCTTGCACTTCTGGAATGACAACTCAAGATCTGGAGTCCATGGTATAGGCTTGGCACCTTTGAGGTCCGCTTGTGCAAGAAACCCGATTAAAGGAGCTTGATACTCAGCGACTCTGGGTATGAAACGACGATAGAAGTTTAACATACCCAGAAAGCGGCGAAGACCTTGAGCTGTTTTTGACTGTGAAAATTTTTTGAGTGCTTCGATGCGCTCAGGTGGTGGCTTGACTCCAGCAAGAGATATGTGGTATCCAAGAAATGTTATCTCCTTGGCTCCAAATACATATTTGTTACAATTCAAAACAACTCCATAGTTTTGAAGACGTTGAAATAGCGTACGTAGATGTTCATGGCTGTAGCACACCTCCGCCGCGAAACCAACAAGGCGAAACCGCTATGCTAGTTCCGCAGCGAAACCAGGCCACACACGCTAAGTTCGCAATCAGTGAGTGAACCGCCAGGCGCCATTACGCCAGCGGCAAGCTAGTGAAATGTCGTCATCGCTCTGTGCCCCAAGCACGAACCACTATATTTATGGTTATGGTAATCGTATTATTTTGTATGAAAACTATAGCAGAGCCGCTACGGTCGCTTAATGGTATCGTAATGGTATAGTTTAATGTTAGGGAACTTACAAATGGCAACTTTTAGTTCTCATCGGCGCCGCGGGTGGCGCTGGCAGTCGAAAACTTAGTTTGCTGCTTGAGACATATTCTCTCTAATCTATGATTTCGTGATTCGAACGTTTGACGGTTAGGGCATTCAGTTTTGAAAAACATTGTAATTCGAAAAATAAAAGTGAACTGCTGTGACCATTTGTTTACGTTTAACATTCTTCACTTACGGAATCGTATCAAATATGTTTAGGCAGAGAGAGGAGCCGGGGTGGTGAAGGTGAATGTTAATGCATTGTAAAGTAGCTACTTAAACCTGCACCTGGGTCATAAGCCCCAGGCACCGCTCTTGGCTCTCTTCTCTGCAATGCGATGCACCCGGCACCCGTATGGTGAATGCATGGAATGCTAAGTTATCGTCTCTCCTTGGGATTAATCTAACATTAACGAGAGCTAAAGTATGAGAATCGTCAGCACGAACTCACTTTTGACATATCGTATCGTTTTATTCGACAGCTAATTATCGTAATATCTCTCACCGACTATTTTACAGTGAGAGAACTATCGTTAGGTACGTTACGAGCTCACGATAGCCTTACGATAACTGTCCATTTAATATCTCAATCGTTATGTGATAGTAAGTAAATAAACTATGATTCGTGCTAGGGATGCAGGTCTTTAATTTTAAAAAGACGAAGAATTTGGGCATACAAAATAAAACAAAAGATAAAAAGTTAAGAGAAAACAGATTATGCATAGAACTTATGTCACATGAAGACCGCTTTTATGATTATTTTCAGATGACCCCGCAAAACTTCTAAGATTGCATAATCTTTTAAAGACACATATTAAAAAACAAAACATAAGATTTTAAAAAGTTAGAAACGAAAAGATACGGGATAAAATTGAGTACTTAACAGAAAATACTAACTAAAATGACGTATTCTGACGTAAATTTTAATTATAATACCTACATAATATATTGAATATTCTTAAACTATTACATAACTTCTTCATTTAATTCCCGTCCAAGCTGCCTCCAAAGGCTTGTATTTTTTTATACTCAGGATGACCTAAAAATAAATCATAGGTCTATTACGGACCTCTTCAATTAATTCCTCTGTGAATTTTAATGAATTTGACACCATTTTTATAAAAATATTACAGGTTTCGCCTACAATATCTGTCGACTTCGACAGATCGCGCACAAAACTAAAAGCGGAACAGACAATGTGGCGAATCGAACGCGGAGGTGTAGACGGCGTTGAAGCAGATCGGGCGGATCCGCGCACGACAGAGATAGCGCCATAGTTAAATATGCGTGTTAGAACAGCCTATACACGCCTGAGCTCGAGCTCCATACAAACGACAACGCGGGAGAATCGTTCAGCGGTTTCGCTACTACAGTTCCGCGGCGGAGGTGTGCTACCGGCGTCAGCATGCTGAATGTGATCGCGAGAGTAAACCAGAATGTCATCTACGTAAGGAAAACAAAAGTCTAACCCACGAGTGACCTCATCTATAAAACGCTGGAACGTCTGGCCAGCATTCCGTAAGCCGAAGGTCATATACGGAAATTCGTAAAGACCGAACGGCGTTATAATGGCTGTTTTACAGATATCTGGCTGATGGACAGGTATTTGCTGGTAAGCCTTAACCAGGTCGATTGTACTAAAAACGGTGGAACCTAACAAGTTGCAAGCGACATCACCAATGTGCCTAACTGGGTACCGATCTGGAATGGTCCGTGCATTTAAAGATCGATAGTCACCACATGGTCTCCACGTCAAGTCTTTCTTGGGAACAAGGTGCAATGGGGAGGACCATGCACTGCTAGATGGTCTCGCAGTACCGGCTTGGACCATAGCATCGAACTCTTGCTGAGCAATGCGCAGCTTTTGTGGCGCTAGTCGCCGAGGTCGACAAGACACAGGCGGGCCATCAGACGTGTTGATGTAATGCACGGTTTCATGCAACACTACCCGAGGTAAACCAGGCGGTCGAGTGATGTCGGGAAACTCCGATAAGATTTTCATGAATGAGGAGTTATCAGCACAATCGACGATCGTTTTCACACTGGGTTGGTCTGTAGGACCAACTACAGCGCTACGGGATAAACCGGTTGTCCCATCGACCAGCCGTCCATCAGCACAGTCGGGAAGGAGATGGTAATGTGCCAAAAAATCAGCACCGATGATAGGTACGCTCACATCCGCAATTATGAATTGCCACCTAAATTCGCGTCGCAGACCTTGATTAAGATTTAAACTGATGAAACCGTAGGTATTTATGGTCGACATTTGCAGCACGAAGACTGTAATCCGTTGGGCGAATGTGGTCATGAGGTGTCAATGAGGAATCGTCGTTTACTGTTAACCTCAGTAACGGTCCGGCCCCCGGTCCAAGTCCGGCCCCCGGTCCTCTAGGTGCTCGACGATGCGGGAAGCCAGGATTTTCTCCAGAAACTTCCCGGCCTCGTCGAGCAGCACCACCGGCCGATACCCAGTCGGGGAATCCGCGGGGCGGCTCTCCTTCCTTAACAGGCAGAGCCTGCCCGCTTTCCATCGACTGGAGAAGCGGCCCGAGGTGATGCTTAAATCTAGCACCGCCCGGAACCGCTCCTCGAGGTGCTCCAGGGCGAGGGCCAAAACCCTGGTACAGGGACACCGTCCGGTCCCGACGCCTTCTTTTCATACCATAAACCTATAGTTTCAATGATAAAAATTCCTGAATAACCTACATGTATTGTAAGATAATAAAAATAATTTAAACAATATTAACTTTGTAACCTTTTTCGGTGAGCATGAGAGAGAATTGTAAGCACCATCAGGTCGTGGGTTAATATTTTCTAAAATTTTTCAAAGGCCTACCTGGAGAAGTGTATGGACATATTTTTTTAAGGGCGCCTCCATACAAATACAAGCAGACTTCAGGGACTGGAAATGATTGAATAAAGCATACAGTTGAATTAGTTCATGCTATTTATTATTATAACATTTCATTACTTATAGGTAAAGGTACAAAGTCCATTCTGTTATGAGGGAGATACAATGCAGTGGGAGTTTTACTCCTCTCAGCACACTACCATCAAAATATAGATAAAAAAACACAGGCAGAACTATTTCAGCGAACCATCTTCTCTGCCCACTCGGTTAAGGTGCTGGTGACTGCTCCTTTCCTTGTGAATTATATTACTCAAGGGGATAATATATTGAAAATCAAGGCACGTTACCTATGTACGTCAGAGTGAGCTTCCCACGACAGACGCTTCACTTCAAAAAAAAAGATCCTGGATAAGTTTACACAGGCTCTTCCAGCATGCATCAGTCCCTCATTTGCATTATAATTTAAAGTAGAAAATGGTACGAAAGAGAATGACTAAGGCAAAAAAAAACCCTAAAACAAAATAACACAATGGTTAGAACATGGTCATGTAATGGCGGATCTACGCCATAGCAAAATTACACTGAAAACCACAACTTACCATGTTCTCCATGGGTTTTATAAAAGGAAATTAAGAGTTAAAGTAGTCCATCCCATGATGGGTTTGGATAAAAATATTAAGGTCAGCTCATATCGAGCGACTGCTCTTCCACGCTTCCAAACGGGAAAGGGCCAGATTTAATCGACCTCATCCTGACATTGACAATAGGCTAGATGACTAAAAATTTTTTTTTGCTTTAATAGAAGTTCATTCATATAATAAACTGATAAAAAAAATCGGTTTTCGAATAACTAAAAAAACAACCAAGATATAAGGTATTAAAGAATTTTCTCCGTCTCTTTCTAGCAAAACGGCAATTTACATGGAGTTTATATGGCCGTAATTATCTGTGGCCGTACTAAACAATGACGTCACGGTTCATGTCGGATCTCTCTGTCTAATCGCTTCCAAATTAACAACTTAAAATGCTTGTATCTAATGTGTTTCTAAGCCGATTTTAATTTTAATTTCACAGGGTTGTATCTTTTTCTATGGTATTTCAATATTTTATGACCGGACGTGAAAATTGCAAGAATGGCCAGACTAGGCAGGACTATTATTATTTCGTTTTGCTCCTGATTGCTCCTGATACTGATAAGTTCCCGGCCCCGCTGCGCCCCTAGTGCTCGATTCCAACACATACGTTCCTACATGCCCACAGAACACAGAACTGTGTTCTGTGTACATGCCAGTATCATCAAAAACGTCTGTTCAATTAAACAAAACATCGCGCTCATTTTTTTGGCAACGCACGGGCGTATTTGTGTTTAGTGTTTATCGGAGTCAAGCACACAAATTATATTACTGCAGATAGGAATCAACCCCTTTTTTTAATTAAGGCGGGAGAATCTCTTTACGATTCAACAAGGGGCTGAAAGCTGACAAAGCCGCCCCAAGGATATGCCATTGGACTCCGGTATACTTACTTAACTTAACTTCTACCTCCTCTAAGGGCACAATCGGGATCGGCGTTAGCCATTCCCCGAGTGCGCCCCCTGGAGAATAGGCCCGACGGTGAGCCGACGTATAGCGGACCCAAAGCGCCAGGTCTTACCTCTACGGAGGGGTCGACAAGTGCAATAATTCTACCTCCCAGACGGGCAGGCCAGGGGTAGAAAAGTGTCTCCTAACCGGTTGTTGGCGGGCCGGGCCATTTCATCCCCCGCTTGCTTAAGGAAGTTGGTGACTCGCGTCCAGGAACGCCTCCTCCTACCCAACCGCCTGCGCCGGCCGGGTACTCCGAAAGAGTGTGTCCGGCCGTGTCATCGGGAGCACCGCAATAGTGACACTGCGGCGTCTGCTCCTTCCGCAGCCTCCTTCTGCGAGATGACATCTTCGCAGAAGGAGGCGACAGCCCCCCATTCCGCTTCGCCGCGGAGCATGGCCACGACCATGCTCGACAACGAATGGTCTCCGCCTCCCAGCGCAGCGTTAAGTTCGCTGCGCTGGCATCGCCAAGCCGAGCACACCAACGAGTAGACCTCTACGGGGCGGTCGACAAGTATGCTAGAATTCGATCCCCCAGGCGGGGCAGCCCAGGGGTGAAAAGTGTCTCCCGAACGGTTGTCAACTTGTCGGGCCATTTTATCCCTGGTTTGCGTAGGGGATTTGGTTGCGCGCGTTCAGGAACGCTCGCCTCCTCCTCCCCAACCGCCTGCGCCGGAGCGGTGCGGCGAGAGGCAGGGCTGCGCCCCCCTATGTGCGAAGTGTGCGGCGTAGACAGGCGCCAAGACGCTAGGGGCGCCAGATGACGAAGCGAGCGCGAGAAAAAGATCCTCCACGACAAAAAATAGGCGCTTCATTGACTTTGCACACAGGCGCTGCCGGGGGTCGGCGCGGCGCGGATCACGTCCTTGCAGGAGGCGAGAAGGAATCAACCCCTACAACAGCCGTTTCGTAGTGACACAGCAGACTAAGGAGAGATACTGCGTAGTGAAATGTCATGCTAAGTAATGATAGTGGTGACAAAACTATCGACTTCTTAATATCGACATACTGAAAATTATCGATATAAAACTTGCATTTTGAATTTGAATTTTGAGCTGAATTAGACACATTAGAGTAAAGTTGAAATGACTACATTATTTGATAAATGTGACCGTAGTTCAAGTCTGGGTTTTCCTAAAGCTATAGCCGAACTAGATTTAAAGAGATATTTCCCAATGTAGTAGTCACTATAAAGATTTTTTAACAATGCCAGTGACTGTAGCTTCCTGCGAAAGATCATTCAAGTAAGCTCAAATTAATAAAAACTTACTTGCACTCGACAATTGGCCAAGAAAGGTTGACCGGCGGCCTAGCGATTTCGTCGTTTGAACGCGACATAGGACGCTACCTGTCGTATGAATAGGTTATCATATCAACGATTTCGCAACGAAGAAAACGCGAAAAGTAAATCTTTAAAAAAGTTTATGGGTTGCTTTAAACCTTTACTATCTGAACTTATTCATTTGTGGTCTCATTCATTTGCGTATTATGTAGTTGTGAATAATCTTTGCAAATATTTTCGAATAAACGTTTTTTCACCAATTCATACTTAAACGCAATTTATATTATGCTATGCTACCTTCCTTATTCAAAACTCTACCATACCAAGTACTTAAGATTAAATTAATTTACAGTTTACTGAAACTTTGCAGGGTATTTTATTATTTATAAAAGTATGAAGACCAAAATGGCCCAAAAATTAAATCTTAAGCATCAGGGTGGGCAACGCATTTGCACTAGTGAACTTGCGTTTGAGTTTTAGTGAGTGAGACACAGTGGGTAGTATAATAGGCGAAGGGTCCACTTAAATAGGGCGCAGTTGTAGAAGTTCGCACAGGGCGCAGAAAAGGCTATTTACGGCACTGTTTCAGAGATCTGTGTGGCCCGGCTCATGTGTGGTAATGTTACCCCAGCCGGACCACACAGATCTCCAAAACCAAACGACATAGCGAAAATCCGTTTGCTAATATAGATAGGCGGCAGTTTGTCAGAGTTTGTCGGACAAGTTTCAGAGTTTGTCGATCCACCATTTCAGAGCTCACCTGCAGCAAAGTAGCTGCAACTGAGCCTGGATCTCGAAAACAAAGCAACGTAGAGAAAAACTGTTTGCTGGAATAGTGAAGGGGTGGTTTGTCGGAGTTTGTCGAACAAGTTCCAGTTTGAGACATGCGCATTACCGAGATATGTGTGGCCCGGCTGGAAAAATGTTACCCCAGCCGGGCCACCTGGATCTCGAAAACGAAACGACCTAGTAAAAATCTGCTTACTGACAAAGATAGGTGGTAGTTTGTCGATACATTCTTCAAAGATTTAGAGTTTGTCGACGCCTCAATCCAAAGAACGAATGAATTCTAGACTTACAATGAGAACTTAATCTAAAATAGTTAATTGCATTCAGTGATGAAACAGTAACTGTTAATAATTAAATTAATGTAAATCCTCGATGAGTGATTGATATATTTTAAATGTATACAGGCGTCGACAAACTGAATCTTATTGGTTGAAAAAATTTGCCATCATCTGCATGGTCATTGCCAGTCCTATCAGTGATCTAAGTCTGGGCAGTGTATAAAATGAAACACCATTGTTATTTAACATAATTTATATTATATTTACCAACACTGATTAGGGCACACGCAACGCAACGATTACCTATCGCACAACTGCTTAAGCTGTATTGCCGCTAGGGCGCTACGAGGGCGGGCGACGGCTGAAGGCACTCGCTTTCATTAAGTACCTAGGTAATGCGCCCACTACACTACTCGTGGAGTTGTTCGAGCATCGGCGACAAGTGTGTAGTGCGTCTATATATGCATCGTCGCCGTGCTTCAAAAAACTATAAAATAATTATTTATGCCTTTAGTCCAAATATTAGTCATTCAATGTAATTGATAATTTGACTATCATCCACTGCAAACAAAAAATACAATATTTATTTCACTTTTGCTCTTCAACATAGTTACTTAGCAACAGATAAATGTACGCATTTGTTCACATTTTGATCGATTTTGATGAAACAATATGAGCAATTTGTTTATACCGTGACATGTACCATTTTTAGACTCGACCTCAGAACTGTCTTTGTGATCTTTCCCGAATACATCATCTTCTAAGAACAAATCTGCATCAAATACAAGAGGAACATCGACTAGAAGTGTAGTGGGCCGTTTATATTTAAAAGTAACTATCTTCTGCCGTTTATCACTTATCACTGCCCCACTGATACATACATTTCAATTGTGAGAACACTAATAAGTTTTTCAAATTTATACTCACCTAATAGTTATGACTTACAATTTACGTGAATCCTAATCTATATGTCATTAAAAATAACAAAAGAATATTATATAACAACAGCTTTTAGTTAATTAAATAATCTCACAAATAAATTGGTCGCCTGATTTCACAATAAGTAAGTTTATTCCTCCCTAATCAATAGGAAATGTATAGTCGTTAAATATGTATAACACGTCACCATGAACTGTAAAGGTGCCAATTGCATGGATGTCTGAAGTTTTTATAGGCTTGGACGGAAAGTAGACCAACTAATGTAGGGAGAGACAGCTTATTACTGTATGTCTCAAATAGCAATGAATCGAAACAGAGGCATCTCTCCTTACATCCACATTTTCCACATTCCGTCCAACCTTAGCAATGGCTTGGCTCGTCACAAGCGTTTCAATGTATTTTCAATAGAAGCAAGTACGTTTTATACTATTTACAATATAAATACAATAATGTAATTCTTACAATCAATTGTGGCCAAAACAAATCAAACTTTTTAAAAATTAACAATATATGATCACTTTTTGGTTGAAGCATGTGATGCTCCGCTGCAGGAGTGACCGCGCACCAGCTTACGACTTCTTCCTGCAAAAGCAGACACGTACAAGTTAGAGGTAAAATGATCACGAACAACATTAGCTAGCAGTACTGGGACCTAGAGGGCCGATTTACGTACAGTACGACCACTTTTATAACAAGCATTGGAAAAATTCGGCTGCGCAGAGGAAAGGAAGCCGATTGAATACGAGTGCCGACACCGTTAAAATATAGACTTTTTACGCACGTTAAGATTTCAAGTGACCAAAATCAGAATTTCATTCTAACTCACTCAGATTCAGAAAATGAGACTTCTGTGCAGCTACATCGGTGTAACTTATAAACGTGGCACTACTGTAATTAATAATAATTGGAATATTGTCGAAGTTCAGAAGAACTTCGATCCTATTTACAAATTAATGTTTACATTTTTCTTGGACGCACTTCGTTAAAACTTCTACAGAACATCTTTTTACAGAATTTCCAAAAATTTATTGTTATTCTGTGTGACAAATTTAAAATAATCCAGTGGTTTCAGCTGTGAATTGATACATACGAGTAGATCAGTCAGTTACGCTTAGAGGAATTAAATAAATACAAAAATTGCATATCAATATAGCTTCACAACATTTACGTTAATACGAATATTTCAGTATATTCATTCTAACAAATCAAAGATATACATATATCAAATATCAAAATATACATTTACTCACAGATAAATAATTTAGATTAAGGTTTTAATTTTAAATTTGCGGGAGCAACATTAAAATTATTTGCACTCTGGTGGCAATTCTGTTGGCACTAATTCGATTAAACTAAACTAAATTTAGTTTTAGTGCTGTCAAATGGTGTTTTCAATTAAAATTTTCGAACAAAAATCACGATTTGACAGCACTAAAACTAAAACTAAACTTAGTTTAGTCTAATCCAATTAATGCCAACAGAGTTGACACCACTGTCTAATCGGGGAACATTCGTGGTAACTTAAGTACTCTACAGGGTCCATAATTAATACTATGTACTGTTTTTACCATCATAACAACATTGTGGCCCGCAATAAAGAATTGAATTGAAAAAAAAAACATTAAGAATGACAGGTTATATCGGCAGAACCCCCGTAGCATGAACACCGAAACACGATATGAACTGTCAAAATATGTTACATATAATGGCTACCTTAACATTTCATCAACATAAAAATATTAACAACACCCAAAATAATAATACCAATATTCAAAAAACAAACTCAAAACTTCAAGATAGCTGATAAATCAATTTTTTAAATAGTTCACATTATTGATATATCGTTTTATCATGTCGTGTTTCAGCCGTCGTGCTAGGTGGGCTCGTGTCGTTCGCGAGGCGTCGCGACTCACTGGTCGTGGTTGTCGGTGTCCGAGTCGTCCATCTCGGGCTTGGTGCGCCGCTTCTCGTACACGAGTATGATGGCGCACAGCACGAACACCTCGGCGCAGATGCCGAGGAACGGCCAGAGCGCCGCGTACATGTCCTTGACGCGCAGCGCGGTGCGGTCCGCGGAGCCGCCCGCGCGGCACCAGTACACGCCCGCGTCGCCGCGCTGCGCCGCCTCGATCACCAGCGTGCCGTTCTCCACGCCCTGCCACATGCCATCCACCAAAATAGTCGTATATCTCAAGCGCGAGCTCGATCTTGAGCTGTTGCTATTGACGGATGTGCGATACATTAAACGTCAAAACTGCCGCTCGAGATCGAGTACTGACTTAAGATGCGACTATTATTACGAGCCTTACGGCCGCCGGTTGCACCAACCTCTTCTTAGCTTAGGGTACTCTTAGGTGGCGTGCTGTCACATTCTTTTCATTAAGGACAAAAAGTGACAGCATACGTCTTATGGGCTTCCTAAGCTAAGTTATGGTTGGTTATGATATCGGCCATTAGGCTCGTATTAATAATTACATCTCGAGTATGAGATCGATCTTAAGTTACTGTTTTTGACAGATGTTCCATATATTAAACGTGAAAATTGCAGCTTTAGATCGATCTCAACTTTGAGACACATTTATTGTTACAAGCCTTAAAAGCCAGAGCGCACTATTTAGAGACTTTTAGTCGGACGATAGTTTGATCGTTCACGGAATCAGTATAGAGCTATATTAAAGTCTACAGATTTAGCGTTTATAATTCGGCCTTTAAACCGACCGTCAGTGCATACCTTCGACCCTCACGATACGTAATGACCGACCGTCAGTTTGTTGACCAATAAGTGATTAGTCGTTCGGTGTCTATATATATTTTGTCATGTTCACTCGAAAACCAGGTTCACCAGTAGGTGCAACACTGAACGAGTTCATAATTATGTTGTCATAGCGCGTCGGTCCACGTACGCAGCGCGTTATACCGTGCGTATCCCTATGGTCAGTGTAGCAGAGGTTTTATACATTTTAATATAAATGACGACGTACGTACCGACGATCGGTCCAGCACTGTAACCGGCCTTGACCCCGCCTACTCACTAAGTCCCTTCACACCCTACGACTTGACGGGCTGTTCATAGCGCAGTTGAGATCTATTGAATGTAGATGAACCCATACCACACTCATTCACATTCGGAAGTAATCAGGTCTTGAGGCGTGAGGTGGTTCAAATATATCTTGTAGTTTTACAAAGAAGTAACAAAGAAGTGACCGGTAAAGAATTATCTGACTATCCATCAGCACTGCACCAGAGTGCTGACGGATAGTCAGATAATAATAAACCATTATTCGCTGGGTGCGAAGTACTAGGTGGGGGTAATGACATCTATCGCAGCGCCCATGGAGGCCAAAAGTAAAAAAAAATGTTAGCTCTGTCATCTGTCATATTTGTTAATGTCAAACATTGATACATTACTGCAGAGGCCGGGAAGTTAGGGATTGCCGGACGAGTAATGCTTGACAATAATTACGAGTCCGGCAATCCCATTCCCGCCGAGGTATGTATAGTGCTTTTCTCAATAATTGCGAGGAAATAATGAAAGACGTAATACTGGAATTAATTATGAAATTCAGTGTAATAATAATACCATATAAATAAAAACCTTTCAAATTAAAATATTGTTTAATGTTGTCTATTTACTTATTCAAATATTTATAATTGCCGTGATCTTCGTATAATTTAGCTTAATGATCTGTAAATAAGACAATAGTAGGTACCTAATAATAATAAGCTTCCTCTCTCTTGTTCAACGATTGCGTGCCCAACGGGTTCATAATGATCTTATTTTTTGTGAACCACTTATATTTAACACATAATGGTATGCATAAAAGATTTTGAATTGAATTGAATTGGAAACAAATGAGTAGGTATAGTATGAATAAAAAACAAATCAAGCAATTAATTAATTATAGTAGCCTAGTAGCATTTAGTAATACTTTTTAATTTTCAATTAGTGCAAAGGAAACAAAGCCCATACAGCCCTATCATATTTTACGCAAAAAATGTAATACTGCAGATTATGAATATTTTCTCTCGCAACGAAAATTAAGCATATTTTCGTGTGATTTCATACCAACATTTTAATAAAATTGTTGTCATATTCATATACTTACAACGTGTCTCTTAATAACTCCCCATAAAAATTATAATATTCATTTAACCGAAAAGAATGTGTCAACTTTAATAACTTGTCATATCAATCGAATTTAATTGTCAAATTTATGAAAATTCAGTTTTAGAACAGTTTTAGGTTGGCACTTTTGAGAGTTTAAATAAAATTAAATATTATAATTTTTATGGGGAGATATGAGACACGTTGTATATGCTCTAAGAGTGCATTTTTTATATTGTGGTAGCAATTGGCTGTATGACAAGTTACATAATTCAAGTTATAGATAAATTAAAAAACATTGGAGCAGTGGCCAAAAATGAATTTTCATACTTACTTTCCTGGCCTAGGCCGATAAAATAATGCATGAGCCAAGAATTACAAACTTTGTGTCATCTTTTTACTACAATAATGCCTACATTTCCGAGCATGTTTGAGAAAAAATTATATATGTCAAAGCAATCTGTGTGGACTTACTACCTCATTTTAATAATCGCATTATTACGCCAACAAAAATGAATCAGAGCAGTTGTTGTGTTGTAAATTGCAATGCTGGCAGAAATAGTAAATGCAACTTTTACCGATTCCCGAAAGCTACTTGGAAACTTGAACAACGCAAGAAATGGATAGCTGCCGTCAAGTGAAAAAAGTAAGTAACACCTTAAAGCGCATAGTGCTCCCTTGCGTCGATCGTCCCGCACTAATTATATAGGAGTGAGTGAGTGAGAGCGAGGGGAATATTTAAGCAAACCTTTACGCGTAAGATGAATTATTTCAATAAAAAATTAATAAAGGCGAATATGAAAAATCTAAAAAGACCATCCCCTAGAATATTGTTCACTTTATTTATTGAAATCGAAAGTATATGATTTAACCTAATATTTACGAAGCGATTAGGTTTACAGTTTTAAAATCGAGGCATGTTTGGGTCACATTTTAACCAAGTTTTAATTAATTTATCAAAAAATTAAGAAGACCATCCTCTAAAGAATGCGTTGAATAATAACATATCTTTTTTAAAGATTTTTTTATTCAATATTTATGAAGAGAATCGGTTTTTTCTGCAGTGATTTTTTATGATTGACGTGATTATGCGCCTTAAGCTCATTTTAATCATGTATTTGATATTATGGGTTGGCTTTAGTATCCTGCTGCACAAGGATTTGGCTAATTTTGGCTATGAATTAAAAGATAGTTTCTAATTTAAATATTTTCTCACAATGCCGCCATTAAATTTTAAAGTGACAGCCAACAGAGAAGTCGTGCACACGGCCAAATAAGCGATCGCGATAGATTCTCTCTTAGACAATAATAAATAACCCACCTGGTCATTGGTCTCGAATCGGATGCGGTTGCCGGGCTCCAGGGGCGACGCGCTGCCGACGGCCGCCTCCGCGTCGTCGTCCGTCTCGTTGTAGGCCCAGGTGACGGGCGGGTAGGGGCGGCCCACCACGCGGCACTGCAGCTTCAGCTTCTGGCCCTCCACCACGTTGGAGTGGTCGGGCAGCCGCGCGGCGGGCCGCCCGCGCACCTCCCACTGCGCGCGCCCCGCGCCCAGCGCGCACGAGTAGTTGCCGTAGTCGTCCTCGGTGGCGCGCCCGGTCACCGCGAGCGTGGCGCCCTCCGAGTCCAGCTTGTAGCGGCCCTTCAACTCCGCCACCTGGTCCACGCTGACGCCGTTCTTCTCCCTGTTGTGGCGAATCAAATGTGGTTCACTAGTTGGGTTGGCCCCACATAAAACCAACGGTAGTACCAATGGTAAAGCAATGTAATAATTAACCGTCCTTAATATTCGCTTATTTCGGTTGGCATGGCAGCTCAGAAATATTATTTTGAAATACACAACTATGTATAATGTGATTAGCAAGTAACATTTATACTTATTGGTGTGACTTCTTGATGGAACTGAATTGATTAGCAAGTAGTTTTTCAGTTGGCAGCTCAGAAATTTTATTTTGAAATGCACTTTATAATTATAATTTGTTTAGTGAATAGTTCTGTAATTACGTTTTCTTTTATATTACGAAATTGGCTGGCCACGCCTTTAGTACATGTGATTCTTGGAGATTTGCTAAAACGCAACCTCTACAAAGACTTATTGCACTTGTAACAGAAATTGTCAAGTCGCAGTATCCAGTAATTTCAGTGCCTGTCTTACCCTTCAATCGGAAACACAGAGGCGCGTTCAGCGCCTCTGGGAGTAGTTGTCCGGTTGTTTTTTAACTCGCTCAAAGGCGTTGAACGGATTGCAGCAACCAAATCTTTTATCTCTCTCTTTCACATGTTTTTTTATTTCTCTCTCTTTCTAGTAGTTGACATTATAGAATATGGCCGCCAATATTATCCAATCACGTAAGAGTATTTCAGTCACAAACGTCAGAGCGTTTTACAACCATCAAATTCGATGGTTGTTCGGTTGTAACTCGCGCCGACACTCAAAGGTCTTGAACGGGTGGTTGTTTCACCCGGTTGTCACGCTCAAAGGCATTGAACGGGGTTAGAGCGAAAAGTTGTACTTCGCGCGAAGGCTCTGAACGCGCCTCAGGCATATATGCTACACTGCAGAAATAGGTCATACAGAGGCATACGCGCTGACGACTCTATTTTCCAACTGCTCCCATCTCAATATAGAGATTTAAGAATACGTTGTTTTGAGATTGCCGTATCAAATAGTACTTTGTGCCTCTTGTATTGTATGCAATTCTTATACATAATATATATGTGTTTTATTCCTGTGATATTTAGTTACTTAATATCATGTAAATAAAAACTATAACTGTGTTTGGTTAACACCCTATCAAGCCAAAACCATGTTAATATAGCCATATAAAAGTTATGACGTCTTTGAAAATTGGAAATTGTTAAATTAATTTTGAAATCCCCATACAAATAGTTGGGTATTTGAAAAAAAAAGTATGGGAAATATATCATATAAATGAGAGTAGAGAAATTGTATGACAAAAAAATCACGTAAGTATACCGGGTGTAACAGAATACCGAAATAATATTTTAGGTTGTTGATTAACAAAAAAATGTTTTATGTCTATTCTTTGTATTTTTATTATATTCCTACTTTCGATTTAATACACTTAACAGTTAAGCATATTAAATCGAAAGTAGGCATATAATAAAAATACAAAGAATAGTCATAAAACATTTTTTTTGTTAATCAACAACCTTAAATATTATTTCGGTATTCCGTTACACCCGGTATAATACATCCTCACTAATATTATAAACGCGAAAGTTTGTGAGTATGGATAGATGTATGGATATTTGTTACTCTTTCACACAAAAACTACTGAATGGATTGGGATGAAGTTTTGTAGGTAGACGGTTACGACAGGAATTAACATGATAGATTAACAGGTAGATGAACTGCCCATAAGTAATATAAGAAAGGCTTGGATATACGAAACCTGACATCGCAGCTTACTTGGTCTTTCCTTGTATACGAATTTAATAAAACCCTTCTCTTGAAGATAGATATTAATGTCATTAAGATATTGAAGTCTTGGCTAGGTCTAGCGCATTCGGCTGATCCTTCAATACTATTTAGGGATAACAATAATTTCGACTTAAAACTTAAACGACCATCAGCATGCCTATTAACCTATGCCTAACTTTAGTTCCTAACTAGAACTGTCATTTATGGAAGGAACTTAACATCCATCAAAAGCTATCATGAACGCTGCCGTAACACATAAGATCACTAAACCAGTAATGGATATAAAGTGTCAAAAATGACAGTTCTAGTTACCAACCGTAGTTAGCGAATAGGCCTGCAGAGCTCTATAAACACCTTAGAGTCACTAAAACACATATCTTAAGCAAATCCAAAGACGATACGGTTAAATCTCTCCCGAACGACAATAACAGTTCCGAACAAGAGTCTAGGCTTCATTTCCATAAAAAATTCATGATAGGCGCGCAATCAAATCGATTAGGATTAGGTTCGATCAAAAAACCGGTAGACAAAGTAATACTGAAATCCTTTCTTCAACAAGATGGGAATGACAAGTATAGGGTAGATGCAATGAACTTGGAGATGCAAAATGACTGGATAACTATCCGTGAATTCTGCATTCCGCCAGCTCTGAAGTGGAAAACTCTGCTTTATGATTGGTCGCCTGCAATTTTGAAATTGTATCTTAACGCCTTCCAGATGACTCTCCCAGACCAATGTAATCTAACAAGATTGCGAATAGCCACAGAAAAAACATGCTATACGTGTGGCGAAGCACCTGGAATAGCTAGGCACATACTGGTGGGATGCAGAGTTCTTTTAAAAAGGGTCATTACTCGCGACGTCATGGTAAGGTTTTGGGAATCATACGGGAAGCAGTCAGTCAAGCGGTTGCAAGAGCCCAGAAAGGGATGACAACAACCAAAAGCCTCATCCAATTCACCAAAGAGGGCTCTAAAACAAAACCAATAAATATATTCGATCATAGGCTCGGCACCGGATTGGACCCTTGTGATGCATCCGTATGATAAACAATACAAGTTTCCGTCTGAAGTAGCGATTACTGCATCCAGGCCAGACATTTTGCTTTATTCTCGAATACTAAAGCGCGTGCTACTCGTCGAACTCACCGTGCCGTGGGAAAATAACATTCCCAAAGACCACACATTTAAATTGAATAGATACTACCATCTTTCTAATGATATCACAAAAAACTGTTATTATGTTCACTTATATGCGGTAGAAGTAGGCGCGAGAGGTATTCCGGCAAAATCCTTCAACACCAATGTGTTTAAGGATTTAGCAATCTAAAAGATCTAGGCTTATCGAGAACGTCCGTGAGATCAATATTAAACCGCGTAACAAAGGTGGCACTGACGGAATCGTACTCATATCAAATATGGTTAGGCAGAGTGAGGAGCCGAAGTGGTGAAGGTGAATGTTGATGCATTGTAAAGTAGCTACTTAAACCTGTACGTGGGTCGTAAGCCCCAGGCACTGCTCTTGGCTCTTTTCTCTGCAACGCGATGGATCCGGCACCCGCACGATGAATCCATGGAATGGTAAGTTATCGTCTCATCTCATAGGCTACTCATTATCCCGGAAAAGTAAGTAGTTCCCGCGGGAAATTAGATTTACAGTTTTTTTTTCAACTTGTAAGGCAAGTTAGTGTTTTATAATAAAAACGATTGTCAGCTAGTATTTTATAATAAAAACGATTGTCTTATCAGTTCACCGAAGAACAGATTTTTATTTGTTCAGTGGTTCCGCGTCGTGAGTTCCTGTAATCTGGTGACGTTTTGCGTCAATCAGATAACTCTGCGGCATTGATGTTTCATAAAAGAAACTAAACACCCAGCTGGCCTTCGTATCCGTATTAAATTTAAAATAGAGAATTTATCAATATCAGTCATGGGAATATCAATCTTATCTCGAAATCACTGACATGGCACAATTTTAAAAAAATCTGATTGAGAGCGTTTCGAAAGCGACGTGAGCCGATATCAAAAAGTCCGTAGTGATGCAGAACCATCAACTAACCAATACGTACCGTACAGTCACCACAACACATCACGCTTTGCACTGGCTTTACAAAAACCATCGCTATTTTTACAAGGGTAGGGTCACAAGTAAGGTCTAACTTGTTGTCGTGTGTACCAAGTATCAGGTTACATTTTACTCGTGTCGATTTGTAAAATGAACGGCAGAGAAATTCAAAGTAAATGTGCCTTCTAGTGTTGCTAGACGACGTATCTTAGGGTGAAGATATAAAGAAGCGGGTATTCCGGTACGGACTTGTCGGTACGGGTCGGTACGGATCGGTGCAGGGTACCCTACTACATAAAGAAACAGGTCAATTTGTCTTTATTGACCATCGAGTTCATCGGACGACGATTTTCTTCTGGAAAGTGTTTACTTAAAATATAGAAAAAGATGGACGGTTGGTGTATCAAATATTAATAGTAAAAGAAATATATATGGTTCATATCACCATTTATTTTTAAAAGACTTATTTTTAATTAAGAACTGTATGAAATTTGATGCGACAAATTTACAATAAATAAAACCAAGATGATTCTGACTTGACAATAGGTAACTAAATTTTAATCAAGAAACACAAGAAAATATTTTTTTTTAGTATTTAAAATTTGACACGTTACAATAGCAACCATAGCCTGATATAAAAAAAAATACTAATTAAATTATCCTCTTTGGACACACCCTACTCCGACAAACGTTCAAGTCCGTATGTCCAGTCCGGGTAGTCGGTACCGACAAGTCCCAACCTGTTCCTTTATGAGTGAGCGCATATGATGTCGCATTTACACATGCGTGTTCGCCATTCGACGAAACATTCGACGAAATATTCGACGAAACATTCGACGAAACATTCGACGAAACATTCGTGTGGCGTTTACACATTCGTGTTCGCTATTCGCCTCGTCATTCGACGAAACATTCGTACCTACGAGTGCCACCGCGAACTACTGTTCACACATTCGCGGGTGATTCATTTTGATATTAGCACACGAACACGGAGGACGTGAAAATAATGGCGGCATGCGTGCTACATTTTAGTTTTTAATAATTTAAGCTTTAATGTTACAAACATATGGCGGACTTAGCGATAAACATCGCTCTCTACCAGTCAACCATTAGGCTAAGGAGAGAAAGTAAATGACGGCATAAGAAAATAAATGTAATAAATGACAATAATTGTTATATTCAAATAATATGATATTAAGAAAAAAACATACATACACGCACATAACACTCACATATACATATTGTATATGTGTGTGTGTGTGTAAGTGTTATGTAAGTAATGTGTATGAATGTGTTTATATATACACATACATACTTGCATATACAGCGCGCGACAGAGCGTCGGTGGCGCAGTGGACTCGGCACTTGCCTTCCAATCGGGGGGTCGGGGTTCGAGACCCGCCATGTACCAATGTGTTTTTCGTTTCGAATTTCATATGTACATTTGTCTGACGCTCGTACGGTGAAGGAAAACATCGTGAGGCAACCTGCATACATCTGCGAAGAAGTTCAATGATGTATGTGAAGTCGACCAATCCGCACTGGGCCAGCGTGGTTGACTAAGGCCTAATCACCCTAATATAGGGTAGGCTCGAGCCCCTCGGTGGGGACGTATATGGGCTGTGATGATGATGATGATGATGATATTGAAGTCGGTACGAAACGATGATCTCTTATAAAGTCTTAAAATTGACACCGACTTCAAAATAGAAGTGTGATGTTGTCAGTACCTATTCTTATATTATTTTTAACTTTTCAGTGTTTTTGAAGTCGGTTTTTATTTTTAACCGACTTCAAAAAGGGAGGAGGTTCTTAATTCGATGCGAATGTTTTTTTTGTGTGTATGTTATGCGATTACGCCGCCAATTGTGGACTGATTTTCAACATTCTTTTTGTATTCTCTGATAATGGGATCCCATGAAAATCGATGGAAACGCTAATGAAATACCAGCTCACTGATGAGCTGGCATTAAATTAGGGTTTTTGTTTTTACTAAAAAGATTTCATTCACTAAAAAGTTAAAAATAAAAAATATTTTACAAAAAATAAAAACCGACTTCAAAAACGCTGAAAAGTTTAAAATAATATAAGAATAGGTACAGACAACATCACACTTCTATATTGAAGTCGGTGACAAATTTTAAGACTTTCGAGGAGATATCGTTTGGCACCGACTTCAATATAGAAGTGTGATGTTGTCTGTACCTATTTCTTATATTATTTTCAACTTTTCAGTGTTTTTGAAGTCGGTTTTTATTTTTTGTAAAATATTTTTTATGTGTAATTATGATTGCGATGTTTTGGGTTCCAAATGAGCTCTTCTCTATAATAAAGTTCTAGGAATTCTAAACACTTCGCACTTTACTCCACTCTAATTTGTCTACACGTTCGGTTGGGTCGGGCGCTAGCAGTCAACTAAATGCATGCGAATGTGTAAACAGTAAGTTCGTGTTCGCCATTCGTGCCCTTTGATTCGCGTCCAAAAAACCGCTCCCGACGCGAACTCACGAATCGCGAGGCGAATGGCGAGGCGAATAGCGAACTTACTGTTTACACATGCGTGTTCGTTATTCGCCTCGCGATTCGCGCGAATGTGTAAACGCGCTATTTCGCGCGAATCTCGAGGGGAATTGCTAGGCGAATAGCGAGGCGAATAACGAACACGCATGTGTAAACAGCTAGTTCGTTATTCGCCTCGCTATTCGCCTCGCGATTCGCGCGAATGTGTAAACGCGGTGTGATAACATTGCGATATTATGCCTGTACGGATCGGTACCTATCCGTACCGGTTTGTCCGCACCGGGAACCCGCCTCTTTATGTCCTCAGCCATAAGCATACATTGAAATGTCCCGACGGGACTGACTCTGTATTGAACCGTGTTCCATTTTATTATGAAATCGAACGATTATTGTTTTGAGACAAATGTATGAAATAAATGTACTCTTACTTGAATGAAAAGCGAGTTGCTGTACGTTTTTAATTACGATTATAGTTGTATTGATTATTACAAGCATGTTGCAGGTTATATTGCAGATGCAGCCCACCTGCTTGTTTGTCAACTTAGTTGTATAAAAACTCGATTGATTTATATCGATATCTACGATCGATTGGTGTCAAACCTGCATGTAGAAAAAATACTCACCAGACATATGAGAGAGTCCTGTCTGTGGTGGTGAGCGAGCAATTTAGTGTCAGGTTCCGGTTGATGTCGTAGTACAGCACTCGCGCGCCGTCGGCTGTTTCCTCGTCTGCTTCGCCTGTAACACGCCCGGAAGATATATCTCATTTTATTTGGTAGTTAATCGGTATACGTCCTAATTGATGTGAAGCAGTAAACGTCACTGGCACCATGCCAACCGGCGCTGGCCACTGGCAACACTAGCTCTGGCGATATTACTAGCGCTTGTTCTACTGTCTCTTGTGAGGTAGAGTCACTTCGCCAGTCACACTGATTTCAGAGCGATTAGCCATACGTCCTATCCGTTTTGCGAACTAGAGAAGTTGCTTCTTCGCCTCGACCTGGGGCTACTGAGTAGTTTCATTAACACTAAATGGTTTAGTGGGCACCGATCGCCTACATAGATACTGTTACAGTACGTATCTGCGTAATAGCAATCCCCTCAACAATAGAAAAGGCCTTAAATTGACATAATCCTCAAAAGTAAGAATCTTTAGCAGATTCTGACAACAATTCAACATCCTAAAGGCGTGAGACCTCATCTTTTTTTTACTTTATTTTCACACTAGAATACAAAGTTTACTAAGGGACGATATAGGGGCTCAAACCTCCCCCTAAAAAGTTAAGTACTTTTTTTCACCTAGTGGAAAGGTTTCCACGGTAGACCAGCGTCAAAATGCGTAGTGCCTTGAGATAATGCTGAGTGGAACCCTTTTTTATGACACATCAGCACCTTGCTGTCTTATGTGCGATGTAACCTTGTTGTGACTAATAGTAATAACATATTTTATGTTTGATGTGACATGAAATAAACATTTTTCTTTTTTGTTTCATTGATTTGTTGCCAATATTACTTACTTATCTACCTAAAAGTACCATAGACTAGTTAACTAGTAATTAGTTGGACTAACCCCCTTTTGACAGCAATGTAAGCTACCCAAAACTTCTAGAACTAACGACAATGGCGCCTTACCAGAGGCACTCCGCCCGTCTTCTACATTTCTAGTGTGTTCTCCGTTAAATAAGGAACTGCCCTGGGCGTGTGTGTATTATAACATCTTAATTCCAGCCAGTTTTCTGAATTGCTATCAGGGCTTCTCTTTTAATCATTATACAAAGAGAAAGAAATGGCACTATAACAAGTCAGAAAACTGCCTGGAATTAAGACGTCATAATACACCCCCTGAACCCTTTTACTTTATCACTGAGAACAGCTGCGGTAAGAGCGAGATAGAGTTATATGCTGCAATAACGGTCTCTGTTTTAATTTTAAGTTTGCTCTAAGCATATAGTTAAGTTAGGCTAGTGGGTGACCCGAGACACTCGCCCACCCAGCTGCCGGCCACTGGACGACCGAGGCCGTTCGTCCAGTGTTGGAGGAGTGGGTTGGGCGCCGGCGGGGCAGCCTCACCTACCGGATCGTGCAGATGATGATAGGGCACGGGTGCTTCGGCCATTATCTGCATCATGTCGCACGGAGGGAGCAGACGCCGCAGTGTCAACATTGCGGCGCTCCCGACGACACGGCCGGGCACACCCTCTCGGTGTGACCGGCCTGGCGACCCCAGCGCGATGCATTAGCCCTCGCGCTGGGCCTAGGTAGGGGTGCGCCCGTCGCGCTGGCCAGCGTCGCACGTGAGATGCTGACCAGCGCGGCGGCGTGGAAGGCTGTCGCCTCCTTCTGTGAGGACGTTATCTCGCAGAAGGAGGCTGCGGAGCGGGCGCGAGAGGATGACCCTCTCGCCGCACCGCTCCGGCGCAGGCGGTTGGGGAGAAGGCGAGCGTTCCTGGACGCGCGCCACCAACTTCCCTAGCAAGCTGGGGACTGAAACGGCCCGGCCGGCTGACTACCGGTCGGGAGACACTTTTCACTCTTGCTTGGCCACCTGGGGGTCGAATTTGGAGATACTTGTCGACCCCCCCGTAGAGGAAGTCCTGGCGCTTGCGCCAGGCAACCCTCCAAGGGGCGCAATCGGGAAATGGCTAACGCCGATCCCGATTGTGTCTCTACTGAGGTATAAAATAAAAAAGAAAAAGGCTAGTGGGTGGCACAGTTGTGTGTGGGTTACCTATTCGTTATGATGCCGGTGCTACACTGTGTTTCAAACAAGTGTTCAAAGCCGTGCAGGAGCGAAATAGCGTACCTCCTGACAACACTTGTTTTAGCTCAGTGTAAGGCCAGCATTACGAATGCTGAAGTTATGCAACATTTTGCTGTGGTAAGGAGGTGGATGACAAAGTATGTATAAATATTTCGAGCTCCTCCGCGCACCAGAATGTACGTTATACGGTAGGTTCTGCGCCTTATCCCCTGCGATGGTTTTAGTAAACCGTATCATCGAGTGCGGGAAAAGACACTGCACCTGTGTTTGCGATTTGGCAAAACACTTTATGTAGACGGTAAGTCTATCTACATTGACATTAAATTGGCAGTTCTGTAAGCCCCAAGAATGCCAGTTCGACTGAATATTCCCGTCGCATGTAGGTATGTATCATGTTTCGCAGGCAGGCCTGACTGGCGAAGGTGATGCGTTAAATATAGACATATTGAGAGTTTACAATCGTAAGAAAGACTTCTGGGTATTTGAGGTCATTACATATATCGTAATTTGAGACGCACACTGAAACCTTAAAAAGTATGCGGGCGTCGACTTCGATTGTCAGTAACTGGACACCAATTGATTAGAAATTGTCCGAGATGTTAATGACCCCAATGAATAATTAAGTGATTAACATTTGAGGCCCGCCTGTACACAGGACGCTGGGCATGCCTGGAATTTATGTACGCTTCTAACTATTTATTAACGTCCGTTTATCATAATATGACCTCTTATGATACAGTAACACAAAACGAATAATCTACTGGTCGGCTTCTACGCAACAAACAAAGATATTAGCAATAGTATACAGATACAATATCTACAGTGATATTTTATTGATATAAAGAATAAGATTACAAAACAATTAGATAAGAGCGTCCTAGCTACAACTTATCACAAAATTAAGTGTGCTATCTACGGTAAGCGTTGTAATTACTGCATTGTGGAAAGGCACATATAGGAATATCTCGGCTACGTCGCTTGACACGTACGAGGCGGTTGATACGCTATATTTGCTAAGGATCATTTTAAACAAATAATGCCAGCCCCCAACAATTACGCTACGGATTCAAACCAGTAATAAGGATGGAAATGCACAAATATTTAAACAAAATAAACAACGGAAATAAACAGCAAAGATATTTAATTCTATCTATTCTACATAATATCAGCATTTTCTAATTAAGAAGACAATGATGTAAATGTTTACCCAAAATAAACAAGACAAAATACGAAACTATTAAGCTAGGTATTCTGCCTCGGGAACATAGAACTTTCGATACACAAAATTATGACATCAATTGTTTCTACACCTTGATCAGCAATAAAGACATTTTATTTATGTACAAAATTTATATACATATCCTGATGCCTGAGGCACGTTCTGATATTGCCTATTTGATTGTAACATTTAAGTAAAATCTGACAAACATAATATTTTGTGAAAAGTGACACTACTCTCATTCACCACATTATTTAGACATCATCATGAGATTCTCTCATATTATTTTTCTGAAATCTGGAAATGCAGCCACAGAACAATGGTCTGTGGAATTTATTTTGGCCTCTTAAGACACATCAATAAAAGTTATTCAAGTACAGAAAAAATAAAATAAATGAAAAACAATTCTTGTTCACTTTATGAAATCTGACTCTCTCTCTATTTAACAATTTTAGCCTTGTAGAACTTTCTCAACAAATTGGCAAATTTCGCGTATCGAAACATCTATGTTCAGTTCAAACGATGGCACATTAGCGTGGTTCTCCCGGCGCCCCCTCGGAAACTAGACATACGAGACGGCGGCATGCGATGCGAGCGGACGACGTCGTACTTGGCGCCTCGACCACGTGCGGCTGCACGACGACGCGAATCCGCTGCGCGCGCGGGTCGCGGCTGCAGGAGTAGAGGCCGGCGTGGTGGAGGCGCGCGCGCGGCGTGTGCAGGCGCGCGGTGAGGGCGCCCTCGCCGGCGCCGGCGCGCTCCCCGGGCCGCATGTCCGCGGGCGCCGCGCCGCCGTCCAGCCGCCACTCGGCCGCCGCCTCGGGCCGCAGCGCGCACTCCACCGTCAGCGCCGCGCCCTCCGCCACCGACACCACCGCCACCTCGCCCGCATCACCGCCGCCAGATCCCTCTACTGTCACACCGTCTAGCTTTCCATTCTAACCTGGCTTCGCTGAAGCCCGTGTGGCTTCTTAATGCGAAAAGTTAGGTGACTTATGCTACTATACTTTCACTTCTTCCTTCTCTTATACCACCTCTCACCAGATCTCTATTCACACAGACAATTTTTCGGTAAAATTCTTTTAAACGTTTCTTCGTTTTATAAATCAATGATACTGACCTACCTATTCATGAGGCGGGCATGACCAGACCATACATCTTAGATTTTGTACTATTTTAATATGATTTATCTTACGTTCAAGAATAGTACCTTTATAACCCTTGAACTTTATACCTACCTACTTTAAAACTTTATCAAAATGTCATATGATTAACATTCTCATATTAAAATTTATTGTTATACATTACATATTTATAATTTTTATTTACCCCCTTTTTATTGTCTTGCTTTTATCTTTCTCTCTTCATCTTCTTTTTTTTCTGTCACACACAATTTTGATATTGAAAGAATTATCGACAACAAGATAGAAGATTTTTGAGATGGGATTTAAGGGCAGGTATAGGTATTAACCGTTATAGGTACAAGAAAACATTGTTAGGCAACCATCCATAACTTTTTAAGATATTCTGATCTGCATTCACAGATTTTGGAAAAAAGTTACAGTCAACAAAAAAATGCTGAGATAGCAAAAAAAATTTTTTATGCCTATCGATCCTATTTCATGTAGGGATCAAAAGACTCTATGGGGCCATTTAAGGTATGAGTACTAGAAACAACAGAAATCGCCAAAAACATTTACCATACATTTTGTACGGAAAATCTGTGTCCTGAAATCCTGTATACATGATTCTTTTATATATGTATGGTCGCGGTCCGAAATAGAAAGCAGTGCTCACAGCGCTAATGATCATAAATAAAAAGTATGCTAAAAGTGCTAACAATGCCATCAGCGTGCTAACGATTTCGGACTGACCAATGACGTGAAAGCGTGTCAACCTATCAATTTTCATTGTCAAACCGATTATCATTCATTATTTCTCATTTTGTGACTATTGAATTTAGAGAGACTTAGATTTTCTTATGGACACAGTTCCAGACTTTCCATTGTGGTCTTTCTTTTTTTTGTACATTTTTTTTAAACTTGCCATTTTATATTGGCATTGGCCACCAGTTTTGTTATGTTCGTTATTGTCAGGACATGGTTTGTATAAAAGAAAATGTTTCAAAAGTTATACAAAAAAGTAAAAATTACGAGTTTTACACATTTTACTTTTCATATAAAAAGTGACGAAATTCAATGATTGACATTCAGGTTAATCTATGTTTAATCCATGTTTCTTTTATTGCTGTATTGTCAAAAGGAGTTTAGATAACCCATGCAAGGCCAGGTCGGCAGGCAGCTACTAAATAAGAATTTGAATTTTTGTGAAACAAATACCTTTACTATAAATTGAAAATTACAACATTATTTGGAAAAGCAACATTCAGGACTGTCGGTTTTCTCCATCGTATAAAAAGTTATACCAAGACTTGTTGCTAGAAAACTATAATTAGGCACATTATCCAATAGGTTCTGAGTGAATAGATACAATTAGTGGAGCACAGCTTTCTCCCCCGCAGCTTTGCCCACATTATTTATTTTAATTTTTTCTGTGGGAATTCCATATTTTCCCAAAGTATAAAATATTCAAACTATCAAGCTAAAGCTTTTAAAAAAGTCCCATTTAAATATGTTAAGTAGTTTCAACATTTCAACCACTTCATTTCACATTTAAAAATCTAAAAAAAAATTGCTCTAATAAATAGATACTATGTTTTTTTTTGTTGAAGTTCTAATATAATTATTACAATCAAGAAGTAAATCTAATTTTATATTCTCAGTATAATGTAAAGATTGACTGGTAGATAACGCCCAAAGTTAAATCCACCTTTGTACACTTAATTTACTTGATGTGTCAATAAATAAATAAAAAAGACAGGCAGATATTAATATTATCATCATTTACTAAAATAATAATATTAATCAGAAGTTTTTATATGACCATATTTCAATAAACTGTTACATTACAATTTTCAATGATTAGGTACATAAGGTATAAGTAGCTTCCAAAGCTGTTTCAATGTGAACAAAGTGGTTGAAAGATACAATATTTTTATAACAAGTCACACAATTTTTTTAAAATGAAATATTAAATATCTACCATTGCTAATATCTAAGTGTGTTATTGATTTTATTACGACGACTGTACTTCATTATTTATCCACTATTTTAAACAAAGAAAGATTTCAAATATAGATTGGTGTAGAATTTACGTAATGTGTTCAATTAATTTACTTATCTAGTACAATGATTTTTTACTTATAAGGAAAAATCAAACATTTACTTACTTTGCGCACTAACAGGGGCTCCAGCAGATAAAAATAGAATAGCTAACGAAAGAAATAAAATCTTCTCTTCCATGATGACTTTATCACTGACAAGAAATTATTACACCAAGAATAATAAATCAACTGAACAGAATTTGTATACACTTATCACGTTACAATACACATCAGTTGTAATCATCAAAGAAATCAAAAGAATGATTTTACAAATGACCTATGTACACCCACTCAATCATTAGCACCCACCCAAAAAATTCAGCTGAACCAAACCAAAATGGCGCATTGTCTTTGTCTTGTCTGTCAATTTGTCATAAGCTGCGTTCCATCCTCAGGGCTACGTTCCAAAACATCACCCGAGTGCACTCGGTCACCCGAAGTATGTCCTAAAACATTTCGGGTGCACTCGAGAGTGTTGGAGTGGCGTGTCCTAAAACGCTACGGAGTGCACTCGATCGAGTAGAATCTCACCCGCATAATATAGCAAGGTGTAATTTCACTCGATTGGATTTGGCGGGAAATTGTGTGGATTTTAAAGTTGTGTGTGATTGTGATTACAAAGATTTCATATTCACACACAATTTGTGCATCTCGGAGAGCGAGGATACGCTTCGTAACGTCGACACTAAGTTAATTTTAAATTCCAAAGACTATAGGTATCGTAATTGACACGATTGTAAAATTGACCTTCATTTCCGTTGAAGCTAGGTTAGGCCGCGATTTAACAGAATTCATATTCTGTTAGTTTTAGCATTTTCGTAGATGAAACAGAGGAATGTAATCCATGCATTAAAGCGAACGGACGCGCCGATGAATTATATATTTTCTTATTTTTGTATATTTGGTTATGTAAACAAAGCAGACAACACTCTTGCCGTTCTAAAACAACCAACACTCTGACCACCCTAACCGGCCACTCTCCCCCCACCACCTACTCACTCCGGGTGATGTTTTGGAACGTAGCCCTGACTATAGAAAAAAAGAGGACTCGGCATAACGAACGTAGTTATAGGAATGTGATGTATTTCGACGGCATAGTTTCTGACATATTGGCATCTCTTTTTAACTTATGAGGATAATCATAAGTAAAAAAGGACAACAGTAGTTTTATCATTACCAAAAATTGCAAAATTATCTTGGCGACGTCACAGAATACCTCACTGCGGCCGGTCGCCATGTTTTGTCACAGTACAGTGTTGCCAACTTGGGGGTTTTCCCCCTAAATTTAGGTGAGAGAAACATTGACAGGGGAATATTTAGGGGCAAGATTTTTTAGGGGCCTAGGTTTATTTACGTCACTTATAAGCAGATTTAAAAAAAATCATAAGCAGAATCGTACGGCTAAAATAAACTTTCCATTTTCAAAATGATGTCCAACTTTCAATCTAAAAAAGACATCCGAAGTAAAGTATAGTTAAAATTCTATTTTGCAAAATTAAATCGAACATGGTAATGGCAATGGTAAGTAATAAAACGACGTAAAATAGGAATGTAATCAATTACAACACAAACAGTACACACTATTTAGTTCTTCTGCCGAATTCTATTCAGAAGTTTATTATAATTTTAGTGCTGCCAACTGCCAACGTTTTGAAAATATTGGAAAAGTTTTTTATGGCGTTATTAACGCTGCCCATTTCCAATGCCGCTGTGTAGCGTACGTTTTTTTGTGGGACCTATGCTGTTAGCTGCAGATGGTTTTTACAGCTCCACCTTTATGTTTTATATATATGAAGGCGAGAACTTTGGTGGGTCCTCAAGCCTCGTTTGGCAAACCAAACGTGATGGATTTCCAGCTCAGAGAGGCATCACCTCGGGGTTGTCCCGCTCTCTGAGTAGAGTAACCAAATGATTATAGCCGGTGCGGAGAGCGGCCGCAACTCGAGCGCGCCTCTAAGGCCTGGACGCTCAAGTTCACCGTCTAGTGAAGGGTGGAGAGAAGCGACCGGGGGCTATTGTCTATGAAAACATCTATCACGATCGCTTTGAATTTGCCTATCATTGCGGTGTCATTACTAGATTGTGTCAACTATCTGATGAAATATAGCGATGGATGCACTTTGATTGTCACAATCGAAAGCGATTACAATAGATTTTTTTACACAATCAAGGGGCGGGTACATATCCGTACCTGGTATATCGCAGACTGCGTAGACCGGGCCTTCGCACTCTTGTTCTACGAGTGCGGTGTGTGGGGATAGTGCGTGTGTGTGCAGTGTTATTTGATGTTTGATTGGAAGGCGGAGGGAGACGGTCGTTCCCTCGTTGTGATTGGGTCGGGGTTGTAGCGTGCCTTCTCCATATATGCTATTTGAGATGAGAAGAGATATTAAAAATTTTTGAGAAATAAACTTTCCATGATGATGCTTTGCAACAAACATGTTGCAAAGCATCATTATGATAAGATTTACTTACACATACAAGAAAATTTGATTCGTGCATTTTTGAAACTTTAGAGAACATGTAAAAAGCTACAGCATCACAAAATGAAATGCACTAGCACTAGCTCTTCTGAAGTCATTGACGACGCTAATGCCATTTTAGAAATATTAAATAACATTGCCCAATTATTGTTTCATTATATGTATAATCCTAAAATACTTATAATATGTAGTACTGATTACTGACAAGGCAAAATATAATATCTAAACAATATAAGATTATTTTAAAAAACTTAGGGGTTTTTAGGGGGATTTTAAAATTATCTTGGGGGAAAAATTTTGGAGGGGTTGGCAACGTACTCACAATGAACAAGTACATAACTTGTCATCGCGACTTGTTTGTTTCAGTGTTTTGAAGAAAATTTTGTTATTAGGCGAAAATTGTGCTTGTTTAAAGTGTTGAACTTGCATAATACTGCATTTATTATGGGTAAGTGCAGTGTGTTAGGCTGCCGCATGAGCAAGCAAGCCGCCATCTTTGTGCCAGATTCACATTTAGGTATGCACGTTTTTTTCGTAGGTATTTCATGTCTATTCTTTTTTCCTTAGTCTGAGGTTCCATCGAAGCACAGACCTGTGTCATTTTTAAATTTTTAACAACTGAGTTTCATTCAAATTGTAATGTAATCGGTTTCATTTTTTGCTTTTTATTGTAGGCTAATTTTGCGCATTTCATTTGAAGAATGGATAGATATTTTCATGTAGTTCTCTTGTGAAAAACAGCTTAAAAATGTCAACATTACTCAAAAGCAAAATTAAAGTTGTCTTACATAAATGAGATATTAAATATTAGGATTTAAGTGGAAAAGGATATAATTTGAGAGAGACCCCGTTTTACTTTTAAGCATCACCATTTTTTCATGCTAACATCAAATGTTAACCATGTTTGGCGTTTCTTTTAAGAAATGTTAATATTTTTAAATGGAATACATTACGTTAACATACGATGCTATCCCAGCTAGCGTCAAAAGCTAATGAAACGATGATGCTAAAAATGTTGAAAATGCTGCAAATCTGAGCTTAAGTGGAACGCGCTTTTGAAACCGAGCGTGTTTGAAAACGAGTAATATTTACTCGGGGTAGAGCATAGATATAGAATCCTTTATCTAAGGGGTAGAGTCTTGGTAGAGTAGAGTGAATTGATAGCGTTCGAGAACCACCCGAGTGAAACCGAGGTTAACCGAGGAATTCTTCCGCTCGTATTTCTGAACGCATTAAGTAGTGAAGAGTAATTTTCGCCTGACAGGAGTGAATCTCACGGCCCCCAGGGCTACGTTCCAAAACCTCACCCGGAGTGAGTAGGTGGTGGGGGGAGAGTGGCCGGTTAGGGTGGTCGGAGTGTTGGTTGTTTTAGAACGGCAAGAGTGTTGTCTGCTTTGTTTACATAACCAAATATACAAAAATAAGAAAATATATAATTCATCGGCGCGTCCGTTCGCTTTAAAGCATGGATTACATTCCTCTGTTTCATCTACGAAAATGCTAAAACCAACAGAATATGAATTCTGTTAAATCGCGGCCTAACCTAGCTTCAGCGGAAATGAAGGCCAATTTTACAATCGTGTCACTTACGATACCTATAGTCTTTGGAATTTAAAATTAACTTATTGTCGACGTTACGAAGCGCATCCTCGCTCTTCGAGATGCACAAATTGTGTGTGAATATGAAATCTTTGTAATAACGATCACACTCAAGTTTGAAATCCACACAATTTCCCGCCAAATCCAATCGAGTGAAATTACACCTTGCTATATTATGCGGGTGAGATTCTACTCGATCGAGTGCACTCCGTAGCGTTTTAGGACACCCCACTCCAACACTCTAGAGTGCACCCGAAATGTTTTAGGACATACTTCGGGTGACCGAGTGCACTCGGGTGATGTTTTGGAACGTAGCCCAGTCAGCGTGAAATTTTACCTGACATTGACAGTTGACTGTTCTGTGATCTGTGGCTACTGATTTCATTTGTAGGTTGAAGTCAAAGTTTACAAATGCTAAGTAAAGCTTTGTGCAGTTGTAAAATAAAGCTAGTTTGCGTTGCAAAACACAAGAACTCTTCTTTTCGTTTTTAACTGACAGAACCCGTTTGAAAACTCGTGAAGTGCGAAAATCACTCGCTAGCGTTTGGAAACCAGTTAAACTTCTCTTTCTCGCAATATATCTATCCTTTTCTTTTTTACCGAGTGAAAACTTCACGGGTTTTCGAACGGCCCCTTAATAAATATATTTGCCTAGCTTTTCCCCGCGGCTCCGCTCGCGTTAAATTCGGAGTAACACGGAACGGAAGATTTCCAAAAAAAATAAGGCAGGTATTTTTCGTTGGTAACAAAGAGTCTGTGTACCGATTTTTAGCTTCCTACCTTGAAAAATGCGAAAAGTCCCATAAAATAATAAACTATTTTTGTTAGTCACAAATAGTCCGCACACTAAACTAAATTTAGTTTGCAATTTTTAGCTTTCTACCTTGAAAATTGCGGAATGCTCCATAAAAACTTCCACCCCCATTTTAGGGAAGTGGGGGGTTAGAAAGAGACAAAAAGTAGCCTATGTCACTTTCTATCTTTACAACTCTCTCCACTTAAAAAATCACGTCAATTCGTCGCTCCGTTTTGCCGTGAAAGACGGACAAACAAACCACACATACACTTTCCCATCTATAATATTAGTATGGATTTGATAATAGACATATTATGATTTTCACCATTAGTTAGTTTGTACAAGAAGATATAGAGTGAAGTGGAGAACACGCTCCTTTTCTATCTGAGGCAAATACCTACATCCATTCTACATACATCCAATCATTTCCATACTTTTTTTGTAGCACAACCGCACAATAATATATTTTTTTCGCGTCTTCCTTTAAACGAAACGGAGGGACGATATTATTATATAAATTTAAATGTTTTTTATTTCTCAATATGACTGAATCCATTTTAAAATTAGCATCGAAACACAGGGCCCGCATAGACCCCGTATTCCAAATAACGAAGACGCTGATGATGACAGAGATACTTCCCTCCCTACAGTTAAGCCGCCGAGAGAATGCGACAATGCGTTTTTGACAGGTCCTGTTAAATTCTTATGAGCAACAATGAAATAAGGGGCATTTTGTATTACCTAGTTCTGACTTATTGTAGTACCTAGTGGTGTCAATTCTATTGGCATTAGTTGAAATAGACTATTTTAGTGCTGTCAAATCGTGTTTTTTGTTCGATTAACCTAAAACACAATTTGACAGAACTAAAACTCATCATTTCATTTCATTTCATTCTATCCAACAACGTGAGTGCTGTCATCGTTATTCAGTCTGCATTTTATTGAGCTAAGTACATTGTAAATTGGAACACGGAGAGAGTTGAATAAATGCGCTTTGTTATATGTGTTCTGTGGCTTTGTTTCCTTTGTTTGTTTCCCTTTATAGCAGGGTTTCTTAAAGTGGGGTCCACGGACCCCTTAGGTGTGCGTAACATGTGTATCAGGGGTCCGCAGTAGGTCAGTCTGTAAACATATTTACTAGGAAAGTGTGTAGTAAACTCAACGTAAACATGACATGCGCCTTGCCTTGTCGAAGACAATCCCACAATATAACGTTCTCATTTAGGCCAAACAGGGGCCTTACCATGATCGCTTATAGCAAGGTTAAAACATTATTAAAACAGAGACACCGCTCTTGCTGCGTATAGCGCCATCCCGCTCTAAGCGCCTTTTTAATATTGTTTTGGGCGATCATGGTTAGGGGGCTACAGCACCCTTCTCATTAACTTAGTAGTAAGTGTAATGAAAGTACCAATAAAAGTACTTTTTATTAATATAAAAAGGCTTTTTCATTTCCATTTTTTTTTTCAATTGTGATAGTGGTCCGTGGAATTGTTTAAATTGTGAAAGTGGTCCGTGACTGCAAAAAGTTTAAGAAACCCTGCTTTATATGGAAAGTTTTGATAAAGTAATTTATACCACAGAATAGGCTGTATGGGCACTGCTCTTAGATTAAAAAAATAAAAGTTTTGAGGTTATATTTACATTTTTTTCCAATATTAGCCGACCGACTTTAATTAAAAATTGTTTTATAAAATGTATTGTGATATAAAAGGAAATATTACACTACGTGAAATATATTAAAAATTTTAAAACATGTTATTACTTACAGCAAATGATTACAAGTTTTTCGTAAAATCACTTTATTTGTGGTTTTAAATGAAACATTAAACTCCTCGATTAACGGCTTCGCTGTTTGGGATTTCTTCTAAATTACTTATATCAGGCGCAAACTATATAGACTAGTGCTATCAACATGTCAAGCCCCAATTCAAGTCTCTTGCGCCGTACTATTGATATTAACTATGCCAATAAAAGACGGTCCAATTCTTTAAAATGGATTATTTTGAACAGTTTATTATTTTTTATATTTCTGTACGATATGTAAGTATTTTATATTTTACTATACTACAATAGGCTTTGATGAATGTTTAGTTAGTGTAATGTAATAGTGATTTGGCCATCCCTCTTATACCTTGTTGGTTATTGGACAATAGAGTTTCTTCTTTCTCAAGGGCTCAATGCCCGATAGCCCTCACCCTCAATGAAAGAAGAATGTGTATATTCTGTATATTTCCTCAAAGATAGTAAATTCATTTATTAAACCAGCTCCTTGATTGTGTAACAAAAATCTATAGCAATATTAGCAATCAATAGTAGATTTATTCAGTTACAAAGTACAGATTAGAGGTGGCGTTAATGGTTGAAAATATTAGTTAAAAGTTAATAGTTTAATAAAAATATCTGATAATTTTAATGGTTGAAAATATCAGTTAATATTTTCATACAAATACAATATCTGAATATTTTTCTAAGTTGATTTATTCACGCTGATTCAACACAGAATACCTACCTACATAATATTCAATGAACTTTTTCCTTCATACTTTTACAGGCTTAGGACTGTCTATCTGTTTGATGGAAATAGAAAAAAATATATTTAATGGCTAGGCCACTTTATTACCGGCTGTAGCTGTACACTTTTCAAACTGTTCCCAAATTTCAGTATTACATTTCGGTATTTTCAAACGTAGATAGGTATTTTGCCAACCTCACAAATAAATCATTTAAATAATTCATCTTATATGTGACTTTGCATTTTCTTTAGCATAATTGAAAGCTGAAAGAGGAATTTGTAGTTTGCTTTATTCTTAACCAATTCTCAAGAAATCTGTAAATATTCCTAATCTGAATGTTGATACGTAGTTGTCTACAGTGAGCAAAAGAACGGGCGCAAGAAACTTACTAGCTTTATCAGAACTAGCATTTACAGTGAACTTTGTATTGTTGCTTTGCATAGTAGTATTTTTCATAAATGGTTATACACAACAGCATATGTCTAGAAGACATCTTGAAGAGTAATATAAATTGTGTTGTTACATATTTCATTGGTTGCCCAAGATACAGGCTCTGCCTAGTTTGGGAACCTCTGTGCAAGCTAAAGGTACATCCGTTCCTTAGGCACAATTAAAGCGTTTTATTGTGTGTATATGGATCCTAAAGAAGTTTTGTGCAATAAATTATTATTATTATTAAATTTCCATAATAAAATCACTTAAACTATATAAGTTAGCACTTAAATTGACCCGTAATCATATAAGTAACAACAATAAATTTGTTGCACGGAGTCAGGCATTCAAATTATCAAAACAAATAAAGTATTAACTATCTCATCCAAGCGAATTCGATACCTTGAAATCATCAGCAGTTCGGTAGACTACAAAATTCAAAAGATGCCTTATGCTTCACTATTTAAAGTCTCACATGAAAGTGTCAGCGTCCGGCGAAAACATTGTAAAAACCGATCCAAGCTATATTTCAATTTCCTTCCTTTACCTAACGTGATAGAGATTACCTAAAAAACGCTGCTTGTGTGTCGCATGAAAGCGATACAGTATTATTATTTGTATATCCATTGCACTTACACGAATTTATTGTATGGCGCGGCCCGCCATTCGTTTTACATTTTGTTGCTTACAGATTTAAGCTTTAAACTCATGAGCCTAAGGTTTACCTAAGGTTTTTACGGGGGACTGAAATCAACTAGTTAAATGATATTTTTATTAGCACCGTGGCGGCCAATATTTTTATTGGTTCGGTTTGTGATTAAAATTATTCATTACGATAATTTTATCAGTTGGTTAAATTTATCTATACTAATAAATATGGATATGGTTGAAAATATAATCGAATATGTGTTAATTTTTTTTATTAGATAAATTTAACGGTTAATAAATATATTCGAGAACACTAGTACAGATACAAGGCTTGACATACAGATCGTAAAAACTAAGAATACAGAAAAAACATATAAATACTAAGAACACAGAAAAAACATATAAGTGACTTGTATCACTTTCAATTTTGTTAGTCAAACTGCATCCACTATTTTTTATCAGACAGTCGACTCAAAGTTTATTTCAATTCAATAAAATGCAAAACTCCACCAGACAATCTCTTCCGAATAACCTCTGCATGTGTAGGGACTCAATATGATTTATGTTGGCTGTGATCTTCTGGAAATACTTTCCCAGTCCAACTGCTCATAAAAGCAAGAAAATATTTTGTCCTGCCTTGGTTAATTTTATGTCTTATTATCTGCTTTATGTTTTTGTAAATATCAAACAATTTGTAAACTATGTGATATAAAATTCCTTGGTAAATATCAACTGAATTGATTGGGTAAAATAGACAACTTTAATACTTTAGAAGTAATTGAATCATTCAGGAAGTAAATTAATAATTGTTGTGTGAAGATGCGTGCGATGCCCGGGTACACAGTCTGCCATGCAGTGGGTGGAGCTGGGAGTTGCAGCAGCACTGGCGGCCAGTGTGGCTACACACGCCTACAGTGCATTGCCTGACCGCCGCCCACCTCAGACCATAACGCCCCAGCAGCGACGGTTGCTGGGCTTACACAAAGGCTGTCTCGGTCAGTTCTTTTCTCTGTGACAACTAACTTGCTAATCTATACTTAGGATAACATTATTGCTTGCAGCAATACAACTTGCAAACTCTATGACGAGACAGCAGAAAACGAAAGGTTGCAGCAATAATACTGTATTATTGGAATTTCAAATAATCTAGTATTTTTCTTATATTATAAAAGCTTTTGACAATAGCAGAATAGTTTTTAAAGACACAAAAAACACCGAAACCCACATATTGAACATCAATATAATTTTTTATCAAATTAGTTACCAAGATATTTAAGTTTAAAGTGACAATTGTTTTTTCGGGGTTTTTTATTATTCTATTTGGAACATTATTTGTTCATTTTCGTTCAAAGAAACATCGAAGAAAAAATCTGTATTTATTAACAAATGAAAGTTTTTAATTTACAATCCCTAATGTATTTACAACAGATGCTGTCTTTTTTCGTCACGAGCCTCTGACTAACGCAGAAACGATATCCGCAGCGCGAGCGCGTTTGGGTAGTACAAGCTGGCTTTCATATGTTTATTGACGGATATGCACGCAAATGTGCGATGCTACATATCTGGCTTGCCAATTCTTCACCCCATTAGCTTAAAAAACGGATTCTGAAGAGGAAATTCTACTTAATGTGGCTGCTGTCGCTTCCATTCAATCACAAAAAAAAAATTGTTAAAAAAAGCAATTGCCCCATATTACTTTGTTAAATGCTTTACCACTGGAACAGAGTCACTGACATAACTATTTGAGAAAGGGTGAATCTTCATATTGTAAGTTACTTGACCCCGTCACTCCATATATTTTTAAACAAGATACAAATATGAGACAAGTTGTTTGTCCCAATATAACTTGTTTTATTTCTAGGAACAGGTGGGTTATTGTCTAATCGCACTCATGGTACTTTTCAATAAATTCTGCAGTAACTGCCGCCATCGCGGTTAAGCTCGAATGATGGCCGTTGGATGAGCATGCGCACTGATAGTCAGATCGGCGTGATGCTAACAAACAAGCTAGCGGATTACGGTGCGCCCGAACACTGCCGTGGGCTGCAGTGTGTTACAAACTTTTAACTTATGATTTTACACTCACGATCAGTTTATGTATGTGCGTCAGATTCAACTGACCGTGAATATCGAGCTTAGGAAAGTCAAAGTTGCTGTATCTCCTATACCCATGATGTGAACATTAGCAGACAAAAACAATTCAAACAAAATACTCTGTTTATATTGATGATAGTCTAGAAAGTTGTGAATCACCTAGCAAATATCTATAGACGCACGCACAGCCGTAACCGCCATCATGATTGTTGCTTGTTGCAGATGCATCATTCCGTGAAGTGAGCCCAGAACCAGCAGTGGTAACAGAGCCCTCCCCAATGGAAACGGAGTCGCTAGCTACCTCACTGGTTGCTGCCCGCCACTGGCGCTCGCAGCCGCCGTCGCCGTCCTCGCCGCATTCCTCTCACTCGCCTCATTCACCCCACTCTCCTCACTCACCCCACTCTCCCCACTCCTCGCACTCCCCGCACTCCCCACATTCCCCCCACTCGCCACACTCACCGCCCCTGCAGCAATCGCCCACGATGCGTGACGAGTTTATTGCGGATAGGCAGTCACTAGCTGATTACCTGCGGTTTGTATTGACACAGATTGAATATTTAACATTTCTGAAGTATCATGAAATTATTATATGTTAAGTTATTAAGTAAGTACCTCACTGACAGACTATGCAAGTTGGTGAATCAGTATAATTATATATTCTCTCTGATCCACTTAGCAAGAAACGTTCTGTATTTTACACCCAAACTGTGTGGCACGGTAGTGCCCCCGCCAAGTCGAGCGCGAAGCAAACACTGCCGTACCATCCTTTACTGGAACCATTTCGCAGCATTTTCAGGCCCCTATTTGAGAACCTCTGGATAAGACCAGAACGCAGAAATTTTTGTCATTCAGTAAGCTATAATCACATACTTAAAATCCAAAATTTCAAGTCTGTAGATCATTTACTTTCGAAGTTAAGCGAAAGCAAAGTTTCGCATTTATGACACTCACTCACTCACTCATGATCATCAAAATAGAACTAGTACTTTCCATAAACTCAGAGAGCTGAAATTTGGTACAGAGTTAGGGTTTAATGGCCACATAAAGGGAAAACTATAAAAACTAGGATAATCGAAGATCTGGAGTACCTGGTGACCCTGATTAGAAAACACAAGAGCCCAACCAAACTATTAGAGATATCGACATACCGCCTTTACAAAAAAGAAAAGAAAGATTTGTAATAATAAAAAAACTACCCCTAAAAAGAAAAAAATTTGTCAAATAAGAAAATCTAATAAAATAAATCAATAAGCTCACGTTTCTACAAAAAGAAGTGAAATCCCACCAAAAACATTCTGTAAAAAACTAGCCAAGTCTCGATGGAGCTGCTTGTTTATCTCTAAAAAGTAATGAAATCTAGACAAAGTCGTGCCAAGTCTAAGGTTCCTTACTGGGATTTCTTTATTATTATAGTTAATGTTGTGTGACTTGGTCGTTGAACATTCTTTATACGTTAGTGGGTACAAGTCAACGGCCAAGTCACACAACATTAACTATAATAATAAAGAAATCGCAGTGAGGAACCTTAGACTTGGCACGACTTTGTCTAGATTTCATTACTTTTTAGAGATAAAAAGGCAGCTCCATTGAGACTTGGCTAGTTTTTTACATAATGTTTTTGGTGGGATCATCATTTACAAAATTCAAAATTCAAAAATCTTTATTCAACTTAGGCCTTTACAGGCACTTATTGACGTCAAAACAAAGCAAAACATTCTAATTTAAAGGAAACATACATTTAAATTTAACCTTGTATGTGCATACATCCTGAATATACCTATTCAAGATGTCTGCAAATACAAGTAGTAATGAAAAAAAAAAAGTTGAATCTACACCTGTTCGGAAATTGGGAGAGCCTTCTCGAGAAGAACAGGCAAGAAACTCGAAAGGTCAAATTTTTTATCTCCTCTTTTAAATCGCCATTTACAATTTTGGTTTTGTTACATAGTCATTGAAAGTTAAAAAAAAATACAATCGGTATGCTTACATAGACTTAAAATGTCAAAAAATAAGTTATAGACGTATACATTAATCATAATACAATAAATTATGTTGTTACCAAACATTTGATAACTTAGTCTAATTCAAAATCAGTGTCAGTTCTTTTCTGCCAACAACTTTTATTAACATCAATAGCTATACACAACAACACGATTATTGACATTATAACGAATAATAACTTCATATTAACACCAGGCATTGGCATTATTTAAATAATCGTTGACTTTATAATATCCTTTACTCATTAGTCTTTTTTACATGCGCTTTAAACTTATGAAAAGGCAAGTCAGTTACACTATGTGGAACTTTGTTGTAAAACAAGAACATCTTGCACCGTCTGAATCATTGCAATGTTCTTAAACTACTGTTACGTATAAATGTAAAATGTCGTTGCTTGTACTGCTGGCGTGTAATTTAATTCCACCCAATCACAAGCTCGGATCCATCGTAGTGGTCACGACGGGTATGCCCACAACCCTAATAGACTTGTGACATCACACTCACGGTCTATTGAGATCGATAGGTTGATGACGTTATATTCAATGCCGAAAAAAAAGAAACAATTTTGCTTAGGGCTTCATATGTTTTCCAAACATCTCCTTTGTAAGGATGCCATTGACCGTTTTTCCGGTGGCTGTGATCACAACCTTTTTTGAGGGTTAGATCCGCGGCTATCCATTATCCAATCACGTCGTAAGTATCCTTCGCATCCTTCATTCAATGCACTGCGACGTTATAATATAGCACAATAATGGTAGAGCGTCGGCGCTGTGGACTCGGCACTTGCGTTTCAATCGGGAGGTCCGGGGTTCGAGACCGCAATGTACCAATGTGTTTTCGTTTCGAATTTCATATGTACATTTGTCTGACGCTCCTGCGGTGAAGGAAAACATCGTGAGGCAACCTGCATACATCTGAGAAGAAATTCACTGATGTATGTCAATATGAAGACTACCAATCCGCACTGGGCCAGGCGTGGTTGCCTAAAGCCTAATCACCCTAATATAGGGTAGGCTCGAGCCCCTCGGTGGGGACGTATATGAGCTGTGATGATGATGAGTGTTACTGATTTGCCTTTTCATAAGTTGAAAGCGCATGTGAAAAGGACTCTAATGAGTAAAGGATATTATAAAGTCAAAGATTATTTGAATGATGCCAATGCCTGGTGTTAACCTGAAGATAAAGAATCATGTTGTTGTGTATAACTATTAATGTAAACAAATATTATATTTGGTAACGCCACAGTAAGAAGAAAATTGACACATCTAATCTTGTAATGGAAGTTGAGCTCAACTTTTGCTTTGAGTTCAGCTTTCAATTGACGACTCTGTAATAATACAGAGAGAAAAAATTCAGTGTGTGGTTTTTATTAAACCACGATGCAAGTGAAACTTTTTTTTCGGATCGTAGGCATTTTACTGAAAATTTTCGTAAAATTATTATACTAGCTTTCCGCTCGCGGCTTCGCCCGCGTTATTTTGTATAAGGAGAAGTTCCCATCTATAGACGCACGCACAGTAACCGTAACCGCTAATGGTAGAAACGTGAAATTTGGACAGTTGTTTTAATTCAAAATGCGGACACATACTAAGGAGGGATTTAAAAAATAATTTACCCTGAAGGGATGAAATAGGGGTTGCAAGTTTGTATGGATTTTTTTAAAATTAGCAACGATTTTGATAAAACTAGAGATTCATGATTCATTCATCCTACCCACCTAATAATTTTGCACGCCGAAAGGCAGATTATAGGGATCTATTTTTTTGTTTTATATTCCATCAACTGTTACCCATGTACCCATAAGCGCAAATAAACAATTATTATTATTATTATCATGCTCTTAAAAAACATTTCATTGAACACGTTCATGGTTTATTGGAATTCACCCCCTTAGAGTGCAAAATAGGGTTTGAAAGTTTCTTATTTATATTTAGGATCTCGAATAACGATCTCTACGTGATCACATCAGAAATGATGAGATCCGTAGAAGAACTAGAGTTACCGACATAGCCCAAAGAATCGCAAACCTTAAGTGGCAGTGGGCAGGACACATCGCTCGTAGGACTGACGGCCGTTGTTGGGGCGGGGCGGTCCTCGAGTGGCGGCCGCGTACTGGGAGACGCAGTGTTGGTAGGCCCCCCACAAGGTGGACCGACGATCTGGTGAAGGTCGCGGGAAGCCGCTGGATGCGGGAGGCGCAGGACCGATCGGTATGGAGATCCTTGGGGGAGGCCTATGTCCAACAGTGGGCGTCTATTGGCTGATATGATGATCTCGAATAATAAATTTCACAGAAATCTGCTTCAATTTCTATGAAATTTATTATTCGAGATCCTAAATATAAATAACAGTCTTCTATATAATAGGCTACAGAATTATTTTACGGGAAAATATACAATTCCCACGGGAAAACAATAAAAACGCGGGCGAAGCCGCGAGCGGAAAGCTAGCACCTAAATAAAAAAACAAATTAACAAAAATTAATAAAAAAAAACTATTATTAAGAGTATAAAAATCGCTAAATTTTAATCTTAACTTAAATCTTTTCTTCTGAATAGAAAATTATACTTAAAAACAAAAATAATAAAAAAAGAAATAAATTATTAAAATAAACAGCAAAAAAGCAATAAAAAACAAAATAATTAAAAAAATTAAGTGATGCCCTACACTGGGAATGAATCACTGCCACTTGGATTTAAAGTCGAAGCTCTAACGCACAGGACTTGTGAACCATTGGCGTAGCTACATTGACGTTCAAAAGCGATTACGTGATCCTACTTGAATAATAGTTATTTGTTATACATGAGTGCAAACTTGCTTTTTAACCGCGTGCTCAACTTTGATGACCGAGGAAGCGAAGGATTCTAAAATTGAATCACGAGTGCAGCGAGTGATTCAAAAATTAGAATCCTGAGCGTTAGCGAGGGAATCAAAAGAGCACAAGGTGAAAAATCTTTGCACTCGAGTGCAACACGTAACTTTTCATCCCCCCTCAGCGAGGAAATAAACAAAAGTACACCAAGGAGGTTCAGAGTCTGAGTTTTTAACAAATTTAAAACAAGTTGTATGATAAATTCGGCACCGTGGAGATGGAAGTAAATAGGTTTAATGATGTTTTGAAATCACATACCTAGTGCACGCGATGTTCTAAAATTCAAATTTACTTTAACCTCAAGCGGATAAAAACGGCTTTGGCGGTCAGATATCGAATAGCAAAAATACCCTTTCCGAGATGGGGGGATGAAAAGTATATTGACTTTGAGTTTGATGATGATGACAACAATGGTGCAGGCGTTGTTCGGCCGGGGCAGAGGTGAGCGGCGCGGGCGAGGCGTGGGCGGAGGGCGGCGCCGCGGCGGGCGCGGCCGTCGCGTGGGCGCCGCCGCCGCCGCCCTACCAGCTCGCCGCCCTCGACGCTGGTATGGTCCTATATCCTCATTGGCGTATCTAGAGAATAATTTATTTAGTTTGTATGGGAAAGAAAAGTAGGTTTGTTAGCCCTAAAATTTTTCCTACAGAATCTCTACTTCTGATGGGTACATACTCTTAAATTAGATGTTATTGGGGTGTTCTACAGCCTGTATATTATTATCTTAAATTTTTTGCTTATTGTTTTTTTTATGACGGCACACTGCCTTATATAAATAATTATCCGTAGACAAAGGTTGTCTAGAACAGATCGCTACCAGCGATAAGAACGCCTTTGCCCACATTAGTTTAAGAGTTTTGTTAATGTTTCTGTTTTGTTTGTGTGCAATGAAGTAATTATCTATCTATCTATCTAGAGTTTTTTTCCATGGGGGCCCATGATTTTGTGTGAGGCTATCAGTGTTTTGGCGTCCATCATTGAATTTTGATTCGGTTGCCTAATATCCTGGGGTGGGCACGGCCCACCCCTCTATATACGCCTATGTTTATCCTCATGATCATCGCGCCAGCCACAAGCACAAGGCCCTGCTACACACACTGTACAGTTTGAACTGCACCGATAATCCGAGACCTTTTTTTATGGGTTCCGCACCTCGAGAAAAGAAGAGAATCCTTATAGGAACACTCCTTTGTCCGTCCGGCTGTCTGCCAAGACCCTTTTTCTCAAGAAAACGTAGAGATGTCAGACTGCAATTATTTTCGCAAATCTGGCGCTTGCGCAAGGGAATCAAGACCTATAGGGTACTTCAAGTTGACCTAGAATCCAAATTCAAATTATTTATTGATAGCCTTCTAAATATAAACTTTACACACTTTGGACCTTCCGTTTAGGCAAAATGCCTGTGGTCGGGTGATCCGCTCTTATTACAATATCATGAAAAAAAATTGATGATTCTATATTACATGTTTGAAATTGCTTCTTGCCAAATTTCATGATTCCAGGTCAACAGGAAGTATCCTATAGGTCTTGATTCCATTGTACAATTGCAAGATTTGCGAAACTATGCTACATAAACGGTCATATCTTCTGACCGTGTTGAATTACAAGTATGATTTATTCACAGCTGAAGGAGACCATAGACCCGAGTATTTGATATAAATTTCAGTTTGATATCTCTACGCGTTCCCAAGGAAAAGGTCTGAACAGACAGACAGACAACGAAGTGATCCTATAAGGGTTCCGTTGTTACCTTTTGATGAACGGCGCCCTAAAGCTAGCCTATAAATAGCATATCATTGAAAAAATACCTGCTTTCCCTTATTAAGGTACTTACTTATTTTATTGTAACATCATAATGTTGTGCCAGATGCTGTTGTTGTAATCTGTGGTTGTATTCAATCATCACATCTGTGTGACATTATTAGTCTGTGTTCTCTGCAAAAATTCATTGTACGGAATGGAAGTGTGTGTCTCTGTTCTACAAAAATAAATTAATATTTAAAAGTGAAAGTACTGTTTTATAATTTAAAAGCCCTAAAAATCATCCCTTACATAATAATAGATGCGAGCGGTAGCGGCAGCGCGGAAGAAGGTACGTCGCCGCAGCTGTGGCGGCGGCTATCGCTCGACCCGCAGCGCCTCACGCAGTTCAACCTCAACCTGCGGCTGGTAACATTTTACCAACTTTTATTTACTTTCACCTGTCCTGTAATGAAGTCTCGCAAGTTAAGTTTAACCCATTTCCCCATAGGCGTATACCGGGTTATTTTTCAAGTAGGAGCCAAATTTTGTGTGCTTGTTCAGACAAGCAAAATGAAGATCTTTTTCTATGGGACCAATCTCGAAATCGCGAAAAAAAATCAGCTGTTCCATACAAATGTTCAACATCCACTGAACCTAAATGTATGGCACAGCTGATTTTTTTTCGCGATTTTGAGTTTGGTCCTATAGTAAAAATTGCTCATTTTGCTTGTCTAAACAAGCATACAAAATTTGGCTCCTGATGGAAAAACCGGTATAGAAGGGGGTTAGACCGTGCTCACCCCAGTATGGTCTAGCTAGTGCCCACCCCTGATGTTAACGATGTTGGATGTTAACGATTCAAAACTATGGTGGACGGCAAAATACTCAGTCAAAAATCACGAGCCCTGAAAAATAACCCAATGCACTTCCCGGTTTCCGATTGAGCTGAAATTTTACATGCATATGTATATCGCATGTCAATGCAATATTATGATGATATGGAGCTGATCTAATGCTGGAGCTGGAAGGTGACCATAGGAACTTCGCAATAAAACGACACAAGCCCATCGAGTTTGGGCTCGTTTGATTCGTATTGACGAGTTCTAAAAGCTTGTATTTAAAAAAGTTTTTTTTTTAATATTCTATCTTGTTTCTATACCACACTATCGGTAAACAAGTATTGGGCTCGCTTGATATTATACTAAGCGGATATAAAGTAGCCAAAAGACACTTGCAACCAATCTCGCATTTCAGACCTGCCTTGCCTTGCTGACACAATAGACTTGACAGATTTAAATGAGCTCTGGCAATCTAACATACGCGCAGGGACTCGATATAACGTTATTTGGCTGCAGTAATGTGAGGTTTTGAGGTAATTTTTTTTAGCAATAGAAAGATGGAAACTTGTGTTCTTTTAGAATAGGAACCCTATCTAGTTTTTTGTATACACTTCAATGTGATATTATATTGATACTAGCTGTGCCCGCGAACTCCGTCTCGTCATAATAATTGTTATTGTTATTATTATTATTATATTTTTACTATTAAGTAGTAAATTCAATCCTCTTGTTTGTAGTGGCTGCACGCAACAATCCTATCGCGGCTCGAGCGTCAGATGGCGGTTGTCGACGCTGCGCTCGCCGCGATCGGCCCACCAGACGCGCGACTCGGACAGGTGAGAAAAAATATGTGTTTCAAAAACCCATTACAATGTGAATCTCGCGGCAAGTTTTGTTATATTAGATAGGGTTTGGGGTTGAGTTGGGCGGAGGCCCAATCGGTTTCGAGATCGGTTTGGAGGCCTATGTCCAACAGTGGGCGTCTCTTGATTGAAATGATAATGAATGGTGATAGGAAAATGATGAATGATGATGAAGGTATCACGACTCTCGCACGGTCATGACAAGGCATAACGGTTGCACCTAAAAAATCCAAAATAGGCAAACTGGAGTTCATGCCCTAAGAACCGAAATGTGCTGTTAAAACAAAAAATAGTCTAACCAACTATGTAATTTACGAACACAGCAGCCAATCTCTAAGACGACTACTTTCCTCGCGAGAAATGTTATAGTTAAAGCTTTGTGTTGTAATTTCTTGAATGAAATTACTATGTTGTAAGCATTTGAATTAAAGTGGAACTAGTGAGATTAGTGTTTTAATAACAAGAAATGTTATAGTGCAATAATATCTGGAAAGGACACTCGTATAGTCTGAGGGGGCTGATTAACTAATACGAAAACGCGTCCGTTCGCCTCGCTAACCGCTAAGCCGCTATCGAGGCGCCAAGCGTCCCACCAAGCGAGCGGTGGGGCGGCGCGCAGTATAGCGTGCAGTGTGTTGGTTCACTGGGATGAGCCATCTTGTATCTCTGCCATACTTATCATAGATAATAAAGCGCTGTGAAAAAAATAGAATAAAGACGGGAATGTTCGAAAAAACGAACGAACCGAGCCGAACTTGGTCGTGCGTGCGTGGTGTTTATTTCGGTGGTAGTCGACTCTAGTGTACCTATAGCCTTAATTCTCAAAAGACCAAATAACCTCTTGCCGCTAAGCGTGCCACCTGCGGTGTGGCTGTGGCCTTTATGGCTCTAGAAGCATGCAGAGGCGCTCAAGACATTTCTCCATTTTGGTCATCCGTCAATCGGCATTAACGAACATGGCCGCTTGCAGATGAGCGTGGAAAGGCTGCGAGGCGCCGCGCGGAGTGTCCCGGCGTTGGCGGCTCTGCTGCCCTTCCTAGAGCCCTTCCCCGACCAGCACTACGTCGTGGCTAGGTACCGGGGTGAGTGCACCTTGACCGTCGCGTAACACTGTAATACCTACTCAATGCCATATAGCTTGAAGTTTGAAGTCAACTCACCGAAGGATTATACATATAACATACGTTGTAAAATGCTTTATACAAGTGTAACGCATCACCGAAATAATATTAAAGAAGTTGAGATTCTGATGGAAAAATATTGGGGCAACTCAAGTTACTAAGCTTTGACATACACAGATACAGAGTTAGAGCGAATAGTTGTACTTCGCGCGAAGGTTCTGAACGCGTCTCTGCTCTGTACATATTTCGCTCCACACAGAAAAATGTTTAAGCCGGTAACAATTGCAATTGAATTTAGATAGTTTTTGTGGCTGTATATTTTGGGTTTTCGTGCGATAAAAAGCAAAACTATCAATTTCCATGTCATTGTCGATCGCCTGAAAAATAGGGAGTCGCATGAAACTCTGTACCAGGGTCGTCTGCAATAGATAGATAGATAGATAGATAGGGCAAGATGCGGGTATTTGAAGGGTAAGATGCGGCAGTGAAATTACTGGGTACTGTGACTTTACAAAGTCACGAGTCGGCAACGTACACTGTGGTTCTTGTGGTGGTTGCAGTTTTGGTGCGAATCTCACAGGAGCCACATAGGTGACTATTACCACTTACCATCAGTAGGCGTAGCATGGGCTGTCACGACTGGACTCCAGTCATGCATTATCTCTCAATTTCAGTGACATAATTTCTATGTCTTAAAGAGTAGCACGGTGGCGCGTAGTAAGTGGGACTGACGTGATAAAAATTTCGTGACGTTCGTCAAGGCACACGTGTGACTGAGTTTTATCACAAAACTTTTTCTCTCCGACTGCTGCTACACCTTCTAAAAGTATTAAAGTCCTCGCTACAACCACAGCAGTGGGCGCCCAGGCTCGTCAAGGAATTTGTGATAAAACTCAGTCACACGTGTTCCAAGAAAAATTTTCACGCCAGTCACACTAAATACGCGCCACCGTGCTATTCTTTAAGACACAGAGTTTATGTCACTGAAATTGTGAGATAATGCGTGACTCGAGTCCAGTCTTGGCAGCTCGTGCTATGCGTGCTCGTTTGCGGACGGGTGATTAAAAATGTCAACTGGCGGTTGTACCGCGCAGAGCTGTCCCATGTCCCAGACAAATAGTAGGTCTGAAATTATCATAGGTGATTAATGTATATACTTACTAATATTATAAAGCTGAAGAGTTTGTTTGTACGCGCTAATCTCGGGAACTACTGGTTCGAATTGAAAAATTCTTTTGATGTTAGATAGTCCATTTATCGAGGAAGGCTAATAGGAACTGAGCATCAATTGATGCTCAGCTCCTATTAGTCGGAGCGTGATGTTATATAGCCTGAAGCCTTCCTCGATAAATGAACTATCCAACACAAAAAGAATGTTTCAATTTGAATCAGTAGTGGCGCGTTCAACCAAACAACCGAACAAACAAACTCTTCGGCTTTATAATAGACTAGCTGTGCCCGCGAACTACGTTTCGCCTTAATTTATTTTTTTACCGACATCTTCAACGAATACCGTTAATGTACACAGAAATAAATACAAAAACTTAACAAATCTATACAAATAAATAAAATTGAAGTGTCTGTTTGTAATGTCAAAATAACAAGTTTTTACTAGATGGGTATGAATGTATATCTGGTACCAATAACAAAAACACAATTTATTTATTTTTTGTCTGTGTCTGTTTGTTCCCGCTAATCTCCGGAACGGCTGGACCGATTTTGACGGGACTTTCACTAATAGATAGCTAATTATATTAGGTATAATATAGGGTACTTTTTATCAACTTCAACAAAAGTTATTATTCCACGCGCACGAAGTCGCGAGCACAGCTAGTATATACTAAAACGTTCCTGGAGAATCGCGCTAATGACGGTCGTGCCGCGCAGAGCTGTCCCGCGGCGGGTGCCTGAGCGCGTACAAGTGGTCCGCGGGCGGGGCGGGCTGGGCGGGCGCGGCGGGGCGGCCCGCGGACGCCGAGCTGGTGGCGGCGGCGCTGGCGCGGTACCTGGACGCGCGGCTGCCGCCCGACCCGGCGCACGCGCGCCCCTTCAGCGACGTGCACCTCTCCGCCGCGCCCGCCGCGCCGCCGCGCAACGGTCAGTCGTACACGCACTGATGCATGTAACACTTATTTACTCAAAAATGCACGTAATGCGGTCATTATTTTGACGACCTCGTTTGAGCAAAGTCGACCTTGCCGTTCTGTTTCGAGCAGCGGCCGGCAAAGTTTCGCTTCTAGTTAGTATAATATATTTTTTATTTAAATTACTTGCTGGTTTTCTTTAGATTAGGTACTTGCATTTTTGAGTAAAGCACTATACAAGCCTCGGCCCACGATGACTGCTTCGCCGGTCACGCTATGATCGCCTCGAGCTAGCCTAGCTACGCTCTAGGCCTTCCAGCTTGACCACCATTACAGCCCTCGCTGCCCTCACTGTAAACGGACCTACGGTCTAGGTCTCTATCTCAACTCGTCCATCGCGTGCTGCACGCTGACCGCGCTGTGTTGGCCTGGAGCTGCGCTGTCGGCCATCATCAGCGCGACCAGCAAAGTAGTCATTATAGACCGCGGCAGTAATGTACTATTACATCTCTCATGTTCGGTAAGTAGGTCCTTATTACCCCCAAATGAGGCTTGTAGATGACCAATTAGCGCTCTAGGGTAATAATGTAGCTAGAAAAACTCTAGGGCTGTAAGTAATTTATGGCCAGTATGATGGTTAGATGTACGCGAACTTTTTAAAATAGTGAATTTTTTTTTATTACTTACCGCCCTAGGGCTTTCCAAGCTACATTATTACCCTAGAGCGCTTATTGGTCACCTACAAGCCCCATTTAGAGGTAATAAGGACCTACTTACCTCACAATCGAGATGTAAAGCAGAGTAGTTAGCTCGGGTGTAAGCACCAATTGCATCCTCGAAATATAGGCGCCCTTTATCTCGGGCTGCAATTGATGCCTTACAGCCCTTAGCTACTAATCTACTATTAACTCGAGTCCAGTCTTGGCAGCCCATGATACGCCTGCAGTTACTTTAAAATATATGTATGACGCAGCGATGCAAAAGGGTGCGAGCCCAGTGACTTCGTGTTAAAATTAAGGCGCGCTACTTTCCGTTTCAGAACGATTTCGATTTACTGCACCGCCATAGATATAAAAAATACAGTTCTAAAATTCATATATGATATTGTTGAACATTTTATCTAAACATTCTTAAAGACAGAAACGTGATTGATAACATTTCACCTAAGCATTTCCTCCCATAGAAAAAAAAAACAAAAACAACTTTAAAACAGCTGTGAATCAGAAAATACAATAATAAATGACACAAAAGTTTTACCAATAGATGTGCGTTTGTGTCTAGAAAATTGCAAAAATACATTTACCATTTTATACTTACTCCAATGTAAAACTATGATCTCGCTCATCCACACAACGGTCAGTGATGTCGCACGTCCACGCAACGGTCAGTGATTTCGCACGTCGACAACTTTATTTTTAAAAATAGTAATAAAATCGAATTGTTTGACCCTACTACCTAAAGATTGTGATAAAAATATGTTTTGAGATAGTAAATAGCATGTTGTGTCCAGGCGAGCTGGTGATCCACCAGGTGAGCCGGTCGCCGCCGCACTACGTGCTGGTGCGGGACAGCGGGGACGGCGGCGCAGAGGTGGTGGAGGTGGGTACCGCATGCTTCATTATTATCACAAACTTTTAACTTGCTATGGAAATATGTTAATATGGATAAATATAAATTTTATATTTGTACCTTGGCATTTCTTTAAAAATGCTTAATAATTGCTCTATAGCCTAGTTAACACGTCAGTCAACACGTGTTATTTTTTTAACATTTCTTTATTTCTCTCACAAAGGTAGGGGTTACAATAAAATAATTGCTGACTTAAATAGGAAGTCCTTTGTGAGAGCTGGAGTCTATATTAGGTTTAAAACCTGTGTTACAGTTACAGAATCACCAAGCTCTCATCGTAAGGATGATACAAACAAGCAATGATCAGCTTATACACAACTTATTAGAAAAAATACAAACAGTAGGAAAAAGATTACTGGAATATAAACTGTAAGGTTACAATACACTATGGTGGTAATAAGAGGGAATGTAGAGTGTATGTGTGTGTCTGTGTGTATGCGTGCGTATGCGTGCGCTTCTGCAAATGTATATTTGTATGTGAGTGCGCGTATGAGTGTGTTTAAGTGTGTACGAGAGTTTGCGAAATTAGATTATAATTACAAATAGTAGGTCTTAAATTATCATAGGTGATTGATCTATATATAACTCGCTGTGTCCGCGAACTACGTCTCGTCATTAAATTTTTTTCCCGTTTTTGCAATATACGCTACGACTAATAGGAGCTGAGCATTAATTGATGCTCAGCTCCTATTAGTCGGAACATGATGCTATATAGCCTAAAGCCTTCCTCGATAAATGGACTATCCAACACAAAAATAATGGTTCAATTTGAATCAGTAGTTCCTGAGATTAGCGCGTTCAACCAAACAACCGATCAAACATATTCTTCAGCTTTATAATAGACTAGCTGTGTCCGCATTTTACGTTTCGCCTTAATTTATTTTTTCCCGACATCTTCAACAGATATCGTTAATAAAGACACAGAAATAAATACAAAAACTTAACAAATTATATACTAAGACCTTCCTCGAGAATCACGCTATCGAGTGGTGAAAGAACACCGCTTAGGGTGCAGTAGTTTTTGAGTTTATCGCGAACAGACAGACAGACGCGGCGGGGGACTTTGTTTTATATTATGTAAGAAGTGTAGATAAAAATATTGTCTGTAGGTGGGCGCGGGGCGGAACAACTTGTTGCATGCGCTGCTGGTGTTCATCGCCACGGCGGCGGCGCGCTCCCCGCCGGCGCTGCGCCGCCTGCACCTGGGGCCCGCCGGCCTCAACCTGCTCTGGGTCATCGGACGATGACGCCGCCGCCGCTTTTTAATGTTACATTATCACCGAACTCGCCATACTAAGTGTTATTTTGTATGTCTAACCTTAAGTGCCTAATAAAGTTGATGTAAACGAGTACATGTATTTTTTTTTGTTACCATTGCAGCCTCGCACGCGATTTGCCTAACACTACAACGGTGTAGCTTACGAATCCAATTTAAAACTACTGTTGGATTAGATAGCTTCTTAAAGATTTAGGGGCATAATAATAGGCAAATGGAGTTTGATAGAAATTATGTATTCCAACATCCATATATTTGTTTTTTTAAGTACACTATATGAAAATGAATAATAACAGCACCAATAAATACAAAGGATTACATGTCTACAAAATCACTAAAATATGCATATAATGTTTAAACTTGCTTTCCACCCGCCCGTTTTCTACATGGTAATTCTATATTTTCCTGTAGGAACAATTTAAACTTTCATTTATTTTTTAGTACTAAGTAACGAAATGAAATTCCGTAATTGGCATAACAATAAGTAAATTTTAGACAATAACTGTTTTAGCATAAACTGTGTTTGTAAATAAATAAAATAAAGCAAAGCTTTTAAAGTCCCGTTGAAATATTATGTTAAGCTGTTGTTAATACTCCACCAAAAAAAAAATTTCAACCCTTATTTCAATATCTAAGTAGGGAATTTTCGAAGTCGAGTAAAAAGTTGTTCAATGCTTATTATCAGCATAAAAACCAATTTTCATTCTTCTAGTTACAAAAATGGCACCTTCCATACAAACTTTCAACCCCCTTTCCCACCCCCCTAATGGCTGATTTTTCAAAAACGCTCATACATGTGTTCACTAATTTCTAATTATTATCAGTTTAAGTTCAAAATTTCATACTTCTAACTTTGAAAATGACCCAAAGTTCCATATAAACTTACAACCACTAATATACCCTGAATTGAATTTTGGAAAATCCTTAAGACACATACGGTACAAAATCTATATCCTCTTAAAATTTTCAACTTCCATCATTAGTGGTTTGATTGGATTGGTTGAGATTAGCCGCCGTGACCGAATATTGGCTAGGAGGACATTATTACAGTAATTTTTCAAACTACATTATGTGTAGACAATTAATTAAACAATACATATTTGTTTAGACTACTGCACTGTATTTATAATTACATACAGACTATTAATACTGACACAATGATTTTTGTCTGTCAAGCAGTCAAGTTATGTATCATACGAGCTACTGACTTATCTGAAGAAATCCTTAACTGATTACTTGTGCCGTTGACAAGATATGTATAACTCAATATCTACATCAAGGCTCTACATTAGTGACAATAAAAAAATATATACATGGTTATTTTTTTATCAGCCCGGAAAATTTAAGGGACGCTTCAGGACACATCCATTATTATTATCCAGTGCAGCATTTTTTGGATATTTTAGAAAATTCATATAAAATAAAGTAGGTGAGCTAGTTTTTTTATTCATATTTATATCATTCTACTACCATGTCGTGAAGCGTCCCTTAAATTTTCCAGGGTAATAAAAAGGAACCCTGCATAACAATTTTGTTAAACATGTGATTTATGACGTAAATACACCAAGCATTTGCTTCCTATATTATTATAATTTCTAAAGTCTCATCAAAGTTTATATAAATGAAGAATGTCTCAACTCGTGATTATGAACATAGTTTTTCTAAGTAAACCACAGTTACTTTTTTACATATAGACAATATTCGCTAAAACACGTGTGAGCATAGACATAAACATAACATTTAAAATATATACATACACTGTTGATACAATATTGTTAAAGTCAAATATATTTACTACTGGCAGTTTAAAATATTAAAGATTATTTGAGTCAAAAATATTATAAAAAGCAAAAAACTTATAATTAATTATTGTGTTTACTTTGACAAATGGTATCTGACTGTTGATAGACAGTAAAACCAGATATTTTTAACAACATTTAAATTCCTTCTGTCCCAAAAGACATAGGATTGAATCCCACTCTCAGACAAGATTCAAACTTGCATCTTCCTCATTATGTGCAGAAAAAGTCAAAACTACTGCAATGAATGGAACATCAGATTTTTTTTTGGATATTTAAGAGTTGCTCTCAGGGTTGTTCAGTTCTATAGTCGGAGAAACGAATTTAAATAAAATCACAATTTTTGGAGCACCTTATATGTGCAGTATTTTTTTGAATCAATATGTCAAGTCAGCCTTGCGAGCATGGAACTCTCGATAAACAAAATTTCACAGCTAAGATCGACATACTCGACAAAAATCGATAAATTTGACAGATATTCCTAAGGAGTGAAAAGGACAGATGCTTTTGTCGATCGATATATGTCGATCGACAAGTCCATGCTCGCAGGGCAGGGTAAATAAAAATTCCTGTAATAGGTTGCTACTATTTACAACTTACAAGCTAAAGTATTAAGCTTATCAAAAATCGGAAATTAAAGATCGTTAAGATATAACAATTGCTAGGATGATAAGAGTCAGTGCACGGGCGCGTCGAGCAGTTCGGCGTCGCTCAGGTGCTTGCGCAGCGCGTCGGCCAGCGCCGCCACAAAGGCGGGCAGCGAGCAGACGGCGGGCGCGCGCGGCGCGTGCAGCGCGGCCGCCAGCAGCGGCAGCCGCCGCAGCGCGCGCGCCGACGCGCCCGCCGCCGCCGCCGCGCGCGCCACGTCCCACAGCCGCAGGCTGCTGGCCGCCGCTTCGCTCTCCGCAAACCGCGAGCCCTCCAGCGCGCGCAGCGAGAACGGCCGCTCGGGCGGCGCCAGCACGCCGCGAACCGCCAGCTCGCCGCAGCAGCCGCGCAGGATCTCGTAGCAGGCGCGCGCGGACGGCGGCCCCACGTGCCGCTTCACGTCCGCGCGGTCCACGAACGCCGCGTCGATGGCGCCGGTCACGTTGGACGTGGCCAACACGAGCGCGTTGGGGTGCCGCCGCAGCCGGTCGAGCTGCGTGAGGATCGCGTTGACGGCGCGGATCGAGTCGGACGGCTCGAGGCCGGCGAGCGCGGCGCGGCGCGCGTGCGCCAGCGACTCCACCTCGTCCACCAGCACGCACGCGAGCAGCCGCCGGTCCTCCACGATTTCGCGCACGCGGTCGAACAGCCGCGCCACGAGTTTGCCGCTCTCCGAGAACCACTTGGAGAAGAGGCCGTGCGCGTTGATCTCGAGCAGCCTGGCGCGCGGGAACCGATCGCCGAGACGGACGGCCAGTTTCTGCGCGAGGGCGCGGCACAGGCTAGTCTTGCCGGTGCCGGGCGGGCCGTGCAGAAGGATCACTCGATTGCACGAGATCACGGTCGAGTCGACACCTCTGTCCGAGAACTCGAAAGCGGTTTCGGCGAACCTCATGAGATCTTCCTTTAACTTCGAATCGTAAATTAAATTCTCCCATAAGCCGTGAAACTCTTCGGAAGGTAGAGCCCACACGTCGGCGGCGGCGAGCTCGTCTCCGGACGTCGCATCTGTCATCGTGTCCGTTTCTGCACCAAAAGTGTCGAGTTTGTATACGTGATAAATCATTTCCGTGGTAGATATCTGTACTTCAGATTCGTGATCTATATCACATAGAGCGATGGACTGAATGTGTTCTTTGACTTCTTGATTCTCTTCTATGTCATCAGTTGTGAGAACAGCTCCTGGGGTCAAGCATGCAAAATTTGTTAAATAAGAATGCACTATGCTTTTTATATAATCCTTATTAACGCGACTTTGCCTCCTTTGCACAACTTCTACGTGAAGAGGGGGATGCATCGCACTAAATAATATTCACACTTTAGCAAGTTTGTCAATATAAAATGCAGGAAAAAGGTAAAAATGTTCCCGGAACAATTTAATTTGGATTATTTGAATTTGGAAAACTGTTTGTGAATTTGACACTTCACACCACAGATTACCCGTAAAGCGCGTTCGGGTCTCAGAAGAATGTTCGGGTAGCCTGTGGTGGCGTTTTTAGCATTATCAAGGCGCCTCCAGACTCACGCCGAGAACCCCCAACACCCGAGAAGCGTGAATGTGATGGGTTTCTCGGCTTCTCGTTCTCGGGCTCGTTCTCCGATCGGTGTCGGTTTTTATGCCCGCTTCAAAGGGTTTCTCGGGCGAGAAAAGAGAACACTATCACATTCTCGTTTGTTCTCAGTGCGGCTGCGACCGTGGCGTAGATCGCATGTTATCTCGTGCCAATTATTCTATAAAAAAATACTTTGTGGTGTCTGATGCATATCAGTATCATTTAGATAACTTCACAGTTACTGTATTTGTATACTCTTTCATTTAACATAGTCTCTCATCTATGCTATCATTGCTTAAGAAAATAATTTGTGATAAATATCATTAAGAAAATAATTTAAATTCACGAAGATTTTAATTGTTTTGAGATATTTTGTTAGTCATTTTAGTTCAGTAATTTTAGACATACGAGTAAAAAATGTGGAAAAATGAAACAGAGTTAAAGTTTAAATAATATTTTCACACAGAGCCCATTTTGTGAGAAGCAAAACGTTTTCTATAAAAAAAAGTACTTTGTCAATAACCACCATCGTTTGAGCCTTTTTTTTCTTAATATTATTTTTAATTTTCGTGTTAACGAGATTATAATGTGCTAACGCACACAATACCAAGGCAGTAGCACTGTCGTCTATTCCGGATCACGATCGAGAATGTAAATAAGAAGATCGCTGAGTGTGGATACCTTCTCGGTTCTCGCGCAAGTTCTCGGCGAGACTTCTCGCGTGAGTCTGGAGCCGGTATCAAAATTGGCGTTGATGGAAAGCGTTCGGTTAAAAGGTTATGAAATTTTTGCCATTTTTGCTCCACACCCACACCCTAACCGAACGCTACATTATCAATATGTCAATGTTATAAGTTATTATAACCTAAATTTATTTTCAGTTTCCAAATTCTGGATGTATTATGACGTAATAAGCTCGCTTCATGATTAACGATCATTAATTTCCATAAATAATGAAAATAAAATTTATTTCGTTAAAACTAATTCAATCGTGTCAATAATTATACGTTTAGTAAACGTCAAAACTCTTAAATGTCAAAAACTTCCACTTTTGACCCTCTTCGAGAGCTGGGGCGGTATTGGCAGTATTTACAATGCCATTTTTTCAGCTATCCGAACGGTTGACGTAAACAGATAAAAATGCAACTTTTGTTCACATTTCTTCTAACCGAACGCTCCTTGTGTTAATTTTGTCATTTTTAACAATTATTGTTATTTTTGACATCGCCATGCTATCCGAACGCGCCTATAGTATTATTATTACTCTTTGCAGAAGCAAGAATAAATCAAAACTGTTTTGTTGAAGTTGAACTGATTTATTTACATACGTTAGACAAAGACGCCATTATATTTATTTTTTCGTCTTCTAAAATTTTACATAAGTTTCTATATGACATTGGAACAGTTCCATTAGTTTCCTTATTCAGAGCGCGCTACACATGTTTCTGAACTGAACGCTCCCGAAATGAATTGACAGTCCCCGTGGTCCAAATTGAGCTATTATGCACTATTGGTACTTGAAGTAAACACCAAGATAACTTGACAAAGACTATCTATTTATCTACCTTCAACATTACACTACATCTTCCCGTTTTACAAATTATGTTTGATATACAATTCTTGTGAAATTAAATATAATAATAGGTACATGCAATGCATGCCTTTATATAATCTATTCATGCTTTCTTTTTTTTTTTTTTTGACATAAAAATCTCATTTATTTCAAATAATAGGTAAATATTGCAGTCTTATATAATTTATTTTAGATATTACGTTTAAATCCGATCCGGTATCTAACTTAAATGTGTGCACTTTCTTAGATTGAGGTAAATAAAGCGTTTCATACCATTTTGAGTCCTTCGAACATACCAAAGCATCAACACACTCAATGGTCGAGATATAGTACATATTATCTTCGTCACATTCTTCATAAAGCTCGTCGACTCGTTTCGATCTCATCAGCCGGCACATTTTTTTATAATGACCTTTGGCACCACATAAGAAACACTTCATTCGTCTAGCAGCACATCGGTGATCACCAGGACAATACACAGCGCCGCAGGCGGCGCACGGGCTCGCCCCGGCCGGCCCCATCGGCCGAGCGCCGCCACCTCCGCTTCTGAACGACCTCGAGCCACGGCTGGCGCTGCCGTGCGGCCCCGAAGCACGGCTGCCACCGCGTGCGCCCAGAGCACACAGCGACTTACGGCGCGTTCCATCAGACCTCCATACGCTGTCCAATGAGGCACTAGACGACTCCCCTTTTCCAGTCTCAATCTCACGACCGTCGTCGTTAGAAATCTCGCTCGCTTGGCATATTTTCACCGCTTTGTCTAACGTCAAATCGTCCGTCCGTAGCAACCTGTCTCTGACCCCGCTGTCAGAAACACCGCACACAACGCGATCGCGTAATAAGCCATCTTCTAGGTGTTCGAACTCACACTGCCGGCTTAGTAATTTTAAGGCTGTAATATACTCATCTATACATTCACCAGGCTCCTGATTCCTTGTAAAAAATTTAAATCGCAGTAATGTTGTATTGACTTTTGTGGCAAAATGTTCGTTGAATTTGTCTATTAATTTAGACACATTGGTGTCGATTCTGAAGCACAACTTACTAAACTAAACTAATTTGACAATACTAAAAATAAAGCCGTCACTTTTAATCCTTTAGAGAAAAACAGAGATGGCAATAGTTTTAATCCTGTCAAATTAGTTTAGTTTAATAAGTTGTGCTTCAGAATCGACACCATTTTCTCGATCTTTCTCTTCAGTGAACTTTAATGTTGCATATATGTCATAGCCTTCAGGTCCAATGATATTGATTAGCAGGCTAGCCTGTACATCACTAGGTTCGTTGTAAACTCCAGAAGCCGTTGTATTTGAAATTGCTTAAGCCATCGGCGCCATGACTCAGCCCGGTTTGCCGGCCCACCGTGTAGCGATAATTCCGTTGGTGGCCGCGCATGTTCCATTGTGATTTTGTTTGTTTTAGCTTTCTACTACTCCAAATACACTTTATTTATAAATTTATAATAACATGAGGAATTTTAAAACGTTATAATATATTAATTAAGTCGGACCGCTGTCACCATGAAGTAAACACCAAGATAACTTGACAAAGACTATCTATTTATCTACCTTCAACATTACACTACAGTACTTTGGTACCAATAGCGTGCAAACAACCCGAGGCCGTACCGCCTAACTCAAAGCGAGCACTCGCTATCATTGTCATGACATTAGAACAAAAGTTTTAATGTCACAGATGACATTAGAGCTATTGTTCTAATGTCACGAAAGCGAGTGATCGCTATGAGTTAGGCGGTAGCCCCCCCGGTCCGAATTGAACCGACGTGTACCAACGAAAGCAATGTGACGTCATGAGTGACGTCATGTAGCGGTGATATCAGTGCCCACGAAAAGAAAGTAGTGCACTGTGTGCGTGCAAATGTCAAATTCAAACTTTGACGTTTAGACGATTTGAAATAAAAAAATTTAGTAAATATTTATTAAGTTTGGAGTTGATTAAACTTAATTAATTGTGTACCGTGTGTAACGAAATACCGAAATAATATTTAAAGATGTTGATTAACAAAAAAAATGTTTTATGACTATTCTTTGTATTTTTATTATTTAATACTACTTTCGATTTAATACGCTTAACAGTTCAGCGTATTAAATCGAAAGTAGACATATAATAAAAATACAAAGAATAGTCATAAAACATTTTTTTGTTAATCAACAACCTTAAATATTATTTCGGTATTCCGTAACACCCGATATAAAAACTTTTAAGCGTTTGCCATGCGTGTTTAACAAATCAATACTATTTAATTAATGACATTGACAGACGCGCACACGATCGTGCTTTTAAAGTGGTCCAAAATTATTGCGTGCCTCCTCCTTGAGTCGTATTCCTCAGTGTTGAGGGTCGTGACCTCCCTTCTGCATCACTTTCTCACGTACGGTCTTTCTCCATCTGTTTCTGTCTCCGGCTGTGTTTAGGGCATTGTGGATTGTGGAGTCAAGAGCGGTGCGGATCTGGTCGGACCAACGCATTGGGCTGCGTCCCCGAGGCCTTTTCCCATCAACTTTGCCGGTCACGATGAGCTTCTCGAGGTTGTCACCGTCTTTCCTGGCAATGTGACCGAAGTATTCAAGGACTCTGCGTAGACACTCAGATGACAGCCGCGAGGAGATTTTGAGTTCTCGCAATATGGAGGCGTTAGTCCGAAATGCTGTCCACGGGATACGGAGCATCTTTCTCCAGCACCACATCTCAAAGGCGTCAATGCGTTTGCGGTCTGCAGCTTTCAGCGTCCACGTCTCAGCGCCATACGAAAAGATCGAGAAGACTAGAGTCCGTACTAGTTTGGTTTTAGTTTTTACGGAAATGTTGCGATCTCTCCAGATTTTTTCAAGCTGAGACATGGCGCTTTTGCCCATGCCAATTCTCCGGCGCACTTCCTTTTCGCACGAGCCATCGTTACTGATGTTAGAACCCAGGTAGATGAAGTTGTCCACTATTTCTAGGTCCAGCGCGCCTGTGAGTTCTAACTTACCAGATCTATCTACCACCATGACCTTGGTTTTGGACCTGTTTATGGAAAGTCCCAACTCCTCGCTAATCCGCTCCATTCGGCCCAGAAGTGTAGACATTTCTGACTCATTTGCTGCAAGGAGGGTAGTGTCATCGGCGTAGCGCAGGTTAGTGATTTTTACGCCACCAACTGTGATGCCACCCTCCCAATTCTCGCAGGTTCGTCTCATTATGTATTCTCCATAGGCGTTGAATAGAATGGGCGATAAGATACATCCCTGGCGTACTCCTTGGTGAAATTTAAAGGGTTTCGAGGTTGTTTTATCGACTCTTACGACTCCCTGGCTTGAACCATACAGGGTGCTAAGTAGAGCGATTAGATGATTTGGTACTCCAAGTTCTAGTAGGACCCTCCATAAGCAACCCCAGTTGACACAGTCGAAAGCTTTGCTGTAGTCGACAAAACACATAATTACGGGCGTATCAAACTCTTATGCCTTCTCAACGAGCTGCCTCACATTGAGAATCTGCTCTCGAGTGCCCTTGCCTTTTACGAAACCCGCTTGCTCCTGCGGTATTTGCCAATCCAGATAGTAGCGGATGCGATTATTGAGAATATGGAGCAAGATTTTGCTGGCATGTGAGATGAGGGACAAGGTTCGATAATTGCCGCAGCTCTTGGTTGACCCTTTCTTGTGCAGCGGAAGTATTACAGATTCCGACCAGTCCTGCGGCCAATCACCGTTTTGCCAGATGTGTGAGCAAATCTTGAAAAGTGTCTCAATACCCAAGTCACCCATAGCTTTAAGCACCTCTGCTGTTATTTGGTCGCTTCCTGGTGCCTTCTTCTTCTTGAGAGACTGTAAGGCAGTAGATATTTCGGAACGAAGTATCATGGGTTCCAGTTCTAGATCACTCCAGTCTGGGTTAGCTCCGGGCGATGAAAAGGGATCTGTGTACAACTGCTCACAGTAGGCACGCCATCTCTCGGCAATGCGTTCGAGCTCGTGTAGAACAGTGCCGTCAGCATCTTCTATGACCCACGATTTAGCCTTGAACTGCTTGGAAAGGACTCTAACTTTCTTAAAAAGGTCTGCAGTCTGTAACTTGTTTGAATGCCTCTCAATGTCGCTGCAGATGCCCTCAATGAAGCTGTTCCTGTCATGACGACAACTGGCTTGAATAGTTCTACTAAGAACGGTGTATTCGGCCCTGATTGCACGATCTTGCAGACCCCTAGCTGTTAGGTCTTTCCTGCGCTGAATGAGCTCCTATGAATAGTCGGATATCCAGCACTTTTTCTTCTGCTCTGGCTTCTTCTTCTTAAGGACCTGGTCCAGCGCATCGTTAATATGACCCTTCAAGTGTTTCCACTGTGTATCAGCGTTCGCTTGCCCTCGCGTTGGACCGTCCCTTAGTTTCGCCTCTAATGCCTCTCGGAAGATTGGCTGCTCCGAAGAATCCAAGCTTCTGGGTTTCGGGGTTTGAAGTCTAGGCGCCTTTAAACGCAGCGAAAAATTTGCCACGAGCAGGTTATGATCAGAGCCGCACTCTGCGCCGGGAAAGGTCTTCACATTTGAAACTGAGGATCTCCAGCGGGTATCTAGAATGACGTAGTCAATTTGATTTCTGTGCCTATCGCCTGGGGACCTCCATGTGTATAATCGTCTTGAATGATGTTGGAAGTACGTGTTCATAATACTGAGATTCCTGTCTATACAGAACTCGATCAGTTTTTCACCTCGTTCATTCCTAGTGCCAAGTCCAAATTTTCCAACTGTGCTTCTGATATGATCATCAGCAAGTGTACTACCGACTTTGGCATTCCAGTCACCAAGGATAATTTTAATTTCCCGACCAGGAATTGAATTAAGCGTGTCCTCCAGTTTCCCATAAAAGTCTTCAATTACCTCATCTTGAGCCTGTGCCGTCGGTGCATATATTTGTACAATATTTAACACAAACGGTTTAGTGTTCAGCTTCATTGTCATGATTCTATCAGACACCGGGTTATAACCGAGGACATATTTGTTCATGTGTGGTGGCAAGATAATTCCGACTCCATTTCTGCTCGAATCATTACAGCCTGAGAAGTACATGGTGTTCCCTGTCGCAGTGGTGAAGTGGCCGTTGCCACGCATGTGTGTTTCACTTACGCCCAGTATAGAGATGTTATGTGATGTCATTTCCTTTTCCACGATGGTCAGTTTGCCGGCCATTAGCAGACCTCGGACGTTCCAAGCGCCAATACGATGATGGGTTCGTATTGTAGTCCTCTCGCTTTTAGATGTTGCAGTACCAACAGTAGCATCTCCTCCCTCTGAAGCCTGCCGATTCACCCCAGGGGAAGCTTCGGTCGCCAATTTTGCACCATCCAGCCCGGGTACTGGGTGGCGCCGATGGTTAGTCGGGTCGCCCAACATACTCTCTCTCTTTGTTTCTGATTCCATAAGGGGGTTTTCATGGGAAGATCAGCGCGGTGGGTTCCCACGTCCTTCCGCGTCAGTCTTTCAGAGGGTATTTAGAACCTCACGGTCACTGGTTACCGCCCCGTGGACGCTAGGTCCTCACGAGGTTGTCGGGTTAGTTACCGCCGCCCGATACTCGGCGTTGACTATTTTCCGGTATGGGTAGGTCTCCTCCATACCATCCTCCTCCTTTCTCATTCGGGCTTGGGACCGACAACGGCGGAGTTCAAATGAGGAGGAATTTATTGCGTGCAAACAGTGCAAATATCACCGTATTCAATTCGGACCACATCATTTGCACGTCGCAATGTTGTAATTGGCTAGATGACAAAATTTTTTTTTTTTTGCTTTAATAGAAGCTTATTCGTATAATAAACCGAAATCCGAAAAAAATCGTATAATAAATCGTCGAATAAACAAAAATCGGTTTTCGAATAACTATAAAAACAACCAAGATATAAGGTATTAAAGATTTTTCTCCATCTCTTTCTAGCAAAACGGCAATTTACAAGGAGTTTATATGGCCGTACTCATCTATGACGTCACGGTTGCTGTCGGATCTCTCTGTCTAATCGCCTTCAAATTAACAACTTAAAATGCTTGTATCTAATGTATTTCTTAGCCGATTTTAATTCTAATTTCACAGGACTGCATCTTTTTCCACGGTATTTTAATATTTAATGACGAGACGAGGTTAGCGCATTTCGGACTACGGCCAGTGACAGACAGCGACAGACGGGATGTCAGTTTGAGTTGTGTTATTGATTCCATCGTTTTTCCAATTACTTATTATTTTGTTCTTTCTTATATAGTCTAGTAAAGAAAACTCCCATAAAATCTATCACATCAATTCTCACCATGAGATGGTAAAGCTTTTGTGAGTACTTAGCGTGGTAGGGTGGGCGCGATGGCCGCGGACACAGCAGTAGCCCCAACTGCAGAGGAGACGTTGGAGTCGTTATTGCGCGAGGCTGAGGCGCTCAAGCAAAAGTTGGAGGAAGAACGGCAGAAGCTTAATGACGTCACGCGTGAGTCTTTGAGCATTAAACATTTTCGACTCCTCTATCCTTGATCTAGCCTCTATAACTCTCACTTCAGATGCAAGTAGGTAAAGCAAAGCAATATTTCCTGTGGGAGAGGTTTACTTTCCTCAATGATATATAAATATTTTAATTATTAATTAATTCATTCTGTCCTTTTGATTCCACCACATTCAAGTATATTGCTTATTTTTTTTATTTGACTTGATAGTAAACTTCCATTGAGATTCCTTGCGTTTCTTTGATTCATGCTTCCTTAATCATATTTGCACTTACACAAGACAAAGTTTATGATAACAGAATAATGTAGTTTTACTATTGTTATCTCAAGCAATCACTAAAAATCCAACACATTTTGAACTATTTGGACTATTAAAAAATAATAGATCTTTTACTCCCCCAAATGGTTTCATTGTTTTTTTAATGTTTTGAATTGAATTGATCACACTAGTTGTCCACCACAGATGTTGTAAGCTAAAAGAGTCTTAATAAGAATAACCTTTTGCTAAGTAATAATAGTAGTTTCTGTTAAAATAAAGCTTCATGATCTTCTTTCAACCCACACACCTCTCTTCAAATGAGGAGGAATTTGACCTTTAAAGTCAGCCACCAACCGGTCGCATGCGACCAGTGTGGCTTTACGCTATGTAATAGTGAAAAATACCCTCACATAAGGATATTTATAAATTAATACATTTCTTTTTACAAAATGAACAATATACTTTGATTCTGAAATATATTTTTTTGTGAAAAAAAAATTTTTGACGGTATTTAAAAAAAAATTTATAGCGTGATGTCACACCGGTCGCATGCAACCGCCTAGAGAGGAGAGGTTAATGTCTCACTGGTCAGGTAAGTTGCTGTAGGATTGTTTTTAGTTTGCAAGAGGTTTAATTGGCGATGCGACACTTATGGCCGATTTCACTAACCATAACTTCGCTTAGGAAGCCCCTAAGACGTATCCTGTCACTTTGTGTCTTTAATGAAAAGAAGGTGACAGCATGCCACCTAAGAGTACCCTTAACTAAGAAGAGGTTGGTGAAAATGGCCATTAGTCTTCACAAATTTAAGTTTTGAGTAAATTAGTTACAATAAAAGTTGAAGGATGGATTGGGATTTTTATATGACTACTAGCTTTTGCCCGCGGCTTCGCTCGCGTAGACTACATGCTTCTCCTTACCACATTTTAACATTATGTAGAGAAAAAGTAAAAAATAATGTAATGTGAAAGTGTTTCTTAGGACGGACTTATACTTACCAACTTTATCATCAATACGCTCAATCCTTGTATCGTCCCTATCCCTTCACTATTTTTATGTTTATCCATGACTAATAATAAGTTATCATAATAATAAGTAAGTAATTAATTTAAAGTATTTCCTTACAAACAACATTTTTAACAATTTTGGACGTTGGCTCGACTATCACCAGACTATTTGATGAGCTAACACGTGAACATGCTACATAGATGCCTGCACAGTATAAAGTATCTATGTGCAAAACTTCAAGTCTAAACGATTTCATTACTCCCATGACTTCATCCCCCTTTTCACCCTCATGGGGGTGGAATCATCATAATCGCTGAGACACGTGTAAATTATTTTTTAATCTTCAGCCTAAACTATGAAGCTGAAAAAATATGAAGATCCTGACTTTAAAACTGACGGATTTTCATACAAACTTTTATCCCCTATTTCACCCCCTTAAGGGTGGAATTACCAAAAATCCTTGCTCACCTACACTACCAAAGGAACCTACATGTGCCAAGTTTCATGGTTGAAGCTTCAGCCGTTTGGGCTGTGCGTTGATGGTCAGTGAGTGAGTGAGTGAGTCGGTCACTTTCTTCTTTTATATGTTGCGTTAGATTTAATCTTCAGCCCAAACCCAAAATTCGAAGATCCTAACTTCAAAACTGATCAACTTACAAACAAACTTTCAAATTCAAATTATTTATTTGCTATAAATAAACTCAAACTCAAAAATCTTTATTCAATATAGACCTTTACAGGCACTTATTAACGTCAAACAAAACATTAAAAATCTTCAAACAAGAATCTAATTAGCTAATTATTTAATCCTTGTATGTACACACACCCTAACCATTATTAAGATGTGTGCAAACACAAGTCAAATGAAAAAAAAAAAGTTGCCTACACCTGTTCAATAGGGTTACATATCACAATTTTGTGGGTGTTATAAAAAGTTGATGAACTTAATGCCTATTTAGCTATTGAGTTATAGCATGCAAATACTTTAGCAATTCCTTTAATTATAAATCGTATGTCAAACAACTTTCTTCCCCTTTCATCCCCTATTACACCCCTTAGGGGTGGAATTCACAAAAATCGCTGAGACACGTGTAAATTATTTTTTAATCTTCAGCCTAAACCCAATATGAAGATCCTGACTTTAAAACTGTCGGATTTTAATACAAACTTTCATCCCCTATTTCACCCCCTTAAGGGTGGAATTTCCAAAAATCCTTTCTTAGTGCTCATCTACACTACCAAAGGAATCTACTTGCCAAGTTTCATGGTTGAAGCTTCAGCCGTTTGGGCTGTGCGTTGATGAATTTTCATAGTTTGACACCCCATATCTCCCTTTTAGGGGTTGAAATTTGGAAAATCCTGAAACTGGTGTTAACTTATTTATAGATTGGAGTACTCATGTGAAGTTTCGGTTAAAATAGAGCAAGTAATCTGGTTTCCCCATACAAACTTTGGAGCCCTTTTTCAACCCTTTAGAGGGTGAATTTTAAAAAATCCTCTCTTAGTGCACCCCTTTACCTCATAAGGAACCTACGTGCCAAATTTGGAATCTCTAGGCCCAGTGGTTTGGGCTGTGCGTTGATATGTCAGTCAGTCAGTTTCTTCTTTTATATACAGCGTGTAACTGAACACCCCAATAACATTTAAGGGTTTGTATCCATCAGAAGTAAAGATGCTGTAGGAAAAATATTAGGTCTCCGGCTAACAAACCTACTTTTTTTTCCCATACAAACTAAATAAATTATTTTTTGGTATTAAGTGCCGACAGCCCTACGTAAGCGTACGAGGAATACTACGCTGACGTCATACAAACTAAATAAATTATTTTTTGGTATTAAGTGCCAAAAGCCCTACGTAAGCGTACGAGGAATACTACGCTCACGTCTGTCACGTGTCATTATGTGTTTAAATTTCTTTTGTGTTAAGAGCTGATTATGGTTGTCACTTGAAAGTTTTTGCTTTCAGTTTAAAATCAAATAACTCTGTATTGGGGTTCTAGGTCTCAAGACAAGCACCGAAAGTCCATTTAGTATCTAACTTATATGCCCCTTAAATGTTATTGGGGTGTTCAGTTACACCAGGTATAATACAGCAAGAATAAGTTTCCTAATCTTTTGTGGCCATTTGGCGCCACTCTATAATGGTCCAGCTCGATGTGGTGCATTGTGAAATTTCTATTATACCCATGAGCGCACCGAGCCAATGTGTCATCACAATTTTAGTCTACAATAGACATTTACTAGGACATTTTGGAGTGATAGTGAGACATTGGCAACAATGGCAGACCCGTGAATGGTGTGTTTCTTGTTACTACCTACTGAAAAATATAAAGTGAATCTAATGCTAATGGATGTGTACAGTGTCATGTGTAGCCGAGCGCCTGGAAACCATCAACTTCCCCAACTTGAAGCTGCGTCGAGTGCTCAAAGGTCATCAGTCCAAAGTCCTGTGCTCTGATTGGTCACCAGACAAGCGGCATATTGTGTCTTCATCACAGGTAAAGGTTTAAAAGTAAATTATATTAAAGTACATTTTAGAAATGTGTGATAAAATTTTTGACATGTAATGTACTGAATAATGCTTGGGTAAAGGGGAATATTTAACTGGATCCTATGACTCCTAAAGCACTGACAGTTACAGACATTTAAAACAATGACAGTGTAAACAGAGTCGGGTCTGACGCAGAATGCGCACTTCGCAAAATGAGCACTCACCTGAAAATGTACATTTCGCAGAATGTGCATTTCTCACAAAGGGGCACTTCTCATAATGTGCATTTCTCAAAATGCGCACTTCTTAAAATGTTCATTTCGCAAAATGTGCACTTCTTTAGGATATAACTAAATGTGCTGTGTAACAAAGTTTAGTCCCAAAATAAAAAAGATATGGTTCTGTATGGGTACCGGGTATTTCAAATAAAATAAACACTTTTACAAAGTAAGTAATCATTTATTTTAAAAGTATTACTTAAGTCTGGACTTAAAGTATTGTTAAGTCCAAACTAGGTGTTGATCGTCAATTAAATCTTTTAATGTATAATATAACAGGCACGTAAAAATCAATGGAATATCTCCCTGTACAAAAAATGATGTTACTTCTATTAGTCTGGACTTAATACTTTTTAAATAATAAGTTTTAAGTAATGATTACTTTGTAAAAGTGTTTATTTTATTTGAAATACCCGGTACCCATACAGAACCATATCTTTTTTAATTTTGGGACTAACCTTTGTTACACAGCACATTTAGTCATATCCTAGAAAAGTGCACATTTTGCGAAATGCACATTTTGCGAATTGCGCATTTTGCGAAATGCTCATTTTGAGAAATGCACATTATGAGAAGTGCCCCTTGTGAGAAATGCACATTCTGCGAAATGTACATTTTTAGGTGAGTGCTCATTTTGCGAAGTGCGCATTTTGCGTCAGACCCACAGAGTCATCATCTTTTTTATGCAACTGTTAATATTGTTACGATCATGGTAAGCTGCCTGGCCCTGATATAGAAAAGTTATCAATAGTTGCCATGTAATATGATTGATTTAAACTGTTGATTTATTTGCATGCAGGATGGCAAAGTGATAGTTTGGGATGCATTTGCGGCTACTAAGGAGCTGACGATCGCGATGCCTAGTACCTGGGTGATGGCATGCGCCTATGCACCTTCAGGCACAATGGTGGCTGCAGGGTGAGTATTAAATGCTAAAATATCTTTGTGTATTTAGATTATTATATAATCTGAACTTGATTTAGGTAGATTTAGGTTTGACTTTGATTCAGGTAAAAAGTAAACTAGGTTTGCCTGTTGCTGATGACCTCCCCAAACTGTTTATAGGACTATTACTAACTCTGATCTGAAAACTACTTGCCACTGTCTTGACTTCATCAGTCTAGTCATAGTGCTTAGATGGTCTGTTCGTTCCTTAATTTACTGTGACACCAATAAGAAATTGTTTTGCTCCACTTCTTTCCTCTCTATTTCCTGTTCACTTTTTAGCTTCCTGCTTCAGTTGTGATATAGTCTGATTCTTTCATAGGAGATGTAGTCTAATTTTGACAGATTTTTCTTCCCTAACTAACTTCTTTCCATTGCATTTTGACAAACTTGTAATTTTTTTAACTGAACTATATAATTATAGAGGTTGTACAGTGAGCTCCTTGTCAAGCTATACTGTTTGACCTTTGGACCGTTCCTATATCGCTTGTAATAGTGGCGGTTTTCGTAGTGTAAATGTAAAACTTGAATGGGATCTTACTGTACCGTATATACATCATTATAGTATTAGATGTATCGAAACACTAAAGGAAATATTTCTTTATATGAATGTTTGGTATCTCTTGGCAGGGGTTTGGACAACAAGGTGACAGTGTTCCCCCTGGGGGGTAGCGGTGGTGGGGGCGGAGGGGGTGGAGGGGGAGGGGGCAGCGCGGACGAGGAGCCGGCCGCCCGCAAGCGCACGGTGGCCACGCACACGTCGTACATGTCGTGCTGCCTGTTCCCCAACACGGACCGCCAGGTGCTCACGGGCGGCGGCGACGGCTCCTGCGCGCTCTGGGACGTCGAGTCGGGACAGCTACTGCAGAGCTTCCAGGTGCGCTACTCTCCTCTCTCTCTCTCTCTTATCGTCCAAATAACTTATTTAACATTCTAAGCGTTAACTAAGCTCGGTCGATTTGAGCAATAGGTATTCGTTTAACTTTCATGAGGCGAAGCTGGTGGTGGTGGAATGCTGGTGGTGCTGGTACTGGTGGGATGTAGAGTTCTTTTAGAAAGGGTCATTACTCGCGACGTCATGATAAGACGTCACGATATGGGAAGCGGCATAAGAAAAACTAATAATACGAGTATAGAAGCGAAACTCCCGGCCGTCGAGCGCTCAAGGCCACGTTATTTACCTACCGTTTGATTTCCGTTGAACGGAATCGCCAGTCAAGGCGCGTACGGCGCACCGCATCCCGCACGCACGTGACTCCTTCCCGCGCGCCGCTATCTACCTAATCGCCGCGATGCCGACTTATTGTTGCGTTTATGGGTGCAAAAACAATGCCATAATAACCCCAAATTTAAAGTTTTACAATTTGCCCGAAGATAAAGAAAATCAAAAATAGGCAGGTTCTTATAACTACGGAATCAAAAAAACTAAAAATGTGCGTACTATTGCTAAAGATAGTCGCTCGCTCGCTACACTTGAAGTACAAAATCAATAAGACTCGGTGTATGCTTAGTTTCTCATTTAATGTAAAATATGGAGGTACCTATATAAAAAATATTGTAGTGGTGACCATACGTCCATGTGGTGACCCTAGCGGCGTCCGCAGATTACTGCGGGGCGTTACAGGGGGAAGGGCGCTGTAGGTATGCAAATAGCGGCATTTGGCGCACCCACAAAGGAGATTCGCTTCTATACTCGTATTATTAGTTATTCTTATGGAAGCGGTCAGTCGAGCGGTCGCAAGAGCCCAGAAAGGGCCAGACCCAGAAAATTTGTGGGGGTTTGGTTTACGTAATTTTGCCGCTCCCTACTAGATGTCGTTGCGCCGCTATCTACTACCTATCGTCGTGCTACTCGCACGATCGCTCGTTTATTTCGAAAGGGGGGGGGGGGGGATCAATCCCTCTTAATCCCCCCCTAACTACAGCCTTGCTTTAAGTTTCATACATTTTAAAATAATTTTTAAGCCATTAATTTCATTGCAGGGACATGCGGCGGACGTGATGTCTCTGGACCTGGCGCCTTGCGACATGGGCGACACGTTCGTGTCGGGCGGCTGCGACCGCGCGCTGCTCCTGTGGGACATGCGCACCGGACACGCTGTGCAGGTACGGCTCACAAAGACTGACTCAATTCGCTCAAATCCGTATGCAGTTTTCAAATCAAATTCATTCATTCAGTTTAGGCACATAAAGAGCACATATTAATGTCAAAAAGTTACATAAAATATACAAACTAAAACTAATAAAACAATATGAATACCTATTACATCTATGCAATACATCAAGTAATTAAAAAAACATGCAAGTGAGTAAATTAGACAGACCATGCATTCCTATTATCAAGATAATCGTTAACCTTGTAAATAGCCTTTCTACATTAAACGTTTTTATACTTCAGCTTTGAATTTATTAATTGGCAATTCAACAATATCCTGGGGGTAATTTATTAAATATTTTTACACTTTTACCCACAAATGATCTACTGACTTTATTCTGAGGTTAAGTGTTGGCACAGCAAGTTTATCTTTATGTCTTGTATTAATATTATGTTTGTCACTATTTTTTATAAATGAATTTAAGTTTTTACGTATGTATATGATATTCTCGTAAATATATTGAGAAGCTATTGTTAATATATTAATTTGTTTGAAAAGATCTCTTAGTGAGTCACGGGGCCTAAGGTTGTAGATAGCACGAATAGCTCTTTTCTGTAGTATAAAAATCGTGTCAATATCTGCAGCTGAGCCCCACAACAGTAGACCGTATGACATAATACTATGAAAGTAACTGAAGTAAACCAATCGTGCAGTTTCCTCATCTCAGTTCTCTTATCTTTCTAACCGTTTAGGCAGCTGAGCTAAGTTTTCCTGCCAAGGCGGCAATGTGAGGACCCCACTGTAGCTTATAATCTAGAGTTATTTCCAAAAATACTGTAGAATTGACAGCTTGAATAATTTCACCGTTAATACTAATAGAAGTGTCTACTTGTCTTACGTTGGGCATTGTAAATTTTTGCATTCGTTAATTGCCTGACTTACTCGTATCCGTGTAATCCAACTCGTTGAACGTTTTTTGAAAGTCAGCAATACGTCGATCATTTTTCACAATTTTTTTTTTAGTTTGGTCTGTCTACCTCAAATAGTTGATGTTCATACTAATGGAGTGTCGTGTGTGGCAGGCGTTTGACACGCACGAGTCGGACGTGAACAGCGTGAAGTTCCACCCGTCGGGGGACTCCGTGGCCTCGGGCTCCGACGACTCCTGCTGCCGCCTCTTCGACCTGCGCGCCGACAGAGAGGTAGGTGACGCTCGTGTTAAATATACACTTATTAGACATATCAATTAATGTATTAATTAACCTTCGAAAAAAAATTATTTCTCTTTGTCGTCAAAATAGGCCGAAATTGCGCTCTTCACTTCTTAATATAAGGGTTCCTTGCTTACTACGGAACCCTAAAAAGTGACGAGAACATTAATTTGTCAGGTTTTCAGTGCTTAAATAGTCCAAAGAAAGTAACCACTTCATCAAAATTGATTTTGCTTCCGAGACAACATGATTTTATGTTACAGAAACCCAGTACTCTGTTATAAATATGTGCTCTCATGCAATCGCCAAATCTGCTCGCAAAGCGAGTGTTAACAAAAGGTTTTGGAATTTTGAAAACGCCTTTTTTTTCACAATAACATAATTTGCAGAAGATAAACGTTTGTGAACAATCAGGGTTGATTGATTTTAATCAAATGATTTATATCATGATTTAAATCAAGTGATTTATTAAAAAAAATCAATGATTTAAATCAAAAATGATATTTTTAGTATTAAGTAGATCTTAAAAAAACTGTATTGATATTTATTTTATACATCATAACTCGAATTCAATATCAACACGAAACGATTTTTATCTTAAAACACGCACGATTTGGGGAATTCCCTGTGTTTTCTATTTAAGTACTTGATTCACGTGACGTGTGTGGGAGTGTTGTTAGTTTACATTTTTTTTGGACTGATTTCTATTAATTTTGCCAGAAATTAATAAAAACTTACCAAATGACATTAAAAAAAATAAAAAATCATGACTTTTCCCTGAAGTTTCTAAATAAATCAAAAATATCAAAATAATCATGATTTTTTTATTTATTTGAAAAAAATCAAAAAAATCTGTCAAAAACAAAAAAATAATGATTTTTATCAACCCTGTGAACAATCAGAGAGACTAAGAATGAACAACTGACGAAGTGTAAGGACTTCTCTGTAAAAGTCCGTTGTAGGATATCTAAAGCTTTTTTAAGCATAATAATTTGAGTATGCTTCTATTTAGTATTAGCACTTTCAGCTACTTGGAGCGCGGTCTTGGCAGCACTACCCCAAGCCGGAAGGAGACTCTGTACCAGGGTCGTGTGCTTGGGTACCTCCGTCTTACCTATTTCTGCCGCAAAACAGCAGTGCTTGCATTGCTATGTTCTGGTTTGAAGGGTAAGATATGGCACTGAAATTACTGGGTACCGTGACTTTACATCCTAAGTCACAAGTTGGCAACGTACACTGCGGTTCTTGTGGGGGTTGCAATTTTGCTGTGAATCTCACAGGAGTCACATGTATTATAGGTGACTGTTACCACTTACCATCAGGTGGGCAGTTTGCTTGTTTGCCAACTTAGTTATAATAAAAAAAAGCCGAGATACAGTAATTAATAATCGAGGTCACAAGTGCTTTGTAGATTCTAGTCGATTTTAATTAGTAGGTTCTCATGGACCAATTCTCCGAGCTTCCTGAAAATGCCAGAAATCTTTCTGACTCTTTTAGCCAGTTGCTATATGGCTAAACTGATATAAGTATTTCTTATACACGTCTCCCATTTCCATGTTTCTTAATTTTTAGCTATTAATCAGTTTCCAAAGCAGAAATTTGTATTCCGATTCTCACATTGCACTCTCACGGCGCCATCGCTGCGGTTCCGCCAGGTGGCGCGCTACGCCAAGGACAGCATAATCTTCGGCGTGAACTCTGTGGACTGGTCGGTGAGCGGGCGGCTTCTGTTCGCGGGCTACAGCGACCACACGGCGTGCGCGTGGGACGCGCTGCGGGCCGCCCGCGTGTGCGTGCTCTGCGGCCACGAGCACCGCGTGGCGCGCGTGCAGCTGTCCCGCGACGGCGCCGCGCTCAGCACCGCCTCCTGGGACTCCACGCTGCGGGTGAGTGTGTGGGACACCACGCTGCGGGTGTGTGGGACACCACGCTGCGGGTGAATGTGTGGGACACCACGCTGCGGGTGAGTGTGCGGGACACCACGCTGCGGGTGTGTGGGACACCACGCTGCGGGTGAATGTGTGGGACACCACGCTGCGGGTGAGTGTGCGGGACACCACGCTGCGGGTGTGTGGGACACCACGCTGCGGGTGAATGTGTGGGACACCACGCTGCGGGTGAGTGTGTGGGACACCACGCTGCGGGTGAGTGTGTGGGACACCACGCTGCGGGTGAGTGCGCGGGACACGGGCACCGCCTCCTGGGACACCACGCTGCGGGTGAGTGTGGGACACCACGCTGCGGGTGAGTGTGTGGGACACCACGCTGCGGGTGAGTGTGTGGGACACCACGCTGCGGGTGAGTGTGTGGGACACCACGCTGCGGGTGAGTGCGCGGGACACGGGCACCGCCTCCTGTGACACCAAGCTGCGGGTGAGTGTGTGGGACACCACGCTGCGGGTGAATGTGTGGGACACCACGCTGCGGGTGAGGTGTGGGACACCACGCTGCGGGTGAATGTGTGGGACACCACGCTGCGGTGAGTGTGTGGGACACCACGCTGCGGGTGAGTGTGTGGGACACCACGCTGCGGGTGAGTGTGTGGGACACCACGCTGCGGGTGAGTGCGCGGGACACGGGCACCGCCTCCTGGGACACCACGCTGCGGTTGAGTGTGTGGGACACCACGCTGCGGGTGTGTGGGACACCACGCTGCGGGTGAATGTGTGGGACACCACGCTGCGGGTGAGTGTGTGGGACACCACGCTGCGGGTGAGTGTGTGGGACACGGGCACCGCCTCCTGGGACACCACGCTGCCTTCGACTTCTGCACTGCGGCGCGGCGGTTAACCCGCGAGTGCACACCACTGAATTTATAATAGTACTCCATACAGAACGGCCACTCACCTCCCCGCACTCATTTCAAATACCTCACCCCACCCCGCACTTCGTTGTAGACATCACTGACACATAAACAAGGGCGCGCGCGATCGCTCGGGCGAATAGACGCGAGCGCCGGCTATAACAGAGACAGCGCTATGCAGGTAAAAGAGAAGGCAGTCGCTGCACTTCTCGCGTCATAGCCGCGCACTCAGCCCTACTAGATTCCATTCACGCATTTGCGCGTGTACAAACGTCATTTGCTTAAGTAGTAGTAATAGGTAATTGATTTGCGAACGTTGTGTTGAGTGTCCGGGGTGTGACCATACTCCAGATGTACTTGCCCAAAAGATTTCAAGGTCTTGGCGAGAATACGGTCCAGTCATATAGCACTAAAAGCGACACGGGATATGGAAACAACGCGACAGGAACACAAAATATCATCTCACCCTCTCTTTCATATAAGAAAAAAGCGAGTTTTCATCACTGTCCTCTAGTCTCCACAACCTTTGCTAGCCCTGCAGTTGTGCCCTTAGAAACCATTGAGATAATGCTTGAATAATAGGCACATGTCCGACGACAAATTATTTAATGAATAATTTTCTGAATCAAATCTTAATTCCTTACTACTCGCAGTAGTAATCAAAGATATTTTTTTTACAGGTATGGGCGTAGGCGAGGATGGCGTCAGCGGCCGCGGGCCGCGTCTAGTCTTAGTTTTGAATCTATCCATGTTAGCAGTGTTACGGTAAACGCTCCAGAATCAATACGTGAGTTGTCTAGAGTTGGGTATCGCTGCATCCGTTTTATACGAATGAAATAGTTGTCCGGCCCACACTAACTAAGGTGCACTTGGAAATGGCCACAAAGTTTGTATGTTAGTGTTGTGAGTTATATTGCCGTTCCGTATACTTGATTGAGTAATATTCCAGTGTTAAGTATGAGTTGGATGAGTGACATTTGTGAAACCCTTATGAGTGCAGTAATGATAGATTAGCCTGGGAAAATATATTGTGTAATTGTATAGTTGAATTTACCAGTATTGGATAGTTAAATAGACTAGTGTGTCTCCTGAGCGGACCGTTGTCTAATAATTGGTTTAAGTGTGGCTTTGTTTGTGTATGTTAACCGATATTCAAATCTGTTAGTTGGAAACACTTAAAAAATTTCCGAAGTGTAGTAGGTAGATTTTATAAGAGAAGAAGAAGGGAACTATGCTCCCATATTCACTCAAGTAGTCGTGACTTTATAGCTTCACTCCAATTCTTTACTCATTATCATATTATTAAAAAACAATTTTGGATACTTTATAACATTCATTCATAATTATTCGAAGTACAACCCTTAACTCAATCCTTTGAATAAGGGAACCAATGGAACTGCCATACCTACGAAAATAACGTGCATACCTACCTACGCAGCTAAACTACCACAATGTTGTATACCACTTATCGATTTTTTCATATCTATCGTTAAAATTAAATGAAGATTATTGATTTTATACAAAATGTCAACATGAAATTAGTCAGTGGGTTTTAAAAATATCTTGAACGAACTTGTGGATGTTTTCCGTCTCATTGAGGATTGGAACTATTGATTTTAAAAAGTTAGGCGATTTATCTTACGACTATTTAAAATTCGCTCGTAGAATTTAAGCTTAGCTTTTCATGTGCAGTTTCCCCTCTGCTCTTTGGTGAAGGAAAATATTGTGAGGACATCTTCAAGTCCAAAGAAAAAACCCACAAGGTTCGATGACTAGTGATAACTTTATCCGCATTGTATCAACGCGGGGATTATAATCAATACCGCTCAAGTAGGGTCGTAGGGTCCGCCAGTGCCCGTGACCGTGCAGTGGGGACATTTAGAAGGCTATTGATTTCGTCCTAAAATTTTGAATCATCATCATTTGAGGTACGATTAAAATAAAAAGAATATTCGTACATTCTGTATATATTTATTTACTTCGCTTCACATTATTCATTTCTGAAAAGAACTATTTTGTTAAGGTTATTTCCAAACGATATTTTTTCCGTACATTTCGTCCCAAAATATTGAAATCTTATATCTACGTTTTATTTTCACTTTTCACTAACAAATATTTATGACTGGCATCATGATCGCTTGAATCAGTCTCAAAACCTTGATTATTTTCACAATAATTTACGATGAGAAAAGATAAAATATACAAATAATATTTCTCATTTTTTTCAATTTTAAAATTTTCTCTGTCTTTTTACAGAGATCCTTAACGTGTTTAGATGGATACACGAGGGCCACCTTGAGTTTTACATGTTATCAGTGATTGTGCTTTAATATCGCCAAATAATATCAACGCACAAATTACTCATTTGATAGTGCGGGATAATTTTCTGGCTACAAAGCTTGCGATGTACGTCACAACACTACATATTTTGTGACATTATTATTAATATTAAAGCAGTCTAGATATTCCTCGCAATAAATTGCTTTCATCCGTAAGAGTACCTCTATAAAAGACTGTATTTGTCAAATCGTTGATACTTTCAACAGATCCGTACTACTTGAACACGTTAAAATATTTACCTGTTCAAGAGGAATGCAATTGCCTACGCCATCGCGAATCTCCACTCTTATCAAGAGACGTTTGAACGCAGCTCTAAATTAAACAGCGTTCGGATTATTATTGAATCCACCACGGGCTCTCATTGTTACAAAAGAATGATCCTGGCCTACTTTATGTACAGGAAAATACATTAACATTTTTGTTTCTGAGACTAATTACTGAAAAACATCTTAAGCACTTTTCATATATCTAGTCCGATGAACCCAGTTTTCCGTTTTTACTCCACAGCTTTCAAGTCCCGAAGGAAATTTTTATTCGTTAATGTAACTGATGTACCCTTCAAAAAGAGCCTGAATTAATCCAATATTTTTCGGGCACATTGCTTTTTCCAGCCTGGTGGTCTACTGGAGCAGCTGTCCAAAATGTCAATCACGTCGTTTATAAGACGTAAGAAGTGTATAGTCCCATCGCAGTCTTCAAAATCATCAAGTTTTAATTCGGTGCTGCAAAATTGTGCTACAGATCTACTGAGCATTTGCCTTGCCAAACGGACTTTCATTTTTGCTTTGTAAAATATACATGAGCTTTTGTGATTTTCGTACCCACCTATGTGCGAACCCTCGTTTTTCTGTAATTTTAACAGCCGTTCTTCTAATAAACAGAAATCAATTTCACGCCCAAACATATCGTAGAACAATTAAAGTTCTCCGAAGGTGTTTCGGATCAGTTTGACTGCATGACATGGAGCAATGAAACAAACAAACGTGGCATTCTATGTTTTCGGCATAAAGCTGAGTGGCAATTGGTCATGTTATGTGTATTATTGTTTTTGTTTTTATTATTGTATTGAATATATGTATAACATGTCCAATAAATCATTTTCTTTCTTTCTTTCTTTCAAATATAATCATCATTGATTTCAAAGTACGTGCGACCACTGGCTTGCATTGGGTACATCCGAGGTGTTCAAACATACTGAAGTTGGTAGAAGGTCTATTACTAGTAACACTGATGATTTATAGCCTAACTTCTTAAGATTTTTAGTTCATCGCTCATTGGTTGTTAAAAAAATATGCGACATCTAATTTCCACTTCCCGTTAATACAATTTATTCCTTTTTTTTGTACTAACGATTTTAGGACTATGGTTTCAAGACTTGATTTTTATGTCCTTTTCACCATTTTCTATTCTTAACTTTAATTGATCACGCAGTTGCTTTAGATGTTCACGATGGTTAGAGAGAAACTAATCAAGGCAACAGGCATCTCAGTGTCAGAAATATTGTCCAAAATCTAACGAACTTGCGATTTATCACGTTCTGCACGTACCCTCTTATCGTGTGCATCGTCGTCGGTTCTTAGCTGACACTCATCCACTCCAAACATGATAACATTAGCACTCCACGTTTCCTTTCAGCAATTTCACTTAAAATTGATTCCAGGCCTAAATCACAATTTTGTTTTGAAAAGGATTCTATTTCCATTTGCAGCTGGGAGACAGTTTTACTTATAGAGCCAGGAGCTGACCTTACGCTTAGTTCGCACACATGACACAAGTACTTCAATGTTGGCGATTGAAGGACTACAACAACTCGTAACTCAAGTTACTAATAGCCCACTGCACTTAAAGCATATTTGTCTTTCGCAATCATGACAGTTTATTTTAGAGTTTTTGTCCCATTGATAGATTTTTTGTATTTCTATAATAATATCACACTTCAAACAAACAGGCATTTTGAATTTAAAATGGTAGGTACCAATCATTTAATTATTAAAATATAAAATCATATAGGTACATCAACTGCCAAAATTACTATCTGCGATGATATCTTCTAATAATGTAAAATGAATTTAAATAGATAAATAAATTAAAAATATTTACATCTTATTTAACTGAATAAAATATATACAAATTATTTTGTAAATCAATAAACTAAAATTAATCTTTAAGTACATAAATCAAAGGATAATAATCTAAATATATAATATTAAATATGCGAAATATAAAGTAAAACTAGTATGACAGATAATAGGTATATAGTAAACGTAAGTACTGATTTAATATTATAAGTCATCCTCTCCTACTTTTGCTGTGCCCGACAGGGTCCACAATGTACTTAATTTATTTGTAATACCAAAAAATACCATTGTGGAAAGCAAAATAAATGAAATGAAATGACACTTAGATTTTTTCGTTTTCGTTCAATAGACGCAACAGATTTGTTTTATGTATAAATAACACTATCACTGTTATTTCAGATTATTTTTAACACTATACTGGTTTCTAGTCAAAGTAAGCTATTTATGTTATTAAAACTGGGCAAGGCTCAAAGGCACAAGTGCACTTTAGTTGATGTACTTATTGGTAGCATAGTTAATTTATGTCCTTAAATTAAAAAAGCATAATCTTTATTAAAGAAGCATAATCTGTCGACGTTTATTGCATCCAAACCACATAACTCATCGTTTTGGGAGTCTGGCTTATGAAAAGACGGATCGCAGTTGTAACATCGGGTCGGACCGAGTGAAAACGCCTTCAACCCGTGGAGTGTGTAGATATGATGTATATAACGTAAACGTACTTAGATGATGTATGCGTTGGATCTTGTCAAAACGGTCACACGTAATGATTGATAATATTGGTTATGATTGTGGAGAATTAGCGAGTGATGTACAGCCGCTGGCGACAGTGACTGTAGGGTGAAATATTATTCGTTGCAATTGGGACAACTGCAAAAAAATAATAAAATCTGTGATTTTATTTATGATTAGTCTGATGGACTTCAGAAGGGCAATGAAACATCAGTAGGAATAAAACTTGCATCTTCAACATAAAAAATATATGAACGTCTTCTGATAAAGATTGTCAAGACTCGTATAAAGGTAAAGGCTCGTATAGACTTATATTATCCAAAACGTTCCAACTTAATATACCTCCTGTAAATAATTATGTATGTTACTCTTATTTATTTGTCAAGTTAGGGGCTTTGCACATGGAGCTTAAGTTGAGGCAACTATCAACATTTTAAAAGTTTCCTATAAAAAGTTGATAGTTGCTATAACGTTTACGGTTGCCGCAATTTTATGGCAATCTGTGGGCTACTTTCATAGCCGAGTTGCTCAATCTACTCAGCGATCAGCGTTCAGTGTGATGATGGATATCGAAGAAGCAGCACTTGCTCCGATTTTATTACATCGTCGCCGTCGACGGCGCCAACAAAGACCAATTATTCGCAGCAATCGTTTTGAATTCATCCTTTTATGTAGATCGATCCTAATTTATTAACATAAAAGATCTGCTAAAACAATTACAAATTTAAAATGTATTTTAAAATTGCCAGTTGCTGCAATAGTTGCTACATGTGCAAAGCGCCTTAGTCGTACGTTCCTCCGTTACTTGTGTTGACACTAGCTCAGTATTAAGCCACTTCTATTTACCAATAAACATGAATGTTACATTGTGTTTTATTTTATAACTTTTAAGAGGGTAATCAAAGTTAACATGACCATTTGAGAGTACTAAACATAATAATGAGACAACGATAGATATAACTAGATTTTTTTTTAATTAGGAAAGCTCTGCTTTAAGCTCACCTGATGGTAAGACAATAATGTCGAGGATAAAAGCGAGATACGCTTGGAATCCACATAATGAACAGATACAGATGAACTAAACATACTTCAGTATGATGGTAGTGGCTCAAGTGGGCTCAGAAGTCCTACTATATCTAAATCAAGCACAAAAACTTTGACTCCTTTGGGGAATTGAATCCCGGACTTCTAATTAACACCAGGTGTTCTTAACCACTACTGAGGCGGTTAAATGATATGTTATTCCAACACTAAGAAGGCGGTTTCGATCTAGTGTTTCCCAAAGTTAATAACTGGGTAGCGTTAATAAATGCATTTTGACTTTAAAAAGAGGTTCAGAAGATACTTCAGTCAATGTAGAATCTCGGATCTGAAAAAAGACGGACGGAGCGTTGTTGAATCAAGAGTGAAGCATGCAAATGACAGCACATTTGTATTTTCGCGTGTCTTGTTTGTCGAAAAATGACAGCTTACCTGATACATCTGCGTGAGTGTAGGTCGTGTTCAAACACGTGAAAGTGTCTCACTTTGGATGCTTTTTGTTTAATGCCACTCTACGTTCGAATTTTTTTGTAGGTTCATGTGTAGAATGTCAACAAACTGTTTGCGTCGCTGCGATGTCAGTACAAGTCCCTGTGATAACTGCCTTTTTATAAAGCAGAGATAAATGGTACCTGTTCGGAATCAAGGGCACGCGCCAAATTCACTCAGGTTAAGTGAGTCGCATACCCCCCCGTGAACTAGTCGCCTTTGAGCTCTGAGTCAGGTCAGTGGCGGTGCGCACGAGTGAAATTACGCAAATAGATTTAAGCCTTATTTAATTGATCTGGGAGCTTGGCTGCCTAATTAGGGCTAGGTTGTTTGTCACGTCCACTGTGTTGTGAGCAAGTGTTCCTGGAAGATAAAGAGTCCATGAGTTTTCAACACAGAGGAGCGCTCCTCTCTCCGCTGCCCAGATAGCATGCAAACTTGCCAAACTTGAGGCAAGTTTGAATCAAACTTTCTAGTTTCCCAACAACAAGCTTGCATCATGTTTGTTTTAAGCTTGCATGATGTTTGTTTTTTCAATAACGCAATGTACATACCATATTGCCCCAACAAACTAGTCGCTTTTTAAAGTTTGTTGGGGCAATATTGTATGTACATTGCAACATTGTATACTGCCGAAAAAAACAAAACTTACGCAAGTTTGTCATTGGGAACTAGAAAGTTTGATTCAAACTTGCACGACAAGCCATTGCTATCTGGGTGCTGTTCAGGTGATGCATGGGACGCTTGCAATAGTGAGTAGTTTGTGATATTCTTTGACTTCAGGCATTTCGCATGTGCGACTAGAGCTCCGTGTATCACGGACGTAGTACACCCCGGAGTTTGGTTACGGTTAAGGGCGAATGTGTACAAAATAGTACCTTTACGTTGGCTGGTAAAATAATCGTTATAGATTTTGCCTAACACAATTACATTTTGGGGCTATATGTAGACTCAAAATAAGGAGTTGTGAAAACAAACATGAGGCAAAGGCGCTCAGGTCATAGACCAATAAAGTCACAAATATAGATGGTATTGCACCTCAACTACGCTATGACCGTCAAACTACCAACCGATTGCAATAGGATTGTAGATAGCAATAGGATTACACATTGACAGCATTGCGAGTTGCAGTCAGCGTGTAATCGTTGAAACTGCAGACTACCTGCAATAGGACTGCACATTTAATTGGATTTAAATAACGAAGTGCAGTTGCGATGAAGCCACTCTGTATTGAGCCTAAGCAATATGTGATAGGGTATAATAGAAAATAAACAAATTCGAGACAGATACAATTTTTATTGACAAAAAGTATAGGCACTTCACACGCTACTGCCGTACCCACTAACAGCAAATTTAAACAATATCAAATGTATAAAACAACACCCCTTTACTAAAACTATTAAAATGCACCTACTTATTACCACCAAAGTATTATTGCTATGATAATGACTGCTGCATTGAGTCACTTAAAAACTAATGGTTTCTTAAAATCTCAATTGTTATTGCATTATTATAAACGATTGCGATTCTCACTGCCTTTGACGAATAAGTATATTATGCAATTAAATCACATCTAAATGCTCTCTAGTGTTGTTTTTTTTACATATATGTATGTAAAATTATCACAATTAAATAAAATTTATATTAAAACAAAAATTCATTTGACTATATTATTAAATTAATTTCTATTGACAAAAATTATATTAAGACCACAACATGTGGTGGGAAAAATAACAATATTAATAATAACACTATTCATGGTTACATTCATAAAAAAATAACTTACCTATTCAATTTTATATTGTTTTCTTTTAAATTATCCAAAAAATACTGCACTAATATGTTGAAATCATTCTATTACCGTGTCCCGTAGCATCCTTTAAATTATCTGGGGTGATAAAAAGTAACCGTGTATAAACGTTATCATGTTACACACTAAATATGGATTAGTGAAAAACTTATATGCTGCCCCTATCTACCCCATCATTTAAATTAATTTTTGAAACCAAGGCTATAAATGTTCCTCTATTGGATCTTATATCTATCATATTTCCTAAGATACAAGCCTCACTGGCAGATGCTTATGTATCACGTAAATATTGTAATTGAATTTGAAAAGAACAATGGCAAACTCCCTAACAAATTTTTGTTGATATATTTTTTTTGTGAACATGCATGAACAATATGCCAAACTATAGTTTTAATTCCTTAGTAAAATAATAGCAGAATGAATATTCTACGAAGTCTGGACAAAAAGTTAGACGCATAAACTTTAAGAGGTTATTTCTTAAAACCGTAAATAACGTCGTCGAGAATCGAAATCCTTTGGCTAGCAGTAGTCAGCAGTCATGATAGGAGATCTCAGTAGTCCAGTAGCAGTCAAGAGTTACTCAAAAGCACGAAATATCAACAGCAAATACTTTATAGTACGCAAAGCAACGCACAAACAAAACAAAACAGCGAAATTCGAACCAATATCTAATTATTCTGTGGTCAAATGTCAAATAGACAATGTGGTCCGAATTGATATTTCGCGTCTTGGATCAATTGTAAGCGCGCTTACGTTAGCTGTGACTTAAGTTATCGCCATCATATAATAATTTGTCATATAATAATGTTACAGTAATATTGCTGTAACGCGTAATCGCTGTAATAGCGCTGACATGACAGATCTGTAACACTTATTACTCTCAACGCAATACTAATTCAAACCGGCATTGACAGGTAGTCGGCAAATCGGACCGCAGTGATTGTTGAAGGAACTCATTATTACTTTTAGTCATTTGTCGTACTTATAAATGTTGGAATTTGTGGACGCTAAATGATTCTGTCGGATATTATTCTGCCATTGTTCTTTGAATGAATTTAAAATATTTTTTTTTTTTAATTAGTACGTACAGTACTTTTACAGCATTCTTTTTGTTTGTCCTTTCCGCCCTCAATGCATGTAAGATGCCTTTGGACGCCTAGTCGAATTGCGAGTTGTCAGAATGAAGGACATTTGTTGTTTGTCTGTGAATTTAAAAAAATGTGAAATCTTATTTGTTATCTGTTCATAGCTAATGGTAGTACAACAAAAAATGTTGTCAGCAGCATCTTCTGCCCACAACAAACTATCATAAAGCTGTTTCTCTATTAGGCCTAATTTGTTCTTTGAAGTGAGTTTACTTTAAACCCTTTAACATACAAATTGTTCATATCTTCCTTAGAAATACAAAGGCAAAACATACTAAAACTATTGATAAAAATCGGTTCTTATTCTAGATACAACTAGTTAACAAGTAAATATCAGGCAGACTTAAGAATGTCAAATTTTAACATTATTCATGACTGTATGTGTATTTTTGTGCGCTATTACCTATCATGTTTAATAAGCGGTTGCAAAATTTGCAATTTACAGAAATGCATATTTCTACCATCTTATAGCAAACAACTCCCAAGTCGTCTTGGCACGCATCACATAATGAGATATTATGTGATGTGTGTCGGGACATCTTATAATACCATCCACATCAGTTTAAGTATTATTGTAAATAATTTGTTTTGATTTTTTTTCTCTTTGTTTTCTTTTACTGAGACGTACTGCATACAAACAAGCACAGCCTGATGTGTTTTCAATTACTCTCCAACATTGTATTTTTTTGGGTAAATAATGTATTTATAATATAATATCTTTTTTAAATTAAAGCAATAACACTTAGAACTAATCTCAATACATTTGTTCTAATTAGAATTTTGCTTTTGAAATCAGTAAGTGAATATCAAGTCTACATTGAATAAATATTTCAGAATTTCAGCAATTCTGCCTGCCTGGAACCAGGAATGTGTTTTTGTCAGAGATAATCCACTTGTGTGATAAGTTGTGATAACTAGCACGCAGGTACCACAGTGATACACATATAATTATGTAACATATTACAATATTGTTAAAAAATTTAAAGATGTACCCACCGGTCAACATGTCTATATGCTTCAGCATTAGTTGCACTACAGTGTTTGTCTTACTGGAGGCACCATCATGATAATTGGCTAAGATTTCTGCCACGAACAAACAGGAGGTTACTACAAACGCACACATTAGTGAATTGTACAAAATATCGACATGTCATACTTACGCGAAACAGTCGCACTTACAAAAACATTGTGATTCCCACATACGCGCATGATCTATATCCATATTCTATACAAATAAATAAAATTGAAGTGTCTGTTTATAATGTCAAAATAACAAGTTTCTACTAAATTGGTTACGAATGTATATTGGGTACAAATAACAAAAAAAAAAAAAAATGTTTGTCTGTCTGTTTGTTCCCGCTAATCTCCGAAACGGCTGGACAGATTTTGACGGGACTTTTCACTAATAGATAGCTAATTATATAAGATATAACATAGGCTACTTATTATCGAGATCTTGAAAAATATGCGTACAAAAATCAAAATGCTGCCAAAAGTTACTATTCCACGCAGACAAAGACGCGGGCACAGCTAGTTTTAAATAATATGCTTTGGCAGAAACTCCTACAATGCTTCATTTCATATTCCTTTATGCGCTCCTGTATGGCAGCTCCAGTTTCGTTGTGACACATTTGTCACGTGCTATGCTAAATTTATTACATCGGTGGCCACTTATTAAATTCTGAGCTACACTTGTCACCCTAGGCAGCACTTACCACTTCTCACACCCTGATCTGTTTGTCACATACCAACTACGCTTGTCACACCTTGATCTATTTGTCACACACCAACTACACTTGTCACACCTTGGTCTATTTGTCACACACCGACTAAACTTGTCACACGCGGTAGAGGTGCACGTGCGCGGCGTGGCCCGTGACCGCGGCATTCACCAACGGCTCGAATAGAGCCTCGTGATCGGCGCTGCGCCGGTCACCCATCCAGTGGCCCGCCACCATCACTGACGCCACCTCCGCACGCTCCCAACCTTCGTCGTCTATTCCGCTCGTCTGCTCGTCCTGTTATAATATAATTGACATTTCAGGAAAACGCTTTAAAAATTACGAAACCATTATTGTATATTTCAGATATTTATTAATTAACTAGCTTCTGCCCGCGACTTCGTCTGCGTGGACTTCAGAATTGGATCTAAAGCTTCGCTCATTAACAATTTTTGATCCTACCACGGGAACTATTTGAGAGATCATTAAGGAATATAAAGTACATGTCCTTTTCCATAGCATAGGTGACATGCATACTTCAAAGCTGTCTGCCCACGGCTTAGCTCGTAAACAATTTTCAATTTTCCCTCGGGAACTACTTAAGGAATCGGGATAAAAGGTAGCCTATGTTCTTTTCCATGTCAAAGGCTACATGCATGCCAAATTTAATCCAAATCCATTCAGTCGTTTTTGCGTGATTGAGTAACAAACATCCAAACATCTAAACATCCAAACATCCACACTTTCACATTTATAATATTAGTAGGATTTACCGGCAAATGTATGAGCAGATCCAGAGATCTCGTGGAGTTGGCCTGTCGGCCCGCGAAGAGCGTGTAGAAGTAAGTGTTGCGCTCTCCCCAGGGATGCGCAGGCATCGCGCCCTCCACGTGGCCGCCGCGCACGGGCGACACCACCACCACCACGTGCGACGGACCTAATGCATACGAGCGTGGTTACACCATCAGTATTTCATCAGTCTGATCCATCAGTCTGGTATGATTGACGCCAGACTGATCGTGTAACCCAGTGACTGCCGAAATACTGATGAATTTTCGCCAATCCAGCGGAGATTGATGAAATACTGATGCCAGACTGATGGATCAAACTGATGAAATACTGATGCTGTAACCAGAGGCTATCACACATCTAGAGTTAGTGTAATGCTAAAACTCCACCTTCGCCTGCGCAAAAAAAGTGGCGTGAGTTGTAAAAAGTGGCGTAAATTGCAAAATGTGACATCTCCTTCGCCAGGGCTGCTATAACACCTAATACTTTGCGCTGTGTAACAGTTCTTTCATTAGGGCTGGCGCCACAGGCTTCGTCAGGGCTGCCACCACAGCCATTGCTTTGCTCTGTGTGACGTCATTTTGCTGACGGCTGCCACTATATCCGCATACTACAAACACGGTTTTGACGCGGCAACCGTCTTTGCAGTAATGTATTGACGCGTATAGACTCTTTCACATTAACGCGGGCGCAAAACGGCAAGGCGAGCGCGGGGAATGCCAAAATGCCATTTGAGCGGGGCATGAACGTTTTTCGCAGAATGTCTAGAACGTAATTGACGTAGAAATGATGTTGTAACTAGTAGTAGAGCGGGATAGTAGCGGGCCTACCCTATGGGATGAGACAATCGCGCCTTATAAAAATAGCAATGAAACAAAACAGGCGTGTAAAGAGGTATGCATAGGATTAGTCTAGTTGTACCTCAATACTGCGACCACCACTCGCCACCGTCGGATAACCGTGTGTAAACTGTGTACATATGTGAAAGAGCTTGCACGGCAGAGAGCCGCGCCGTCTAGACGGCAATCGTATGCGTGTGAAAGCGCACTAATGCCCGCGCCGCGTGACGCCACACCACAGAATAAATAATAGTACTAAAGTACAGAAGGATCACTCTCAAAGGAAAGTCAAGTTTAGGTATGACCTTCATCTGACTGCACGGGAAATTGAATTTTATTGCATGACACGAGCGTTCCAATTCCGTCACGCGTCGCTGACCCGATACCGATTTGGCGATAAGAGCGCAGGGTTCCCATTCACGGATATGCAGTTATTGTTACGAAAATTGCCGAGAAAAACCTAATTATTACGTGCGACGCGGCCAGCGTGCGAGCCGAGCGGCAACCTTTTGCCATAGACCGCCCCGCCGGTGCGCCGGCCAAACGTACCTAAACTGCGGAGTGAAACCCCCCCGGCCACACGTACTGCCCGCGCCGCGTGACGTCACCGCCCGCGCCGCACCACACACCCGCGACGTGCAGCGTCAGTCGGCACCGGGCCGCCGCCGCGCGCGTCCGCGTCAGGCCTCGTTTACGGAGACGCGGGGCGTTACGCGGCGCGGCTCGCACAGAATTCAAACATATGGCGTTGTATGAATGCGTTTACGGAAAAGCGATTTTACACGCCTTCGCTTGAAATGGCGCGTTTTTTACGGTCGAGCCCGCGGATGGCATCGCCGCGAGTGGCGCGGCGGGCGCCGGGCGGTCGCCGCCACGCTTCCCGTCTCGCATCTCTATGAACAACATCGTATATTGCCATATGTTTGTGTTTACGCGTGCGATTATGAGTGCCGCTTCACGCGCCGCCCCACCGTAAACAGAAAAAACGTCGGACTCGCCGCGAGACGCCACGCCACACGCGACGCGCGACGCCCCGCGTCTCCGTAAACGAGGCCTCACCCGCGCCCGCAGCGCGCCGGGCCCGGGCGGCGTGACGTCACACGTACCGCCCGCGCCGCGTGACGTCACCTCAACACACCACACTCACCCGCGACGTGCAGCTGCAGTCGGCACCGGGCCGCCGTCACGCGCGCCCGCGTCAGCCGCACCCGCAGCGGCTCGGGCGGCGGCGGCGGCGGCGCGGCGATCGGGATGCGCAGCGCGTGCGGCACCAGCCGCAGCACCGGCAGGAAGTACGGCGCGCCGCAGTACGGCCAGCGCGCGCAGCTGGCGTCGTCGTGCGCGTCCTCCGCGCCCCGCCACGCCGCGTGCTTCACACCTGCGCACATCGATCTCACATACTGTACGGGCTGCGGGCCGATGCTAGTACGGATCGCGTCAAACTTCTAATCCGCTCTGTGGACTCACTCCCGAGCCGATTCCGATCGATCGACGTTGGGATTGTGATTTTTCGTACGATTGATTAGCAACACTAGCGCAACATTGGTTCCCTATCTTGAGAAAATTATTTAATATTGAGTTTGGTGCACTCGAAATCCGAGCAATAGGGTCATAATTGGCGCCAATGTGGCAATATATAAGCGTACGAAAAATCACAATCTCAATGTCAATCGATCGGAATTGGTTCAAGAGAAAGCTATTGAAGTTGCTTCGCGCCTCTTTCTCGTGTATTTTTATCGCGCTAAAACTTATTTAGTAATGTGACATTCGTCCACCACTTATAACTTATGTAGATAGACAAATAATTTCATTAAATTATACATATATTTCGATAATGCGACGCGAATCGTGCTGTGTTCAGAGCGGACTAGAAGTTTGGCGTGATCTGTACATGGCAATCTTACTATGGCACATGGCAATGTATACTATCGCGGACACGGACGCTCGATCAGCCTCAAGGCCAAAATCGCTTGCACAAATTTTCACAAAAAAGAATAAACTACGTCGGCAATCGGCGCAAACATTAACTGGCCGTTTACAAACATTGAATAGAAAAAAACGTTTGCGACCTCGATAGAACGTGAAAATCCCCAGACACCCTCACCAAAAAGGGCAGAAAATACGTAAATTATTTAATCGATAAATTATTCGATCGTCACTATATCGGCTGTAATAACCCACTCCTAAGCAAAAACCTATAGGACATGCTGCACATTGGTCCAGTACAAATCAATGGCGAGAGCCAGAGCGTTGCTATCGATCGCAGTGTTACGCGTGGCCGCTTGCACCCCAAAAAAAACTAATGATATCCCGTACGCGTGACATAGGCGAAGCTGTCGGCACACCCCGGACACTCAATACAACGTTAATACTACTACTACTTAAGCAAATGACGTTTGTACACGCGCAAATGTGTGCGTGAAATCTAGTACGGCCGAGTGCGCATTTATCAATCGAAATGACGCGAGAAGTGCAGCGACTGCCTTCTCTTTTACCTGCATAGCGCTGTCTCTGTTATTGCCCGAGCGATCGCGCGCGCCCTTGTTTATGTGTCAGCGATGTGAACAACGAAGTGCGGGGTGGGATGAGGTATTCGCAATAAGTGCAGGGGGAGGTGAGTGGCCGTTCTGTATGGAGTACTATTATATGTTTAACTCAAAAATGCATGTAATGTGGTCATTATTTTGACAACCTTGTTTGAGCAAAGTCGACCTTGCCGTTCTGTTTCAAGGAGCGCCGGCAAAGTTTTGCTTCTAGTTAATTAACATATTTTGATTTAAATTACTCGCTGGTTTTATTTAGATTAGGTACTTGCATTTTTAAGTAAAGCACTATACAAGCCTTGGTCCATAATGACTGCTTCGCTGGTCACGCTATGATTGCCTCGAGCTAGCCTAGCTACGCTCTAGGCCTTCCAGCTTGGCCATCATTGCAGCCCTCGCCGTCCTCACTGTAAAGGCCTCGACTTACGGTCTCTGCTTTTATCTCAGCTCGTCCATCGCGTGCTGCACGCTGACCGCGCTGTGTCGGCCTGGAGTTGCACTGTCGGCCATCATCAGCGCGACCAGCAAAGTAGTCATTATAGACCGCGGCAGTAATGTACTATTGTTCTACGGTTACTAGACAATAATTTACTTAAGGCGGAGTCACATGTAAATATATTTGTTTAACTTGACACATAAGCAAATTATTTGTCAAATTTGTTATAACTCAAATACTGGAAATGTACCTAGAATGCAACAGTAACTTTTCTTCTTTTACTTTCGATAAAATGCATTTCTTCGTTGCACCATTATTACAAGTCTGCTTGGCCATCTTCTCAAAATTATACTACAATATTATTGATTCGATATAAATAATAAAATGATAATGACATTAGTTTCATGATAGACAAGCAGAGGATTTCTATAATAAGTTTTTGTAGGTGGTATGTACATGGTATGACGTGTAAGGAATATGACGAATCGGGAATCTGACGAATGAAGAATATGACCAGTTAGGAATGTGTCGAATGAGGAATATGACCAATCAGGAATATGACGAATCAGGAACAAATCGTGACATAGGCGAAGCTGTCCTCACTCACCCATCTGTTGAACGGTGGCGGCGGTGTTTTCGTCGAGCTCCGGCAGCCAGTAGAAGTGTTGGTCGGCGAGCGGCGGCGCGTCGGGCCGCAGCGGCGCGTGCTCGGTGCGCGTCACGCGCAGCGCCATCACGCGCTGCGGCCGCTCGCTACTGTACGCGCCGCCCGCGCCCCCCCACGACGCGTACGCGCACGCGCATACACACGTCGCCACGCCCGCGTACACCTGACGCACTATGTGTTTATTATTGTGACACACGCGACAGATTACAATCATAACTTAGGCTCGTAATAATAGTCGCATCTCAAGTCAGAACTCGATCTTGAGTAGCAGTTGTGACGTTTAATGTATGGCACATCTGTCAAAAACACCAGCTCAAGATCGACCTCGTACTTGAGATACGACTATTTATACGAGCCTTAGTGTCTCAGACATTGGTGGCAACTGGTGGCACCATTGAATCGTCTTATGAAATCATGTAATGAAATCTCGGAAAGTATTGATATTTACTTCCATTCTCATTAAACAATGAAAAAAATGTTATGTGTCAATATTGTAGTGCAAATCTAATTTATTTTACCGTTTTTATTTAGACCTTTTTTTTGTTTTCCCAACTTTGCAAGTCTCTAGTTTGTAATGTAATTGTTTAAGTGTAAATGAGATGGTTTGTACCATTTAAACTATTGAGTGCTGTATACACCTGTAAAAGCAATTCACATGATCTTATAATTATGCTCCTTTCTTTTTGTTGTATGAATATTGTGATATTGTTGATGGTGTGTCAAACAAATCAATAAATAACTTATACTAAATAGTATATATAGCCTCACAGCCATATTCGGCTACAGCGACTGCTATCGACTCCAGTCAAGTGGAAGATCTAGACTGGTCAGCTCTCTCGTGTGCTCTTAAATGGCTTATGTTTCCTATTTTGGCAGTAAACGTGCGTCCACACAGAGCAATCGTCAGCACATCATCGACAAAGTTGTAAGTAATGGCGGCAGGTGGCCGGGACTTGAGTTCGTCCCTTATCCAGTCTAAATCGAATCTGCGTTTTTGCTCAAATTCGAAAACCTTCCTTTGAACAAGGCTTCGCCACTCAGCACGCTGAGATGCCCATTTCTCCCACTGTGTCGGCTCTATATCACATCTTTTCAGAACGTCTTTGTACCTTAAGTGCTGGCCACCGCGTTTTCGCTTACCATGTTGGAGTTCTGAAAGAGTTTTTCCCTCCATAGGGAGGGAAAAACTCATACAAATTACTTCCCACCTAAGAGCCGGAATGAACTTTACAAATAAAACTACTGTCAGCTGTGAAGAGTTTTATGTAAAAAAAATAATAAAAAAAATGTTGCGGCCATGTGAGTTTCTAAACAGCCAGTGTGAACTTAGCGCAAACTTCTTTGAGCGGAATAAGCCGCAACATTTACGCGGTGAGTTCCATTCATATTTAAAATTTAAAAAGCCGACATAAATTGGCGGGATACTAATCTGTTATGTATCTGTGACGGAATTAAAAAAAAAAGGTAATAATCTTTTATGCTATAGGTAATTTTTTTTGGGTTTCAGTTCTATGTATGGAGAACCCCCAAAATTTATTGCTTTTTTTCTATTTTTGTGTGAAAATCTTAATGCGGTTCACAGAATACATCTACTTACCAAGTTTCAACAGTGTAGTTCTTATAGTTTCGGAGAAAAGTAGCTGTGACATAGGGACGGACAGACAGACAGACATGACGAATCTATAAGGGTTCCGTTATTTGCCATTTGGCTACGGAAACCTAAAAATGAGTTCAAGCGATTCTGAAATGTTGACACCAGATTCGATTAATTCAGATTGCGAGTCGAACTCATGCACGAAGGGTTCCGTACTGTTATCTATACAACATTAGACACCGCTGCTGGCAAATATATTTTTATTTCAATTAAGTAGGTATTTATGTTTAAAGTGAATATAAATCTAAATATTCTGTAAATATTTCAAGCGTCTACCTGTCGTCGTTATTAACGTCAAGAAAAAAAACGGCAAAAAATTCGTTTGTTTTATGGGAGTCCCCCTTAAATATTTATTTTATTCCGTTTTTAGTATTCGTTGTTACAGCGGCAACGGAAATACATCATATGTGTGAAATTTTCAATTCTCTAGCTGTCACGGTTTATAAGATACGGCCTGGTGACGGACAGACAGACACGGACGGCGGAGTTTCAGTGACGGGGTCCCGTTTTTAAAATTATGTCGCACACTGAAACACGCTTAAAAGTGTCCCTCGGTCAAAACGTCGCCTAATAATAATAATGTCCTTATAACCGATATTCGGTCACGGCGGCCAATATCAACAGAGATTAGCCATCTGCGCAGGAGATATTATAGTGCACAAGTGGCTGCGCAAACGCAAGTGCACTCTCTGCTCCTTCACTCGCCTAGTCCGATGGGACAGTTAGCCGACACGACCGGGGCGAGATCAGGCGCAGGACCCACTGTTTGACGTGCTTTCCGAAGCACGGAGGCGTAAATTGATACCGTGGAATGATTTTTTCATTTCTCATATTCGGAAAGTAGTGTTGTTTTGATCTGATTATTGGGTGTAAAATGCTGCTTCCCTCCATAGGGAGGGAAAAGCTCATATTAATTACTTCTCACCTAAGGGTCGGAATGAAGTTTAAAAATAGAACTGTTGTCAGCCGTGAAGAGTTTTATGTAAAAAAAATGCTGCGGCCATGTGCGCTTCTAAACAGCCAGTGTGAACTTAGCGCAAACTTCTTTGAACGGAATAAACCGCAACAATTACGCGGTGAGTTCCATATTTAAAATTTAAAAAGTCGACATAAATTGGCGGGATAGTAATCTGTTATGTATCTGTGACGGAATTAAAAAAATAGGTAATAATCTTTCATGCTAAGATTTGAATATTAAAAATGAGTTCAAGCGATTCTGAAATGTCGACACAAGCCCTGCGAGCATAGAACTCTCGATAAACAAAATTTGACAGCTAAGATCGACATACTCGACAAAAAATCGATAAATTTGACAGATAATGGACTCAATTCTGTGTGCCCGCCGTCTAAATAACCTAAAACTAACATTTCTAAATTTAAACTTAATTTAAATGGCCGGTTAAGCAAGTGCTATTCTACGGTGACAGGCCAACTAAATTTAGGCAGAGCTTAAGCGTAATTCTAAAATGTCTAAGATTAGTTTAAATTGTGTTTGTGTTGCTGTCGTAAAAATATTAAAAGTAAATTAATGGATGGATCTTGTTGTTAAAGAAACTAAAACGGGTTTATGTTTATATCAGTTAATACATTTAATGTACATTTTTATCCTATTTTTAACAATATAATTGTAATTACTAAAAAAATTTTTTTATTTTCCTGTTCATTTAAGGCGAAAATAATCAATATGGGCAAAATTAACATTTCTACCTCATTTGTTATTTGGATTTGTATTTTTCATTACCAAAATGGCGGATTTTAGCAAGGTTCTAATTTTAATCGGGATGATTTTAGTCGCCGCTAAAATTAATCAGCTTAGGAAGTTTACGCGTAAAAATCTCACGTCTGGAATAGCGTTTGGACGGCTAAACCTAAGTTGAATTGACCGTCTAAAATTAGAAACATCAGATTCAAATTAGCAATGTCAGTTCAATTTGACAGATACCGTAGAATAGGAAAATGGTTTAGCGACACCTAAATAAAATTAGGAAATTTAGCGGCCGCTTCAGAATTGAGTCCATTATCTGTCAAATTTATCGATTTTTTTTTAGACTAAGGAGTGAAAAGGACAGACGCTTTTGTCGATCGACATATGTCGATCGACAAGTCCATGCTCGCAGGGCAGATTCGATTAAAGACGAGGCAAATTGTGTTATCGAAAATCTTTTGCCAGAAATCTTACAAGAAAGATATATTATCAATAAATAGTTTAGATAAACAACTAGTTCTATTTTCCTCATTCGAAATGAAAAGTAAAACCTAAGGTCAAGTAAAGTAAAGTCTAAATACATCGGGAATTGATTCTTTCGACCCTCGGTTAACAATCTACTATTACGGTGTGTGTCACAGGACAACATCGGCACGGGTGTGGGGCTGCTATGTAAAGATGCGCGATATGAATCGATATTTTACTATCAATGCGATATATCCATATTTTGTATCGATACACGACTAATCTCCAGGTAAAAAATATCGAACCCATGTATATCTGATACTCATATACAAGACTAAGTATTTGGCCTAATCTCAGTACTTTGGCACTTCGATATTTATCAGTGGTTGCGACCCCTTGTTTTCACTGGCCGGAAACACACTTTCAGATAGACGCAATCGCTTAACTCCGCAACGCCTGTCTAGACTCTTGTTTTTACGTAGCCTTACCGCCTCTCAATTGCAACTGTAAATATTGTAATAGGTATAACTTCCATTTTTATGAAAATAAGGACTCAATTCTGAAGTGGGCGCTAAATTGCCTAATTTTAATTAGGTGCCGCTAAACCATTATCCTATTCTACGGTAACTGTCAAATTCAACTCACATTGCTAATTTGAATCTGACGTTTCTAATTTTAGACGGTCAATTAAACTTAGATTTAGCCGTCCAAACGCTATTCCAGACGTAAGATTTTTACGCGTAAACATCCCAAACTGACTATTTTTAGCGGCGACTAAAATCATACCGATTAAAATTAGAACCTTGCTAAAATCCGCCATTTTGGTAATGAAAATACAAATTCAAATGACAAATGAGGTAGAAATTTTTATTTTGCCCAAATTATTTTGTTTTCTCCTTGAATTAATAGGAAAATTGATTACTTTCTCTGAATTCTCTGAATACTGTAATGACAACAAACTCAGTCTCAGCGTTGATAAGTGTAAATGCATCACATTCACAAAAAAAAGATTCAAAAGTACTTTTAATTATAAATTATCTAACATACAACTTAAAAATGTAGAACTCATTAAGGGTTTGGGAATTACACTTGATACGAAATTACATCTTAACATTCACATTGATAACATCATAAGTAAAGCCTTTAAGATGTTTGGGTTTGTAATGCGTGCTGGGGCACAATTCAGGAAACCCTGTATCAGGTACCTGTATCTGTATAATTCGTTAATTCGACCGCAACTGGAGTACGGTGCGCCTATTTGGAACCCTTTCTATGATAAATATATCCAATCTTTAGAAAGGGTGCAGAGAAAATTCTTGCGATCTATGCAGTATCGTTGCTTCCGTAGTAGGTGGCCATATTCACAACTTTGTAACAAATATAAATTATTTTCTCTCAAACATAGAGTCGACTGCTGGAAGCGAAAATCCTATACGATATTTGTCGCAACAAGTATGATTGTATCCCGCTGGTCAGTAGGATATGCTATAAGGTTCCCACTAGGACTCATAGTAGATCTATGTGTCATTTATTCGAGACTAATTGGTGTCGCACTAATGCTGGTAAAAGATCGCCATTCTTTCGCCTTGTCCATTCCTTCAACAGGTTCTTCAACCACATAGATATTCTTTCGCTGCGTCCAGGACAATTTAAGCTGGAACTGCATAAAACACTTGCTGCTACGCTCGAAGGCGGCAATTAGAGTTTAACCCTTCATTACTCATCAAAGTCTAACCTATCTCGACATAGAAAGACCTATTTCATATATATAATAATATATGACGACACATCACTAGTAATAGTGTAACACTGTTTTTTCTTAAAATTTCTTAAAACACTAATTTTGCAAAAACACTTTGGTTTCACTGTAGTTTTAACACAAATTTCACAACTAAAATCATAATTACAATAACTTTGTCAATTAATTTCACAATATCAATGTCAAGTGTCAACGTCAACGTCGTTTCACGTCACGTCAGTGACATTTGCAATTATCTTTGGTCATTATTCACTTTTTGCATAAACAAAATAAATCAAATTGTAATGCTTTTTCTTGCTAAATTGTAGTAATATAGGGAAATCTTAAAGTTGAAGGAAAAAAAAAACAAACTTATTCCTTTAGTCCGATACAAAATGAAAAGCTTTATTCTGGTAGGTACATGGTTGTAATTCACTTATGCATAATGTTACTGAAGTTAACAAAATCCCTCAATGCAAAGCACTTAACTAAATTTTTATTTAATACAAGCCAAGGGCAGGATGGTTCAGGTTTGTTTGATCAATCTCGGCAGGTAAAAATCAGGTTCAAATTGGGTACAAAACTACAAAATGAGGGGCAATAAAGTACACGAACAAATAGTTATAGGTTTCCTTTTTTTTAAAAGAAATTAGTAGCCTTCCCCGGAGCGGTTGTTAGTGGGTCATACCTTCAATGCTAAGTTTCTGCGATCACGGGTCAGAGATATAATATTCCAATTTCTTAACTTATTCTCTGTTTCTAATATTATTTGTGTAATTCCACAGAATTCCTCCTTGATATTAGGTAGGTTAGTTGCAGCGGAGCCCTACGGCCTCCGGGAACTGCCCTGGAGATTCATAGCACAGTGTTATGTTAAAAATATAATTAAATATGCCTATGATCTTGAGGTCAGTGGGTCTAACACTGAGTTCTGAAGGAATCCCAGTCAATACATTTGAACTTCATGTAATAAACATAGCAAATGAATTCTAAAACATAATTTTTAATAAATCGACAAATTGTCTTATTGGTTAGTTAATAAAAAGGACCTATGGAGGGGAGAGCACCTATTTTGTGTATAATTATTGCTATTAATAAAAAGAAAACAGCTTAATTTGTGAGTTCTTTGCCAAAGAAGGATGTGAAACTTAATATTGTGAAAATTTAGAATTTAACATGAAATTCGCAAGTGTTACTCAATATATGCCTTAATCCCACTAAGATGCCGTTTACTATCAAGGTTTTTTAATGAAATAGGGGATGAAAAAGGCGAATTTTGGAAATGTAATATGTTTGATTTAATAATCAATTTACCCACAAATAAAAATAAAATTAACAAAATCTGTTTTAAATCATGAAATATAATAAGTTAATTAGATACCTTAGTGTGGGCGGAGTATTATCTATTGATATAATTTATTTATTCAACTAATTCACCGAATCGCGCGCCGGCGATTATAAATATGATTGAGCTTTTACTCTTCAAGCTGAAAACAAAAATAACTCACTTTGTTAAATTCAGGGTGGCTTTTCGAATTAAATTCACACGGAAAACGAGAGAAATACCTACGAAATAAATATATAAAAACTTTATGATCTTCAAATCAATAACAAATTACTTCGATCGATGTCTCACAGACTAGTCATAACCTAGACGATAGACTAAACCAACGCTCCACTTGCGCGCAGATTTGCGTTTATGTGGAAGCGACGGAGCCGAGGTCCGTTTGCTGAATGTTAAGCGCCGTATTGGCGACGGAACCTCTCCTAAAACCAAATTCATTTCATAACACTCGTAAGACTCTTAACTTGCTTCAAGGTGTGTCAAGTCAACATACGGATCTTTCGAAATTCTACAATACCTATGCAATAAGTATTTCCAGCTAAAGTTATGTTTAGTTGAAAAACAAAACGTAATGAAAAATTAACCTTAAACAAATTGTGAATGCTTTCCAAATTCTATTCGACGAAACTATAATTATATGATCTATAAGTTTAAGTGTATTTTATTAAAATATGTCTATAGAAATGATCAAAACAAACGGTCCAAATGTCAAATTCCGAATTTTGAGAAAATCAACCCACCTAAATGGAAGCACGGGATTTTGGGCGAAAAAAAACTATCTTTGTAAATAAGGCCAGGATAAACGCGAGATTTATTTTGTTTATGCAAAAAGTGAATAATGACCAAAGATAATTGCAAATGTCACTGACGTGACGTGAAACGACGTTGACGTTGACACTTGACATTGATATTGTGAAATTAATTGACAAAGTTATTGTAATTATGATTTTAGTTGTGAAATTTGTGTTAAAACTACAGTGAAACCAAAGTGTTTTTGCAAAATTAGTGTTTTAAGAAATTTTAAGAAAAAACAGTGTTACAGTATCCCCCCAACCACGATAGAATTCACGTAGGGAATTCGTCTGACGCCTCGTCAGCCTCAAAACCTCCTAACCAACCAAACAAAATTATCATAATTAGAATCAATTAGGTACTTAAAAACTATTCATTCGTGATAAACTCTGTACCCAATTACGCCTAACGTTATTTTTTTTTTTTATAAGTTTATTTATTTGTATAAGATAAAAAATAAAGCTTTAAATATAAACGTGTGTAAATAAAGAATATTTAACATGCATGTACCTTAAATCTACGTAAATCCATTAATATGGTATGTTAAAGATTGTAATAAAAAAAACCACATTCACCAATAAGGTGACAAAATCTAGCGCGAAACTACTGCTGCTAGCACCTACATGGTTGTAAAAAAAATATTCACCAATAAGGTGGCAAAATCTAGCGAAACCTCTTCTGCTAGCACCTATATGGCTGTGATAAATAGGCAAAAAGCATTATATCCTATGCCCATCAAATATAAGAAAGTAATAAAAAAAAACTGTAGTGTCAGGACTGACGCCGAGATGGCGTTGTTAAATAAGTATATCTTGACACTAGCAGTGTATAGCAAGTAATGTCAACAACCACCGGTAGATGCCGTTATTACAGACATTTTGACTCTAATCGTCAAATAATAAGTAGAAAAAACAATAAAAAGGAAATAAAAAAAAAATGAGTTGCATGGTGTCGTTGCCCCTGATCGTCGATATTGATTTTCCTACGTTTCCAGCTAGATGTAACTTCCTCCATTATAAGAATATAGCAAAGGCTTATTTCTAGAGTTGCAAACCGCTCCTGTGAGGAATTCAAAATTAATTTTGTTGATTAGAGTAGAATACATATGAAAATAATGAACAAGACACGTTTATATTTGTGATCTTGTGCTAAATGCATCTATCTAACCACATAACAGTTATAATAAGTACATACTTGTTCCTTAATTCTGGTATCAGATACTAAAGAAGTAATATCCATTTTATATAATGGTAGTAATAATATATTTATAATGGTATGAACTAAGACACGTATAATATTTGTGTTTTAGATCTTTATGTACTTATGTAATGGTAATATCAATTTTGAAGATGTTAGGTAAATGGAAACTTAAGTATCAAGGCAAATCAATAAAAAAACGACAGGGACAGACACATGCAAAAACGCCGCCAGATGTTATATGGCGCGTTATCCTACACTCGGGTTCTACGAGACGCCAGGAAGAATGGCGGGGTGGGTATTCTGTGACCGCCGCACCCGCGGTGCCTAAATAGTTTAAATGCTTATAAAAATATGGCTATTTTCATAAGAGTATAAAAATGAAAATTAAGTAGGTATTATGTTACTAGGTATGTAATTTAGTCACTCGAAGTATCTAAATTTTTAAAATCTTTTATGTGCCACTTTCCTATGTATTTTCCGTTCTCGTCTTCGAGCTCATAGACGAGGCGAGAAAGCTTACGTATAATTTTACAACGTTCATATTTAGGGGCAAGTTTAGCAGTAAAATATTTATTAGCAGAACTCTGCTTGTACGTCCGCTTCCACACAAAATCACCAACATTAAAAGAGATATCTCTGCGTTTGTTGTTATAGTATTTTATATTCCTTTCATGGGCCTTACGCAATGACTCTCGGACTTTGATGAAAATGTCACCGAGGTGGCCAATATTAGACGCATGAGTATCGCGTGGTACCACAACCAACTCTTGGAGATCTTCGAAGCCACGGTAAATACTACCATCTGTGACAGCTTCCCTACCGTGTACTAGCATGAAAGGAGTATAAGAAGTAGACTCATTTACTGAGGTGTTCATGGCAAATTGTATTTTATGTATGTTAATATCCCACGTTCTATGATCGTTCTCAACAAACGAGGAAACTGCAGTGATTATTGTGCGGTTATAACGTTCCACCGTATTAACTTGTGGACAATATACTGGACCCAAATGTACTTGCGGAATATTGTATTTTTCATATAATGCCTGAACCTCATGACTTATAAATTGCGAGCCATTATCAGACATCACCGTCTGTGGTATTCCGTGAACCAGAAATACATGGTCTTCTAACCTTTGCGCTATAACTTTGCCCGTTGCACGCCGTATAGGAAATAATAAACAATATTTTGTAAAACAACACACAACTACTAGTAAAAAGGTGTTTTGCTGTCGAGACATCGGCAGTGGACCAACTAGATCAATGCTGATGCACTGGAATGGTCGACAGCAGACCTTGGGTTCCCCCATAAAGCCAGCTGGCGCTAGTGAGCTATGTTTATATGAGTTGCAAGTGGCACAATTTTTAATAAATTCCTCGGTATCTTTATGCATACCGGGCCAAAAATACCGTAATTTTAATCTTTTATAAGTTTTTGCAACGCCTAAGTGCGCAGCAATTGGTTCAGAATGGTTACTTTTCATAATATCCTCCCTAAGCTCCTTTGGTACAACCTCTTTCCACTGGTAGTCACCACAGAGTTTGTTAGTGCTTTTTGTAAATCTAAAAAGCCTACCATCAACAATTTGAAAATTGGGACACGCGCGCGGCCTATCCGTGCAACGTTTTAATATATTGTTATACCAAGCATCGCTGGAAGTAAATGCGTCTACGGCTGCCACTGGTACAGAACGTGATAGTGCATCCGGTACGACGTTTTGAGATCCACTACGATGCTCAATAATGAAATTATAAGGCGATAGCCTACACCCCCAACGCGCTAGTCGTCCTGTCGGATTCTTAAGGTTTAAAAACCACTTTAGACTAGCATGGTCGGTAATAATTTTAAATTGTCGACCACCTTCAAGGTAAGGGCGGAAGTGTTCAACGACATGTACCACGGCCAATGCCTCTCGCTCTGTAGCGGAATAGTTACGTTCAGCGGGTGTTAGTGAACGGCTACAGTACGCAACAGGATGTTCTTGTCCATCTACAACCTGGGTTAAGGTACCTCCTAACCCGAAATCAGAAGCGTCACAGTGGACAGCAAAATCTTTCGAGAAGTCAGGACATACCAGAACCGGGGAAGTAGACAGTGCGAGTTTTAGGTCGTTGAACGCCTCGTCTGCCTCGGTCGTCCATTTGAAAGGGGGCGCGCTCTTACGGGTAGAAGTAAGAGCATTAAGGGGACCAGCTCTATGACTAAAATTTTTTATGAAACGCCTATAATAAGATGCAGTTCCCAAGAAACGTTTGACGTCTTTCCTGCAGGTGGGAATAGGAAAGTCTACTATAGCCTTAATTTTGTCAGGATCCGTGCGCAGACCATATTCGTCAACCACATGACCCAAGAATTTCAGCTGTCTCCTGAAGAACTGGCATTTACCCATGTTGACAGTAAGGTTGGCTAGTTTAAGTCTCTCCTTTACCCTACGTAGGAGCTGGAGGTGATCCTGGAAGGCCGTTGGGCCTTCAGGAGTAAGTAAAATTAAATCATCAACATATACGAACACCTTATTGTCAAACTCGGGCCCAAAGAGGCGGTCCATCAACCGCTGCTGCGTAGCTGGAGCTGCAGTAAGTCCAAAGCACATGACCTTAAAGTGAAACAAGCCTCTGCAGGGAATAGTAAAAGCAGTTTTCTCTCTGGACTCAATAGAGTCCAAAGGAACTTGGTAATATGAAGACTTAAGGTCAATAGAAGATAAGTACTTAGCGTTTTTGAGCTGGTCCAGAATATGGCTAATATAAGGCATAGGGTAAGCGTCATGCTTTGATATGGCGTTAAGTTTTCGGCTGTCCAAGCAGAAACGTGATGACCCATCTGATTTAACCGCTAAAGTAACGGGGTTGTTCCATGCACTTCCGCTAGGCTCCACAACATCATCCTTCAGCATTTGGTCTAGGTGTTTATTTAATTCTGCCAGTTTAGCGGGTGAGACTACATAATACCGTTGTTTAATAGGTGGGTGGTCACCGGTATCAATTTTATGACTCACTAAGTGTGTCCTACCTAGGCCTTTCTTTTCTGCGGAAATGTCATCAAATTGCTTTATGACGTCATTGACCAGCCTACGCTCAAGCTTAGATAAAGTTTCAAAATCATGTAAAGCACGGCTGCCTGACATAACTGTGTACACCTGATTATTATTTTTATATAAATGTCCGCTATCTTCTAACAATGATAAAATATCTGGCGCAATATTAAATTCCTTCCAGAAATTTAAGCCAAATAACAACTCTGTAGCAACTCCAGGGACGACGTAAAATTTAATAACACGAGTTTTATTCTCTATCGATACTGGTAAAAATAAATACCCAGTTACTCGTGAAGTAGAACCATTTGCAGTTTTTATAAAGTCTAAGTCCTCAGACTTATGTAAAGTAGCGAAATCTTTAAAATATTTGTATGCTTGCCCTCCCACAATGGAGATCTGTGATCCTGAATCCAGTAATAAAACTAGTACTAAGTTCACTAAGTACTAAGTTCATCATCATCATCACAGCTCATATACGTCCCCACCGAGGGGCTCGAGCCTACTCTATATTAGGGTGATTAGGCCTTAGTCAACCACGCTGGCCCAGTGCGGATTGGTCGACTTCACATACATGCTTCGCAGATGTATGCAGGTTGCCTCACGATGTTTTCCTTCACCGTAGGAGCGTCAGACAAATGTACATATGAAATTCGAAACGAAAAACACATTGGTACATGGCGGGTCTCGAACCCCGACCCCCCGATTGGAAGGCAAGTGCCGAGTCCACTGCGCCACCGACGCGGTACTAAGTTAATACCTAATTATTACTTCCAGTACCTACCTACTGTAAATGAATCTGTACTGTATACCTAGACTTTATTAATTTAACTCGTGGTAAAAGTTGTTGGTGTCAAAATTACGTATTTTAGTATAAGTTATGTTGTATTACTTACACATTTTGTCACTGTTTTTTACCCAAATAAATAGAAAAAGAAAAAATTATAGTACTTACAATTATTGTTAAAAATAAGATAAAAATGTATATAACATTTATTAACTGCTACAAACATAACCCGTTTTAGTTTCTTTAACAACAAGATTCATCCATTTTATTTACTTTTAATATTTTTAACATAGCAACACAAACACAATTAAAACTAATCTTAGAGATTTTAGAATTACGCTTAAGATTTGCCTAAATTTAGTTGGCCTGTCACCGTAGAATAGCACTTGCTTAACCGGCCATATAAATTAAATTTAAATTTAGAAATTTCAGTTTTATGCTATTTAGACGGCGGGCGCACAGAATTGAGTCCAATGTCTTTTTTACTGTTCGAACGAATACTTTCATTATATTTAAACCTGTTTAAAAAATGTATAAATATCGTACGTATCGATACAAGACGTTGCGACGTATCGCTGAATCGATACGATCGGTATCGTAATGCGCCGTCCGTATCGATACGAACGATCATTCCGGCCACGTTTACCGCTACGCTCACCAGCGGCGCGATGCGTGCGCGCGGCAGCACGAACAGCAGCGGCGCCAGCCAGCCGGCGGCGGGCAGCGCGGCGGCGGCCAGCAGCGCGCCGGCGGCCGCGTCCGGCGGCAGCGGCGGCCGGCCCGCGCGCCCCGCCAGCGGCAGCAGCGTGCCCAGCGCGCCCAGCGCCGCGCCCCACCACTGCACCAGCGGCGGGCACGCGCCCACGCCCCGCCACCACCACCACCACCACCGCCGGCCGCGGCCTGACCGCACAGATACCGCACCCCCCACGCGTCAACCCATCATCCTTTCCCTCTTATACACTATCCCGTCTAACCCTAACGCCCCACCCCATCTTAAAGAAAGGTTCACGTCCTGCTCGGGCAGTAACGTTCGTAACTTGCGTTCCGATCATAATTTATCCCCGTATGTCCCTTTCCGCTCCTCCTTCTCATCCAAGTCGTTCACTAAGCAAGCTATTCGTCTATGGAATTCACTGCCGGAAGTAATCAGACGAGCGACAACTCAGAATTCATACAAGGCAAAAATTAAGAGCCATTTCCTCAAGCTGGAAAACGACTAAAGAGTCATGTCCTTATCCGTTTTTATTTTATATATGTTTAGGTATTATGTATGTATATATTTACATTTATGTATATTATGCGACTTTATATATATAGTATTTTTCTATTTAACTGTTTAGCCCGTCACTTACCTTAGCAAGAGCTTTCCTTAACCCCAAGGTTGCCTGGTAGAAATTGCTACCTTAGCAATAAGGCCGCCTATTGTTACCGTGTCTCTTGTATTGTTGTGTCCTGTTTATGTATGTTTCGTGTGCAATAAAGTGTTCAATCGATCAATCAACCCCCTTGGACGAAAGCCGCACGCTTATTTGTCCCCAGAAAAAAATTACGGAGACGACATTCCCTGCGTTCCATATAAGCACTGCTACTTTCTCAGGCTAACACCTGATGTAAGCCTCGTTTTGCGTTTCTTATAAGGAATGTTGACATTTTTAGCAGCGCTAATTGTTACAAATGAAACGGAAGGTACTGATTTTTGTGGTGAATTTTGACACCTCACCTACTTAGTCCAGCCACTTATTTTTTTTAATAAGGGGCCGTTCGAAAACCCGTGAAGTTTTCACTCGGTAAAAAAGAAAAGGATAGATATATTGCGAGAAAGAGAAGTTTAACTGGTTTTCAAACGCTAGCGAGTAATTTTCGCACTTCACGAGTTTTCAAACGGGTTCTGTCAGTTAAAAACGAAAAGAAGAGTTCTTGTGTTTTGCAACGCAAACTAGCTTTATTTTACAACTGCACAAAGCTTTACTTAACATTTGTAAACTTTAACTTCAACATAAAAACGAAATCAGTAGCCACAGATCACAGAACAGTTAACTGTCAATGTCAGGTAAAATTTAACGCTGACTGGGAGCCGTGAGAAATTCACTCCTGTCAGGCGAAAATTACTCTGCACTAATGCGTTCAGAAATACGAGCGGAGTAATTCGTCGGTTAACCTCTGTTTCACTCGGGTGGTTCTCGAACGCTATCGGGTGACATTCACTCTACCCCGAGTAAATATTACTCGTTTTCAAACGCACCCTAATATAAATCAGAATTGGCTAATACTACAAATATCTTTCAATGAATTTTTTAAATCCGCTGAAAATCCTTTTTAATTCGTGAAATAAAAATTCCAAATGTCAAATTTGAAAGCTGTCAAAAAGTGGTATCAGAGGACCCATCTTTAATAGATGGGTCCTCTGATACCACTTTTTGATGCTAGCATGGGTATTTGATGCTAGCATCTCGTGTTAAAAATGCTTAAATGAAACGCATGACAACCAGCAAGAAAAACTAGCATCACCGCCAATGAAACGCAGAGATGCTAAAAATGTTGATATTTAAGGCTAAAAATGCTTATTTGGAACGCGCCCACTAGCTGCGGAAAAAATGGCGTGAGATTGTTGCGGGCTAATGTCATTTCCATACGTTTCTTCTGCGGATCAACTGCGGACGAATAAGCGTGGGGCTTTTGTCTGGCGGAGTGACCGTTCGGACCCGCGTCCCTATAGCAGTCGATCGCTATTCCGACCCGATAGAAGCGTAATCGAAAAGTAACTTATTTGATACAACTGAAAACTGTAGGTTAGGTAAGACATTGTGACCTTCGTGCTCCGCTTGCAAAATCAATTATTGAGTAAAATACACCTGGTCATTTTTTCTCGTCTCGCTCCGAATAGCAATCAACTTCTAAAGGGACCCGGGTCCTTATAGAACGTAAATGCTATACGGACCCGATAGTGAATTGTTATCGAAAAAAAAAACATATAGGATCAAACTAAACACTGTAGGTTAGGTTAGATATTGTGACCACACACGGCACGAAACTAAAATAAAACTGCATGTTTCATACTCAGGGTCCGAATAGCAATCGACTTCTATAGAAACCCGAATCCGAATAGACACAGCCTTTGTCTAGACCCACAGGGTTACTTTCCGATGACGAGCGTTTAGGAGGATTATGAAGCTGTAAATTTTCATACAAAAGCGATAACGCTTTTCTCTCTCTTTACATAGTCCAATTTTCATAATTTTTGGGAATGTAGTAGATATAACGAAGATCTATTTTGATTTTGAAGTAATATTGCTCAGAATATAAATTTTTACCATCTAAATATCCATATTTTAGACTTAAAAACTACCTTGAGCATTTTTATCTTTTTTGACTAAATTATTCTGAATTACAAAAAAGTAAAACGTACAAACATAGATTAAGGTATACGGAATCTAATGAGGCCAATACTGTCTAATTTCGTAAAGGTTAAGGGGAGTAAAACAGTTATTGCCCGAAACAATATTTCAATAAAAAATGTAGGCACTTGCCGCGGACTTTCAACTCCTAAGTGTTGCGCAGGAAACTGCATTTTTGAAAGTGTATACTCGAGCCATTAATTGGCACTTCACAGTCCTCTTAATACGCGCTTAATTTAATTAGATGCATGCTGTCTAAGGCGTACAAAAGACATGTTGACGCCCCTTTTAATAAACCGGGCTTTAAACGCTGCGCTAGCACTTTACTGAGTGCCTAATGCGAATTTCATCGAGTTTTATTCAATCACACGCATCTAATTCGCGTAAACGCGAATTAGTATGGGATTGAAGCAGTGCCATCTAGTAGCTACTATGGAATATATTAGTCGCATCTAATAGCTACTAGATGGCGCTGCCTCAATCCCCTACAAATTTGCGTTTATGCGTTCGATGTGTGTGATCGAGTGAAACTTTGTAACTCGCACTAGGCGCTCTGTTGCCGAGGAGCGCTTTTGACGCGGGCTTCAAATTGTTTGACTTCTGCCAGGGGCACGACTAACAAAACACGATGGGATAAAGCGGTTTATCGCGGTGGACTATCAAAATACAGTACGTTTTTCGTCTGAGAATAGGTCGTTAACTATTTTTTACACCCCTAGATGACAAGAGTTTTTTTGACAATTATTATGGCGAAACGTAGTTCGCGGACACAGCTTGTTATCCATACTATCGAAAGTACTATCGATTTTTGGATCATTTAGGGTGGACGCAATCTATCAATTGATCCTCTAGCTATAGTGTGATCAGTTGCGCACGCACCGTCAGCTCCGGCGGCGGTGGCGGCCAGGTCTGCGATGGCTCCGAAGAGCGCCCACGGCAGCGGCAGGAACGCGGCCCGTAGCCCCAACGCCGCCGCTACACTCAGCGCCAGCGCCCACAGCGCGCACGCCGCGTCCGACGCCGCGCGGGGCTGGCACCGCCCCCTACCAACACACCACCAACCACCACAGAACATATAATACCGTACTCCGTACCGTACAGAACGGCCACTCACCTCCCCGCACTCGTTTCAAATACCTCATCCCACCCACGCAATCCATTCTAGACATCACTGACACTTCAAACAGTACTCCGTACAGAACGGCCGCTCACCTCCCCGCACTCGTTTCAAATACCTCACCCCACCCCGCAATTCGTTCTAGACATCACACAAGGGCGCGCATGTTCACTCGGGCGCGGCGACACTTCAAGTACACCGAGTAGACGCGAGTGCCGGCCGATAACGGAGATAGCGCTATGCGGGTAAAGGAGAAGGCAGCCGCTGCACTTCTCGCGTCATTTCGACTGATAACCACACACATAATAGCCCTACTAGATTCCACGTACATCCATACTAATACTAATATTATAAATGGAAAAGTGTATGTGTGTGTCTGTTTGTTTGTCCGTATTTCACGGCAAAACAGAGCGACGAATTGACGTGATTTTTTAAGTGGAGATAGTTGAAGGGATGGAGAGTACTTTTTGTCTCTTTCTTACCCCCCACTTCCCTAAAAGGGGGGGTGGAAGTTTGTATGGAGCATTCCGTAATTTTCGAGGTAGAAAGCTAAAAATTGGTATGCGGGACTATTTGTGACTGACAAAAAAATCGTGTATAATTTTTTTTTGGAAATCTGCCCCCTACCCCTTAAAAGAGGGGGTGAAATTTTATATGGGACTTTTCGCAGTTTTTAAGGTAGGAAGCTAAAAATCGGTACACAGACTCTTTGTTACCAACGAAAAATACCTACCTTATTTTTTTGTTAATCTTCCCTTAGCCCTAAAATAGGGAATGGAAATTTGTGTGAGACTCCGCAAAATTGGAAAGACATATAATATCGACTACAGTAGCGTATTAAAATAATATTCTGTTCCGAGTTCTCTTCTGTGTTCTAAATCAGGAAAGGGGAACCGTGTTACCTCGAATTTAACGCGAGCGAAGCCGCGGGCAAAAGCTAGTATTTACATATACAAATTAACAATGCTCTGTATTGTTTAATCCAAAAATTCAGTTTATTAAGTATTTTTCCTTACTGGAAGTGTCTGGAAAAACGTCGTACAATAGGTTGCATATATTGATTCTATTACGTCCTCGCCTTCGGCTCGCGATGAAATTTCCCCTCATGAGTTATAACCCCACCATAACACACTTACATCGTAATGTGCTATCGTATCACACTCCGCAGTTGTTGCCACAACGTTTAGCCGTTATTTTTAACGCATTCAATAAGGCGTATTGCGACGCAGACGTTAACACTAACATTTACGCAGGCGGAGCCCTAGCACAAGGGAGTGATGTATCCGTTACGTAGTAAGTATTATTTAATCTGTGGGTGCGGGCTAAGCACACGTACCTGGTGCGCAGTAGCAAGCACGTGGCGGCGGAGGCGGCCAGGGCCGGCGCCAGGTACAGCGGGCCCAGCAGCCAGGGCCGCGCGTACCACGCCAGGGGCGCACCCAGGGCCCGCACCAGGGCCCCCACACAGCTCGCCGCTAAGACGCCGCTCACACCGCTCGCCGCTAGCGCCGCGCCGCTGCGGCAAACCACCGCGTAGTACCGCCCGCTGCTCATGCCCACTGCGGTATGCACGTTGCCACCACTGTTATTGAACTAACGCTACGTCATAATACAATTTAAAAACGAGCGATTGTTATGTAACAGTTAAAAACGGAAATGAGACTGTGTGTGGTTTGAATTGGCTAAAAATAAAAGTAACCTTATATCACGTAGCGAGTAAGCCTGAATCTACCCAAACTCGCGTCGGATAAAATTAGATGTAGCCACACTTCAGATTCGATTCGTAACGGATATATCACAAGTTGTTCACTACGATAGCTTACAATGAGATCGATAAATGAATGGATTATATTATCGACTACTACACCAACACAGAATGACATGGTATTTATACCGAGTTAATATTTGAAACTAACACAAGTTTTCACAAACTCAACCTGACTTTAGAATCTAATATCCTCCTCCTCCTCCAAAACGGCTTGACCGATTTTTATGAAATGTTTTGTGTATATGTTATAGGTCTGAAATGCTATTTATTACACCCCCAACAGGCCTATTCGCTAACTACGGTTGGTAACTAGAACTGTCATTTTTGAAAGACACTTTATATCCATTACTGGTTTAGTGATCCTATGTGTTACGGCAGCGTTCATGATAGCAGTAATGGATGTTAAGTTCGTTTCAAAAATGACAGTTTTAGTTAGCAACCGAAGTTGATATATAGGCCTGCTGAAAATAAGAGTGGTCCACTAAGAATTTTTTTGACAATTATTATGGCGAAACTTAGTTCGCGGGCGCGGGTAGAATGATTTTTTTATGCTAGATGAACATAACGATTTTATAGGGTGTTGACAGTTAACAATATTAACATTTTTCAAAAATGTTAATCGTTTTAAACTACAAATAAATCGTGTATGAGTTGACATAGAAAAGTTGCGCAAAAAAAAATCAGCTGTTCCATACAAATGTTCAACGTTCACTGAACCTCAATGTATGAAACGGCTGACTTTTTTTTGCGATTTCGAAGTTGGTCCCACAGCGAAAGTCGTTCAGTTTGCTTGTCTGACTGAACAAGCACACAAAATTTTTGTCATAACTAAAAAATAAATTTGTATAAAGTGTACGGTCGTGACTCACGCGTCCGCCTGGCGTGCCGCTGCGCCAGCGCGAGCCGCAGCGCGACCAGCAGCAGCGTGGCCGCCGTGGCCGCCGCGGCCAGCGCGGGGCCCGCCGTCACCACGGCCAGCCCGGCCACGTCGAAGAACACCGGCTGCCGCGACCGCTCCTCCACCGCCGACTCCAGCTGCCCGCCCCCGCCCCACAGCAGACCTGGCCGTACACCATCGACGTAGCTTTTAGCACAATATAGAGAACGATACAGTAGCCCGACTCAGGCGTGTCTTTGACATTTATACCTAGAGCACAGAAGATATAATAGTACTACGTACATAACGGCCACTCGCCTCCCCGCACACATTTCAAATACCTCACCCCACCCCGCACTTCGCAGTAGACATCGCTGACACTTAAAGAAGGGCGCCCACGTTCGCTCGGGCGCGGCGACACTTCACGTTCACCGAGTAGACGCGAGCGCCGGCCGATAACAGAGATAGCGCTATGCGAGTAAAAGAGAAGGCAGGCGCTGCACTTCTCGCGTCGTTTCGATTGATAACCGCGCACTCAGCCGTACTAGATTCCACGCACACATTTGCGCATGTACAAACGTCATTTGCTTAAGTAATGGTAATAGGTTATTGATTTGCGAACGTTGTATAGAGTGACCGGGGTGTGCGTGCATGCGTGCGGCACGGGCATGTGTGCGATCAGCTTTAAGCTGAACTGGGCGCTAGGGTTGGTACTTCAAAAAAATCGGTGAAAGTATACGTACACGCCGTGCGTAAGCGGCGCGGCGTGTACGTGAAGCACTACAATCTCGGCCGGCGCGCAGTGTTACACTGCGTTGCTATGCCGTTCAGAGCATGCTTGGCGGCAGTGTAAACGACGTTTGTACGGATGCGTGCGCCGATTCCTCCCTTTATATGGAGTCAAAGTACTGTATCGTTCTTTATATTGTGCTTTTAGCGTCACCCTACCACTTTATCCGTGATCATCCGTCCGTCTGTCTCTCCGTTTTGTCGAGATCTCGGCCCCCGACCCACCTTTTTTTTCAGATGGAAATGCGCAACCGCACCGTACCCGCCGTTGGCTAGACGGCGAGCGTGTGTGGAACTGTCCCGGCAGGTGCCAGGTCTACCCACTAAAACCTCCCGGTGTTCTCCCTGCCCTTGTGGGCGCGCATGGTAGGGTCCACAATGCGACTACCAATACCAGCGCGTCCGGGCAGGCCCGACCATGTTGGTCGGGCTATCGCCAAAAGCTATGGAAACTGGATAAGGGTCATTATCAATAAAAATAACTGCATTCCTGATTAATAATAGTACATTACTGCAGAGGCCGGGAAGTTAGGGATTGCCGGAAGAGTAATGCTTTAACAATAATTACGAGTCCGGCAATCCCATTCCCGCCGAGGTATGTATAGTGCTTTTCTCAATAATTGCGAGGAAATAATGAAAGACGTAATAGGAATTAATTATGAAATTCAGTGTAATAATAATACCATATAAATAAAAACCTTTCATTAAAATAATTATTGTTTAATGTTGTCTATTTATTCAAATATTTATAATTGCCGTGATTTTCGTATAATTTAGCTTATATGATCTGAAAATAAGACAATAGTACTTAATTATAATAAGCTTCCTCTCTCTTGTTAAACGATTGCGTGCCCAACGGGTCCATAATGATCTTATTTTTTGTGAACCACCTATTTTACACATTATGGTATGCACAAAAGATTTTGAATTGAATTGGGAACAAATGAGTATAATATGAGTAAAAAAACAAACCTTGACTGCTTGACTGCTTAAATGATGCCATTAACAAACTGAATATAGACCTCCAAAACATTAAGCTGTGGTCCGATAAGTATGGAGTTTTAGTCAACCCTTCAAAATGTCAGGCTTTGATCGTTGGCAGTCCGCGGATGATTGCTAGAGTTCCCAATGCTTATCTCGAACAGATTACTTATGATAGTATTATTATCACATTATGTTAAAGATTTCGGCTTGTATATTGACTCTACGTTGAGTTGGCAAGTTCAGGTGAGTAGTATCTGCAAAAGAGTTACTGGCATGCTACGATACCTTTATCGGCTTAAGAATCTTCTGCCGTCAAACACCAAGGCGATGTTGGTTCAAAGTCTAATATTTCCCTTAATCGACTATGGTGATGTGTGCTATCTTGACTTGAATGAGGATCTCTTGAATAAAATAGACCGGCTGTTAAATAACTGCATTCGCTTTGTGTTCAATCTTAGGAAGTATGATCACGTTTCCACCCACCGCCATAGTCTATGTTGGATGCCCATTCGACAACGCCGTAAGATGAGGGCTTTAACCACTCTTTTCCCCTTACTCCATTCCCCGAATTCACCTACTTATCTCAAATCCCATTTCGAATACTTATGTACATCTCATGATAAAAACCTTCGTTCTTCGTCAAATCGACTACTCACGTGTCCATCCCATCATACAGATATTTTCCATTCCTCCTTTTTCGTTCAATCGATTCTCTCTTGGAACACGCTCCCTCTTGACATTAGAATGTCCACTAGTCCGTACGCTTTCAAGAAGCGGTTACGTAAATGGTTGTCGGGAGAACTTCAATCACGTTAGGTTGTAAATTTATTAGCATGTATCCTACTTTTTGATTCATTAGTATATATTAATGTTTATATATATTTATATGTGTATATATATTTCTATATATATTATATATGTAATAAGATTTATTAGTTTATCAATTAATATTATTCGTTTCATATCTATTTAGTTAATTACAAAAAATTCTTGTGCATCTACTACAACAGTCTCTCAACCACCCTAAGGTTGACTGGTAGAGAATGCCTAAGGCATTAAGTCCGCCTTTGTACTTCTTCTGTACATAAAGAATAAATAAAAAAATAAAAATAAATAAAAATCAAGCAATTAATTAATTTTAGAGAGAGAAGTAATATTCGTCCAAATTGGACAGGCAAAGGTTCGACCATACAGCCAAATCTTGTATATTATTTTCTTTTGAACTATATTATAAAAGGCAATGATTGCCAATTCTTCATTCTTAAAGTAATTTGTTCAAGTCCAATCTTCATTCTTCGTAATATTTTGTTTTTATATTTCCCCAATTGAGGAGATAAGATAGTCATAAATTGGAATAAAATTGTCAAAGCAAGCCAATAATTCCTGTAGTGTGGGCGGGATATTTTGATATCTTTCCAGTAGCTTGTCAATTAGTATAAGGCGCTGTACATTAAAAGCAGGGCATTTGAAAAAAATATGGTCTAAAGTTTGCTCTTCCAAATTACAGCCTGTACATATGGGGGATTGGATAATATTCAGGCGATAAAGATGAGCTTTGAATCTGCCATGTCCAAATCGCAACCGCATAATTACAGTATAAAACTTTCTTGTTAAATATACTGTTCCTTGTGTGAACTAAGGCTTTTTACCCACTTCCTTATTTATACTGGCATACCATGCTCCTTTATTTATTAATTAATTCTAGTGGCCTAGCATTTAATAATACTTTTTAATTTTCAATTAGTGCAAAGGAAACAAAGCCCATACAGCCCAATCATATTTTACGCAAAAAATGTAATTCTGTTGATTAAGACTTTTTTCTCTCGCAATGAAAATTAAGCATATTTTCGTGTGATATCATACCAACATTTTAATAAAATTGTTGCCATATTCAAAATGCTTACAACGTGTCTCATAATAACTCCCCATAAAAATTACAATATTTATTTAACCGAAAAGAATGTGTCAACTTTAATAACTTGTCATATCAATCGAATTTAATTGTCAAATTTTTGAAAATTCAGTTTTAGAACAGTTTTAGGTTGGCACTTTTGATAGTTTAAACAAAATTATATACCTATTATAATTTTGATGGGGAGATATAAGACACGTTGTATATGCTCCCAGAGTGCATTTTTATAATGTGGTAGCAATTGGCTGTATGACTGGTTACATAATTCAAGTTATAGATAAATTAAAAAACATTGGAGCAGCGGCCAAAAATGAATTTTCATACTTACTTTCTTGGCCTAGGCCGGGAAAGTAATGCATGAGCCAAGAATTAATAACTTCGTGTCTTCTTTTTAGTACAATAATGCCTACATTTCCTAGCATGTTTGAGAAAATAATATTTTCAATAACAGAATAGATGAACTTTTTTTTTAAGTATAGTATATCATGATTATTAAATATCGCTATTATAGCTTAACTAAATATAGACCAACAATTTCATTACATAATTATTAATCTGAGGTGTTCCAATAAAATAATACTATACTATTAAAGTAACATAAAAAGGAAATAATTGATACGCCAATCTTATCATTGTGATCTTTGACCTCGGTCACCCGTTGCCGTGATGGAAAGGGCAATCAGGCGTCTCATAGCGTCGTCCTCCTTCAGTTGACGATAGAAATAAGTGCAGGACACCACCCGTATGGCCAGTTATGGCGCCAGGTTACCTGTGACTAGCGCGAGAACGTTGTCGCCGGTGCGTTGCAGCGTGGCGGGCGGCACGCGCGTCGCGTCGTCCAGCGCCGTGTGGTACACGTACCCGTTGGAGCTCCATGCGAGGTCCACACCTGGCCAAACAAGCCCGCGCTGATTATACTATGTTCAGAATAACAAGATTCCCGTGACAAGTCGAAGTTTTGCATGAAACGTCATGCACCCTAGTATCCGTGATTAAAAATATTATGTTTAAAAAATATAACATCGTGAGGGAACCTGCACACACCTGTGAAGAAAGAATTTCTTTACAGGTGTAAGAAGACGACCAACCCCCACTTGGCGAGCGTGGTTGACTAAGGCCTAATCGCCCCAGTTTAGGGTAAGCTCGAACCCCTCGGTGGGGACGTATATGAGCTGTTGATTGACGATCTCTTTCAATAGAAACAAGAATATAAATCTAGATGGTTATGGTGCACGGTAAAACTTGCAAAAGTTTATGTTTACACCTTTGTTAACCACCATAAGCTTAAACATGTTATTGTAATAAATAAAAATAAAATAATTATTATTTATAATTCTGAAAGAATCGTGAATTGGAACGATTCAAATACACACTGTACACAGATATTTCATTTGTAAAATATAAACAAATATCGATATATTCCACGACCTGCCACCCATCAATCTATCAAATCACTCCTTTCAACTCCTTTCGCACACATAACATTATTATCACTGAAATTTAAAGTGAACGCAATTATCTTCTGCGCGACAAATTAGCACAATAATGCGATGCAAGCGATGTAACTGGTTACCGGAGAGATTGCCAAAGTCGCGGAAGATACGGAAGTCCGTGTCAGATGGGATGAGGCCGCTCTCGAACAGCTCCTGCGCCAGCGACGACGCGAACGGGTGCGGCACCGACCGCGCGTACTCCTGCAACCGCCTTACATATCGTCATCATCGTCATATTGACCTATCTGCCTCAAGAGGACTGTGAAGTGTCAATTCATAACTCGAGTATGCACTTTCAAAAATGCAGCTTGCTGCACACCGCTTAGAGTTGAAAGTCCGAGGCAAGTGCTTACATTTCTTATTGAAATATTGTTTCGGGCGATAACCTTTATGAAATTAGACACTTTTGGTCTTATTACATTCAGTATACCTTAATGTATGTTTGTACATTTTGTTTTTTTTGTAATCTACACTAATATTATAAAGAGGAAAACTTTGTTTGTTTGGTTGTTATGAATAGGCTCAAAAACTACTGGACCGTTTTTAAAAATTCTTTCACCATTCGAAAGCTACATTATCCACGAGTAACATAGGCTAAATTTTATTTTGGAAAAAATAGGGTTCCGTAAGATATTTGGGTTTTTCGGACACAAGGTGTAAAAAATCAACCAGAAAAGTAACTTATTTTGCGTACGCTGCCTAAACTATAAAAGATAGAACCATAAAATGTTCTAATTAATTGTAGATCTTATAAATATCTACAAAAAAGTCCGCGACACACTATACCTATCTATGTCGAGTGAGGCACAAAAACCATTTTTTTATTTAAAAATCTTGAATTTTTTTGGACTACATTTAAACGCATTTATTTTTCTCATTTTTTATTTTTATTTTTTTTTTTTTTTTTAAAAAACGTCGCCCCACACTAGGATTTTCTCCTGTGTCGTGGGTGCAGTTACAAACATAGAATATCACATGCACATACGCCCAGACCGGAACAAATTTCTGTAGGCCATACAAAATATTTGTCCCGTACGGGAATCGAACCCGCGACCCGTTGCGCAGTAGGCGATCACTCGACCTCTGCGCTAACCGCGTCGTCTCATGCTATTAATCCTTATCAAAATAAATTATTTCATCACTAAGTACAGTTTATGTAGATAATATTTGAATGATTAAAATTGGACGTTTGGTTTTGAAGTTATGGCGAAATTAAAATATTACGATTTCTGCTGCACGGCCCGTTGCGAAGTGAGCGTCACCAAGGCGGGGGTGCGCGTGCGGGAGGTTATGGAATAAAATGGAGGAAAAAATTCAACACTGTGTTAAGCATTTCGATGGCGAAACGTAGTTCGCGGGCACAGTTCAGTATAATTTGGTCAATAAATATAAAAATGCTCGAGGTAGTTTTTAAGTCTAAAATATGAATGTTTAGATGCTAATAATTTATATTCTGAACAATATTACTTCAAAATCAAAACGTACAAACGTACACAATCTTCATTATATCTACAACATTTCCAAAAATTATGAAAATTGGACTATGTTAAGACGGAGAAAAGCGTTATCGCTTTTTGTATGAAAATTTACAGCTTCACAATCCTCTTAAGCTCACTCTTCTAGGCACAGGCCCTCCCCAAGAAAAGGGGATTTGAGTTACCTTCCACCACGCCCACCCTGGTTATTAGGAGATCAAGTGTAGAACTGCCGTTTTTTCTCAGGCAAAACGTATTTAATCCTTATTGTCTATAATTTAGGCCATCTCATGGGAAGATCATTTAATACCGTTGCAGTAGAAGCTCTGAACTCAACAAAATTTGTGAAAGCATTTTAGATTGCTACCAGGAAAAAATTATCATGTCGAAAATGTCGAAATCGTGGAAAATCTGGTCAAGCGAGTATGGACGATGAAATATGGTCCCCAACTGTAGCTCCCATAGCGTTAAAGCACTTTCTGAAGCGGTGTGAGGTCATGCGTTATCATGGAGCAATAGTGAAGGTCGGTTGACGAGCGGGGGCTGTCTCGCTATGAGTGGCTCTATCACATGAAGTTCAGTAGTAGACATCTCCTGTTGCTTATCTGTATAAGAGGAAGCTGGAGTGAATTTTCTATGGGTAAGTTTCGCTTTAGAGCATTGTTGCGGCATTTAGTATGGAGTCAGCCATTGTACTGTTTTCTTACAATTGTCAAGAAGAATCATCATAGGTCACAGTTCGCCCTAAAGTCCCACCATTTCAGTACAGGTTCAGCAAAGTCATGCTTCAAACTGAATATTTAGCAGACCGAACGCGATACAGACGCATTTGGAAATTGTTATACAAATAAAATTAAATAAATCACAAGGCAAACGAAGAAATCGTATTCAGCATAATATTATCTCCAAAAATATAGCATGTGAGGGTAAGAAAGACAGTCTTCAGGGTAAAAAGTAATAGAAGTATACCTCCATGAGCCAGGGGTCCCTTGGGCCGGCCTGGAACAGCACCTCGCGGCCGCCCGCGCCGCACGCCTCCATGTTGATGAACGTACGCACGTTGCGCGCCCACCTGTCGTATATTTCGTCTATTTTATTTATCATAGACATTTTTTTCCAAGCACTTATTAACGTCAAAATTTAAATGAAACGCGGACATATTGTGTAAGACAGTTACTTAGATCTTAGGAGAAATAGTTGTATATACGTTGACGAACTTTGTTCCATTGTTATATGAAAGAGGGAAAGATGTTATTTGAGATGTTATGTCCACGTCCGTCGTCGTCGGTGGTGCTGTGGATTCGTCATTGGCCTCGGGCATTGGCAATCGGGAGGTTCGGGGTTCAATCCTGTCGGGTACCAATGTGTTGTTCGTTTTTCTAATTTGATATGTACCTTTGTCCGACGTTCCTACGGTGAGGAGAACATCGTGGTGCAACCTGCATACATCTGCGAAGAAATCAAAAGTGTATGTGAAGTCAACCAAGTCGCACTGGGCCAGCGTGGTTGACTAAAGCCTAAACACCCTAACTTAGGGTAGGCTCGAGCCCTTCGTAAATATATGAGCTGTGGTGGCGGTCGACGTTCTGTTCTGCTGTCAAGAAATCGCTTGGATTTCGCGTGAAAAACAGGCAAAAAAACATAAGAGTATTTTTTTGGTGTGGCCGATCGAATTGAGAATAATTATCCGAGTGTATGTTGTTAAATTGACCTGTGCTGCGTGACGAAGGCGTGCGAGCCCTGCATGATGTTCTCCTCGGCGCCGTTGGCCAGCAGCAGCACGTGGTAGGGCAGCGGCCGCGGGCCCGCCGCCAGGGCGCGGAACACCTCCAGCGCGACCGCGCACCCCGCCGCGTCGTCGCTCGCGCCTGTTGCCACCACATGCCATGGTTTACTTACACCTCCAAGAGAAGCTTTGTGGCGCATTCGTTCGCTGTGGTCCAAAATAAGAAACATATCCAGCTTCTCCGTGCTTCGGAAGGCACGTTAAACAGTGGGTCCTGCGCCTGATCTCGCCCCGGTCGTGTCGGCTAACCGTCCCATCGGACTAGGCGAGTGAAGGAACAGAGAGTGCACTTGCGTTTGTGCATTCACTTGTGCACTATAATATCTCCTGCGCAGATCTATGGCTAGCCTCTGTTGAGATTGGCCACCGCGACCGAATATCGGTTAGGAGGACATTATTACACCTCCAAAAGAGAGCAGCGTTGGATTACCAAAATAAACGACATTGTCGTCCAATTTTTAAAACTAAACCTCTTTGTAGTAATGTTAAAAAACACAAAACAGACAGCACGTATTTTGTAATTATAGTTCCAAGTATTTTAATTATACCACAGCTTCGTGATTATTGGGCGGTCTGGAACAGTACTTTCTGCACTCTATTGATAGAACCAAATAGAACGAACGTGAGAGAGAAGGCAAATCAACATCCTTTTCTTCCAACTATGCTTTAATTTCATCATAATCACACTGAAAGCTGAGCACAAAGCGAGTCTTTAGTGCTCTAGAGCAATAAAAATGTATGAAATTTCATTATTGCACAGCTTTGTTTTTTTTTAATCATACAAAGAAGTTACCAATCTCAATGGAATAGTTATCTATTCAGCCAGCGGATATCGATACTTTCTTAGTTTATATACGTATTATTCGTTTCTATCATACTTGTTCCAAATTAAAAAAATGATTGCTGCCAACTCTGATTTAAAAATGTAAATTAGCGGGAACTTTAATAATTTTGCGTGACAATATTTTTGGAATCGTTAAAGTGTGATACTGTCTTATTTTGAGTGCTTCGTATTAAGAAATAAAATGGAATCGTCTAGCGACTCAAACATGTTAAATGAAGCCGACAGTGTTAGAGAAAACCTTTTACCCTTAAAATCACGAGTACAATACGTAAAATCTTAAACTTCTATTTTTATTTTTTGACGTGAGTTTTTATTATCTACTATTCCTATAGGTAACAGTTGAAAGAAAAGCAGATTATGCACCTCGCCTTAAGTAATAAATTACTTTGTGCTCGGTGCAATAATCTACTAAATTATCATAAGTACTGTTCATAAAGATGACACAATTAATCCATGGCCTCCTGTCTGGCGCCAACTTCGGTTTATGATTCGGGCAGCGGTCGTGAACCTCATCGCTTACATCAGCCCGTGCATCAAATTTTGATGAACAACGAACCATCCAAATTTGTTCAATCAACGCGATCCAAGGGCTCATTGTGTAACTCAAGACGACTCGTGATTGTTTTTGAATTGACATTCATTGTCGTGTATGATATTTTCCACGAGTGTAACTTATTACGCAAGCATCGAGGAGTGTAATGCCGTCTACACGCCTTACGAGAAATCGTTAAGATCCGCTGCTACACATGCAACTTTCGATAAGTCGTTACTAAAGACGTTATATCGTTACTATCGAACTATACAGTTTAAACTGCACCGATAAACCGAGACGCCCTTGTATGAAAAACTGTACCATGGCTTATTTTTATTTATTTACATTTGGACCACAAGAAATTGTTACATAATAACTTCCATATTACAAAATGTAGGCAAATGTAGGTACCAATTTATTGAAGGCAGCCACATCATACACAACAGGATAACAACCTATAACACAGAGGCTTTACAGACAACCACAACGCTAACTGTGATATTAGCAGAAAAAAACAAAATGAAACAGACTACTAAACTGAACCCCATGATTTTATTTTTGCGACTTATCAATGCTCTAGTCTAGATTGATGACTGGTGCGTGGGACATACTTAATATTTTTTTTTGCTTTTAGTACAGTAAGCTCCTTATCAAGCTATACTGTTTAACCTTTGGATCGTTCTTATGTCGCTAAAAAAGTGACAGTTTTCCTAGTGTAAATGTCTATACATTTACACCAAGAAAAACTTGAATGGGAGCTTACTCTACATTATCTACATCATCATTATCTTTCTTCTCAATAAAACGTAAATAGCGCGAGAAGCGAGGAGGTATCCACACTTAGCGATCTTCTCATTTACATTCTCGGTCGTTATCCGGAACGGACGACAGTGCTACTGACTTGGTGTAGTGTGCGTTAACACATTATAATTTCGTTAACACGAAAATTAAAAATAAGAAAAAGAAGGCCTAGACGATGGTGGTTTTTTACAAAGTACTTTTTTATAGAAAACTTTTTCCATCCCACAAAATGGGCTCTGCGTGAAAATATTCTATAAACTTTAACTCTGTTTCATTGTTCCAAATTTTTTACACGTATGTCCAAAATTACTTAAAAAGATTAACGAAAAATCTTCGTAAATTTAAATTATTTTCTAAATGATATTTATCACAAATTATCAGATGAGAGACTATGTTTAATCAAAGAGTATACAATAACTGTGTATACTGATATGCATATATCACAAACAATATAACTAGTCAAAATAAAATATTGACAGACGACCACAAAATACTTTTTCAATAGAATAACTGTCACGAGATAACATGCGATCTACGCCACGGTCGCAGTCGCACTGAGAACAAACGAGAATGTGATAGTGTTCTCTTTTCTCGCCCGAGAAACCCTTTGAAGCGGGCATAAAAACCGACACCGATCGGAGAACAGGCGAGCCCGAGAACGAGAAGGCGAGAAACCCATCACATTCACGCTTCTCGGGTGTTCTCGGCGTGAGTCTGGAGGCGCCTTTACACTTTTTTACCTATTTTTAGGGTTCCGTAGTAAACAAGGAACCCTTATAGTTTCGCCATGTCTGACTGTCTGTACGCGGTTTTACTCAGAGACTATTAGTACTAGAAAGCTGTAATATGGTATCATGGGTATGTAAATTGTAAACTCAAAGTTGGCATTTGCACCTACGGAACCCTACACTGCGCGTGGCCCAACACGCACTTACACAAAGGAAAATTTATTTATAAATAAACTAAATACCTACAGTGAAAGACTCTTCGATTCAGTTGTCAGTTAAATAATCATCTTATATCATAACATTCTAGCAGCTTAAATCACGGATTGTATTACAATATTCATTTAGTTATTTACTTCATTTTAACAGTCAATACTAGCTCTTTTTTCGACTGGCGTTTTGAATTAACCGAAACGCTCCAGGCGTTCTCAAATTTTGCGCCTAGCAACATATTTAGCGATCCAGCCTCCCTAGTATGATCACCGAAACACGATATGATAAAGTGATATATCGATATGAACTGTTAAAAAAAAGTTGGATTTTTCAGCTATCTCGAAGATTTGAGTATGTTTTAATAATAATAATAATAATCTTTATTACCTTTACAATATACATAGTGTCAAACCAAAACAATCATATTAACTCACCGAAGAATGTAGGTAGACATAAAAACATCGAGTTCAATACAATAGAACCAGAGGTCCAGTTCCACCAACAAGCCACAAATGTTTTGGATATTGGTATTGTTATTTTTTTTTAGTTATAATCACCATAGACTCGTGGTCCGTGCCTTTGTTATTTTCATTTTCTTATTGATCTATTGTGTTCTTATATATTTCCAGCTACTCTTATATCTAGGGTGAGTTGCGCATCCCCTAAAATTGAACTATTCTACATGTTCTTATGTATATAATCAAACATATACAGATACACACACATATTTGTACATACACATATATACATATAGATACATATATACACAAAGATATATTAACATATTCCTAAAAAAATTTTTTTTTTTGGTATTGTTATTTTGAGTATTATTAATATTATATTAATGTCGATAAAACTTCAAGGAAGCCATTATATGCAACATATTTTGACAGTTCATAACCATTTATCATTTTATCATATTGTGTTTCCGTGTTCATGCTACGGAGGCAAGCATTTCGATAACTTGCATTCTTCTTTTTTCTGTGAACAGATGGCAGTAGGTCAGACTTAACACCTTGACCATTCTATCGCTCATAATGCGTCCACACCACATACTGATACTGACCTGGGCTGTCGGGCACGCTGTCGATGTGGCAATTGAGGAGAAGCGCTGGTCTCCGCTCGGCGCGGCCCCCGCGCGCCCGCACCCGACCCACCACGTTCTGCACGTCTTGGTACACGTTGTTCAGACCTGACGTCACACACACACTGAGATATTTAGTGGTGGTACAGTCGGACAAGAAGGTGGTTTATCACCCTAAGGTTCTTACCCTACCGAGGTAACCTTAACTAACAGCATTTTGTTTATTCGCGAAGTTTTGTCAAAACTGGTAGGTACACCACTTTCTTGGACGACCGTACATTCCTTTTTAGGGTTCCGTAGTAAACAAGGAACTCTTATAGTTTCGCCAGAGACTATTAGTACTAGAAAGCTGTAATTTGGTATGGGTATGTATATTAAAGTTAGCAAAAAAGGTAAGGTTCAGAACACCATTTTTTGATTTACGTCGATAATTTCTAAACGACCTGATTGCATGCGGGCGCAGCGCACTTTGATCACATTAGATATAAACACTAGCTACTAGGGGGCACCCCGCGTTTACGTATAGACCATGCCTCCCATTGTCTGATTTATTTTCGATGTAGCGCCCAAATATCAAAAATTCTGTTCAGCCAATGAATTCAACAATCTAAACATATAAATTTAGACTTAACAGATTAATGTAGGTTGACAGTGAGTGCTGACCATCAAAAAAGGCGAGCGAAAAGTTGCCGCTGGCGCGCTGCAGATCTATATCGACGGCGTTGTGAGGTGCCGCGGCCGCTGCTATGCCACGCAATGCCTCCGTCACCACGCGTACGCCCAGCACTTCATTCTCGTACGTGCCTGCCACCTGGATACAAAATATGTGTTGACTGGAGGTTTTTTTCACTAGCAATAAATACAGCAAACATCAACAGAGACAATATTTTCAATTCAATAATCGGTAAAGTTTGATGATGTTTTACATACAGCAATATTCGTACAGAGAAATATTGATGTATTTAACATACTTTAGCTAACTCTCACTGCTATCAGTATTGTTATACCCTTTTTTGGGGAGTTTGAACTTGAAGTTCACCAGTGGCTATTTCACTGTGCCTCTGATAGAGCTACAGTTGGGATCCGGAAGGCCAATTCAACAAATGCAGTATTTTTATTCATAATTAATATTACGAAAACTAAATGTATGTATATCTACTCGCCATACAATAAGTGTATAACGAGAGAACCAAAGATCATGGGCCATGACTACGACTGTCTACACAGTGGCTACTCTTCTTGTCACTGTGAGGCGGTTGAGGTGGTGGAAAGTTACAAATACCTGGGCCTGACCATAGATTCCCGCTTCACCTGGAGTGCGCATGTTGAACTGGTGTGTGATAAACTCAGAGCGGTGCTTGTAAAGTTCCACCATCTTAAGTACTTTATTGATAGAGCGACCTTATATACAGTTTATTATGCACTCACTGATTCGATACTCTCTTATGGACTAAGCACATATGGCAGAACGTTCAAAACCTATCTTGATAAAATTAAACACCTACAAATCAGGTTTATGAAAGCGCTTGTGGATAAGAAAACAAAACAGGTTTGTAAAGAAGATTATAATAAATAAGAACAGTGAAAGAAGATATCTAATCAAAAGTGATTAAAAACGTGTTTATCAACAAAATTAAAATAACAAAATATTATATATAGTTTCCCAGAACTAAAACACTAAAATATTTTCTGAAAGTGGGTGTTTGTGATAAGATCGTTTGAATGAAGTATACCTATACGGTGACTTATCGAACGGCTACAGAATTTTAAATTTAAAATACGAGACATTCGCACTGGCGCGTTTATTGCAATCAAAAATAGCTACATTCAATAAAAGAAAATCCTGAAAAAAATGCGGTATCGAATTGAATAAAGAATAAGGACTGATAATTTATGAAAAATAGCTTAGAACCCCAGGTTTTACTAATAACCGCCACCTATCAAATGCTTCAAAAACTAAGTGTTTGATTTTGTTTGGATCCATAACCGCACACCTCGCTAAAAGCATACGCGCTTTGCTGTGCGTGCTTTGCTTTACATGCTTATCTATTATTATACCAAACAAGACACAGAGGGAGCTACTAGCGTAAAATTTAAGAGATGGCATCAAAGTGTGCTGGATGTAGACAAGAAATAGACAACAAATACTATTTAAATTGTGAACTGTGCAAGAGCACATATGATTTAGAATGCGCAAATGTGTCTAGCATCCGCTTTTCTTCATCAATGACAAAAGAACAGAAAAAAACTTGGAAATGCCCAGCTTGTTGCTGTAAAATGCCCAAGGCGGATAATTCGAACACACCTATACGAACACAATACCGAGATATAATATCCCAAATAGTAAATTCGCCATCAGATGGTAGCAATAACGTTACCATAAGGAAAAGAGCAACAAACGCTATAAATGACACTATAAGTTCTGAGGATCTGAGTCTACTAGGCGATACAATCATAACGGACAAAGAAACAACCATATTAACCGATAAAGAATCAATATTGCAAAATATAAATGAAACGATATTAAAAAGCTTGAAAGAAAATAATAAATTAATAATAAATGAATTGAAAGATACTATACAAATAGAAATAACAAAAGCGGTTGAACAATTAAGACTAGATATAGAGAGAAAATCGCAAATTTTATCTCAAGAAAATGAGCAAAGAAAAGAAGATATAAAAAAAATAAACATAGAAATAAAAAACTTACAAATCCAAAATGAACATCTAAAAAAAGAGATAAATAATCTATCGGCTAAAACTATACCTTCCGATATGTATTGCAGCGAATCATATGCCAAGAAAGTAGTACTTTATGGATTTGATGAATTTTACCAAGAGACTGAATTTGACCTTCACAACAGGCTTATTAAATTATTTCATAATACTATGCACATAAACCTAATGGGCTACATAGAGGACATGTACAGAATAGGAAGAAATACCAACAAGAATCGACCGATAGTCGTTGAGCTGTTGAGCAAAAGAATGGCACATTGTGTTTTAAAAAACAGTCGATGCTTCCAGGGAACCAGACTGTCTATATCAGAATTTTTGGATGATAATGCATTAAAGGAAAGACATTTATTGCGGGAGGAAATGATAAAAGCGAGAAAGGCAGGACTTCACGCAATTATACGAAATAATCAATTATTCATAGAAGGCAAAAAAGTTGAAATTAAGAACGGGATAATCCTTAACCAAGAAAATAACGAAATAAACCAATTTAAAGCAAACCAGAGAAAAAGTTTCATTACTAACAATAATGATTCAATTAATTTTAATAGCTCATTAAACCATTCCTTTCGAAAAATCAGACCAACAATTTAATCTTCTATTCCAGAATTTACAAAGCCTTTTTAATAAACAACACATCCTGGAAGCCTTTGTAATACAAGACCCAACCTATAAAGCTATATGCATATCAGAAACATGGTTATCTCCGGAAAAGTTGCATATGGTACAAATCAGCGGCTATAAGGTTGCGTCCTCCTACTCCCGTACTAGTAGATCGGGCGGCGGCGTATGTATCTTACTTCAAGAATATATAGAATACAAAGATTTATGTGAAATTGCATGTATGTCAATTGAATATATTATAGAAATGTGTGCATGTGAACTAATAAATGAAAATATTATATTAATAACTATATATTGGAATAGAAGGGAGGAAGAAATATTTATGACACAGTTAAAACTTCTTTTAAAATATATAAATAATAAATATTCTAAATATAATATTATTCTAGGAGGGGACTTAAATATTAATGTTTTAGATGATAGCTCGAAAATGAACCAATTCTTAGAGTTAATGTTGGAATATGGATTTAAACAACATATAAAACAGCCAACACGCGTTACACAGACTTCCTCTACATGCTTGGATTTAATATTTACCAACTTTTATAATAATAAATTGTCTGCATCGGTGAGAGATTTTGGTTTTTCAGACCATAGTGGGGCAATTGTCCATTTAGAACTGCCCCAACAAACTAAACAAATCACCTGGCATGCATATAAAAGAATATATAATAAAATAAATATGAAAAATTTCAAAACTAAGTTAGGCACACAAAAATGGAACGATATTATATCTATAAACAACAATATGAACGAAAATTATGATATGTTTAACAACACACTAATAAATATTCTAAACGACTGCATACCTATACAAAAAATTAAATTAAAAAAACAATATAAAAAGTATTGGTTAACTGTGGGTATAAGGCGCTCTTGCAAAAACAAAAGATTGTTAAAAAAAATTACAAGTAAATTAAATAACCCGATCTTAACTAAACACTATAAAATATACGAAAAGACGTTAAAAAAGGCTGTACAAGTAGCTAAAAAAATACACTATAAGAAGAAAATAATAAATTCGGATAATAAGATAAAGACAATGTGGAGTGTTATAAATGAGCGGACAAATAAAAAACCTATAAAAGAAAAACATAACATAAAATTGCAAATAAATAACAAGCCTATAACTGAACCAAAGCAAATAGCCAATTATTTCAATGACTTTTTTGCATCTATTGGTGAAAAAGTTGGTACGAAACTTAGTAGCGTTCCTGTGCTTCATCCCATTGAGAACACATTATTTCTTAACCCAGTAGACCCATATGAAATAAATAAAATCTTAAGAAACTTAAAAAATAAGAAAAGCTATGGCGTCGATGGAATTCCACCACATTTGGTCAAATACTGCGCTGAGGAGCTGACATTACCTTTTTATAAGCTGATAAACCAATCATTTAAAGAAGGCGTCGTTCCCGATCAATTAAAACAAGCACTAATAAGACCTATACATAAAAAAAGCTCTAAAACCGACCCAAACAATTACCGTCCTATAGCCCTTTTACCAACCGCCTCTAAGATATTCGAGAAAGCTATGTGTAACCGAATTTATAATTTCTGTGAGAAGTACAAAGTATTTGATGAGTGCCAGAATGGTTTTCAAAAAAATAAATCAACGACACTTGCTGTCTTTAAATATGTCCAAGAAGCCTTAAATATAATTAACAATAAACAATACGCAGTAGGTATACTGCTTGACATGACGAAAGCCTATGATAAAGTGCAGTTTAATATACTATTAGATAAACTATATGGAATAGGAATACGTGGAGAAGCTCATAATTGGCTCGTATCATATTTAACAGGCAGACAACAAGTAGTAGAGATAGAGTTCTTCAACAGCGAAACGCGACAAATAGAACACATTAGGTCGAACACAAAGCCAATTAACGCCTCAATTCCGCAAGGAAGCGTGATTGGATGCTTATTGTTTCTCATCTACATAAATGACCTACCAAAAATTATAGAAGGGCCTTGTGTTCTGTTTGCGGATGACATCTCTTTGCTTATTTCATGCAAAAATACTTCCAACTTAAATAAAAATCTTAGCTCTATACTTAATGAAACAGTAGATTGGATGAAACAACATAATTTGGAAGTTAATTTCTCGAAAACGAAACTGTTGTCATTCCACCCTTACCAAAAGGCAACATTAAATATAGATTTTGCTTTTGAGGGATTGAAACTTGAAGTTGTAAAAGAGTTTAACTTGCTTGGCATAACCATAGATACCCACATAAATTGGAAACAACATATAAAAAACGTAAGAGCTAAAATATCAAAATTTTGCTATGCCCTTAGAGAAGTCAAGAAAACTACAGACTTATCAACTGCACTTGTCACTTACTATGCGTATGCTCATTCTTGGTTAAGCTATGGTATAATATTATGGGGAAATAGTACAGATGCACCATCTCTCTTTACCTTGCAGAAGAAACTTATCAGAATATTAGTAAATAATGACAAAACAGATACGTGTAAACCTCATTTTGTTAAACTTAAAATATTAACTTTGCCCTGTGTCTATATCTTTGAAATATGTAAATTTGTACGTAAATACCCTGGACATTATACTAAGCGGGAAAACATACAAAATAAAATAACATTGAGACACAAAAATAAATTGAATCTTCCAACTTCGCGATTAAAAATGCACTCTTCGGGTCCCTTAGTCATGTCAATTAAAATATATAATAAATTACCAAAATCTCTTAAGAATGAAACTAAATACAATACATTTATCAACAAGCTTAAATTATTTTTAATAAACAAATGCTATTACAGTATCGAAGAATATTTTAATGATAAATTGTAATAAATGTAATGCAACCAATTCCTGTAAATTTGACATGCAATTTTAAATGAAATATATCTATATTTGAATTTATTATTATGATGATTAATAATTAATATTACATTGATAAATATGAATACAATAATAAAATAATATAATAAATAAATACAATAATAATTTAAAATATGCCACAAAATTATCGATTTTAATGAAACATTCCAATTCTTTTTTACTGATCATATTGCTAATAATTTATTGTATAATGAGATAAGAATTTAATTGCTCATTAATATAAAAACGCTTCCTCTCTCCTACTTTAAATATGCCGTGCCCGACAGGGTCCATAATTGATCTGTAATAATATGTAAGTACCACCTGTATCGAAACATTATGGAGAGCAATAAATGATAATGATAATGATAATGATAAATTATTTCTTAAATGTAATATGTTGCCGGTCTCTGAGAGGGTGTCGTTTCAGATTGCCTTAGAGCAATATGAGCTGCGAGAGTTCAAGGTTCCTGCTACTAGTGCGCTATTGAGGAGAAAGTTGGCCAAGGAAACGTTAATTGTACCTAAAACAGTAAATTATTATGGTAAGAGAACCAGATCCTATCTCGTTCCAAAAATGTATAATAATATACCGCTAGATGTTAAGAAAAGTGCCAGCAAAAATATCTTTAAATATAAATTAAAAAAGCTTATGTTAAAACAAGTTGAAAGTGCCTTAACTAATAATCTTTCTTAAATGGTTGGAGCTTGCCTGCATTTCTAAATTGCACTGCCACAGCAGTTAATGTACTTAACTAGATAATATATATAACTGTTTGACTTGTACCTGAGTATTACTGTATCGGAGATAACATATAGACAATTAACTTTAACTATGTAATCAATGGGAGCATATTTCTGCCAACAAACTGCTATACAGTTTGGCGGAATATTTTGTGTACTGTTAATGTTTTTTTTTCGAGAATAAATGCTTTTATTATTATTATTATTATTATTATTCATACCCTGGGACCGATGGATGTAAAGTTGAGAAGATGTTCATAAGCAATCTCAGCTATGAACTGGTTCTTGGGTGCCGCGCGCGTGAGTGGCACTGGCAGCGAGCGATCAGCGAGAACAGCAAGCAAGAACATTGCCACGGTGACCATTAAAGTGCCTGCTAAAGTCCAACACCCTGGAGATGATATGCGTACAACATTCTCCTTCACATACTGCACCTGCAATTTTAACTTTTATTGTAATTTTATTATAATCCTCAACATGTTATTCATTCAGTCCTTAGACACTTTAAGACCGTTTAGACGCAGAATGTCCACTATGCAAAATGTCCCTTTGCTAAATAATAATAGTGTATTGTTAATGTCTATTTCGAAATTAAATATTTTGATATCAATAAGCAAGTGCCTCTCAAGGTATCTATGGATTCTTTTTTCAATAGCATAGGACAATAAATTTCAGGAATAAAAAATACGGAGATTGGTACTGTAACTGAATTTTGCTTGGGTACCCGGGTCATATACACAAGAAAATAAAAAGTAATCAGAAGTTATAACAATCTGATTTCAGATTAAAATAATCATTTAAAGTAAGGAATAGAGTTTAATGACCTTGAAATAGCCTTGACCCCGAGGATTACAGTCATAAAGGTCAATGACCTTAGAAGCTATTTATGATGTTAATGTGGCTGAAAAACTAGTTTGAAAATGGTGCACGATATTATTTTCAAAACTGATTTAAATCAGTCTTAAAAAAAATCTTGTAAATTTTGGCAGGACAATGTCCACCGGGCCCACTAGTATTATATAAAAAAAGGAGAAGTTCCCATCTATAGATTGGGACAGTCTTATTGGAATTCACCCCTTAGGGTGCAAAATAGGGGTTGAAAGTTTCTATGGAAAATTCATCATTCATTCATTCATCCAATTTCTATGAAATTTATTATTCGAGCTCCTTAATATAAATAACAGTCTTCTATACACCCCTATTTTTTAATTATGACAAAATTTTTGTATGCTTGTTCAGACAAGCAAACTGAACAACTTTCACCATGGCACCAACTTTGAAATCGCAAAAAAAAGTCAGCTGTTCCATACATTTAGGTTCAGTGAATGTTGAACATTTGTATGCTACAGCTGATTTTTTTTTTTGCGATTTCGAAGTTGTTCCCATAGTGAAAGTTGTTCAGTTTGCTTGTCTGAACAAGCACACAAAATTTTTGTCATAACTAAAAAATAAACTTGTATAATAGGCTACAAAATTATTGTTTTCCCACGGGAAAACAAAAATAAGTCAGGCGAAGCCGCAAGTGGAGAGCTAGTATAATATAAAAGAGGTCGATTTTCAGACACTCATATAATCTGGTGGTAACTGCAGATGTGCAAAGGCATAGTATATCAGGAAAACACATTTTACGGTGAATTCTAAGATGTAGACATTTAGATTTTTTAAAATTCTGATTATAGATTTTATAACACATTTATGTTAATATAAATATGCTGAATATTTAAATACCATATTCCATATATTCAGGAAACTGATGATAAAGTAGAGATTTCTAAACACTTTTATAAACAAATAGACTGCAAAGCCAGAGCACTCAAACCTGCTTGAGCCAAAAGTCAGAAGCGGCACATAATATTTACACCATTAAACCTAGCAGCCAAGCTACATGCACTTCATGGCTGAAGGAATACAAATTTCTTAATTGATAACATGGACCTACAAAAAAATATGGACATAGTGTGGCATTAAACAATTATGTAAAGCATGCAAGGTAAGACAATTTCATGTGTTTGTACATGACCTACACTCACACAAATGTACTAGGTAAGACAAAAAGCTGTAATTTTTCAACGAACAAGACATGCACATATTATTATACAAATGTGCTGTCATTTGCATGCTTCACTTGTGATTCAACAACGCTCCATCTGTCTTTTTTTCAGGTCCGTGATTGATAAATGGGTTGTTATTTCAGTTGTTTGCTCTGTTATCTATACATGGTGTTTCAAAATAACCAATAAATAATTAATTCTTTATTGAAAACTCAATATTAAAATGTGTTTACACGTAATGTCATTCAACCTAAAATTTTCATGTAAATCATAGTATCATCATCATGTCTATGATATAAATGATGTAAAAATATTATATTGTTTAATACAAATTATTGTTAAAACAACTATCATATGCAAACAGATAAGACAAGTATAATTCTATAAACATTAAAAATGGTTAAAACATTGATAAGTAATAGAAGAAATTACATTCTCAGTACTTTTGTGCAGTATTAATTAACAAAAAAAAATTATTACATAGTAGTCCCTAGTGTAATAGCTATAAGTTTTAGTATCTTATCAGTTGTTTAACTTACCATTTTTAAGGTCTCAAAATTAATAGATTTAATTTATCAATATTTCAAGAGTATTGGCAGTTTATTTTGTTCCTTGACAAATCTTTTTGGACACATTCGTTTCAATAGTTAACAATATTCAAAAAATTCTTCTTCTTTTTTTAATTTGGCAATCGGTCGTTGGAGAGGATAACAACCATTACTGGCAGCGTCATTCAAAAAATTAATTATCGGCTTAAATTAGAGTCAAATCGAAAATTTTTCAAATTGAAAATTCTTGTAGAAAAATTTGAAAAAGCCGTCATCAATTCAATTGCTCAATTGTCAACCACTTGTCAACACACAGACTTAGAGATACTGTCAACACCACAGAACATAATTATGGTGCGTTCCGAATTGCGATAAAAGCTCAGATTAACTAAACCAATGGATTCGCAATGTTATTATATGTCTCAAATAAAGCGCCCAATCCGCCATTACCAAGCACCGTGTTTGTTGTTGTGCTAAAATATCAGTCGGTGAGCATTATTTGTGAGTGCATTTTACAGTTATACGTTTTTTATTGATTTTTTAAATGAATTCTATAAAGAAAAATATAAAAAGTGTGGAATCTTGGATGCAGCGTTCCTAGTTTTTTCCGCCATCTTAGAGCACCAACCCAAATCTTGGCACGCTTTTTTCGTAGGTATTTCATGTCTATTGGTATCTATAGTCTAAAGTTACTTCTAGCCCACGGATTTATTTACATTAAACTGGATCACGTACTTCTATATTTCATGATTAAAATATGCACTTGAAAAACAATCTACTTAAGGTTTCTTTTCCCCTGTCAGTTGTAAAAATAGAAAAACGGGCCAGGTGAGATAACTAAAGTAGTAGTGCGTCCTTGTCTAGCAAATATGCCAGTGTAAAATAAAATCTGCTTTGGTACTAAGTGGTAGATTTCTTAAAATTGGAAATATATCATTTTAATTATTATGGAATGATAAATGTGTTCATAAATAGTTGTAATAATTATTTAAGATTTGTATAGATGTATTTAGGCAAAACATATACTAAAAATAAGTATTATAATATATTATTAGAAGAATTTTCTCATCCTAAAATGGCAGCTTTATCTTTAGACAAAAAGCAATATGTCTGCTACCTTTTTTTTCTTTGCGGCGACGCGTAGATGAAATTCGGTGCAGTTTTCTTGTTATATTAACGTAATTTATCAGTGAACATTTGAAAATGGTGTACTTTTGTTGCTGGAATGGATGTAAAACAGAATGGTTTCCCGGCTGCGGTGTATCATTCCACAGGTCAGTTTTTATTTAAATTTTCTTGCTGGTTTTGGACTAGGGTGTCCACGCTATAGGTAATTTAGGATTATAAGGGTCTTTTGGAGTTACGAGAAGAGTGGGTTGTCGTTTTTATTTTACTTTCTAATGTTGCATATTTCGATGGTTAAGTTTAATAATGACAGTCAATTAATCTTCGAATGTCATTAAAGTGTAGGATATGTGGTATGATAATCATTTATGCTGAGCGTGGGTGGCGCTGTGGACTCGGCACTTGCCTTCCAATCGGCAGGTCTGGGTTCGAGACCGCCATGTACCATGTGTTTTTCGTTTAGAATTTCATATGTACATTTGTCTGACGCACCTACGGTGAAGGAAAACATCGTGAGGCAACCTGCATACATCTGCGAAGAAATTCAATGTTGTATGTGAAGTCGACCAATCCGCATTGGGCCAGCGTGGTTGACTAAGGCCTAATCACCCTTACATAGGGTAGGCTCGAGCCCCTCGGTGGGGACGTATATGAGCTGTGATGGAATCATTTATGCTCCAAACATGAATTTGAAAACAAATTTAAAAATCATTGGTTTAGGCCCCTGCTGGGATTTGAACCTGCAACCTCACAGCGAAAGTCAAACGTTCTACCAACTGGGCTACCACGGCTCATAATATTATGAATTAAAAATATTTAGTTAGACCTTTGGGCAGGCATTTAAAATGACAAGGATGTAATTTTATTTCATGTGTATTTTATTGCTGTAAATAATGGGAAATCGCATTTTGATGCGACAACGGCTTCATAAAACAATTTTATTCAGTAATGTTTGAATTTCTAATCAATTTCTGTAATTAATTTCTTGTTTTATTTCCATTACTATTCACATCGCTTGCTCCGAATCGGCTTTAAACGAGTCTACTAATAAATAAATTATATAAAAAAAACTTTTTAAAACAAGCTTATAGTGCTCTTCAGTACCAATTAAACGAGTTCAAACGCAATGGGGTTGTGTCGTTTAATTGCGGAGCTCTTATAGCCACCTTCCAGCTCCAGCATTCGATCAGATCCATGTCATCATAATATTGCATTGTCACGCAATATACATACGCATGCAACATTTCAGTTCAATCGTAAATCGGGAAGTGGGTCAAATTTAACTTGCAAGATTTTATTACAGACACTGGGACAAGCTTTTATTTACTTTTACCTCAAAAGTAAATAAAAGCTCGTAGAATAATATTTTCTCGTTACTACATTTTATGGACACACTATTAGAAAAGGACACACATCTACTTTCGAACCTCTCTTTCGGCTCGTTTTATTTTAGATACCGCGCAGTCCAGCTTAAGTACAGGTTCGTGTCCTAGCTCCTTGCTCCTAGCGGAGGTCAACACAGAACCTAATATACCATTGTCAAACTGTAAACTAGCGATGGGCGATTGTTAGTTAATAAAAACAATCGAAATATTCGATTGTTGTGTTTATTCGTATCCTTGCGATCCTTTCGCAGTTTGGGGGCGCTGTTCTTCTATAATATATAAAAGAAGAAACTGACTGACTGACTGACATATCAACGCACAGGCCAAACCACTGGGCCTAGAGATTCCAAATTTGGCACGTAGGTTCCTTATGAGGTGAAAGGGTGCACTAAGAAAGGATTTTTTAAAATTCACCCTCTAAAGGGTTGAACAAGGGCTCCAAAGTTTGTATGGGGAAACCAGATTACTTGCTCTATTTTAATCGAAACTTCACATGAGTACTCCAATCAATAAATAAGTTAACACCTGTTTCAGGATTTTCCAAATTTCAACCCCTAAAAGGGGGATATGGGGTGTCAAAGTGTGAAAACTATAATATGTTGATATATAATATGTATAGCAGCAGTCGCAGCAGCTATCGAGTGCAAGCAGAACAAACCCACTACAGAAGTTGAAAGTCCAGGGAGTTGCTGGTACTCAAGTAAGATCTTTCCATTTTATCTTATGCAATGGAGGCTTTGATCGCGCGCCAGGCAGCTATTTTGTCGGAGATCAAGCGGATCCACACAAATTTTTTGAAGGACTCGGCAAAGAGAAAGAATAATGAGTACGTTCGCGTTCGGTTGAGTGCCTGATAGCTAGCTTGTGGGCGAAGTGTAAGCAGAACGACGAGCAGTTGATGGCGCTTGAAGATAAGAGCCACCAGTACTTTACGGAAGGTATCATTCAGGTAATACAGGAGTGGTACGAGGGTACTCGCAGTGAGATCGTGTCGTGGGAGATGAAACTGCATGCCAGCCCAGCTCCAGCTCAACCGGAGGGTACAACATCAGCAGGTACCGATTCTAGTAAAAAGCTGACGATAAAGTTTGACAGCACTCATTTTGAGCGGCCGAAGGTGATCGATGCGCTGACGGAGTTACAGCAGTTGCAGAATGCGAATTTCCGAGCATTGAAAAGTTTGGTCAGTAGTATAAAACTTGATAACTTGACAGAAAAATGGGAGATTGAGGATAAACTTAAGAATTTAGATTCCCGCTGCAATGCAATTGACAGGCTACACCTTCAAATTGACGGTATATTAGAAGGGAAAGACTGTAGCTATTATGACGATTTTTCTGCCCTTGAAAATAAATTTGAATGCATTAAGAGGGAGTTAAATTTAAAATTATATGCATCCATTTATCAACAGCAGGCAATGCCAAAAATTGACATTACTACTTTTAGTGGTAATTACACACAATGACCTACTTTTATTGATTTATATTCCGAAGCCATTCACAAAAATACTGCATTGACAAAAACACAGAAAATGCAACATTTGAAAGGTAGATTGAGGGGTAAGGCTGAAAGATTAGTACAGCATTTACATGTCGCCCCCGAAAATTATGACACGTGCTGGGAGTTGCTTAATCACAGATACAATAATAAATATCTGTTATTTACAAAAAAAATCCAAGCATTTATGCGACAGCCCAACTTGCAAAACAAACTGCATTTGAATTAAAAAGATTATATGACGTAAGCAGTGAGACGATTCACGCTATTCACAACTTAGGTATTAATACAAGTACATGGGATCCTATTTTAGTGTACATTCTCTGTGAAAAATTAGACTCTGAAACGTACACTGAGTATATGCAACACAGAACTGACCCACGTGACATCCCAAGTTATGACAATTTTATGGACTTCATTGAAAGTGAATTCCTTGCATTAGAACCTATTCAGAAAAGAAAGGTCGAAAATATTCCTAACCGATTGCCAAAAATACAATTCAAAAAAACGTCATTTCCATCAGCTAAGAACAATAAGATGCCCTATCAGCAACCTACTAAGAGTTCATTCAATTCTTTTCGCAATTTCCACACAGCAAATGAAAGTCAAATTAATAAAATTATTTGTCCATTGTGCAACTGTGATCACGCATTATACCAATGTGCAAAGTTCACTGACATGACTGGCATAGAGAAATTGAAATTAGTTGCTAAATATAACATTTGCAAAAATTGTTTATTTGTGCATTCAAAAGGCTACTGTGCGTCACAAAAGCGATGTAAAGAATGCAATGACAAACACAACACATTATTGCATAACGCGATTATTGAATCATCGCCAATGCCATCAACCTCAAAACCCTTACAACCCTTAAACGCTAACACTTATCAGGAACAAGGACAAAATTTCTTTGCATCTAACAATGATGACGAAATTTGCCACTGCCCTCATTGACGTACGTAATTCTAATGGGGAGTTCATTACCTTACGCGCGTTGTTAGATCAAGGATCACAAATAACACTTATATCGGAAAATGCAGCGCAACGTTTAGGGTTGAAACGTATGCAATTTAATGCAAACATAAATGGCATAGGTACACTGTCTAATAAGAGCAAAGGCAAGATAGATGTGATGTATCGGAACGCACTATTACTTACCACGAAACAAATGTCAAGTTTGTGATCTGTCATAAATAGTAGTCTGTGTATAAATAAATGTAAATAAGTTTTATGAGAATAATTAAAGTATTTTTCAAGCTAGATCAAGTCTTTTTTCTCAGTATTCTTTATTTGGCGACGAGCAACAATATCGTAGTGTAAGCAAAATGTTGATTGGAAATATCGAACAATTCAACCCAGAAAACCAGGACTTTGTGGATTACAGTGAGCGTCTTGAACAGTTTTTTATTGTAAATGAAATCGATAAAGAAAAAAAAGTTCCCATGCTTATTACTTTAATTGGACCGGACGCTTACAATATTTTGAAGAATTTAGTATCTCCGGAAAAGCCATCGAAGAAAACTTATCAAGAACTTATAGATGTGATGTTAAAACATTTTGTGGTTAGAAAGTCTGCAATCGCCGGTCGATATGAATTCTACAAATGTGTTCAAAAAGAAGGGCAGAGTGTTAACGAGTTTATTGTAGAAATAAAAAGAAAAGCAGCTGTCTGCAACTTTGGTACATTTCTCGATGAAGCCTTAAGAGATAGATTGGTTTGTGGTGTCATAAAAGAACAGCTTACAAGGAAATTGTTGACAATGGGAGACGATTTGTCCTTCGAAGATGCAGCAAATTTAGCAACAGCTTTTGAGGGTGCGGAAAAAGAGGCTAAGAAAATACAACCAGATATGACAGTGCAAGTAGTTCAGCAAAAAGTTCCAAGGCAAACACGCTCAAGTGCTCATGTTAATGGACGTCCACCATTACGAGGTTATGACACAAATACATACAACAAAGGCAGAAGGCCCCAAGGACATGTTGAATGTACTCGTTGTGGAGGAAACCATTCCTCGGACAAATGTTTTAAGAAGTCTTGGATATGTTTTAACTGCAAAAAACAAGGGCATGTTGCAAACAAATGCTACTTCCGTTCAGTTGAAGAGAGTAATGTTGTGAGACAGCTGGCAAACAATGATATTCATTATCAGGAATCATCAGAACAAGAAGAGATAGTTTTGGGTAGTATTAAGCAGATTTCTGGCGGGGAAGAAGCGGCTTGGATGCCATTGTGACTAACAGGTGGACAGGTGTTGAAAATGCAAGTAGATACAGGTGCATGCAAATCAGTAATTCACAAAAAAGATTTTATAAAGTATTTTTCTAAATGTGAACTAAGAAAGTATGATTATAGATTAAAGTCTGTTTCTGGAGAAATTTTGAAAGTTTTAGGATGTATAAAAATTGGGGTGAGTAATTTAAAAAAAACTTTGTATTTAATAGTTATTGACTGTGATAAGTATTTTGAGCCTTTAGTTGGAAGAAATTGGTTAAGAATTATATTTCCTAAATGGCAGAAATATTTTGAATTAAAAGTGGTTAATGGGGAAACATGTGAGAAGGAAAAGTTAATACAACAGATAAAAAGTAAATTTTGTAAAGTGTTTGAGAGGGATAGGTCCTCTCATATATCCAATTTAAAAGCTAGTCTCAAACTCAAAGAAGGAGCAGAACCTATCTTTCATAAAGCCTATACTATTCCATATTCAAAGAAAGAAGAAGTTGAAAGAGAATTGTTAAGTTTAGAAAGAGCCGGGGTTATTGAAAGAGTAAGGCATAGTAAGTGGGCTAGTCCGATAGTATTAGCACAAAGAAGTGATAAGAAAATTCGTGTTTGTGTAGATTATAAAGTTACACTAAATAAAGTATTAGATTCGGAGCATTATCCCTTGCCAATTCCTGAGGATATTTTCACTGAGTTGTCAGGGGGGAGTGTTTTTTGTGTTTTGGATTTGACTGGGGCCTACCAACAATTGTTATTAGAGGAGACATCTCGAGAATATATGACTCTTAACACCCATTTAGGATTATTTAGACCAACTCGATTACAGTTTGGTGTTTCGAGTGGACCTTCTGTTTTTCAGTGCGCCATGGATCAAATTTTACAGGGGCAGAAAAATGTAAAATGTTTCATAGACGATGTGGTTGTCAAAGGGGACAGTGTTTTAGATTGTTATAATCACTTACTGAAAGTGCTAGAATGCTTACAAAATTATAATGTTAAAGTTAATTTAGATAAATGTCAATTTTTTTGTAGTGAGATCAAATTTTTAGGTCACATTATTTGTAAGGAAGGGATTAAGCCATTGCCAGAAAAAGTAGATGCTATCATTAAAGCACCATCTCCTAAATCTGTGACACAGCTGCAGGCCTATTTAGGTCTTTTAAATTACTATTGTAAATTTTTACCTAGATTGTCAGTATGTTTGAAACCGCTTCATCAATTATTAAAAAATGATACCAAGTTTATATGGTCAGATATTTGTGAGAAATCATTTCAAGAAAGTAAAGAACTTTTATTACAAAATCAGTTACTAGTACACTATAACTGTAAAAAGGATTTATTTTTAACTACAGATGCTAGTGAATATGGGGTGGGTGCAGTGCTTAGTCATAAAATTGATGGGGATCCAATTTATTTTGCTTCAGCCTCATTAAATAGTGCTCAAAGAAATTACTCGCAAATTGAAAAGGAGGCTTTGGCCATTATATTCGCAGTTAAAAAATTTCATAAATATTTATATGGCAGAAAATTTATTTTAGTCAGTGACCATCAACCCCTGAAATTCATCTTTGACCCCTTAAAGAGAATACCAGTAACTGCAAATGCAAGATTACAAAGATGGGCTTTGTTGCTTTCGGGTTATAATTACAGTATAATGTATAGAAAAGGAATTTTGTTAGGAAATGCAGATGCCCTATCTAGACTACCTTTGCCAGATATAGCTGATGAGGATAGAATAAATTATTTAAATTTTACAGAAGATTCTCCATTAGATTTTAAAGATATTGCAGAATATACTAGAAAAGATCCTATTCTAAGTAGAGTATTAGACTATGTTACTTCAGGATGGCCTAGATATGTTAGTCAAGATAATTTGAAAGCTTATTTCTTAAAACGTGCTGAGCTTACTGTTGAACAAAAGTGCGTATTATGGGGTAGCAGAGTTATAATACCTGTAAAGCTAAGGCCAAAAGTTTTAAAACTATTTCATGAATCACATCAAGGGGTAGTGCAATCAAAGATGTTAATGAGGGAGTATTGTTGGTGGCCAAATTTAGGACAAGACATAGAAAATTTAATATCGAGCTGTAATATCTGTCAGGCTTCTAGAAATTTTACTAACTCGTGTCCACTTATACCTTGGAAAAAAACAGATGTTAACTTTGAAAGAGTACATGTTGATTTTTTTTATGTTAGGTCTATTACATATTTGCTTTTGATTGATTCACGGTCAAAATGGTTAGATGTTCACATTATGCAGAGTACAACGGCAACTCATGTAATAGAAAAATTATGTAGGACTTTTGCCATAATTGGTGTACCAGCCAAATTAGTAAGTGATAATGGACCTCCTTTCAACTCAATCCAATTCATAAGTTTTTTGAAAGCTAATGGATGTGAAGCTGTCAAAACTCCACCTTATCATCCACAGTCAAATGGATTGGCTGAAAGGACAGTCCAAACTATAAAAAAATGTTTAGGGAGACTAGAAAAAGAAAATCCAAGATTAAGTAGAGAAGTTATATTGCAGAACTTTTTATTTTCCTACAGAAACTCACCCAATGTTACTGGATTGTCACCAAATGAAATTTTGTTCAAACAGAGACCTCGAACAAAATTTGATTTGCTGAAACCACATAATATTATAACAAAAGAATTTTGTAAAGAAAACATAAAACAAGTAATAGTATTTAGTGAGGGTGATGTGGTATGGTGTAAAGACTTAAGTAAGGGAAATGGATGGATGAAGGGAGTTGTTATTGAAAAGTTAAGTAGTGTAACATATATTGTTAAAGTTGAAGGAGTAAATAAATATTTTCATGCATCATCTCTGAGATTGTATTATGGTGTTGATGATAAATCAGATATTAATGTGCCCAGTAGAAGGGCTCAAGTACCAGAGAATCGGGAACCATTTGTTCAGTCTGAGAACATAGCTACTGAACAAGAAAGTTATAAAGAGAATGAACAGTCAGGCAAATTAATGTTGGATAGAGATTTAAGTTTTAGGGAAGAGGTAGAAGAGCGTTATGGAAATGACATTCAGAAAGAATCAGATTTAACTAATAGTTCTCAAACTGAATTGACTCTACCTGAAGTACGTAGATCAACTAGAATAAGGAAAGCTCCTGATCGTTTAAACTTGTAAAAAGATAGATAGATATATAAGATAGGATTGCCTTTCCTAAAATATTGTTAGGCTTGTATTTTATTTAAATTACATAATATGTGATCTCTTATCAAACAACTGTATATTTAAGACTTTTGAAAAGAGGGACGAGTGTGATGTATCGGAACGCACTATTACTTACCACGAAACAAATGTCAAGTTTGTGATCTGTCATAAATAGTAGTCTGTGTATAAATAAATGTAAATAAGTTTTATGAGAATAATTAAAGTATTTTTCAAGCTAGATCAAGTCTTTTTTCTCAGTATTCTTTAATAGACTTGGTTTGCAAATCTATTTATAATCAATTCCAGTTTACAACTGAAGCCTTAATAATGCCACGAGTAGTTAGCAATTTGCCTAATAGCACATTTGTCAAAAAACAATGGTCACATGTCACTAACATTTCACTAGCCGATCCAGATTATAGTATATCGAGACCCATTGACATACTTCTAGATGCACACATTTATTCGGAGATTTTAATGAGCGGTTTAATTAAGGGTGAAGGTTCACAACCTATAGCTCAGCAAACTCAATTAGGGTGGATTTTGTCCGGATCTGTTAAAACCTATAGTTGTCATGTTGTCCTTAGCAACATACAGGACATAGCTCAGTATTGGAAAATAGAAGATATTCATTCTCAAACAGACAGCACACTGACGTCACAGGAACAGTATTGCGAAGATCTTTTCACGTCCACTACAAGGCGGCTAGAAAGCGGTAGATATGAAGTTCGTTTGCCAATGGAGAAAAACTTTGAACAGCACTTAGGGAAATCCAAATCTCAAGCTATAGCACAATTTTTGCAACTGTTTGCAACTTTTTGTCTGAAAATTACACACAGTGCATGCAAGAATATCGGGAAATGGGTCACATGAAGGAGAGCAAAGAGGATCATACACCTTTTTGTTATTTGCCACATCATGGTGTCCTGAAACAAGATTCACAGACTACAAAATTAAGAGTAGGTAGTTTTCAATGCTTCACAAAAAACTGACACAGGAATACAGCCTTAATGACTTAATGGAATGCGGCAGTAAATTACAACAAGATTTGTTGACGCTTTTGATTGGGTGGAGACGTTACAGATATGTGTTTACTGGTGACTGTGAAAAAATGTACCGTATGATTTTAGTTAACAAAGACAACCAACAAATTCAAAAAATAATATGGATGGACGCAGAAGGAAGACTCCAGGAATACAAGCTCTGCACTGTGACATACGGGACAAAGGCCGCACCATTCTTAGCTTTGCGAACTTTGAAACAACTGGCACTTGACGACGCACATAAGTATCCCTTAGCCAGTGACGTTATACGTAATGAGATGTACGTTGATGACGTATTATCAGGATCAAACAGTTTGCAACAAACACGTCAAATACAACAACAATTGATCCATATGTTGCAAGGTGCAGGGTTGACACTCAGGAAGTGGGCCAGTAATGAGTCATCTTTAATTGAAAATTTGACATCATCCGAGTTGAGCCAAACAACCATGCATTTTAAACGGGAAGGAAATACGAAAGCCCTTGGACTGCAATGGAATCCAATAGATGACACATTTACATTTACATGCAAAATTGACACAACTAGCACTGACAAAATGACAAAACGTAAATTACTTTCTGACATTTCAAAAATTTTTGACCCACTAGGTTGGATAACACCATTGACAGTCAAGGTGAAGTTATTATTTCAAAAGGTTTGGTTATCAAAATGCAGCTGGGATGACATCTTATCCACAGATATTCAGGACGAATGGAGACATTTTACATGTGACATAGAGAATTTGACTAATTTTAACATTCCACGATGGTTAGGTGACATGACAAGGAAAATGCAAATTCATGGATTCTGCGATGCATCGGAAAAGGTTTATGCATGTGTCATCTATATCATGACTCTAAACAACAAAGATGAACCTATAATTAGACTAATAACAGCTAAGTCGAGATTGGCACCTATCAGCAAAAAATTAACATTGCCACGATTAGAGTTATGGGTAGTTTTCCAATTACAGAGCATAATGCGACTCAGTGGCGCACAATGCCGAATTATGCTGATGTTTAATTGGAACGTGAATTAGTTTTCAAATGCACCAGCAGAGTGCGCTAAGTTCAGTGTTGGAAAAAACAAATATTCATAGAGTTAGCAATAACCTCATTAATGTGTAAATAATGTGGTATACATAATAATTGGTTGAAAACTATTTACGGTTATTTTAAGTAATTTGGATTTTGATTATTTCATTAACATTTTTTTGTTTTGAGTAATTTTTGTATCTTCATCCATACTTATATTTATTTTTTTAAACACAGTTTGAATTAACTTTGATTATTTCAAAAAAACTACAATGAAACGAAAGCTTTAAAATTTTTTCAACAATAAATAATATTACTAACGATTATATATAAATAAAACATTTCGATCAATGCCAAATTAAAGAAAAAACACTTGTTAATTTTCTGTCACTGAGTTGGTATCGATTGCACGCATCACACGAAAACATGACTTTTGAGAGTGCTCGATTGTGCGAAGTGTTGCTGTAGTTGAAACATTCAACGTTAAGCATTATGCCGCATAATGCGCTCTAGTGCTGTAATTGGAAAACTACCATGTGGAGCTGTTTTACTTGCGCGTCTCATGAAGAAGGTTTTACAAGCTTTTCAATGGGAAAAATTTGACACACACACTTACGCATGGACAGATTCTATGATTGTTTTATCTTGGTTGCATGGTGATACAGCAAACTGGAAGACATGTGTGAGCAATAGAGTACATCAAGTACATGACGTCATTCCTAAACAGCATTGGAATTATGTCAAGTCAAAGGATAACCCTGCTGATTGTGCAACCAGAGGGAACAGCTGTTTACAATTACTGCAGAATCAGAAATGGTGGCAAGGACCTGACTGGCTTAAAAGTTATAACGAAAAGGCCATTCCACCTTTACTTATTGCTGACACAACTTGTGAGACAAAACAAAGTACGGTATGCGTCACACAGTCTGAACCGTCGTCTTTAATTATTGAATTGATTGACACACATAGTAACATGACCCACATAATACGAGTTGTCGCGTGGATTATGCGTATTATGAGTAAACAAAAGAATAGACACGTGACAAAATATCTAACATCTGAGGAATTAAAGAAGGCTGAACTTATTATTATTAAACAAATTCAGAGGAAATTCAAAGAGAGGAACTTTCAAAATTAAAACATGACAGGAGTGTTAGTTGTAAAAGTAATATATTTAATTTAAACCCATTTATTGACAATGACAACATTTTGCGAGTGGGAGGAAGATTAAATAATTCACACTTAAGCATGAACATGAGAAATCCAATTCTCTTACCTCATGATTCTAAATTGAGAGACCTGGTAATTTTACAAGCTCACCATGAAACGCTCCATGGAGGTCCAAAATTGACACTTGCACATTTACGACAGAAGTTTAGGATAGTAGGTGGACATCGCACCGTGAAACCTGTATTACACAGATGTGTCACATGTCGCCGTTTTGCTGCTAAGTCACGAACCCAGATCATGGCAGATTTACCTGAGCCACGAGTGACGATATCGCGTCCCTTTTTACACACCGGAGTTGATTTTACCGGACACATAGAAATCAAAGCTAATAAGGGGCGGGGAATAAGAACTTTACTGGCATACATTGCAGTCTTCGTCTGTTTAGCCACCAAGGCAATCCACCTGGAACTGGTGACAGAACTTAGCAGTGCAGCATTCCTTGCAGCATTTAAAAGGTTTTGCGCACGGCGTGGTAAACCAAGCGATATGTACAGTGACAATGGCACGAATTTCATTGGAGCAAATCGTATTCTATTAAAACAATACAGAGATATTTTAAATACAATAGACGTTCACTTACTAGGGAATATTGAACAACTTGTTCATTGTAACGAATTATTTGCTGTGGGGCTAGCACGCAGGAGAATCGAAAATCGAATCGAAATCCGAATCGAGGAGTTTGTATGGCAATTTTATTAGCGCCACGGCGGTGAGTAGCAGAACTAATGAAATTGCCATACAAACTCCTCGATTCGGATTTCGATTCGATTTTCGATTCTCCTGCGTGCTAGCCCCACAGCAAATAATTCGTTACAATGAACAACATGATATGTAGTGTAATATCGAATTAAAAACATGCATGGACAAGTGGATACAATTACATAAACAAAACACGTGGTTCTATTATTGTTGTGAGAAATGCTACGTCCACATAATTTGCCCAGGAGGCATGACGTCAGAAACATTACTTGACCTTGGACTGATTACACTTGGTCGTGGGTGTGTCCTGAGAGGTGACACGTTCATGTTATATGCAAACATGGAATATTCCAGTCAAGTAACATTAAATTAAGATAATGTCATACAGCCTCCAGAAATATCACCAATAAATAATATTTTCAACACGTCTATAAATTCATCTTTTCATATTGAAAATCATAATAAATTATATAAACATATTGAAAAAGAAATTAATTTGATAAAGGAACAATCTGACATATCAAATACGAGTATAAACAATCATGACCTACACCACTATGCGATGATGTATATTGTTTTATTCATATGCATTGCACTGTCTGTAACTTCCGTTTGGTGTTGGAGAAGGATCGCTCGGAAAGCTCTCAACACTTCCCGCCGTACTGAACATATAGAGCTACAAAAAATATCAAAGAAAGACGAAAAGCCTGAAGCTGAAGACCTTTATAGTACAGTGCAACAGAATGTGAAATCATGTGAAAAAGGTGGACACTCTTCTAACCAAGTGAAATTTGACACTAAAAAACATAGTGACGTGTGTTAAGTTAATTAAGTTAAAATTATATCATAGGGACTTTAAATCATTTTAAATTAACATAATTATTGTCTCAATTCTTACAATTGTTACTATTTACTGTTTTCATTTTTATACTTAGGATAAAATGACATTTTATTTTTACCTTTTTAAGATTTTCCACTGTACTGTTACTTTACATTTATTGCATGTTGTTTAAGTTATTTCATTTTTATTCTTATTTCATTGATTTCAATTTAATGTCTTTTTAACATAGTTTTCTGTCGGTGTTGGCAATATGTACAAAGTACATTTTGCATATATTTTTATTATTAGGCGCGTCAATATTGCTCTTTGGTCGCGACCTACAATTAGACGAGCAATGAACTACGGTCTGTTGTTGTGGTTCATATTTATGCATATTTTATGAATTTAAGATCAGTGTTCAATTAGAAGTCTTGACAACAACTCTCGCTTTGCATTTTATTTTTCTTCTTTTTGGCACTAGATTAAGTTGACATTTAGGTTTAAGTTGCATACCCTTACATAGTTGGTGTTGTACAGTAAGCTCCTTATCAAGCTATACTGTTTGACCTTTGGACCGTTCTTATGTCGCTCGTAATAGCGGTGGTTTTCGTAGCGTAAATGTATAGCTTGAATGGGAGCTTACTGTACAACAAAGAAATATTATATTCTATTCTATTATTTCAAAATGGGTTGCACAAAAGAATTTTATATCTGCTTTTCAATACAAGATAGGTTTTATTAATATAATAATTATTTAAAAAATAATGAATGTCAATGATTGTCTTTCAATAGATGATCTTTCCAATCGGTATATTATGTTGAACCCACCGCCACATAACAGATAATATAATCAAATATGTCCACTTGTCAAAAATGAGTCATCACTAAAATCTCTCTATGATATTTAAATACATACCTAGTAAAAGAATGAGTAATATTTTAAGAAGAAAAGAATTAAAAACACATCAGTGTGAGTCGAACTGTTTCAACAATATTTAAAACTTTTGTGGTTTCGCCAATATCTTGAACAGAATGTAAATGCCAATTCTTTTTTCTAATAACTTAACATCGCATCGTGTAAGCTAAACAATAAATAACTAATATAAATTACTTTTATTAAAAAATGGCAAAAATTGCGACAATATTTAGGTTAGGTAGGTACATACCATGTGGTTACCCTACTACAAAGACAATGAAAATTACTGACATTGACAAAGAATCATTGATGCAATATAACATTTTTGAATACTACCACTAGAATATTTCCTGGACGTAAAATTATAGTGTTATAATTATTAATAGTAGGCTAACATGGTAATTTAATTTATTTTATGTTATAATAATTACAAAAATTTAGGTATTTTGGGCATTAAAAGTAATTAAAATAAACAATAATAAAAAATCTTCATCTACCAATAGTTGTTTCATAACTACTAAATTATAAAATATACAACAAGTGCAACACTGTGGGAAAGGGATAAAAGGTACAGTTATTGCTATCTCTCTCGGCACGCTTTTGCACTTTCAAGTGCTTAGTCTTTATTTACATAGAAATAAAGTCCAAATTTGAACAAAAATATTTTGAAGAGCTCATTCCTGTTTGAGTAAAGCCTGGTCCGCAGCGCCAATTTTTTAACAAAACATGTTAGCAAAACATGTTCAGAAAAACAGCCAGTCCGCTGGGCCAATTTTCTAACAAAACATGTTAACAAAACATGTAACCTGTTGCCCAACATGGCGCCTGTTTTTGAAATGTTTTTGTCATTATTTATCAAGAACTAAAAATTCCAATTTCCATGGTTTAGTCATGGAATTATTAAGCCGGGTCCGCTACGCTATGTTTTCGTGTTTGTAAACACGAAAACATTGTTTAGTTAACCGATTAGGGGCGTGGTTTAACAGTTTTGTTAGAAAAATACGATAACATGTTTTCCGCGACGAATGGATAACATCCCCTGCGTTCGCCTGCGGGGAGGGGAAGCTAAGCATTTTTTGTTAGCGCTCACTAGAGGAACACGTATCGCTTGAAATTTATAATGATTCTCTTTGGTTTATTTTTGAGTGAAATAAAGACAATATTTTGTTTTTAATACAACTACTAAGAGAGAGTTTACATGTTTTGTTAGAAAATTGGCGCAGCGGACTGGCTGTTTTTCTTAACATGTTTTGCTAACATGTTTTGTTAACATGTTTTGTTAAAAAATTGGCGCTGCGGACCCGGCTTTACTCATACCCTGCGTTCCAGATAAAGCACTGCTACTTTCTGAGGCTAACATCTGATGTTAGCCTCGTTTTGCGTTTCTTTTAAGAAATGTTGACATTTTTAGCCGCGCTAATTGTTACAAATGAAACGCAAGGTACTGATTTTTCGTGCTGAATTTTGACACCTCACTTAATTAGTCCAGCCACTTAAAATTTTTATAATATAAATCAGAATTGGCTAATACTATAAATATCTTTCAATAAATTTTTTAAATCCACTGAAAATCCTTTTTGATTCATGAAAAAAGATTCCAAATGTCAAATTTGAAAGCTGTCAAAAAGTGGTATCAGAGGACCCATCTATTAGCATGGGTATTTGATGCTAGCATTTCGTGTTAAAAATGCTTAAATGAAACGCATGACAACCAGCAAGAAAAACTAGCATCACCGGCTAATGAAACGCAGAGATGCTAAAAATGTTGGTATTTATGGCTAAAATGCTTATCTGGAACGGGCCGATAATTCCATGAATTTAATATCTCTTGCCCGTATACTCTTTGGTTTGGTATCTCTATTAGTTAGTCTGTGCCGTGCCTCTGTGGAGTGTGGTGTAAAAATTCAAGAAAGGAAGCGAGGGATCTTGTCTTGAAAAAGGCGAGAAACAAAATTAACTACATTTATATATATCTTGTGTAATGAATTCCAAATACATTAGATTGTGAATTGAATGGGTACGGCATTATAATGTCGAAGTGGGTTGGGTACGCTGTATCCGTTAATTGCGGCGAACCTCTTGGATGCTACCAAGGCACTATTTTGGAAGCAGATGGAACTACTATAACCCTCACTAAAGCCTTTCGAAATGGTTTTCCATATCCAAAGTCTCAAGTTACACTGAAGTGAGTTAACACGCATAATATACCGTAAATTAATTACCTTATTATTTATTGAAAACATGATTGAAATGTGGTCAGCTGTTCTCGTCCAATTCATTACTATCATCTTATAGTAGGTAGTACTAGTTTCAACAAGTTATATCAGAACCAACTTTTACCAAGGGCTTAGTGAGAGTACTATCCATAAGAATGATCACTGTGTCTTAAAAGTTTAATATAGGGATATGATCATATTATTATGATGGTAATAATGATGGTTGTTGAATAACTATTTACAGTGCAGCTGACATCAAGGACTTGAAAATAATAGAGGCACGCCCTGAGCCAGCAGAACAAACTCACAGTACTGTGGCAGTTACAAAAGGTGGTAAAAAAAGCCAGCGGTCCACTGTATGTGAGAATTTACAGGCGAATCCTTCAAGTACTGGTATGTAGATTTCTATAATACATTTGACATAGGTATCCTTAGTGCAACTTTGTTTTAGATTAGGATCTAAAATACTATAAAACTAGGAGAATTCAATTATGATGACTTCAACTATAAGTCTTATAGAATGAACTATCCACTTTCTGAAAACTTTAAAATATACACCTTTTTTTCTATTTTGCCAGGTAACCAGAGCAATGCAAATCCAGTTGCCGGCAGTAGCAAAGGGGGGCAGCCAAATACAAAGGCTGCAACTGCAGGGCCTGCACGCTCCAAGCCCATAGAGATCCAAGGGTGTCGCAGTAATAAAAATAATCATGCAGGTCTGTGGGAGCAGTGGACTGTTGGATAATTGCGGAGCACACGTGAAGTACAGACAAAGTCAGTTCGCGTACAAGTTACAAATTGTCTAGTTCATATCCAGTAAAAGGGCAATTCCCAGTAACAAAAAATATTAGTTCACTATTTATTATACATGGTTATTTTTTTTCACCCTGGAAAATTTTAGTGGTAGCTAGCATCAATTCAAGTCTCACATTACTGTTGCAGCCTAATCTATAGAAGAATTGGGATGATGACTGAATTCTAATTTTCACACCTCGTCATAAAGAATTAAAATACTGTAGAAAAAGATGCGATTATGTGAAATTATAATTAAAATAGGCTTAGAAATACATTAGATACAAGCATTTTAAGCTGTTAATTTGGAAGCGATTAGACAGAGAGATCCGACATCAACCGTGACATTATTGTTGAGTACAGCCATATAAATTCCATGTAAATTGCTGGTAAATACCTTATATCTCGGTTCTGACAAATTTTTTCTTTCTGTTTATTATATGAATGAGCTTCTATTAAAGCAATCATTTTTTTTCATTCATCTAGCCTATTGTTGAATACGTCATATTTTCAGTAACCCTGCACTGTGGATAAATAAGATTTATTCTTTACCGTATTCATATACAAACACTGAAATAAAAGTCAATAACAGAATTTTGCTCGAGTGTATCGCAGTGCAAATGAGCTAAAATAAACTGTCCCTCCGCGTGGTTTGTAGGCAGCTACGGCAATGCCGGGTCGACGCCGAAGGGTCGCGGCGCGGCCGCGTGCGGCGGGGGAGGCGGCGGCGGCGGGGGAGGCGGCGTCTCCTCCGGCGCGGAGAAGGCGCGGCGCCGCAACGAGGCGTGCTTCGGTCTGGCGGCCGCCGCCGTGGACGACGACTTCGACTTCGAGGGCAACCTGGCGCTGTTCGACAAACGCGCGCTCTGGGAGCGCATGCGCCATACCAAGCCCGACCTCGTGCGACACGCCGACGACGGGGACGCCAAGGTTACTTTTTTAAAAATTAATTTTACCCCCGCAGACTCTTGGTCGTGTTCTTCGTCTTCTTCTTTTAATAATGGCAATGTGTTATCTTTTGACAACAATTCTGTCAGCTCTGTGTGTCTTTGGCTGGGCAAGTAGACCGTCTTGTGCGTATTAACCGAGCATGTGTTTGAATAAAGCCGTATGGGTGGGGAATTTAGACTGAAATCGCTTGTGTGATTACATGAACGGGATCATGTAATCACACAAGCGATTTCAGTCTAAATTCCCAAAGGACACGTTAAGCTCGTGGGTGTGATGGACTGGACCGTAGATGGCGATGGTTGTTCAGGCTAAAACAGGGGGAAGCACAAAAGATTCACTGTGGGTCACATTAGTTGTACTCGGTATTTTAGGGTTTTAAATTTGATACAAACGGGAAAAATACTGGTGCCAGATATTTACGTCACTACAAGAAATTAGTGACCGCTTTGATCATTTACACAACAGTGAAAGCAGCAATACTGATGCAACGAACTAACAAAACTTTTAACTAATGTAAAGTGTTGTTTTATTATTTATACAGTAGGAAAAATTTGGAAGTACTTATATGTTATTTAGTCGATAAGTTAGGCCGAAGGACTCTGTATCCGGTGCCGATAAACCAAGAAAAAAAAGTTCAGGCTTCTAAACGAAGGTTCCATTCAGTGGAAAAATCCCATGATACAAGCCTTGCGTAGTGTGGGAGTTGCAGAAGAAAACGAATATACTTTGTATAATTTTAATAAATAGAGATAATAATAATAATGATTATTATCAGATGCATGGTAATAGTTATAATACAGTATGGTGGACTCGGCTCCTCTTTGAAATTTTATACCTACGGCCGCTCGGCATCCCTTCGTACGTGGCCCGCGATATGGCTACTCGTTTACCGACCCTGCGCTCCATTTGAATCGTGCGTGCGTATGCCCTACGGCGAACTACTGTATATACTAATTACCGTGTCAGATGCGTCACGACGAGAACGTGATGGGCGGCGTGCGCGGTGCGCCGTCGCGGCGCGTGGCGGTGCCGGCGGCGGCGCGCGGGCGGCGCGTGTACGAGGCGGACGACGGCCTGCTGCTGCCCGCCATCACGAGGGCCGCGCGGCGACACCTCTACGACGCCATGGACAGGTAGCCCGCACGCCGACCGCTCGCGATACCGTGCACGAGGCGGACGACGGCCTGCTGCTGCCCGCCATCACGAGGGCCGCGCGGCGACACCTCTACGACGCCATGGACAGGTAGCCCGCACGCCGACCGCTCGCGATACCGTGCACGAGGCGGACGACGGCCTGCTGCTGCCCGCCATCACGAGGGCCGCGCGGCGACACCTCTACGACGCCATGGACAGGTAGCCCGCACGCCGACCGCTCGCGATACCGTGCACGAGGCGGACGACGGCCTGCTGCTGCCCGCCATCACGAGGGCCGCGCGGCGACACCTCTACGACGCCATGGACAGGTAGCCCGCACGCCGACCGCTCGCGATACCGTGCACGAGGCGGACGACGGCCTGCTGCTGCCCGCCATCACGAGGGCCGCGCGGCGACACCTCTACGACGCCATGGACAGGTAGCCCGCACGCCGACCGCTCGCGATACCGTGCACGAGGCGGACGACGGCCTGCTGCTGCCCGCCATCACGAGGGCCGCGCGGCGACACCTCTACGACGCCATGGACAGGTAGCCCGCACGCCGACCGCTCGCGATACCGTGCACGAGGCGGACGACGGCCTGCTGCTGCCCGCCATCACGAGGGCCGCGCGGCGACACCTCTACGACGCCATGGACAGGTAGCCCGCACGCCGACCGCTCGCGATACCGTGCACGAGGCGGACGACGGCCTGCTGCTGCCCGCCATCACGAGGGCCGCGCGGCGACACCTCTACGACGCCATGGACAGGTAGCCCGCACGCCGACCGCTCGCGATACCGTGCACGAGGCGGACGACGGCCTGCTGCTGCCCGCCATCACGAGGGCCGCGCGGCGACACCTCTACGACGCCATGGACAGGTAGCCCGCACGCCGACCGCTCGCGATACCGTGCACGAGGCGGACGACGGCCTGCTGCTGCCCGCCATCACGAGGGCCGCGCGGCGACACCTCTACGACGCCATGGACAGGTAGCCCGCACGCCGACCGCTCGCGATACCGTGCACGAGGCGGACGACGGCCTGCTGCTGCCCGCCATCACGAGGGCCGCGCGGCGACACCTCTACGACGCCATGGACAGGTAGCCCGCACGCCGACCGCTCGCGATACCGTGCACGAGGCGGACGACGGCCTGCTGCTGCCCGCCATCACGAGGGCCGCGCGGCGACACCTCTACGACGCCATGGACAGGTAGCCCGCACGCCGACCGCTCGCGATACCGTGCACGAGGCGGACGACGGCCTGCTGCTGCCCGCCATCACGAGGGCCGCGCGGCGACACCTCTACGACGCCATGGACAGGTAGCCCGCACGCCGACCGCTCGCGATACCGTGCACGAGGCGGACGACGGCCTGCTGCTGCCCGCCATCACGAGGGCCGCGCGGCGACACCTCTACGACGCCATGGACAGGTAGCCCGCACGCCGACCGCTCGCGATACCATCTTGACGAACTAGACCAGGGGCGCCCAAACTTTTTTGTAGTGCTACGCCCCTCCCTTTTAAAATGAAAATCTTCCACCCTTCTGGTATGTGAAAAAAAAGTATTAGATTGAATTGTAAAGGAGTAGGTTGTCGCAAAACGCGTCGAATCTAAGTATTTACATGTTGGTGTGGTACTAATTATTGATATTCCTTTGTCGCATGCGATTGAGGGAGGGCGGGCGGTGCACCATTGGCCTGCGTAGTTAGTACCAACTACCGACATTTTTATCGGAAGTTTTGCTATATACCTACTCCTTAACAATTAGTAATGGACTTCCGAAAAATAACGCCTGACACCATCAATTATATTAGATTGAAAACGAAACATGTGTTTTTACTATTATAAAGTACAACATTACAAGTTTCACTTGGCGCTGGCCACACGGAAAAGACACGTAAGACGCGGACGCGTAGCGAACAGGGCGGCGGGCGTCCTTTCTAACGAGTGAGCGTCGTGTCCGCGCCCCGTCTTTTCTGTCTGTGTTTTGTCGCGACGCTTCTATACATTTTGTATGAAACTAAACTAAACGGGCGCCGCGTCTGCGCCCTGTCCGCGACGCGTCCTCGCCCTGCGTCTTTTCTGTGTGGCCAGCGCCTTAGAGCCACATTGAACGCTAAACATTTGATATAAGATACAATTCTGCTCTCCGATTATATTTATGCAATAAAAAATTATGCTTTTTACAAGTGGATTATTAAGTTTCCTAAACATCTAGAGGTTTATTTTAAAAATCTACCACATATCTAAAATCAATTAAAACAATGTATGGATTTTATTTACCTTGAGATTTTTATATTTTTGACGGCCCACCAGTTTCGGAGCCTCTGGACTAGACGCTGATTCATACCGGTCAGTAAAGTCTTAGTACCGCCGCCGTGATACGTTCTCTATTACCGTGAACACACCTGTCAGTGTCCATGACGACACAGTGCTCTGCAGACGTATTTTTATCCTCTACGGTTGGCAACTAGAATTGTCATTTTTGAAAGAAACTATATCCATTACTTGTTTATTTGATTTCAGGTGTTACGCCGGCGTTCGTAATAGCAGTAATGGATATGAAATTGCTTTCAAAAATTACATTTCCAGTTAGCACACGAAGTTAGAAATAAGGCCTGCTGAGTGACGTTCATAGAAAAAGTATGAAAGAATAATTTATCTGTGGCCATATTGTGCAGGAAATGTGGCATAATGGGTGTTGTAAAATGTTACTATGCGTTTATTTTGCATTACCAACTCCGAAACTTCGTTTATATATTTTAAGGAGAATCCCTTGACTGCGTTGTACGTCATTTTTTGTCCTATGTTTTCTTGCACTGTAATATCCTCAAAAGGGCGAGAATTGCGTCATAGCTAGGGGTTGTGAATAAAATGGCTTGCGTGCACGATTGGCCCCGTGTATGCCGTCGTAAGGCTTTCCGTCTGGGGAATGCCCTGGTATTCTTGGGCAATCCCCGCTTGGTGACAGCCCGACCGGTCAGATCGGGCTAGCTCGGGCGCGTTGATAGTGGTAGTCGCAGTGTGGACGCTATCACACGCGTCCATAAGGGCAGGGAGAACACCGGCGGGTTTAGTGGGTACGTCCGGCATTCTGCCGGGAGAGCCCACACACGCTCGTCGTCTAGCCAAGGGCGACACACATTCCCCTGAAAAAAAAAGGGTTAGTGAATAAAATTGTGTCACGTGATACTTGAATGTCGCCTTACGTGCAAACTTTGATCGGTTCACTTTTGGGGTTATTGAAGCGATTTGCATTTTGTGTTATGAGCGAGCGATTATCGTGCGGTGAATACAATGGCATTGAAATGAGTGCTCGGTGTGCATCAGGCTCGGTCTGGGCGAGGCGGGGCGCACTCTGGTGGCGCGCGCGGCGTGCGACGTGGCGCTGCGGCTGGTGGGGGGCGGCCGCCGGCTCGACCCCAGCAACGCGCACCAGGTGACCGCACTCATCATCATCACAGCTCATATACATCCCCATCGAGGGACACGAGCCTACCCTGACCATATCCTATGATAGGATATGGTACGCAACAAATCGCAGTATACATTTTTCTGCCACATTTTGCGGGAGGCGAGGTAAACACGCACGGCACACTACGAAAATCTAGCATTCAATTACATGTACGCACACTATGAAAATATTACCTCACTATAAAGAAACACACACACGTCGACAAATTAACGTGTATCTATGCGATCGCCCGCAAATCGTGCCCGTGCTCTGTGTTGAGCTACCAACGTACCATTGTATTTTTCTATCGTAACGGCATAAAAATGACTTCAAAATTGTACTTAAATAAAACACGTTTATGTATATTCTGTACTTACATGTGATAGGAAACGCCATAGTCTTGAAGATTTGTGTTACTGGATATCCTTTTGCAAGAGGAAACTGCACAATTAACAATTTTTTTACGAGCGAACTTGCGATACGAAACGACACCTAATGGCAGCGGCCGCGTGTCAACTAGTTTTATATAATCGTCATATGGTCAACGTAAATTGGCAGAGGGGTTCGCCCAGCCTTGCCATCTCCCGTTTGAATGCTCTAAGAGCACGGGCTACCAAGACTGGACTCGAGTCACGCATCAACTCACAATTTCAGTGACATAATCGCTATGTCTTACATAGCGATTATGTCACTGAAACTGAGTAGCACGGTGGCGCGTATTTAGTGTTACTGACGTGATAAATTTTCTTGACGCTCGTCAAGAAACACGTATGACTGAGTTTTATCACGAATTCCTCGGCGTGCCTGTGCGCCGACTGCTGTGGTTGTAGCGAGGGTTTTAATACTTTAAAGGATGTAGTGGCAGTCGGAGAGCATTGTGATAAAACTTAGTCACACGTGTCCCTTGATGAGCGTCAAAAAATTTTTATCACGTCTGTCCCACTTAATACGCGCCACCGTGCTACTCTTTAAGACATAGAGATTTATGTCACTAAAATTGTGAGATAATAATACGAGACTCAAGTCCAGTCTTGGCAGCCCGTGCTAAGCCTGTAGTTATGATAGCGCGACTAGGCCTCAGTCGAACGACGCTGGCCCAGGGTGGATTAGTTGACTTCACGTACAATCTTCACGGGATGAAATTGGGGTTGCAAGGTTGTATGGATTTAAAAAAAAATTAGCAACGACTTTGATAAAACTTGAGATTCATGCTCCTAAAAACATTTCATTGAACACATGGTTTTGACCCCCTTAGGGTGCAAAATAGGGGTTGAAAGTTTCTATGGAAAATATTTAAAATCTGCTCCAATTTCTATGAAATTTATTATCCGAGCTCCTAAATATTAATAACAGTCTTCTATATAATTAGCTATAAAATAATTTTACAAGAAAATATAAAATTCCCATTGGAAAACAATAATAACGCGGGCAAATCCGCGAGCGGAAAGCTTGTACTGAATAATAATAGAGTTTCAATATAAATTTCAATGTGTACGGAGCACCGTACAATAATCTTAATCAGCATGCCAATGACTCGCAAAATGTAGCAATAACGGTGTTACAAATGTTAAATACATTTATTGCTACATTTTGCGAGTCCTACATTTACCTCATTACAATGTTGCAAATATGCTTAGTACCGCATTTATAGAAACTATATAAATGCTTTTAATTTGTAAATAAATCAGTGTTAGAACTATCTACTGGGTTTGTTTCGTACGTTAACATCCCTTCACCATATTCTACACTCACCACAGCTAAAATTGTACACACCGTACAGAATAAATAAACTCTTTATGTTCCTTACAGCAGGCGTAGCACGGGCTGCCAAGGCGGGGCTTGAGTCACGCGTTATCTCACAATTTCAGTGACATAATCTCTATGACTTAAAGTGTAGCACGGCTGCGCGTATTTATGCTGCGGTCCGATAACAGCACTCACAGTGCTAACAATTATAATAGCCTGGTTCAAATTACAAAGAACATTAAAAATGCTAACAGCGCTATCAGCATGCTTACGATTTCGGTCCGGGGTTTAAGCGTATCAATTTGTCAAACCAAATGATGAGTTAAAAATTTGGTTTGAGTAGGTCATTTTGCTTTTGATTGCTCTTCAGTATTTTTGTTTTGTAGATTTTAATTACAACATTGTTTCCCCGCTGCCAGAGCAGGTACAGTCATTTTGAACCGAAAACACAATTATCAAACGTCAGACTGACAGTTCGCTTAGAGTGATTTCACTCCAGAGCATTAGCGCCGTAAGTTCACGATGGCGTATGACGTTAACGATGGCGTCATGTGGCTCTTCATGCTGGCTAACATAAGCGCGCACAACATTTCGGGACGCGTTTGAGCGCGCTAATAGTGACTCTTATTGATTTACGGAACGCAGCCTTAGTGACTGACGTGATAAAAATATATTGACGCACCTCAAGGGATATAATTGAGTCCTATCACAAATATCTTGGCAGCCCGTGCTACGCCTGCTGGTGTAGTATAAGTATAACGCACTACGTACGTATCACTCGGCACAGACTGCGATACCTCGGTCCCACTTTTTCTCCTCTGACTGTGACCGATGCACTATCTATGTAATATATCGTGTGGTCAGGCGCCGTGCGTGGTGGGCGTGGTGGGGCGTCACGGCGGCGGCGCCACCGGCGCGTGCTGCCTGCGGCTGCTGCTGGCGCACGGCGCGCGCGCGGCGCTACACGTGGCCGGCGCTAGTGGCACTGGCGCTAGCACCGGCGCTAGTGGCACTGGCGCTAGCACAGGCGCCAGTGGGCACGCGGCGCTAGCTCGCGAGCTGGAGGCGCTGGCGCTGGACGGCGTGCGGCCGCAGCCGCTGGCCGCGCTGCCGGCGCCCGACCTTGTATTGCTCGCGCTCGACGACCCGCAGCTCGACCCCGCCGCCGTCGGGGACTCCCTCGCCGAACAGTACAGGTGCGGTGGCGTATCTACTTATTTTTTTTTATTATAGCCGTAACGTGTGCCTGCGGCCAGTCCAATGTCTCTCCTATGACGTTTCGTCTTCGACTTCGGAAGCTTTTTCGTCTCGGCACTCGGCGACTCTTCTTCGTTTATACAATGTTGTACGCGGAGTCCCTCGATTTTATTGTATGTGTATTTTTTTTTGTTTTTTTTTTCATTACTGTAATATCCTCAAAAAGTGTTCGGAATTTGGGGACCGCGCGAGACCCTCAACCCCCCCGTGGAAGTAACCCCCCGTGAAGGGAGCGGAGTCGCCTTTGGGCTCGCGCGTGAAAACGTCGTGTCCGTTTTGAGCTGCGCAAGATTGAAATGCGCCCGACTCGCGAGTTGTGTTTTATCCATTGTTTTGTTATTAAGTGAAAAGGAGTCGCCGTTGAACTCGCGCGTTGAGAGGTCGTCGGCTACGCTGCGCAAGTCGGAAATTGCGCCCGGCCCGCGAATAATTTATATCGCGGATTGTTTTTGTTATCGAGGTACTTAGGGAAGTTTGGCCGTCTAAGTAGGCCCCCTGTACTGTAGGAACATAGTGGTTTTGTGAGACATAAGTGTCATGTCAGGTTGAGCTAGTGCCAGTAAGAAAAGCACAGTCCAGGGCTGGGCTTTCATCACAGAGGGGCCCCTTTCATCACTGCGGTTCCTGCGTAAGGATACTAGCTCAAGTAAGTGTTTATTGTTCTCACATTTTGATTAGAAGGCATTTCGACCGGGCGACTCCGACAGCTCCGTGCATCACGGACGAAAGTACACCCCGGACTTTGGTTAGTGTCCCGGGCGAGGGTTTTCTGCCCCCCAAAGATCCGGCCGTGTACTAGACAAAGAGTGAGATTTGCATAGTCAGCTATTCAAAAATGTTACGACATGTTAGAGGGGATACGAAATTTTTTTTTTTTGATTTATTAGAAACAAACAGTCACATAAAGTTGTTACTACATACAAAGTGTTTTAAATTGTAGACTTACAGTTTCCTTAATAATAATATTTTAAAAACTACATACAGTAATAAAAAAATTAAAAACAGAGCCTTAAATTAAAATTAAAATGGCCATTATAATTCACGAGGCAAAATTTCAGCCCGAGCCGAGGGCGAGGACAGAATAGAGCCTAGTGTGTATAACCAATACACGCAAAGTATATCGTACGACATTTTTCAACACACTTGTGAGGAGAAATACCAAACTGTTTTTTTTTATGAAATAAGATAAATCATTGTTATTCTAAGTATTTTTGTTGATAAACAAACTCATATTGAGATTGTTTATCAACAAAAATATTTACCTGCTGTTTTTACAACTCTGCTGATTTTATCATTTTTATCATATATATGTTTTTTTGAACACTTTTTAGATAGATAACGTATCCATATTCCTACGATAAATATTTGCTTTTATATTACTTATTAGCGTCGGTGGCGCAGTGGACTCGGCACTTGCCTTCCAATCGGGGGGTCGGGGTTCGAGACCCGCCATGTACCAATGTGTTTTTCGTTTCGAATTTCATATGTACATTTGTCTGACGCTCCTACGGTGAAGGAAAACATCGTGAGGCAACCTGCATACATCTGCGAAGAAATTCAATGATGTATGTGAAGTCGACCAATCCGCACTGGGCCAGCGTGGTTGACTAAGGCCTAATCACCCTAATATAGGGTAGGCTCGAGCCCCTCGGTGGGGACGTATATGGGCTGTGATGATGATGATTACTTATCAACTTTTTTTAAATAACACTAACACTACAGCGCAAATAGTGCGGTTATAGATCTATAACTGCACTATTTACGCTATAACAAACGTATCTTTTATAAGCTGCTTTATGTATCTAAAAGCGGTGAAATTAGATCCACTTTACGAGCAAGTGTGTTGAAAAATGATTAAATTAACTAGATCTAAATTGAAAATGAAAGATGAATAATAGCAAGCAAGCAGCCCACTCCAAATCAATAATATGCTGCCAAAACATACGTTTACACTTATTAAGCAATTCGATATCTACATGACAACTCTTACTGATTTAATTTTATCATATAGATTACGTCTTTTATATTACCTCTAATCTTTAAAACACAAAACAAAAAAACACTAACACTAACTCAAATAGTGCTATTTGCGTTATAGCATACGCGTGCTTTATGAGTTGCTTTATGTATCTAAAAGCGGTGACATTAGATCCAATTTACGAGTAAGTGTGTTGAAAAATAATAAAATTAACAATGTCTTAATTGAAGATAAAAGATAATTAAATAACAAACAAGCAGCCTACTCCGAATCAACAATATGCTGCAAAGACAAACGTTTGAAGCTTTTTAGCGATTCGGCGAAGATATCTACATTGCTTAATTTATCTCTGTTATACAACCTGCACACCCTTCTTATAAAACTACTTCTAGCATAACATGTCCGACTTCTAGAAACACTAAAAAGAGGTTTTTTCCTACAAGCTCGAGGTACTCTAAATGAAAGGGAATGCAGCAACTCAGGGGCATCGATATGGTTATTGATTATCTTATAAAGGAGCAAAGCATCACAGCGTTCACGACGGTGACTTAAAGAAGTTACATTTTGTCTCTTCATAGCAGTGACATGATCAGTGTAATTATTTCCGGTGCGATACTCAACTGATTTAACAAACTTTCGCTGCACTTTTTCAATTCTATCATTGTGCTTATTGAAATGAGGATTCCAAACGGAACACGCAAATTCCAGGCGACTACGTACGTAGCTGTTAAATAACACCTTGTATGTTAAAAGTCTTTTAAAAGGTTTACCTACACGCAGAATAAACCCTAACTGTTTGAAGGACTTGCCAATAATATTATCTATGTGAGGTACAAAGGTAAGCCCCGAGTCCATAATAACACCTAAATCACTAATCTGATTCACACGAGCTAGTTCTTTATTACAAAGTTTGTAATTTTAACTGATATTAGTCTTCTTTCTACTAAAACTAATAACAAAACATTTGTCAAGATTTAAGAATAAATTATTCGAAGTACAAAAATTCTCGAAGTTACGTAAGTCACTTTGTAGCATATTACAATCATCTATGTTTTAATAACTCTAAAAATCTTCACATCAAATTCAAAAATTCAAATTCAAATTCAAAAATCTTTATTTAACTTAGGCCTTTACGGGCACTTATTGACGTCAAAACAAAGCAAAACATTCTAATTTAAAGGAAACATAAATTTAACCTTGTTTGTGCATACATCCTGAATATACCTACTCAAGATGTCTGCAAATACAAGTAGTAATGAAAAAAAAAAAAAGTTGAATCTACACCTGTTCGGAAATTGGGAGAGCCTTCTCGAGAAGAACAGGCAAGAAACTCGAAAGGTCAAATTTTTTATCTCCTCTTTTAAATCGCCATTTACAATTTTGGTTTTGTTACATAGTCATTGAAAGTTAAAAAAAAAAATACAATCGGTATGCTTACATACACTTAAAATGTCAAAAAATAAGTTATAGACGTATACATTAATCATAATACAATAAATTATGTTGTTACCAAACATTTGATAACTTAGTCTAATTCAAAATCAGTGTCAGTTCTTTTCTGCCAACAACATTTGTTAACATCAATAGCTATACACAATAACACGATTATTGACATTATAACGAATAATAACTTCATATTAACACCAGGCATTGGCATCATTTAAATAATCGTTGACTTTATAATATCCTTTACTCATTAGAGTCTTTTTTACATGCGCTTTAAACTTATGAAAAGGCAAGTCAGTTACACTATGTGGAACTTTGTTGTAAAACGTTATACATTTCCCCATAAATGAGCCTCTAGTTTTTTGGAGTCTGTACGTTGGAACGGCAAGTTTATTTTTATTTCTTGTGTTTAACTGGTGAACGTGGAAATTGGTTTCAAATGTATTATAATTCTTATAGACATAAATCAAATTTTCATAAATGTATTGTCCTGCTAAGGTCAATATATTAATTTCTCTAAATAAATCTCTTAGAGAATCCCTTGTTCGTAAATTATAAATAGCGCGAACTGCTCTTTTTTGAAGTACGAAAATACTTTCTATACTAGCAGCCGATCCCCACAGTAGTAGTCCATACGACATAACACTGTGAAAATAACAAAAGTAAATCAATCTTGCCGTTTCAACATTAGTAAGTTGTCTTATTTTTTTAACTGCATATGCCGCAGAACTAAGTCTGTTTGCCAAGGACTCAATATGTGGATCCCACTGCAAACGTGAATCTAATGTAATGCCCAAAAATTTGGTACAATCAATGAATTCAATAATTTGACTATTTATTTCCACATCATCAGCATATAACAGTATGACTGAGTTTTTTATATATTCCGCTATATTGTTGATATATAAAATGAAAAGCAAAGGCCCTAAATGCCACCCTTGCGGAACACCTGAGGTTATGGGCCTATACTGAGAAGTGTATCCTCCAACGGCAACAACTTGCGAACGATTCTCCACATAAGATTTTATCCATCGAAAAAGATCGCCGTGTATACCAAGGTGCCAAAGCTTTAACAGTAAACGTTCATGACAAACTTTATCAAATGTCTTGGCGAAGTCGGTATACACCGCATCTACCTGACACTTATTATCTAATGCGTTTAATATCGTTTCCGTGTATGATATAAGATTACTATCAACGCTCCGTCCGCGGAGAAAGCCATGCTGATTTGGAGCAATTTGACGACGTACGGCAGAAGACGGCTGATCAGTAACAATTTTCTCGAGTATCTTACCGAATTGACATAATTTTGAAATAGTTACTGTGCTTTTCATTTTATCTCCATTCTGGCCGATAATATTTTCTACGTAACACTCGAATGTCGGTTTACGTGTCGGCAGCGAGGCGTTGTGGTGGGTGCGCGGCGCGCGCGCGGTTGTGGTGGGCGTGGAGGGCGCGGCGGGCGGCGTGGCGTGCCGCGCGCGCGTCCTGGGCGGCTGGCCGGCCGACGGGGACCACGGCGGCGGCGGCGGGGATCACGACGGCGACGGCGACAGCGGCCGGCTGTACGTGGCCGCGCTGGGCGAGCCGCGCGCGCTGCTGCGGCGGCTGGGCCTGCCGCGGCTGCCCACTAGAGGGGTCGCCGCGCTGCCGCTGCACCCGGCCGCCGCCGACGCCGAACTGCCGCTCGACGACGACGACGCCGCCGGCCAGTGACGGCGCCGCCGCCGGCCAGTGACGGCGCCGCGCTCGCAGCCGCCGGCCAGTGACGGCGCCGCGCTCGCAGCCGCCGGCCAGTGACGGCGCCGCGCTCGCAGCCGCCGGCCAGTGACGGCGCCGCCGCCGGCCAGTGACGGCGCCGCGCTCGCAGCCGCCGGCCAGTGACGGCGCCGCGCTCGCAGCCGCCGGCCAGTGACGGCGCCGCGCTCGCAGCCGCCGGCCAGTGACGGCGCCGCCGCCGGCCAGTGACGGCGCCGCGCTCGCAGCCGCCGGCCAGTGACGGCGCCGCGCTCGCAGCCGCCGGCCAGTGACGGCGCCGCCGCCGGTCAGTGACGGCGCCGCCGCCGGCCAGTGACGGCGCCGCCGCCGGCCAGTGACGGCGCCGCGCTCGCAGCCGCCGGCCAGTGACGGCGCCGCGCTCGCAGCCGCCGGCCAGTGACGGCGCCGCCGCCGGCCAGTGACGGCGCCGCGCTCGCAGCCGCCGGCCAGTGACGGCGCCGCCGCCGGCCAGTGACGGCGCCGCCGCCGGCCAGTGACGGCGCCGCCGCCGGCCAGTGACGGCGCCGCGCTCGCAGCCGCCGGCCAGTGACGGCGCCGCGCTCGCAGCCGCCGGCCAGTGACGGCGCCGCGCTCGCAGCCGCCGGCCAGTGACGGCGCCGCCGCCGGCCAGTGACGGCGCCGCGCTCGCAGCCGCCGGCCAGTGACGGCGCCGCCGCCGGCCAGTGACGGCGCCGCCGCCGGCCAGTGACGGCGCCGCCGCCGGCCAGTGACGGCGCCGCGCTCGCAGCCGCCGGCCAGTGACGGCGCCGCCGCCGGCCAGTGACGGCGCCGCGCTCGCAGCCGCCGGCCAGTGACGGCGCCGCGCTCGCAGCCGCCGGCCAGTGACGGCGCCGCCGCCGGCCAGTGACGGCGCCGCCGCCGGCCAGTGACGGCGCCGCGCTCGCAGCCGCCGGCCAGTGACGGCGCCGCGCTCGCAGCCGCCGGCCAGTGACGGCGCCGCCGCCGGCCAGTGACGGCGCCGCCGCCGGCCAGTGACGTACTCTTGCGCATAGTAGTTCCGTGACTGAGATCGCTCAGCCACAGATTACGTTTACTAGTGTTTACTAATGTGTGTACGATCGGAAAAATCAGTATCAGCGTTGGCATCCGCTGACACAGTAAAAAGTTGGGCAAACAATTCATGATGACGATTAGAATACTTTGACGCAAATATTCGTGCTAGCCGTACAGGGCTGGTACTGATGCAACTTTTTACTTTACTGATACTGATTTTTTCTGATCAATATCAGCGGATCCATCGAAAATAAAATGCGATTTTAAAAATCGAAAACATAATATAATAGATATGAAATATGGATCCACGAAAACGGCCGCTGCTGACGTCATCGCATCTTCAAACTTCATAGCGAGCGTTGATTCGACTATTGTAGTCGTTTCACAATGATCTGTCGCTAGCAAATCTGATCCCACAAAAAGTAGTGTTCACGGTATCGATCACTCACCACATTCACAGTGACCGTTGACCTCACACCGCTTGCCTGCTGCGGAATCACTGATGACGTGACCTCAATCTCCTCGATTGTAATGGCGCGTTCCAGATAAGCATTTTTAGCCATAAATATCAACATTTTTAGCATCTCTGCGTTTCATTAGCGGTGATGCTAGTTTTTCTTGCTGGCTGTCATGCGTTTCATTTAAGCATTTTTAACACGAAATGCTAGCATCAAATACTCATGCTAGAAATAATAGATGGGTCGTCTGATACCACTTTTTGACAGCTTTCAAATTTGACATTTGGAATCTTTTTTTCATGAATCAAAGAGAATTTTCAGCGGATTTAAAAAATCATTGAAAGATATTAGTAGTATTAGCCAATTCTAGTTTATATTATTAGAAATGTAAGTGGCTGGACTAAGTAGTTGAGGTGTCAAAATTCAGCACAAAAAATCAGTACTTTCCGTTTCATTTGTAACAATTAGCGCGGCTAAAAATGTCAACATTTGTTATAAGAAACGCAAAACGAGGCTATGATCAGATGTTAGCCTCAGAAAGTAGCAGTGCTTTATCTGGAACGCAGGATAAGTTGTGACGACACAGCGACCATGAGGTCCCTAGCAACAGGTAACGTCACGCCGCCGTCTCTACGTAACGATATAGACAAACGGAATTTGGTTACTGGTATTTGACATAAGCTCCATACAAAATACGTCACAATTCTATCTCCAGAACCAGAGATAGGTGGCATATTGAAACTGGTTGTCAGAGCTTGTGAACCCTTTGGGTAACAACGGTCTCTGTTAGGCACGAAATTCTTTGTGATGAGTCAAAGCATACTGTAATGTTACGAATGTAATGAAACGTCATATTTATTATTTCGCTTCTGTTATGATGTATGTAAAAATAGAAGCTTTTCTACTCTAGCTATAGTCTCTAATATCTGAAAGAGATGATCTTTGTACTCGTATATTTGGGAGTTTATTGTTCAATGTAATAGAGTGGCATATTTATCGACTGGCTGTTTATAACAATTATATTATGATTACGAATGTAATTAAATTTAATATTTATTATTTAGCTTCTATTATGGTTTATGTAAAAAAAGAAGCTATTTAGGTACTTACTCCAATGCTTGATTTGTTGCTTTACTGCCTAGGAAATGTTATTTACCTACGCTAGCATTTTTAATATAATTCTTACATATTATCTTCTGAGAAGACTTGCAATTACTCATATTTGTCGTGTCCTTCGTGAAATACCAACGGACAGTTTTTCACTCTAACTGGTAACACTACCGTCTACGATTAGCTTTAGCAATTTGCTTCAGTTTAAGGTGGATTTTATTTAGTTTTTAGGAAGTTTAACAGATAATTATGTATATTAGCAACAAACATGTTCTAGACCCCTTAATGGCGGTAGGTTACCAAATATATTCGTCTGTGACAGAAAGGACAGACATGCGCATTTATTGTACTTAGTTTTAGTTTAATAAGTGCTTTTTATAGAATCTAATCGTGATCTTTTATGAATAGAAATAATGAATTGTTACTATATTTTTGTATTGACAAATACTGACGTACGCGGCGCCGACCGCTTGATGTTATATTTTTTATTTGTATATTAGACTGTCGTTAGCTGTCATATTGTAAGTGATATTGTTAAAATATTCATTTTAAAATAAAATCTCATCATTTATCCGTTGTTTTAACTCATTGAGAGGGTTTGTCACCTTAGATCTAAGCTTGTCACCCAACAATGAAATTCTTAAACACTGATTATAGAAATTATCTCCATATATAATAAAATCGTAGGGGTACAAATGTTTGTCCGGAAAGATCTCCGAAACTACTGGACAGAATTTGATATGGCTTACACCACAATGCTTAAAATTTTCCGGAAGAACATTTAGGCATAATTTCATTTGCTTAAATTCACTTTTTATTTTTATTCAAAAAATACCATATAAAATTTTTGATGACAAGTATGTAGAAAATCAACATGGCGCACGTGAAATTATTTTGACAAGTCTGTTACATATTGCAAAAAAAAATCTTTTCTGTTATTGGCTGTGCCCATCTGAATTTTGCCAACCAAGAAGTTTAAATTGTATTTTTCTTATGTAGTACCGTGGTGGTAAGGAAAAAGGATCAAGCCATACAACCAATGTATATAGCATTTTTTATGACAATATCACGTCACAAATATAAAATTTGTAGGTTGGTTTAATTTTTGGCCAATTTTCACAAAATCGGTACAATATTTGAAATGTTGAAAAATGAAGATGCCCTTTTCAAGGCATTTTGAAAGGTGTTATATTATGTTTTTACATTATGACTAAGGAATCAAACTCTTTCATCCATTTAAAACTATTAAAAGTATTACGCGTAGAGGGAGTACGGGACTCTTGATCCTAATGTAACATTGACGTAAATTCGCCGACATAGCTGATGCTCAAAAAAGGTGGATAAAAGTTCGTTTCCAAACCTAGCAATATAGGTATCAAGTGAAAGGCCTTGAAGCGTAGAACATTATGAACCTAGGAAAATCGCCTAAAATTCAACATGGCCGCCGCTCAAAAAAGGTGGATACAAGTTCGTTTCCAAACCCAGCAATATGGGTATCAAATGAAAGGCCTTGATGTGTAGAGCACTATGAACCTAGCAACATTGACATAAATTCAACATGGCCGCCGCTCAAAAAAGGTGGATACAAGATCGTTTCCAAACCTAGCAATATGGATATCAAATGAAAGGCCTAGAAGAGTAAAGCATTATGAACTTAGGAAAAATGCCCTAAATTAAACATGGCCGCCGCTCAAAAAAATGGATAAAAGTTCGTTTTCAAACCCAGCAATATGGTTATCAAATGAAAGGCCTTGAAGAGTAAAGCATTAGGTATCTAGAAAAATTGACCTAAATTCAACATGGCCGCGGCTCCAAAAAAAGGGATAAAAGTTCGTTTCCAAACCCAGCAATATGGGTATCAAATCAAAGGCTCTGATGAATAAAGCACAATGAACCTAGCAACATTGACATAAATTCAACATGGCCGCCGCTCAAAAAAAGGTGGATACAAATTCTTTTCCAAACCTAGCAATATGGGTATCAAATGAAAAGCCTCAAAGAGTAGAGCATTATGAACTTAGGAAAATTGTCCTAAATAAAACATGGCCGCCGCTCAAAAAAAAATGGATAAAAGTTCGTTTCCAAACCTAGCAATATGGGTATCAAATGAAAGGCCTTGAAGAGTAGAGCATTAGGTACCTAGAAAAATCGACCTTAATTCAACATGGCCGCCGCTAAAAAAAGGATACAAGTTCGTTTTCGAACCCAGCAATATGGGTATCAAATGAAAGTAGACCTTGATAAGTAAAGCACTATGAACCTAGAAACATTGACATAAATTCAACATAGCCGCTGCTCAAAAAAGGTGGATAAAAGTTCGTTTCCAAACCTAGCAATATGGGTATCAAATAAAAGGTCTCAAAGAGTAGCGCATTATGAACTTAGGAAAATTGCCCTAAATTAAACATGGCCGCCGTTCAAAAAATGGATTAAAGATCGTTTTCAAACCCAGCAATATGGGTATTAAATGAAAGGCCCTGAAGAGTACCTAGAGCATTACGAACCTACGATAATTGTCTTAATTTGTTAATTTCCAAATGGCCGCTGCTCTAGAAAGGCAGAATAAAGTTGAATCATTATGGAATAAAATGGAGGAAAAATCTAAACACTGTTTTAAGCATTTTGATGGCGAAACGGAGTTCGCGGGCACAGCTAGTATATCAATATAATATGTAGTACATGAACCAAAAAATCTTTATCTATACATGCAGCTGTCCTGCATGTATAGATAAAGACGTCACAACAAAAAGTGAGAATACGGTGAACTACGGTATTCGTAGTAATTTGAAATTATTTATTTAAAATTATAATAATATTTTTTTCAAACTGGAACAAAAAAGGGAAGCCAAATAAACACCATTTATGAAGTCCTTCTCTGTGCACACTGAACACCTATAATGTGAATAATTAGCTGCCAATAAAAACAATCACAATTCAATAGTCTCGTTTACACAGCCTACACGTTACTACGTCCTGTAGTAGGTGATAGCTTGGGAAGTTGTAGAACGTGTAAAAAATAAAAAAATTTAAAAGTAATGTCCTGAAAATAGATGGCTAGATATTTTTGTTTATTTGTAAATTTATTGCTGTATCGACGTCTCAAGCGTGTATTTCGTCACCAGACTGCATGTCAACGACACGCATAATTATATTTTGTTCAAATATACCTAACGCAGACCGAGTTATGGCCGGTACACACATTGTTTAGTGTTTAGTGCGAGTGGCTTGTTTAGTGTTAAGTGTTTAGTAAAAAACACGTTCGGACAGCTTCTGTTTAGTGTTAAGTGTTTAGCGAATAGGAACGCGTTCTATTTTTTCTGCGAGTCGCCCCTCCCGCTCTCCCGCCTTCACCCCTCACTTAACACTAAACACTCACTAAACACGTCTGGACAGTGGCCTTACCATGATCGCTTATAGCAAGGTTAGAACAATATTGAAACAGAGACACCGCTCTTGCTGCGTATAGCGCCATCCCGCTCTCAGCGCGGTTTTAATCTTGTTTTGGGCGATCATAGTTGGGGGGCTGATCTGTTTAGTGTAAGTCCATATAATGAACAAATAAACTAAACACTGTTTACTAAACAGTATATGGACAGCACCTACTAATCACTTAACACTAAACAGTCTACTAAACACTAAGCACTTGACTAAACAAAGTGTATACCGGCCATTACGGGTAGATGCTAGTCTTCAGTATAACTGATGAAACGAAAGAATTGTTGCACATTTCATATAGCCAATTGGGATGATGACTGAATTCAAATTTTTACGTCTCGTCATTAAATATTAAAATACCGTGACAAAAGATGCACTCCTGTGAAATTTGAATTAAAATCGGCTTAGAAATACATTAGATACAAGCATTTTAAGTTGTTAATTTGAAGGCGATTAGACAGAGAGATCCGACATCAACCGTGACGTCATTGTTGAGTACGGCCAAATAAACTCCTTGTAAATTGCCGTTCCAAAAAATGTTGTAAATTGAGCGTCGGTGGCGCAGTGGACTCGGCACTTGCCTTCCAATCGGGGGGTCGGGGTTCGAGACCCGCCATGTACCAATGTGTTTTTCGTTTCGAATTTCATATGTACATTTGTCTGACGCTCCTACGGTGAAGGAAAACATCGTGAGGCAACCTGCATACATCTGCGAAGAAATTCAATGATGTATGTGAAGTCGACCAATCCGCACTGGGCCAGCGTGGTTGACTAAGGCCTAATCACCCTAATATAGGGTAGGCTCGAGCCCCTCGGTGGGGACGTATATGGGCTGTGATGATGAAATTGCCGTTTTGCTAGAAAGAGATGGAGAAAAATCTTTAATGCCTTATATCTTTGTTGTTTTTATAGTTATTAGAAAACCGATTTTTCTTTCTGTTTATTAAATGAATGATCTTCTATTGAAGCAAAAAAATATTTTTTGTCATCTAGCCAATTGCCCTGATTGGCCGTTTCACATTTGGCGGAATGTAGATCTATTCCGTTTGGTTAAATGGTACAATTCTCTGGTTCAATTCATTTTTAAGCAATGAGAAGGGTACATTGGGGTCGCAATCAGCAGAGATTGCTAGCCCTAAAGAAATCACCAACAACATTTAAGGTCCATCAATTTATTTATAAAATAAAGTAGACTTAAATACTCAAAAAAGCATTTCCAAGATATTAGTTCAGATAATGGAACAACAATAAATAAATAAACATATTACGACGACATACTATTAAATAAATTATGTACAAGCCTTTCAAACTGGAGTCTAGCGGGCGCGTGCGCAGCTCGGGTCGCGACGCTGAGGGCTCACGAGTTTGTATATAAATAGTTCAATATTGCTGTCTCAAAAATATTAGTTAGTGAGGCTTCTATTCTAAGTTAGTAGGACCCGCGCTACGCAGACGTGTGTGTACCTTTGATGGCGCCGGTCGATGGACAAACTACAACCATACACCTTAAATTTAGCCGTTGTAAAAAAATATACAAAAACACTGCAATTCTTAACCGTGTGATAGCGGTTCGTCCAAAGTCCAAGCGCATAACTAATTATTAAACTTAGCACACATGGGCCACACGCCAGAAATATGTGCCACCACATGAAACAGAAGGCTGCTTTTTGGAAGAATCAAAGTTTTTGCAATATCGACAGCCAATTATGGCAGTTGGTTGGTTTAAGAGTAATTTTCAAACCATCCGTTGTATTTGAGGAACCCACGTGAAGACCCTTCCAATTGCAAACAAAAAACTATATTTAGGGATCGCTGAAGGTCTCATTACGGTTTGTATGGCCCTGGCAGATCGGACGTCGCCCGTTGGGATGATAGCCGTCCTCTAGAACTTCATGGAATATTCCCTCAGCTTGGCTAGGAGTCCGTTTAAGACTTATGAAAACTCCGAAGTCTTGCGGCACAACGTAGCTTCTGTAAAAAATCTAGAGCATGGCAGCGTTCTGCGGCACTCTTGCATGTGGCCCGTTAACACCCGCACTAAACCAACAATAAATATAAAAACACATGGAAGACTTAAAATTTATGAACAATAGAGCTGTCGTCGGCGTCTCTTAGGAGCCAGTAATATGATGACTTGATGCTATAATCGAACTACTTTTGGCATCAACATACTATCAGGATAGAAGCCGGCGCGCGGTAAAGTATTGCACATCGAGATTTAGACATAAAATCGGCTTGTTTTGGCTGTGTAAAGCGTCATCTCTTACGCACGTGTCGCGGCGTCCGGCCTCTTTACTTCGATAGGGCACTACATAAAATAAGTATTTGACAGGAATTCAAATAACATCTTGACGTACAGGCGAAAAACAGAGGGCATTAGACAAGGCGAGAAACACGAAGATTTGCTAAGAATTAAATATATGGCTAAATTATTCAGATAAAATCAAGACCTTTCACTGACGACGAACCAGAGAAAATACAACACGGTTTGGATGTTTCATTTCTAAATGCAAATTGTTGAAAGAAAGCTGAAAATGAAAGAAAAAGGGCATGATTTGATTGTACCTTTATTGCTTCGCGCGACAGAGACGATACTATGAAGTTGAACTATGCTTGAAGTGCAATATTTTCCGCCGAGTACTGAACATTCCACGGGCTTCGTGGTACTGTCACAGTATTTTTGTCAAATTAATGTTAAACGCAGTTACGCCGACGACTGGTAACCATATTTGTTCAGTCAGTGAACATAATCATACATTTTACGAGTATGGGCACAATCGAGTTTATAATATCCACATTAAAACTTATAAACTACATTAATGCATTGACACAACATATTTTATATGATATGCAAATCATGGAAGAAGCAGTTACATACAAAATAAGATAAAGGTATACAGATGGACAATTTGCGCGGGACAGTTCGTTTTTCCAACGAATTGTTACAATTATAAAATCTGTATAAATATACGAAAACACTTACAAAAAATTATTGTTGACAGTAGGAAAATGCTAGACAGTATAAGAAGTTGTATTATTTATATTATGGCGAATTCAATAACAATATAATTTTGTAAATAATAAAACAACAGGGTCAACATTGTAAATAAACTCACAGTGAAATGTATAATTTCACGATACGACGTATTAGTATAAGATCTGACAAGCACATGACATGCACGCACACACACAAATAACAACCAATAACAGACACGTAAAAAATGGCGGATGCGCGGTCACTGAGAGCTTCCATTGGCTTTTTCAGATTTTATTAATTAGTTTAAATAATTTGATCAACTTCATTGAACAACTATTCAACTTTTTTATCAGTCCCAAAATATTGCTTTGTCAATATAGTTTTAAAAAGAAAATTACACCTATTGTGTTTATTATTATAATCAGACTAAATTATTATAAATAAAATATGTATTTGTTGCAATTGATATGTCTCGATTACTACTATCTTATATAATTTTAAAATTATCAAAATTCTTAATAACTATTTAATGCGCGTTTAACAACTATTGTAATCAAACTAAAACAAAATTATATTTAACCTATTCATATTATTTGATATTTTCGTCATAGGTAGAGCTAGCGACCGCGCGTCCAATTAATTCACTATCTAATTTAATGCTATAACTACAACAAAACACATAAAATATGTCTTTCTTCCTTTGGAACAGATGCAAGTTGCATCGGTCGTCGATCAAGTTTCATTCCATGCAGAATACCACAACTGTATTAGAACTTTATCTGTCTATTACCAAAAGAACACAATAGACTCATTTTATGTATGTAGCATGAACTTTGATGGTGACAATATTTTTTTTGTCCATGATAGTGGCAAGTTGTAAAGCCGATTGCTATTTTAGGGTTAAAATACATGGTATTTTATAGTCATTAATCATAATTTACGTATAAATATTTGATTTTGAATTAAAAAAAATACGTATTTAAAATTTATATGGTTTTAAAAATAATATAAAGTCTCACTCGGAAATATCCCACAGTATTGCAGATTTGCAGTAATCATGGTCACCGTATTATATGTTACACTTCTCTTAACCCTTCACTCTTGTGCGTAGTTTGACAAACATAACAAGATTTTGTGCTGGATGAAATAATAAAATAACAACTAAATATCTTTTGTCGTGAAATTTGTTCTATTACCGATACTGATTGCATAGAAGTAATGAGCACTGCCTCTGACGTAATCAGCCTAAGTGGTAAATATAGCAGTTTCTGCATGAAACGAAACGCAACGGACACGGTATGCGACTTGTGTGCCTAGGCGTACCCGGGCTACTGGTAAATCAGTACAACGATAACAATGTAAACACTTTATAAAATTTGATTAGTCTATCTGCCAGAGCCGCAGCTGGTGGTGCAGTTGACTTTGCATGCGAAATTAAGTTATTTGTGACACTCACTATAATGATGATATTTATTAGACTTATTAGACGCAGTCTAAAGTAGTGTTAAGTGCTTCAAGTAAAATATCCGTGAAGTTTTAAATTCATGCTTTCTTTCACGAGGCGCATTCTTATAAAATATGCTCCATTGTTCAATTATGTCTGATTAGTAGTATAAGAAAAGTTCATTGGTATAAATTCAATTCAGACAATTGAAAGTAATAGCATATTCATGTCATAAGTGCACTATACATATGCAAATACGAAGAGGGCACTGCACCACTAGGCTTTCCTTATATAAAATTACTACATTCTGGCTATCAGCCAACAATACAAAATATTAATTTTGTTCTCTCCCGTTTCGGTGAAAATATGTTATTTATCTAGACAATATTTGATATTATTTAAAAAATATTACATTTTCTTGTTCATATCGCTTTCATTAGTCGACGAAAACATTGCTCTTACAAAACTATATTTATCGCATTCAACATTTAATTCCCGAGGCTGCAATGGTTTGGAGCGTACTTACTGACACACGTTTTCATTCAGTTCTGAAGACGGGTGAGTTTTATTATATAGTGGATACCATCAAATTATCATGAACAGTGGACACTTTTATATCAGTAGCTATCTCAAATATTATAAACCAGACCATTTCATAGACTTTCTTGGAGAAAAGCTCTAGTTGAAAAGCACACACAGACACAAAGGTTTTTACCGAGTCTCACAGTTACTGAAACACAAGCGTGACATCTAACACTGAACATAGATAGGGATTCTTTAGAGCGAGACAGATTGATGCAACCTATCCTCTCTTGCTCAGCTAGGATTAGCAGAGCACTGGACTCTATTTCACTATTTCTCGTCTAACAACATATCTCGTTACCAATCTAGCGAACAACTCATCTATAACATTCACAGCGGGAAGCACATATGTTTTCAGTTTGTTCAGGGCGTGACGGCAAGCACTGATAGAGAGGGCACTATAGTTCCTTCTCCTTCTCTGTGTGTCCGTTAGGGATGGTGTGGTTGTGTTCGGGATCCGTCGGCTCTGGTCGGGCGTCGTCGGGCCTCGTCGCCAGGTCCGTGCGGTCGTCCAGGAGCCCGTCGGCCCGCGGACCCACCGCTCGCTTGATGAGTGCGTGCGTGCGCTCGCGCAATCGCAACAACTCGTCCTGTATGCGGTCCGTGATCGCTTTGCGAGTCTCCTCCTCACTCGCGTTCGATTTCCGTAGCCTGCACACAATATTATTATTAAGTTTATATACCTTCATGTATTTGTTGATACAAATGTTAATTGTATCAACAAATACATGAAGGTAGTCTTTTCGTATTTATTTATTAGGTACATTTATGTAAATAAATATCGACCTAAGAAGTAACTCTACCCAACAGAAAAATGCAGCCAAATAAACATTAGTATAGAGTGTGATGATGGTTTCACATATAGTTGACGAGTACAGGCGAGGTTGAATAATTCATGCCGTATCGTATAATTCATGCTGTATCGTATTTTAATATCAGATGAGAAGGGCTAGAGCCAATAATTCATTGCTTTAGTGACCTTAGGTCGAGAGCATATAAGAACAGCTTAGTTGCGTAGAAAGAAATCTTTTGATTGAGTCGAATGAATCGGTGGATTTAAGAGGAGATGCCATGAAGATGGTGGATTTATCAGAAAAAAAATATCGTTCGATCTACCGGTGTATTTAAGAGGCTAAGTAAATACCTATGGATCCAACGGTGGATTCAAGTGGAGAAAAGGTTAGCTTCGGTTCCATCGATGGGAGTTTGCTGGTGGATCCAAATGGACGGAGAGGATTTGAACAAATACCAATTGGGATGATGACTGAATTCTAATTTTGACGTCTCGTCATAAAATATTAAAATACCGTGGAAAAGGATGCAATCATGTGAAATTAGAAATAAAATCGGCTTAGAAATACGTGAGATACAAGCATTTTAAACTGTTAATTTGCAAGCGATTAGACAGAGAGATCCGACAACAACCGCGACGTCATTGTTTAGTACGGCCATATAGACTCCATGTAAATTGCCGTTTTGCTAGAAAGAGGCGGAGATTTTTTTTAAATACCTAATATCTTGGTTTTTTATATGAGTGAGCCACTATTAAAACAATAATTTTCTTTCATTCATCTGGCATATTTCGATTGAGCGCGTGCTCACCTGTCCAGCAGATGGTCGATCTGTATGGGCTCGCCGACGTTGAGGAAGACGCGCTTGCGGAACTTGAGCAGGTAGGGCTCCCGGTTGGGCAGCACGCGGTCCAGCCCCTCGTGCCACACGGGCACGATGAGCGGGGCCGCCGCGCTGCCCGCCACCAGCCGGCCCACGCCCCACTTGAACCGGATGTGCTCCTTCGACACGTTCACGCGGCCCTCCGGGAATATGTGCACCCAATCGCCCGCCGACAGACGCTCCACGCAGAAGTCTATCGCTGGCTGCGGACAGTCGCAAGCAACGCACATTACCGGAGGGACTCTGTACCAGGGTCGTGTGCATGGGTAGAGAAGTACGTACAGGGTTATTGTTTAGTTACGAATCGAATTTTTTACTCTTGTTCAGAAAAAGAAACTGAACAACTTTTACTATGGGACCAATATTGAAATCGTTGAAAAACAAGTAAAATTATTTAATAAAGCTTTTCTTAAATACAAGCTTTTAGTACTTGTCAATACGAATCAAACGAGCCCAAGCTCGATGGGGTTGTGTCATTTTATTCATCATCACAGCTCATATATAATGTCCGAGGGGCACGAGCCTGCCCACCCTAACTAGTTAGGGCGATTAAGCCATAGTCAAACCACGATGGCCCAGTGCGGATTGGTTGACTACACCTTTAAATTACTTCGCAGGTAGGTCATTTTATTGCAGAGTTCCTATTGCCACCTTCCAGTTCCAGCATCACACCCTAGTTACCATAAAGGATCAGCTCCAAATCATCATAATATTGCATTGTCAAGCGATATACAGATGCATGCAGAATTTCAGCTCAATCGGAAACTGGGAAAGGGTCAAATTTAACTTGCAAGATTTCATTACAGACACCGGACAGGTGAAAGTAAATAAAAGCTTGTAAAAATCAACTGTTCAATACATTTAGGTTCAGTGGATGTTGAACACTTGAATGGAACAGCCCCCTAACCATGATCGCTCAAAACAATATGAAAACCGCACTGAGAGCGGGATGGCGCTATTCGCAGCAAGAGCGGTGTCTCTGTTTTAGTATTGTTTTAACCTTGCTATAAACAATCATGGTAGGGACCCAGATGATTTTTATTTCGCGATTTCAAGATTGATCCCATAGTAAAAGTTGTTTAATTTGGCCCTTGACTAAAAATATTTTTGTATACTTAGGCAGGAGATCGGAATGGAATGAAAACCTGCCATTTTTTTATAGCTACTAAGTTGGCAAACCAGCAAACGGCCCACCTGATGGTAAGTGGTAACAGTCACCTATAATACATGTGGCTTCTGTGAGATTCGCAACTTTCGATTCACGTTGCCAACTTGTGACATTCGATGTAAAGTCACGGTACCCAGTAATTTTAATGCCATATCTGATGCTTCAAACTGGAACAGCAATGCAAGACGGAGGTACCCAAGCACACGACCCTGAGGCCCTTTCCTCTAGCTCTCATGAAATGTTATAAAAAGTAGGTAGTCTGACCTGGTGCACGCCGGCACCACGCACGACGGGCACGCACTTGCCGAGCGCGAAGAAGCACGCGTGCAGTGCGTTCGTGAAGCAGATGTCGTGCGCCGCCAGCGACCAGCGCATGCGTGAACCGCGCGCCAGCGTCACGCAGTCTAGCACGCCTGCACATTCATACAAACAAGAAACGAATTCATTGTATATCCCCGTTTATAACCAAGTTTAATCGTCTAGCTAGAGAAAAAAACGTCGCCCCACACTAGGGCCGCCCGTATCAATAGTAGTATCTCAAGCACGAGATCGATCTTGAGCTGTTGTTTTTGACAGATGTGCCATACATTAAACGTCAAAACTGCTACTCAAGATCGAGTTCTGACTTGAGATGCGACTATTATTACGAGCCTAGGATTTCCTCCTGTGTCGTGGGTGCAGTTACAAACATGGAATATCACATGCACATACGACCAGACCGAAACAAATTTCTGTAGGCCATACAAAATATTTGTCCCGTACGGGAATCGAACCCGCGACCCGTTGCGCAGTAGGCGATCACTCGACCTCTGCGCTAACCGTGTCGTCGTTGTAAAATATTTTTTTGTCAATCTATATTTTGTTTTTGTATAGACGTGATTATCGGGCTTCTGCCTCGTGCGGGCAGAAGCTTTTCTGCTCGGTTTGGTTGGTGGTAGGGCTTCTGAGCCGCCTGTCTAGCTATCACCGTGTAACATAAGTTTGTCGCCATAATAACAATGTTAATAGCACGTTGTGTTCCAACAATCAAGAGGTAAAATAGCCAGTTCCTCAGTTGTGCGTTGTCACTTACCATCAGGTGACATGAAGGCCAAGAGCTTCCCTGCCGTATGAAAAAAAAAATAAGAGAACAACAACAAATCAAAAAAAGAAAAGGCAAAATTTAGGCAGTCGTTCTTTAGAAGAGGCGGTTTAAAGACCAGTAGCTCGACTACTGACTCTACAGAGTCACAAAACCTAATAACGAAAACAATTTTTCATTATCCTGCAAAAGCAGAATCCTAAGTTAAGAAACAGCACCGCCTTTGATTCACACGAAGATTGTGACACATTGTCTCTATAAAATATTTAAAGGATTATTTTTTTTTATGAAATATTACGCATTCTGACAAATCACCATCTGGGTAAATGACAGCCTTGAGGGTGGGCGGGTCTAGCGCAATGTCGCATGTTACGTGATACACCCTAATTATAATTGAACTGCGCCTAATTTCGCGTGAAAAATGAAACGGCTTGTGACGGTGCTCATGGACACGTCCAATTAAAAAGGAACGACAATCCCGTATTATTCCTAAGTATATACGGAAGGCGCCATTGGAACGGATGAACTCACAAGCACAATATTTATAAGTACTTGCAAATATTTGCTTTCTTTCGTTTAATAAAATCTTGAGAAGTATCGCTTTATTATTCGGGGTGGAGCAGAAAACCGGCATATTTGGGGTGGGGCGAAAGTAAATTAATTCAATAAAGTTATAGGGTTATAAAAATAAAATTTAAGTTTTATTTGGTGAATAATAAACTAAATATTAGCTTCGAGTTAAGGAACAGGGTAGGGCAGATGCCCCATCTTGCCTTTTTTTCCGGGGGGAAATGCGTAATCGCACCGTACCCGCCGCTGGTTAGACGGCGAGCGTGTGTGGGGCCTTCCCGGCAGAGTGCCAGGCCTACCCACTAAAACACCCCGGTGTTCTCCCTGCGCTTATAGGCGCGCTAGGTAAGGTCCACAGTCCACACTGCGACTCCACTACCCACTGCCCCATCTTGCCTAACCGTCGGTACGCCGATACCACCAATCAAAACAAGAACAGAAAGGGATTGGAATATCTTTGTACTATACTGGCCCCACAAACATCTTCAACATTACTTAGAAGCGTCACGATTTAAGACTTTTTAACCGACTTCAAAAAAGGAGGAGGTTCTCAATTCGAGGCGTATGTTTTTTGTGTGTTATTACGCGATTACGCCGCCAATTGTGAACTGATTTTCAAAATTCTTTTTGTACTCAATAGAGTATACACCAAGAATGGTCCCATGTTCACCAAAGTTAGAATCTGATGATGGGATCCCATAAAAATCGAGGGAAACCCTTAAATTTTATAGATGTGTCCAACGTGTTTTGTGTGTATGTTACGCGATTACTCCGCCAATTTAAGACCGATTTTCAAAATTCTTTTTGTATTCGATAGAGTATACTCCTGGGGTGGTCCCAAGGTCATCAAAGTGAGGATCTGATGATGGGATCCCATGAAAATCGAGGAAACCCTAATTTAATACCAGTTCACCGAAGGTGAGCAGGTATTAAATTAGGGTTTTTTTTACTAAAATGATTGGACGCGGAAAGAAAGTGACTGATTATAATAATAATAAGATTACGAGCAAGGGAGTAGTTTGTAGCCCGAAGGCGCAGCCGAGGGCCACAAAACTCCCGAGGTAAGAATCGGACTTTCTCCCAAGTGCTACATAGTGCTTTATACTACACCTGTGAGGAACATTTAAAAACGTGTTTGATTGAAGTTGTTTATAGAATTATATTAGTATGAAAATATTATTACATTTGTATGGGTGTCATCTCACTATCACTTCCACTACTAGAATTCGACATTATAACTGTTAGCGCCACCTATTGGCAATATACAAAAAATAAGTACCTATCCCTTCCTTCACCGATCCCCGCACCTGAGACGGCGACGACAGCGCCGCGATACGAACTTCTTACCAAGATGGCGAATACACTCCGGCGCCGCGAGAACGTCGTCTTCAATTTTTAATATGTTATAATTCGCCTATTTCGCTAATCCGCTTAATTCACCCGCCCCGGGGCAAGCCCATCTCACGGTTCGCGTGTGCAAGTTTAACCCGGTGAAATCCCGCGTTGAAATAGTGTGTAACGTTGCTGACGCTTTGACTGGACATCGGAGGAGCCTCTGCAGCCGCTGAACCAGCCACCAGCATCAAGAGGAACATCCAACCAGGTGCCTTCCTTCTATTCTTTACCCCTCCGAATTTACCTCACATGAACAATATTTTTACCGCATCACACCTCCAGTTAAATTTGTTCAGTGGCGTGACCATTATTTTATTGGTCCTTCAGCCGCATTCATCCACCCGCCCTTATCGGTATTAAGCCAATAAGTGTATATATTCGCTTCAATTTGGTGTATATTATAGTGATAATATTCATTCGCATTTATTGCGCAGGCCGTCTGCCCGCGTGCCAACGGATAGGCACTTAAATATGCGCCTACCGCCTTAAGTTTTTAATTGTAAAATGTATATTGTAAAAGCGTTAGAAATCGGTTTATATTCACAATGGAAGCTAAAAGAGATTCTAAAAAGGAATCCAAGAAAGAATCGCCTAACCAGCAATTATTGATGTTAGAAGCTAAGCGTAATGCCTTATTTGAGTGTATGCAGGAGATCTATGACTTGTCTAATACATTAGGGCCCGACAACGAGGGCGCGGAGACGTTTCTCGATGCAAGTAGTAATATTGAAACATTGCGTTCCGAATTTAAAATCGTATTAGACGAGTACAATAAATGTTTGTTAAAAGAAGACCCTACCGTCACTGTAGACTATAAAAGTTTTGTCGCATTTGAACGTTTACACGGTCGGGTTAAGAGATTGGTGACCGATTATAGCCGCGACTTTTCCGCTAATAAAAAGGGAGAAGAGGCACCGCGGAAGTCACGTCCTTCTTTACCGCCTATAGAACTTATGTCATTCGATGGTGACGTACGTAAATGGCCTTTGTTCTATGCTAGTTACAAATCTGTCATTCATGATAACTCCTCGCTTTCGGACGCTGAAAAACTTTATTATTTGTTGGGCAAAATATCGGGCAAGGCTCAGAGCGTCTGCGCGGGAATTAGTCCCCGTGCCGAAAATTACAATTTAATTGTACAAGCGCTCATAGATAAATATGATGATAAATGTATCGTAATCAGTTCACATATAAACTACTTGTTAGAATTTAAGCCGATACAAAACGCGTCGGTCAGTAATTACGACGCATTCATCGAACATTTTGTAAACTCAGTACGCGCCCTTCAAAATGTCAAGGTCAATGACCTCTCCGATTTAATTATTTTGCATTTGGCTTTGAGTAAATTAGACTCCGAGACAGTGCGTGATTTCGAACAAAATAATGATCCAGATAAAATACCATCTTTTGATAATTTAGTCAACTTTATAAAAAATCAATCTAAAATATTATCTTGTACGGCAGCTGCCACGGCTACTTCATCAAAAAGAATAATTAACAATAATCGTTCGCGATCGAATAATCCGCCGCCGAATTATCATGCTTATGTTAGTACGGTTGTCAGTAGTTCCGGCTCCAAATGCCTATGTAATAATTTTATTCATCAACATTTATTTAAATGTTCAAACTTTAATAAAATGTCGCCTTTGGAGCGCTTTAAAATAGTTAAAGATCTAAACGCATGTATAAATTGCCTGAGCATTAAACACAAGGTTTCATCTTGTAACTCGAACATGCATTGCCGTGTGTGCAAATCAAAACATCATACGATGTTGCATTTTTCGCGCGACGAAAATCACCGCGTCGTCGTCGGAAGGGTGGATAAGCCGCAAGCGCCGCCACCGGCACCGCCGGCCCAGGGCCTCGCTGGTGCTACTGCAGTCCGGCCGTCGACATACTCCGTCCCACTCGCACGTACGCAATCGCCTATGCCTGCTACGGCTACGGCAATGGCTACGAGCGTAGCTAGTGCTACGGACGTAGCACTCTGTGCTACTTCCATCGCCGCGTCGCGTACTACGCTGCCGTTTGATCGTCACATTGATAATATTCAATGTACCTCAAATACAACTATATTGCTCGCGACCGCACAAGTTTATACTTACGATGCATCTCATAATAAACACACCGTTCGAGTTTTGTTAGATTCCGCTTCGCAAAGTAATTTTATAACTAAAGAATGTTGTGATCGTTTAGGTACAGACTAACGAAGTAAAACGCATATTAATTAAAGGTTTTGGAGGCTCGGAAAATGTTGTTAACAACTCCGCTAATCTCGAGTTTTATTCCCGGTACAATTCGAATAGAAATTTTAACATAAATTGCTTAATAGTAGAAAAAATTACCGATACTTTACCTTCCGCTTTGGTTGACCAGTCCGCGTTGCCACATTTCCTTAACTTACCGCTAGCCGACGACATGTTTTCGATACCTAATAAAATAGATGTTTTAATAGGCGCTTCATTATTTCTGCATTTATTATTACCTGACGTGGTTCACCACGATGGTTCTATGCCTCCCGCTATTAATACCGTTTTAGGTTATATCGTTATGGGTTCCGTATCTACCGCTAATCTCCGCGCTGACTCGTCGCATTTAACTGCATGTTGTGCTATTACTATCCCCGAATCCCTAGATTTGATTTTAAAGAGATTTTGGGAATTGGAAGAAGTGCCTTCCTCGCGCATTCAACTTCCCGACGATGTTGAATGCGAACAGATTTATTGTTCCACCACTGAAAGAGACCCCGTCAGTGGCCGCTATGTCGTAGCGTTACCTTTTCGCGAAGATGTCTACTCCCTCGGTGACTCCGAAGCCATCGCTCGTAAGAGATTCTTATGTTTAAAACGCAAATTGGAAGCGTCCCCCAAACTGCGCGCCGCTTACGATGCCGCTATGAATGATTATATTATTAAACAATATTTATCGCCCGCACCCGCCGGGGATCCAGCGTCCCCGTCTTATATTATACCGCACCACGGCGTGGTCCGTGAAGACAAACCGCTACGACCTGTTCTCGACGCGAGTTGTAAAACCTCGTCGAATGTTTCGCTTAATGACATTTTGCACAGCGGCCCCAACCTACAAGGCGACCTATTTCAAATAATTTTAAATTTCCGTCTTCACGTGGTAGCTATGAGTGCAGATTGTCGGCAGATGTTTTTGCAGATAGTAGTTCGTGATAGTGACCGTCGCTTTCAAAAAATATTTTATCGTTTTAACCCGCAAGAGCCTCTAGTGCTCTATGAATTTAATAGAGTTTGTTTTGGTATCAAGTCGAGTCCGTTTCATGCCTTGCGCACCGTACGTCAGCTGATCAGTGACCAAGGAGATAGGTATCCACTCGCGCGAGATGTCGCTTCTCGTTCCTTATATATGGACGACTTAGCTTTTTCTAGTTCCGATAATGATTCGGCGGTCGGAACTTGCAAACAACTGATCGATATGTTTAAGGAAGCTCAGTGGGACTTAGTGAAATGGAATAGCAACTCACATGTAGTTCTCGATTCGATTCCAGATACACATAAACTCGCCAACGCAGTCGAGTTTGATAAACACGCGCCATCTAAGATTCTCGGTTTGTTTTGGAATACGGTCACGGACGAATTTTACTTTAACTTATCGCCCCCCGCAGACGATACTTGCACTAAGCGATCTATCTTATCCGCTGTCGCTAGGTTGTGGGATGTCGCAGGCTTCATCGCTCCTGCCGTACTATACGCTAAACTTATTATAAAACGCTTATGGCAAGCACGGGTCGATTGGGATGAAACTCCCCCTCCACAAATAGTCAAACAATGGCTAGTTTCGTTCCGAGCTTTTAGCTTTGAATGAGATTCGCATCCCGCGTCACGTCGGAGTAGTCGGCGATTGCGCCTTTTCCTTGGTCGGCTTTTCCGACGCAAGCGAAAATGCGTACGGAGGAGTTGTATATATGCGTGTGGAGTCAGCTAAAGGCGTCACCGTACGGCTGGTCTGCGCGAAGTCCAAGGTCGCGCCGTCTACCCCTCATACCATCGCGCGATTAGAACTCTGCGGTATCGTTCTTCTCGCAAAATTAATGCGTACAGTTCTAGATAATTACGCCACTCAGCTTAAACTCGATGTTTTCGCTTTCAGCGATTCTAAAGTTGCCCTTTATTGGATAAAAAGTTCGCCCCATCGTTGGCAAACTTTCGTCGCGAATCGCGTCGTTAAAGTCACCGAGAATATTCCAGCCAAAAACTTCCACCACGTTGCCGGGTCTGAAAATCCCGCCGATAGTCTCTCGCGCGGTCTTACACCGCTGAAATTGGCTACGCATCCGCTTTGGCTTCGTGGTCCACCGTGGCTGTCATCAGACCGTTCGCTTTGGCCTCTCGACGATGGAGATTCCTTACCTTCTGTCTCCGAAGTGCCTGAACAGAAGTTAATTGTTAATATCGCTACCGCTCCCGCTAAAGAGTCTATTCTTTATGAGCTCGCTCTTCGCAACTCCTCATGGAGCAAATTTCTTCGCATAGTCGTTTATATTTTTCGCTTCGCGAAATTATTGCCGCATCGTCCGTCCGTCTCTGTTACGGTTGCCGATTTAAATTTCGCTGAACTTCGAATCATTGAGATATTACAACACATCTATTTCCTCGATGAGATTTCCAAGCTTAAGGATAATCAACCTTGTTCACCCGCGTTTAATAAACTTCGTCCGTTCATGGAGAACGATGTGATTCGAGTAGGTGGTCGTCTTTCAAATTCCGCATTGGACTACACCCAGAAATACCCACTTATGTTACCGCGTCGCGATCATATAGTCAACTTAATTGTCGACTACTATCACCGCACAAACCTACATGCCAGCCCAGAACTGCTGATGTCTCTGCTTAGGCAGAGGTATTGGATCATGTCTGCTAGGCGCATCATCTGTCAACGCATACATAAATACAATACATGCTTCCGCGCAAATCCGCGGCCTATTCTTCCATTAATGGCCGATCTGCCCGATTTCCGCACTCGTCCTGTCGCAAAGTCGTTCACGCACACGGGATGTGACTATGCCGGTCCCATCGCGTACACTCCGGTTCGCCGTCGAGGTTCTCGCGCTGAAAAGGCTTACATATGCCTGTTCACTTGTTTAACGACCCACGCTGTTCAAATCGAACTGGTGACCGACCTTAGCACCCCGTCCTTTCTCGCCGCCTTTAAACGATTTCTGGCCCGGCGTGGTCCCGTAGCATGCATGTATTCCGACAACGGAACGAATTTCGTTGGCGCTAGTTCGTATTTAAGGGACTTGTATCGTTTTTTGACCGAGCACGCTTCGCAATTCGAAAATTTCTTTTCGGAAAATCGTATAAAATGGCGGTTTAATCCTCCCTCCGCCAGCCATTTCGGAGGATGCTGGGAGAGTATGGTAAAAGTAATAAAGAATCATCTCTTCAAGGTGATCGGTCAACAACTCCTTTCTTATGAGGAACTATATACCGTTTTAACACAGATAGAAGGTCTATTAAACTCGCGTCCGCTTACTACATTAAGCTCAGATCCTTCTGAGCCGAGCGCTCTGTCTCCTAGTCATTTTCTAAATAATTTTCCTTTATCATCGCTACCCGCACCTGAAGTAGTTGGTAATATTTCCCTACTTCAGAGACATTCGTTGTTGGACAGATTGGTACAATCATTCTGGAAGCGATGGAGCGTGGAATATCTACACAGCCTCCAAATCAGACAGAAGTGGAATCAGCCTTCCACCCCCATCGCGCCCGGCGTGGTTGTTATCATGAAGGTAGACAATGCGACACCTCTCTCTTGGCCGTTGGCCGTGGTAGACAAGGTTCATCCTTCCAAGGACGATGTCGCTCGCGTCGCTACTATTAGAACCGCACGGGGAACGTATACACGTCCGGTTGTTCGCTTGTGCCCACTACCGACGCAGTGACTGTATATATCTATATAACACAATAAATAAAATATCATAATCATAATAGCTTATAAACATATATCTTTTAGTATTATAAGGTAGTTATATCTTTTCGCACATTAACGCTTAGTTCAATTTTTATTTTTTTGCATTTATTATGAATGTTTTTTAAAGGTGACCCTTTAAGGGGGGGTGGATATGTTAGCGCCACCTATTGGCAATATACAAAAAATAAGTACCTATCCCCTCCTTCACCGATCCCCGCACCTGAGACGGCGACGACAGCGCCGCGATACGAACTTCTTACCAAGATGGCGAATACACTCCGGCGCCGCGAGAACGTCGTCTTCAATTTTTAATATGTTATAATTCGCCTATTTCGCTAATCCGCTTAATTCACCCGCTCCGGGGCAAGCCCATCTCACGGTTCGCGTGTGCAAGTTTAACCCGGTGAAATCCCGCGTTGAAATAGTGTGTAACGTTGCTGACGCTTTGACTGGACATCGGAGGAGCCTCTGCAGCCGCTGAACCAGCCACCAGCATCAAGAGGAACATCCAACCAGGTGCCTTCCTTCTATTCTTTACCCCTCCGAATTTACCTCACATGAACAATATTTTTACCGCATCACACCTCCAGTTAAATTTGTTCAGTGGCGTGACCAATAACTTTTATTATGTAATAAACTCACGTCGTAACAAAAAAATACATTCACAGATTTGATGAATTTTTTTTATAATAACACAGAGATCTGAGATCATACACCTTGCAGCGCGGCAAAAGTCAGCGCAGGTCGTGGTGAGTGGAGAAGCGCGTTCCCCCGTCTCTACCCCGCGGAGGCTCTAACAGGTTAGAAATGGAATTTAGTATCACTTTTCCTCTTGCTATAACACGATAGAAATGGATTTTCATATAACTTTTTCTACCGCTTATTTAGGTCGTAGAAAAGACTAACTTCCTCTTTCACTTTTGAGAGAATAATGACTGCTGTTCCGATCAGGTGTAGTATAAAAAATATTATACAAACAATAAAAACCGACTTCAAAAACATTGGAAAGTTAAAATAATATAAGAATATGTACAGACAACATCACACTTATATATTGAAGTCGGTGACAAATTTTAACTTTCTAGGAGATCATCGTTTTGGCACCAACTTCAATATAGAAGTGTAATGTTGTCTGTACCTATTCTTATAATATTTTTAACTTTTCAGTGTTTTGTAAAATATTTTTTGCCAATCTATGTTTGTATAGATGTGAGATATCGACTTATGATGGTTTCATGCTTGATTTGAAAAAAAAATCAAAGTCAGCACCTCGGACAAAAGATAAAAAACTTTTTGTGGACAATCAAATCTCAGATCTGCAGGTCTGAACCAAATATCTCAACCACTCAACCACAGAAGCAGTAAAGCTAGACGATATGGTGAGTCAAGCAATTCACGTAGTTACAAACAATTTGCCGACATACAAATTAACCAAGTAGTTGCATACAGGAAAATGGAAACCTGTCTACGTTGTGGGTTAGTAGGTATTGCGAAACGTCTACTAATTACCATATTTAGCAAAATGTAACATCACAAAAATTACATGTAATACTTATAACATTTCAAATGTAATAATTAGTTATTGCACAAAGTTTTAAACAGTACATTGTTTATCTTAGTTTATAACATTTTTAATAAGCTTTTTTGTTAATTAGATTCTTCTATTTTGTTTGACGTCGATGAAATGGCGCTGTGGACTTGGCACTTGCCTTCCAATCGGGAGGTCTGGGGTTCGAGACCGCCATGTACCAATACCAATGTGTTTTTTGTGAATTTTATATGTACACTAGCTGTGCCCGCGAACTACGTTTCGCCATCGAAATGCTTAACAGTGTTTAATTTTTTCCACCATTTTATTCCATAACCTCCCGCACGCGCCTTGGTGACGCTCACTTCACAACGGGCCATGCAGTAGAAATCGTAATATTTTAATTTCGCCATAACTTCAAAACCAAACGTCCAATTTTAATCATTCAAAGACCAAATATTATCTACATAAACTGTACTTAGTGATGAAATAATTTATTTTGATAAGGATTAATAGCATGAGAAAAATAAATGCGTTTAAATGTAGTCCAAAAAAAATTCAAGATTTTTAAATAAAAAAATGGTTGTTGTGCCTCACTCGACATAGATAGGTATAGTGTGTCGCGGACTTTTTTATAGTTTAGGCAGCGTACGCAAAATAAGTTACTTTTCTGGTTGATTTTTTACACCTTGTGTCCGAAAAACCCAAATATTTTTTTTCCAAAATAAAATTTAGCCTATGTTAATCGTGGATAATGTAGCTTTCGAATGGTGAAAGAATTTTTAAAAACGGTCTAGTAGTTTTTGAGCCTATTCATTACAACCAAACAAACAAAGTTTTCCTCTTTATAATATTAGTGTAGATTTGTCTGTTGCTCCTACGGTGAAGGAAAACATTGTGAAGCAACCTGCATATATCTGCGAAAAAATTCAAAGGTGTATGTGAAGTCGACCAATCCGCACTGGGCCAACGTGGTTGATTAGGACCTAAACACCCTAACTTAGTGTAGGCTCGAGCCCCGCGGTGGGGACGTATATGGATCCGCTGTTATGATGAAGTGCCTGTAAAAACCGATACTGAATTTTTGAGTTTTAGTTTGAGTTAGTGTACTTGCACATAGTGTTTATTCTGTACAATTATTGAGTTTAACTGTTGTTTCGGTAATACAGTTGCAGACAACCAACCCTTCCTGGCACAACTAGGAACTGAGCTCTGGGTGGACCTAGACTGCCACCACAGAATATGAAAGCTCTGTCTCTAAACAACGTGATTTGCTATTTTATATCCGTTACTGTAATCGGAAGCCTTTAAAATGAGGAATCGGCCCTAACTGATCCACAAAGGTCACAGTAACCCGAAGGGCCTTTTTAGCCCTCATCCATTATTTTGTCTGATTTATCATATCAGCAGGCCAATTATGGATCTTTCATCGTATGACATGGTATAAATTTGAGAAAAAGAAGTCATGAAATGCTGCATTTCGTATTACCGATCTCCAATGATATCATCACTATGGCATAATTTCAATGATGTCATCATTAAATAATGAACAAATGATCAAAATTCTGACCGGAAATCGTATTTTTCGTTTTGCACTACGATATTATGATATCATTTGCAAAACCATGAGATCGGTAATAGGCCCTCAGATAACTAGTACAGTTTGTCTTAACAGTTACTTACCCCACAGACCAGGGTCATCAAAGCAGGAGTGATGGTTGGATACAGTGAGCAGCGGCACGCCTGGCGGCCGGCTGACTGCCCGCTGCAGCACTTCGCGATTATACACTGTGGTCTTGTTCAGGAACTCTACAGAATAGATGCAGACTACATATTAGTATACAAAGTTATTATGAAGCCTACACCTGAAAACAACAAAATCACCTTATTAAAATTTGAATCAATCATTCACTCTAAATGCTGATCTCTCTGTGAAACTCACGGGTGATTATGTATGAAACACCCATAATTTGTTGTTGATTTATTTAGCAGGATAATTAAACTCATAAGGTTTTTTATACAAACAAGCAAGCAAACTGGGTCAGAATTCTGCTAATCTCAACATTGTTATAGCGTCTTAATAGCATTTCAATTAAATTGCTTTTGTCACTTTTATACCCTTTCATGATGCAATTTATTCGTACTACAATTTTATGATAACTCAATAGTGACAAATGTTTTGTTTAGTTATCGGTTAACCAACAATAAGAGATGATGATGATTTGATTTGAATAACTTTCATGATGAATAATAACTGAATAACTTTTATACCCTTTCATGATGCAATTTATTCGTATTACAATTTCTTGATAACTCAATAGTGACAAATGTTTTGTTTAGTTATCGGTTAACCAACAATAAGAGATGATGATGATTTGAATAACTGTCTCAAAAAGCAATACTATTGAAGCATTATTGACATGCCTGAATGCAAAAGTGAAGATGGACCAGCTACATACTTTGCGGCTTTAAAGAAAGATGAAGCAAGAGGGTGATGCTTCGGTACCAATGGATGGGCACAGTAATAAGATTGGAGGACGAGTTTAAACTCGACACTAGAGCCATGCTGGACGAGATTGGCAACCGACAGGCATCAGTGGAAAAAGTTGGAGCTCTTTGTCGCAAGGCATACCGAGTTGAGAGACATTTTCGGCTACTTTTGTTAGAGAGTATGGTGGTATTTCTCACTCGATCTAACCGTTTAATACTCAAGATACTACGCTGCATACCTCTTTGGAAAACCTTGAGTTTGGACCTCTGCTATTCAGTGAGTGACCATGTTTGAGCACCGTAGGTTAAGATAAGCAGAATGCACATGTCTATAGTTTGTGTTTTAGTGAGATAGGAAGTTCTCCTTTCACAAAGGTTTTTAAGGACCAGAAAGCCAGGCATTCTTAATTCGGTGATCTATCTCTTTTTCTTACTTGAAGGAGAAAGGGGGGGGGGGGGGAAGGAATAAATAAAGGTGAATAAAATAAACATATAAATCCAAAGCAAACAGTACTAACAGTCACATTAGATAATTTTGTCACAAGTAAAAAGGCCTATTGAAGTAGCCATGGGTCAGCTAGTATGGTAATCAAAGTCATTATTATTATTAATTCAAAAAATTAAGAAATCTCCAAATTAACTGATAGCTTTATGCATAGTAAAAGATCATTTTTATAGAGAGAGAGACGATAACTTAGCGCCGGATCGTTGCACAGAAAAGAAATAAATGTAAACTGTGAAAGAATTTTAATGATTTCAGATCCATAATATGCAAACAGTATATACAATTGTTTAATAATTAAAATTTTGTAAATCAAATGTAAATATGGAATGTATGAAAATTTTATAAATTTTTGTTTGTTTACATATTAATAAGCCAAGACTAAGATATGTTTATGACTGATAACCTACTTAGGTAATCTTCATTATATTTTCATATAGTTTCTGTTGTTATCAGTAGTTTTTCTGAATAGATAAATTGGCAAGCAGGAGACACTAAATGAATTGCATACAAAATCATGTGATTTTGTTTATGTCCAAATAGTAAAATATTTATAATAATAAACTAGAGAATATGTAGGTATATTATTTATAGTTGCATAACTATAATAAGAAAAACATATTTTCTTGTTCCTTTGAGTGGGTGGTATCTATGCGCTCACTCACTCTCTTAGGTAGCTATATTGGTGTAAAAAGTATGCCTATAACAAAATATAATTATTCTGTATCGGCTGGTGTATTAAATGCAATGTCAAGTCCTCTGATAATAATATGCATGATATGTTTTTTTTTCAAATAATCAAGTTGCAGAGTACACAATTTACCAATTTGCTACAATAAGATGTCAAGTAACAGAACCTTGTTATTTGACTATCTTGTCCTTCAAATCCGAACACAAATGTAAACAAAAAGGGTCACATACATTGACTTTTAGTTAATTTTAATTAAAAGTGAAAAGGATCACCAAGGTAAGTATTAGAAAACTAGTAAATGTCTAATTGAATTCATACTATCAACCTAGATGCTAAAGCATACTGTAGTTTTTAACTTAGCAACTACATTTCGCACATACAACAAGTAGATTATTCTCATGACTGAATTGTTTCATAGCTTGTGAAGCATAAATACTGAAATTTTAAGCATAATAATACTCAATATTCTACAATTATGTTACAAGTTGTTATGTTACATCAACCCAATAATTACTTAGTTATTTTGAAATAATCATTTAAGTTAAAATGTAGGTAAGTGTGAGTGGCACATGAGGTCAATGAGTATAAAATGTGCCAATAAATTATGTATACCTATCGTGCTGCTTAGTGGGCCGCAATGATATGCATCGTAAGCAGTTAGTTCACATTTCGATGATGCGGAGAAACCAGTTGACAATACGTTACATTCAGCAAATTGTACCTACACGTTGCTATTGAACTTAGCTGCCTTCTTACTCAATATTAATGATAATTATGTATGAGAATTAAGTGTATGAAGTATGAATAACGATATTGGGCATACGAACCTATGATAATCTTGCTAAATAAACCGACAACGGCAACTGTGATTGAGCTAGCACAGTACCAGAGTCTGCCTGGGTTTCGCAGCCGCGGGATGATCCAGCCGATGTTGTAGCCCATGTTGGCGGCGCACACGGTGCCACTGTCACAGCTACCACAACAACATTGCTAGGACTTCGTATCGTAAAATTCAATTCTTTGTGCGTTTGAGATACTGTTTGCATAAGGTGCGAGGCATTACGAATGAATGGATTGACAGCTGATGAGACCTGACATATGCTGTCACATTGACATTTCTTCTGAAGGAAAGGCAATGGAACTACGCCATACAGCCTATGACATGATCATACTTTTCAATTATCTTTTTTTAATTGTTCTACTTTGAGAAAGCAAAGAAATCTTATCCATACATCCACTGTGTTGATTATAATCTTATTGTTGAACTAAACAACCACCAGAAATTCGTAAGCCATGAATGAAGTTTCATTTGAATTGGATTTTGAATAATAATTATTAACGAATTTATTACTAAATATATAATTGAAATCAATTAAATTACAGTCACGTTCTTGTCAACGTTCTAAGCCAAAGAGTATGATAGGACATCACATCACATCTTTGTACCCTGGGGTTAAGCATGCCTCTTTAATACGCAGGTCTACAAGTCCCGGCAAACATCTTCAACATTTTCACAGATAAAAACATACGCAGTAAAAGTCTTTATACTAAATATTGCAACTGCGCATGTATTATTTATCTGTGAAGATGATCAAGATGTTTGCCGGGACCGGGGGCCACCGCCTAACTCATAGCGATCACTCGCTATCGCTTTCGTGACATTAAAACAATAGTTCAAAATATCACCTGTGACATTAAAACTATTGCTATAATGTCAGGAAAGCGGTAGCGAGTGATCGCTATGAGTTAGGCGGTACGGCGGCCGTATACGCGAACTTTTACTGTACCCATGCCATCAGATTGTAGAATTCGCTGCCTGCTCTCATTCGGGATATTCAGATTCTCTTGTTATTCAAGATGAGAGTGAAGGAATTTTATCTTGCTTTCCAGTCTAGTCTCCTCCATAATTTTAGGCTGAGTGTTATCATTTTTTTATTATATAAATCGGTATTTGTTATTTAATTCCTTATGTTTTTCATTTTTAACCAACTTCGAAAAAGCAGGAGGTTCTATGTTTATCATCATCATCATCATCACAGCTCATATACGTCCCCACCGAGGGGCACGAGCCCACCTAGTTCGGACGATTAGGCCTTAGTCAAACCACGCTGGCCCAGGTTATATGTTCGACTGTATCTATTTTATTTTTGAAGTGAGAACTTCTTTAGCGGCGTTGTACACTTTTTTTGTAGGTAATGGGTAAAAAATGTTAAACTCGCGTCAGGACACGTGACCGTCAGGACACGTGGCCATGATCGAAAATTCGTAAGACGGATGGAGAGTAGCCAATTAAAATTGAAATGGCCGCAGGAACTGTCGAGGTGCGGTGAGGGGTCCACGTAAGCCGGCCGAGAACAATAGCGGCTAGCAAAAGTACTGGAAGTCACACGTCACTTGAGACAGTTTTAATCAATTTATTTACTTTGTAAGGAAAAATCTAAATTGTGCTTTTATTTGAATTTGTTGTAAATATTAATTAGGTAAGTTAGTATAAATTAAATATTATTTATTTGTTATAAAATTACGTTTTTAAGTAGTATATTAATGTCTGTTTTGATCATATTTTTAATTTAATTGTAAATATTTTGATTCATTATTACTAGTTATATAATTATGTACGCACAACGTTACAACAGGAAGTTGATTTTTCTGAGGGATAAACTTTTTAATGTAATATAAATTGTCATGTTTGTGTACGATAGCGCAATAAATAAATATTGTATTCTACCACATAAAAGATAGTACTTTTATTCTGATAATTAAAGCAATTCGTGCAAAATTATTCCATAACCATTCCAAAATATCCAAAACGCACAACGTTAATACTTAAGTTTTCACTTCTGCCGGCAGGGAGTGCAACCCGTCATTTTTTTATGTATGTTCACCGATTACTCCGCCATTTGTGAGCTGATTTTCAAAATTCTTTTTGTAATCAAAAGAGCATAGTTACTCACGAGGTGGTCCCATTGTCACCGTGTCATGATCTGATGATGGAATCCCAGGCAAATTGAGGGAAATTCTTAAATTTCAAAGGCACATCCAACGTGTTTCATGTTTTTTCTTTAGATATTCAGGTATTTGCGTCTGGTAGTCTGTCATGTTACTGAGCCTGAAGTACTGAGCTGATGATGGAAGACTTTTGGTAGATTAGGAGTTCGGGAATAATTCTTTCAAAACTGTTTAGAGCGAGAGACGTTTTATTTTAAGTTATTCTGGTTTTTGCCTTGGCTCAGATTCTAACACGCATGTATTAACTTAAGTGAAACGGTTGAATAAAATTTGTTTTACAAAAAATTAAACCAACTTCAAAAACACAAAACAATCATAAATAATAATAATATAGCTAACACTACTTAAGTATAACATCACAGTTTTCCGCTGTCGCACTTTCACGCTAAAACTACTGAACCAATTAGATTAAATTTGGTATAGATATATTTTGAGTCCCAGGAAAGGACATAGGATAGCTTTTATCGCAGAAATCATCCCAAGGAGAAGAGGGGGGTGGAAGTTTGTATTGGGAATTAATAACCGTTGAACCGAAGATGAAATTTGGTAGGCATGGAGATAGTTTGAGTTGTGGGCTAGGATAAAGAATAGTTTTTATCCCTGAAATCATTCCTTAAGGGTGTAAAAGGGAATCATAAAAAGGATTTTGACGCGGACGAAGTCGCGGGCAAAAGCTAGTATTAATATAGTTACATAAAATTTGGCACCGACTTCAATATAAAACTGTGATGTTGTATGTAGTGCCACGGTATATTACTATCACCGTGGTAGTGCTGAGTATATTATTATTATTTTTCACTTTTTGATGTTTTTGAAGTCGGTTTTATAGTTTGTAAAAAAAAATTATACTTTCTTTTATTGTTTTTGTATTACTTAGTTATTTTTTCTCGCCGCCGCGTCTGTAGGTACTTTTATGTAAAAATTTTCCTTCTGCAGGATGGCTGGTAGAGATTTCGCACGAGATAAGCCCAACCTTTGTGTACCCGCGTTTATGTTGTTTGTGCTTTTTTATTATTTTTGTTTTTGAACACAATTTTATTTATGCACTTTGTATATTGCCGGACGACCGATGCTCCGTAGGTTGATCGACGATCTGGCAAAGGTCACAGGAAGCCGCTGGATGCGGGCAGGGCAGCAGAGGATCGATCATTGTGGAGATCCATGGGGGAGGCCTATGCCTAGCAGTGGGCGTCGTGCGGCTGAAATGATGATGATGATAATATTGCCGGCAAACTCTTGCGTGAAAAATAGCATACAGCTTTTGTGGATGCTTTCCTTCTTTAGGCAAGCCTGGGATCAATCGAGACGAGAGGTGCCTCCTATGTTCGATTGTAGGTATCTATTTGTTTTTTTTCGTATGTTCACTGATTACTCCGCCATTTGTCAATCGCTTTCAAAAATATTTTACAAAAAATAAAAACCGACTTCAAAACACTGAAAAGTTAAAAATAACATATGAATAGGTACAGACAACATCACGCTTCTATATTGAAGTCGGTGCCAAACGATGATCTCCTAGAAAGTCTTAAAATTTGTCACCGACTTCAATATAGAAGTGTGATGTTGTCTGTACCTATTCATATGTTATTTTTAACTTTTCAGAGTTTTTGAAGTTGGTTTTTATTTTTTGTAAAATATTTTTTATTTTTAACTTTTTAGTGAATGAAGTCTTTATAGTAAAAGAAACCCTAATATAAATAATCTCCTAGAAAGTCTTAAAATTAGGGTTTCACTCGATTTTCATAGGATCCCATCATGAGATCCTGAATTTGGTGACCTTGGGACCACCCCAGGAGTATACTCTATCGAATACAAAAAGAATTTTGAAAATCGGTCTAAAATTGGCGGAGTAATCGTGTAACATACACAGAAAACACGTTGGACACCTATAAAATTTAAGGGTATCCCTCGATTTTTATGGGATCCCATTACCAGATCCTAACTTTGGTCTATAGACTATGTGCTCGGTGAACACTACCACCATACTGACCGATGATAACAACTTCCTTTTGTTTTTCAGCCAAAGGTTCATTGCTAAGTAGGCGTTACTTTCACTTTCGTCTCTTCAAAACATGTCACAGTTATTCCATAATATTTCTATAGAACACATAGCACATCCTGTGGAAGGGAAGAGAAACCATGTCCTTTATCTTTACCAGCAAGGAGGTGACCTCATCTATTATGAAGTTATAGCTTATGAAAGATACCAGTGTAATGACGAAATCGTAATCAATTTATTTCCAAAATGAAACATGTCAAAACGTATTGCAGCCATTGCAGAAAATTCTCGAAAAAGTGCATTTCTTTATGGATACTGTCAAACCATACAAAAATAGGTACAGTAACTAGTGTTTCAAGCACTTCTACTCTGTAATTATAAGTTACCAAACCTGGGTAAACACATGGGTTATCCTAGCTAGCACTGCGCATGATGGTACTCAGTGTGGCAATGGGTCAACAAAATAATCTCAGCTATAAGTTCCCCAGAATAATAGAATGAAATTTGGCATGATAACGGTAGGTAGGTCGAGGATGATGTAAGTAGATATTTTCTGAACCAAACTGGTCATATATCAAATCATCAAGTGCTAAGCGGGTGATTGTAATGTATTTGGGCCAAATCCTACTGCAAAGAGTAATAGGTAGGTAATAACTACGACGTAAGGTATTTTACGGTTAACTTTTTTTAAAGTCGATAAATAGTTAATTAAATAGTGTACTAACTACGATATACGTGCAGTATGGTGGTTATACTCGTAACTCACGAGGCGGAATATCAGCCCGAGCCGAAGGCGATGGCGTAATAGAGCAGAATGTGTATAACCAAACTATTATCTAATAACCAATATACGCATGTAGGTATATCGTTTGACCATTTTGAACTCACTTATGAGTAGAATAAAAAAAATAAAAATAAAAATTCTTAATAACCTGAATTTTTTAATTAAATAACACAAATCATTGTTCATTTGTACACTAAACTAAATTATGGTATGAAAATAATCTTTTGAAAAATAATCTAGTTTGTTGATGTCTTTTATATAACCCCTAGCTTTAAAAAAATATAGGACACTAGCAGCAGCTGTGCCCGCGAATTCGCCATACTATTTTTTCCCGTTTTTGAAACATTTTTCATTGATGCTCAGCTCCTATTCATCGTAGCGTGATCTTATGTAGCTTAAAGCCTTCCTCGATAAATGGACTATCCAACACAAAAATAATTTTTCAATTTGAATCAGTAGTTCCTTAAGGTGCGCTTACACGAGGGCAATAATTGCTCGGCGACACGAATGGACCGATCTGGAGCAATTAGTGGAGCAATATGGAGCAATTTCAATAAATTGCGGCAATTATTTCGGCGATATTGCTTCTAATTGCTCCAGATATTTCATATCGCGCAATGTCGCAGATACGAATTGACGAATATCCAATGGGCTTGGAAATTCCAGGCAATTTTTGTATGTATCTCGTTCGCACTTGTTTGTTTTGCGGCTTGCCATCTTGCTTCCGCGGGGAGAGCGAGAGGTCGGATGGTAGCGCACGGCAAGGCGTCGTTAGTCCAGCGCGTAGTCAGCCTCTGTTTGTTGTGAAATGTGACTGCATTTTAAAATGGCGTCGTCTTTGTCATAAAATAATGAAAAAATTATTAACTTTATTGATGCAGTTCGCTTGCATCCTTGTTTGTGGGATAACAGAAGTCCTGATTTTAAGGATAGTTTGCAAAAAAAAATGAATGGACTGCTATTGGGCTGCAGTTTGAAGTATCTCATGACGAAGCAGTAAAAAAATTAAAAAAATTACGCACATTTCCTATTCTTTCTTTTTTGTTTTTGATTAATAATAAAAAAGCGCCGCAGCAAGAACAATGTCGTGTCCATAGCGAGCAATACTGAAATGCTCGTGTAGGAGAGTATTGCCTAGTTGATGAAGTTGCGCCATATCGCTCAATATTGTATTGCGCAATATTGATGCTTGTTGCCGTTGCCGTAAATTCCTTGATGTAATCGTGACGTCATAGTTGACGAGTAATGACTGGAATTGAGCAATTTTAGTTGCCCGTGTAAGCGCACCTTTAGATTAGCGCGTTCAAGCAAACAAAAAAACAAACAAACTCTTCAGCTTTAGAATATTTTTTTTATTACCTATGTTTACTCCACAGACTCTTAGTCCGTGCCCTTGTTCACATTATTTTTTTTACAAAATTTCTTTTTAAACTCCTTATAAATAATAATTATCACTTAGTAACTTTTTTACATTTGCGCAGCTTATAAATTAAAATATACTATACAATATAAACTATTATGATACCCTACCATATTATACTAAACAAACGTATAAACGGCAACGCTTCAGAGCCCACAATATATCGACCATGAGACAGATCTTATATCGCTCGTAATAGCGCAGGTTTTCTTAGTGCAATATAATGGGCTCTACTAGTTGTGAACTATATCAACAATACGTACATTTATACTAAAATATAAAACTATATATTTTAATGAGGGATTTTTCGGACAACAGACAAGGGGCGCGCCATCGATGGCGCCATGCCAGTGTCTAAGAAAAAATCCACCACAATCGCCATCAATTTAATAACCATTGCGCCGTTTACACAAGGCTTTGTGAAGACATCCTTTTATGAAGGAGCGATGAATGGATGGCGACTGTCAAAGTGTAAGCGACTGCGATAGATTTTCTCAGACAATAACCCCGCAGGCGCCACATTCCGCACACTATAAGCAGTATTTGCACTGTTTACAGTCTGTGGAATACGGCACAGCTTTATAATATTAGTATAGATTTCTGCCGCGGCCGGCAAGTGCAGTATTGCCGGACTCTTGCGTGCCGACGCGTGTTTCATGAGCTGCTTTATGTATCTAAAACCGGTAAAATTATATCCACTTTACGAGCAAGTGTGTTGAAAAGACTGTTAACTTGGTAACGAAGAAGTAGTAGAGCATGCAGTGATTGCTGGCGGCATGGATCTTTGAGTCCAAAAATGGGTTGAGACCACTCGATATTGATCTGAAGGTCCGGGTTCGATTCCCAATGGAGGTAGAAGTTTTTTTGCATGGTTCGATTAGTGGTGGGGCTTCTGAGCCCGCCTGCACCTTGCTAGCTAGGCGTCACAGTCTTACCTAAGTTTGTCGCTATAACAACGCCATAATCGTCTGTCGATGATTAGAGGTAAGACACCTAATGACTTAGTTATTGAGGAGTTCAAGTGAAGCCCAATTTCTCAATTTTGTAAAAAATAATTGTGTTATTGTAAGAATAACACTATACCCATTTCAGCTTGGGCTCCATAGCGTAACTCGGGAACACTATAACCATTTCCACTTTAACAAATACCGCCGAAATGGTACTAACATACTTCTCTCGTTCTTATTTTTTAATTTGTGGCAATTACTCTAAATAAACTTAGTGAATGTAAAGTGTACCTATTTCAAATTGGCAATGACATTCGACCACTCGGAGTTATACTGACGTGATAATGATTATCTGATTGGTCGAGTAATTCATTTATGAGGAACAAAAACGAGATTATATTCATTGGCTCAAACTATTGGTTGATTCCATGTCGATTCGACAAATTTCTTTTGACAACTCTGCCAAGACCACTGAGGCAACATCGACGACGTTACAAAACGCTGAAAGTAGTATTAAAAATTCGTTTAAAATCGCCCTTTTAATTAATGAATTTTGTTTGATTGAATGAAAGAAGCGCGAGCAGACTGCGTCGACTAGCGGAAAGGCCAATTTCTTAAACTGTGACAATAGGTACGCGGTAAATACCTACTTGGGAGGCAAGTACACGTGCAGTATGGGGTTTTCCTGATGAGCACGACGGTAATATTGCATTAGCAAATCTGGCACTGCATACACTTCGGCTGCCGTACGTGACTGTGAGATGCGAGGGGCGATAAGGTACCACAGAGACGAATTTTCCTCTGCCATGTAATAGGTAGTTACTGGAGTTTAAACGGGGAAGAAAAATGTGTGGTATTGCTAAAAATTAACAAACGACGATTAGAAACGCGACTAGATACAAGAGAAATGATGTTAAACTTGATGAGTAAAAATATTACAGATGAAAAGCAAAACCACAGATAATATAATACGAAATATTAGATTTTGTGCACATTTTCGAAAAGGTATTTTTGTGTCATGATTTGATGTTTTGTGTAAAAAGACAGGCACAGGAGACTTGGATAACTTCGCTTATAGCAGCGAGGGAAGAGATTCGACTGATTCGTATTTCATGCGCCCCAAGCCAAACTCATCAGGTGCCGGTGAGCTCTGCTTACCGACGGACCAGGTTCTGGGGTTTCTAACCAACCGTCACGTGCCAATAGATAGCTCAGCAAACCAGTATGTTCAGCAGCGTGTTGTGATATGACCGAGATGGTGATAACATTGGTTACACTTTGACTTCGTTTTATACGCCAGTCAGAATAACATAATTAAGGGCAGAGTTCACTCATTAAATGGGTTGATATTTTGAGTTATCTGTTTATGTTGTAGCTAAGTGTACAGATGTATTTACATCCACGATGCAACAAAGTAACAATCGCAATATTTTCCCTTTATAACTGATAAGGCAATAAGCGTGGTGCAATGCCAGAGTATCGCGGACTTTGGACTATTGATCGGTCCAGACCAAAAGCCGTTCAGGAGCTTTTGTGTGAAAGAAAAAACATCCGCATTCGCTAACACCGGAGTGGAGCAAGAAGGAAAGCACGAGAGATATTAAACCAGCAGAGACTCCGCCAGGTGCATACGGAAATTCTTGCTATACCTACCTATGCTAATTGTATGCCACCAAGTTACCATTGGCTTATCTAGGGTTTTTTCCAGGGGGACCTGTCTCATGATTTTTGTGTGAAATTAGCAGTATTTTGGCGTCCACCATAGAATTTTGAATAGGGTAGCTTAACATCCTAGGTGGGCACGGGCCACCCGGCCCCCCTCTATACACATACGCCTATGAATGTTGCCAAATTAGCATGCTTTGTGCTACACGTACACAGCATGTGTATTCCAAGCATAGGCGCAGATAAAACATGCGCAAGGCTGGACTTTCCCACACGCGCTTGAGTATTTTCATAACAAATGCGCCTAACACACAAACCGCCACACGTCCTACATGAATATATAATATTATGTACAATCGAACATATATAATCATGGCCTACCAAGATTAAGTTGAATTTCGCACGAAGGAAAGTAAATTACACAATACATAAAGATTGGTAATAATCACAGGTATTTGTGCCAATCTCAAGTTTTAGATAAAATGCTGATTGTTGTTTTCTTGTCAATACTAAATCTGACAGCTAAGTATTAAGAATCTTCTAAGTGCAATATCTATACTTATTCTTACTTACTAATTATAGAGCTGAAGAGTTTGTTTCTTTTTTTTTTAAAAAACGTCGCCCCACACTAGGATTTTCTCCTGTGTCGTGGGTGCAGTTACAAACATAGAATATTACATGCACATACGACCAGACCGGAACAAATTTCTGTAGGCCATACAAAATATCTGTCCCGTGCGGGAATCGAACCCGCGACCCGTTGCACAGTAGGCAATCACTCGACCTCTGCGCTAACCGTGTCGTCAATTTGATTTTTGAGTGTTTGATTGTTTGTTTGTCTGTTTGGTTGAACGCGCTAATCTCAGGAACTACTGATTCAAATTGAAAAATATTTTTGTGTTGGATAGTCCATTTATCGAGGAAGGCTATACCTATCTATACTATACATATATAATATTATGAATGGGAAAGTGTGTGTGTGTATTTGTTTGTCCGTCTTTCACAGCAAAACGGAACGACGGATTGAAGTGATTTTTTAAGTAGGGATAGTTGAACGGATGGAGAGTGACATAGGATACTTTTTGTCTCTTTCTAACCCCCCACTTCTCTAAAATGGGGGGTGGAAGTTTGTATGGAGCATTCCGCAATTTTCAAGGTAGAAAGCTAAAAATTGGTATGCGAACTATTTGTGACTAACAAAAAAATCGTGCATCATTTTTTTTGGAAATCTGCCCCCAACTCCTTAAAAGAGGGGGTGAAATTTTATACGGGACCTTTTGCAGTTTTTAAGGTAGGAAGCTAAAAATCGGTTCACAGACTCTTTGTTACCAACGAAAAATACCTGCCTTATTTTTTTTTTTGAAATCTTCGGTGTTACCCCGAATTTAACGCGAGCGAAGCCGCGGGCAAAAGCTAGTAGGCTATATAACATAACGCTACGACAAATAGGAGCTGAGCATCAATGAAAAATTTTGCAAAAACGGGGAAAAATATAATAATGGCGAAACGTAGTTCGAGGGCACAGCTAGTCAGTAAAATTAAACAGTTATGACAAACTTACGTGAATTATCAAATAAGTGTGTCATGCTTGTACACATTGGAGTAAGTCAGGATGGGGGCCAAAGAATGAAGTCTTCCTCCAAGAAAAAATAAGTAAAATATAAAAATGGGAGTAAGTACTGGGTACTGGAAATAAAAGGAGAAACTTCTGTAGTTAGTTCACACTAGGCAAATTGAAGTCTTTGGCTTGCACTCAGAAATATCATTGCTTGCAGTTTAGTGAGAAATTGTTAGCGTTCGATGGACTTCAGTCTTTTTCAAAATAAGAGGGCCGGTTATAAGAACGTATAATAATGTATGTAACCAATCACATCAATCAATACTGATTGATTCACACACATGACATTCGAAACATGCGAACATCATGCGAATCATATAGGGAAACCCAACGTTCGCCGATATCACGTCATGGCAGCTGAAGAAACGTCAGTTGCACTGTCAAAATGTGAAAAAGAAACCGAAAAAACCAGACATATGCGAGTTGAACTTGCGCACCTAGGTGAGGTCCAAATTGGCGTCTATGCGACAAATCATAATCCCAATGTCAATCGATCAGAGTTGTTTCAAGAGTAAGCCTACAGTGCTTAGCGGGAAAGTATGTGAGTAGAAATGATTTCCTCAAGATAAGAAAGCTAAAGTGACATCAACAATCTGAGCGAAGATATTAAAGTGGTCAACATACTTAGTACATACAAAAGATTCTCCGTATAATCCTTGTGTGTGTGTGTGTCTTTACTTTTGTTTTGTTACTTATTCTAGACTAGCTGTGCCCGCGAACTACGTTTCGCCGTATATTTTTTCCTGTTTTTGAAGCATTTTTCATTGATGCTCAGCTCCTATCAGTCGTAGCGTGAATAGCGTGATGTTATATAGGCTATAGCCTTCCTCGATAAATGGACTATCCAACACAAAAATATTTTTTCAATTTGAATCAGTAGTTCCTGAGATTAGTGCGTTTAACCAAACAAACTAAACTCTTTTAGCTTTCTAATATTAGTAAGTACAGATTCCCCGTAACAAACCAATTAATTACTAGTACATTTTTACACAAGTAAATCTTGTTTAAGCGAATATGCTATCTGTATACTCGTATAGCTACTAACACGTACAGGTAATCTTATGAGTATGCAATTAAAATCTAATTACGTTTAAGACGTGCACTTATTAAACATATGTGCTTCTAGGACTGACGAAATAAGGAAATAATGCTAAATTGCTGAGAAGAACGGTACGTTAGCGCGCCAGGGAAATACGGCGCGGTAAACCCGCATATAAATATGGCTTTTGTTATCAGGAAAACCAGTCGCGTATGAGATTGCCAGTGATCGACAATGTTGTGGACGAGGATATCTTTGATACTGGTCGCCGCAGCGTGGGCCTACGGCGTTCCGCTGCACGATCGTTTAGAAGCCAATAGCCAGCCGGCATCAGCTGTGGAGAAGCGCCTGGCTACGGATTTGAGAAGATTCTTCGTGGTGAAAGTTCCGTGTGAGGCGAACAGTCGTGGTCTTTGTGATAAGCAAGTGGAATACGAGTTCGATCTCCTCTGGGGCAATGTGCCGGTGCGGTCATTGGACGTCACATGACCTACCTGATACTGGCGTCTGTGACCGACTAACGTGTGTGATTTGTTGTACTGGTGTAATGTAGTAATCTGTGACCCGTGTGTAATTAATTTATTTCTGTGTAATATGCGTCTAAAGTTAGATAAATACTCGTAAAGTTTTGTTTTACTCGTGGAGGTTTTGTTTTCTTTACCTACAATTTCCAAGCGCAACGTAGTTATTTCAACGTTGCAGTAAATGAATATATATTTCTATATTTAATTCTTCATGTACGTTTATGTACAAAGGCTGACTTCATGACTGGGACATTATCTGCCAGTTAACCTTCTGGTGATGCAGAGAATTCAGAGGAAGATGTATTAATTCAAATTAAATTATATTAGTTGACCGTAGCTTTAATTATTCCCATATGTAAACCCAATTTCCACCATGTTTGAGTTTCTTATAAATTGTTGATATTTTGATCCGCGCTATTTTTTTCCTTAGCAAAATAGAGATATTTTTTAAATGGAACACAAGAAGTTAACATACTATGTCAGCATTACGAAAAATCAACGAATTTATGAATTATGAAAAAATTAATGAATGTTGAAAATGCTGCAAAGTGCTTCTGTGGAACGAACACGTCTATAGTCAACGATAGGTATTATCTCGTAGCTATCTTTCCTTAATAATATCTCAGTAAATAAGAATGTTAACATCTTTGGACAAAGGATCCATACAAAAAATACGGGATGTTACAGACTCTTCCGTTATTTAAGAAGAGAGTGAAGGAATTTTATCTCTCGTCGACATTATAATGTTGAATTGAGTGTTATCCATTTAGCAATTTAATTAGGATTGGAGTTTTTGTTTTGTTTTTTTTTGTAGCATAATTGCTTTTTTGGATTTAGTGTACACACCGCGGCTGTGTTTTGTTTTTGAAAATTTTGCTACTGTAGGTTGGCTGGAAGTGATTTCGTCAGAGATAAGCCAAACCTTTTTGTACTCATATGTGTGTTGTTTGTGTTCTATTTTTGTATACAATAAACTGTGAAATAAATAAATAAAAAACTTTTTGCCAGCGCAGTGTTTGTTTGTCAAATAAGCAGGCTGCCCACCTGATGGTAAATGGCTACAGTCGCTTTTATACAGTAGTAGGCAAAGGCATATAATAAATATCTATACACGGTGTTTCATAACAACCAATAAATAATCAATTCTTTATCGAAAACTAATTATTAAAATGTGTTTACCCGTAATTCATTCAGCCCAAAACTTTCATGTAAATCATAGACATGATGATGATACTATGATATAGGTACATGAAAATTTTGGGTTGAATGACATTACGGGTAAACACATTTATTAATTAATTTTCGATAAAGAATTGATTATTTATTGGTTATTATGAAACACCGTGTATAGTAGGCATACACGTCTTTCTGTGTTCTGTGGTATACATCACAGAACACATGTCTTTCTGTGTTCTGTGGTATACACACTATAACCCATTATAAACGTATATAACATTCATCATAAAAATACTATTAAAAATAAAAACAGACTTTTCTCACCTCAGACAGAATTCGAGCCATGGCCACTTATTTTACAAGAGTGAAACAAACAAAACAATATTCTTTGCAACGTTTTGTAAAAAAAGCGTCCCTGCTGGCAGTATAGAATAATCAGTCAAAGTTAGGGACGTGATCTAATATTATAAATGTGAAAGTGTGGATGTTTGTTATTCAATCACGCAAAAACGGCTGAACGGATTTGGATAAAATTTGGCATGCATGTAGCCTTTGACATGGAAAAGAATATAGGCTACCTTTTATCCTGATTCCTTAAGAAGTTCCCGAGGGAAAATTGAAAATTGTTTACGAGCTTAGCTTTAGACCCAATTCTGAAGTCCACGCAGACGAAGTCGCGGGCAAAAGCTAGTTAAAAATAAATACGAAAAACGAGATAACATTATTAATTTGGTGAATACATAAAATATAGTAAAAACTATATTTTATGTAAGCAAAAACATAATCCAGCTTAGTAAAATTTATTAGTATGAAATAAAGGGCATAAGCGCCCTCTAGGGAAATCTTAAATTATTACCTTCTTATTGGAGTAGCTCTAGCTAGAGCACTAACTTGCGTGTGTGCCTGTCGTGTGCTAACATTATAGTTTTTGTCTGCAACAATAGGTGGCGCTGACTTAAGTTTATGTGTACCTATAAATGTGATGATTTTTAAAAATATTTATTAATAGGTTTAAAAAATATTGTTATATTTTGTGTATTGTTTTAAAATTCACATTAATTAAATTATTAAAAACTTTAGATTTTGGCAATGAGAGTCCTAGATAATTTTGTGACCTTTCACCAAGACTCCGTGGCGCAACGGTAGCGCGTCTGACTCCAGATCAGAAGGTTGCGTGTTCAAATCACGTCGGGGTCAATGGTTTTCTTTTGCAGTTTTTTTTTGGATTCAACGTTTTGCAAATTCAACATTTTGCGATTTCAACATTTTGCAAATTCAACATTGTAGTCCAGAAGGACTATTTTTTGTATAGTACAAAGATGTCGGGGCTTACAATATAGCGCCCTGTGAGGGCATTGCAACAATCAGGGGGTAAGTGTTTATTTAATGATTACCTACTTAGATACATTTAAATTATATTGTTAATTAATAATTGTTTACATTCATTATATTATAATATTTTTGTTAATTTATAGCAATTTCAATCTAAATAGGTCAAAGTATTATTTTCTAAATAAAATTTCAATTAGGTACTATTACGTGAATTTGTAGGTCAATCGAAATGTTTTATTCCATACTTACCAGGGGTTGTCACCAAAGAATTCTTTTAAGTTGTAGTAACACTTATTTATTACATATTTTTTTAATTTTTTAATAAATAAATTTTGTTCCTTAATTTCCTTTATTTCGTTTGGAATGTGATTATAGATTTTGATAGCCATAGAGTGCGGGCCAGATGTACAAAATTTTATAATAACTTTTACTGGAGAATACAAGTTTTTTTACAAACTTACAGCACTCGAGAATATATAATGACGTAAGAGTGAGTATGGCGAATTTTTTGAAGTACGTTCTACATGATTCCATCTGATCTATGTTAGCAAGTATTCTGACGCATTTTTTCTTTAAAATAAAAATGTCTTGGGCTTCAGTACTATTGCCCCATAATATTATTCCGTAACTAAGCCTCGAATATATGTAGGCATAATATGCGGTTAGAGTCGTTTTAAAATCTGTTACCTTTTTGAGGTTGAATAGTGCATAAATAAATGAAGTTAATTTTCTTTTGAGTTTATGAATGTGATAGTGCCAGTTGATGTGGGCATCTATCTCTACACCTAGCAAAATGGCAGTTTTAACAACTTCTATACTAGCACCGTCATAGTTATAATTAATTGTTAACGGTTTTTTTTTGGTATGGTTTAAAAATTATTTTGTTTTGTTAAAGGTAAGCTCTAGGTTATGGTCAGCAAGCCATTTTTTTCGTTATATGTAAGGTAGTGTTTAGTTAAATACTCCTTATTTCTAATTAGAAATTATTTTTGCTTTGCTTTGATGTCAATAAATGCCTGTAAATTTTCTTTCTTATATATAAAAATGAAACGCTGTGTGTTTGTCTCGCAAAAACTTTTAAACGGCTGGACCGATACTTACGAAATTTTCTGTGTGTATTTGAATAGGTTCAGGGAAGGCTTAAACGTATAATTGGACCCGGTAGGCGGCGCTGTAATCGGGCAGGACAACGTCTGCCGGGCCCACTAGTCTTATATACCGATGAAGCGCTGTGTGTTTGTCTCGCAAAAACTCTGAAACGGCTCGACAGATTCTTACGAAATTTTCAATGTGTGTTAGAATAGGTCCAAGGAAGGTTTATATGTAATTTAATTGGACCCGGTAGGTGGCGTTGTAATCGGGCAGGACAACGTCTGCCAGGACAGCTAGTCTTCTTTATATATAAAAATGAAACGCTGTGTGTTAGACTCGCTAAAACTCAAAAACGGCTCGACAGATTCTTACGAAATTTTCTGTGTGTTTGAATAGGCCCAAGGAAGGTTTAAACGTAAAGTTGGACTCAGTAGATGGCGCTGTAATCGCCGGGCAGGACAACGTCTGCCGGGCCCACTAGTCATGAATAAAGATTTTTGAATTTTGAATTAATATTTCATTAACATTGTGTTCGCTTACGTTTCTGATTTTTTCGATCCATTTAATTTTATCACGGTCGCCATTCTGATGGTGGTCTGGTTATAAATATCCCTAACAGTTATAAGAAATTAAATATTGAAAAACTCGATCAACTTATTTTGAAATTATATACTAGATCTACTATATTAATTCCTTGTATTTGTAGTAAAAATGTTGCCATAAAAACCACTTTTTTAAGGTACCTATTTATAAAACCACAACCATAGAATACTACAAATATCTAGTCCTCATTCAATTGACCGCAGTGACTGGAGACTATAATTTATAATCGCTGTTTACTTTGTATTTTTGCTATGTCTCTAACATCAGTGTATTACATAGTTCTGAGGCTAACTAGTAATTTCGTTTACATATACTGCGCCCTCATTACAATTGCCGTACATCATTAGCGACAGCAAACTGTACTTAAATCTGATTATATACAGATTACCTGGTTACATTGCGAGCAAAAATGTGTCAGCTTCTAAAAGGTACTAATTTCTAAGCTGTTGATTAGGCCAAGGGGAGAGAGATATATGGGCACGGCGGTCGGTTGCAGCGAGTAGTCGTAGCGAGTAGACTGCAAGAGACCGTTGGTAATATTTTTATGACACAATCAATTAATTAATATTATGTTTTTGCATTTCTAATACAAAGAAACAGTCTACTGAGATATTAATACTATTGCTGAGACATTAGAGTGCTAGAAAGGCAGTTGGTTAATCGGCAGTATGGAGTGGCGTAGAGCCTTGGTGCTAGGCATGGTGGTGGTGAGCGCGGCTGCCGACCTCGCCGTGATGAGAGACGTCACCCTCGGCTTCGGCGCCGCCTTGGACCACTGCAGGGAGGAGGTAGCTTCACATTGTACAAGGATAAGCGTCTGAGATTTTACTGTCCGCTTGAATTTTGAAATGAATCTTTGAAATTATTACTTATAGCGAGACATCTAGGATTATTTCAGCCTTTATTCAGCCATTATTCTTTATATCATAATTATGTAGATTAGATGTTTTGAATCCAATTTCTTTGCCTCACAAGAATTTAGACTTTTATGTATTTATTTTATTTTACCCGACGTTTCGTAAGCTTTATCACTGTAACATACACATAGTATGTATACATCAAAAATAATAAAAATAATTTGTATTCCCTATTATTTATAACATTCGTGAGTTATTTGCTTGCTAATTGCAAATTCTTTCTACCGAAGTGTACTGTATTATCTATGTATACCGTAGAGCGGACTTACTGAGGAGAAAATGGAAGAGTTTTTCCACTTCTGGAGCGCCGACTTCAAGTTCGAGCACCACGAGCTGGGCTGCGCCATGCTCTGTATGAGCCGTTACTTCAACCTCATCACCGACACCAGCCGCATGCACCACGACAACACGGAGAAATTCATCAGGTCCTTCCCTAACGGTGAGCGCTCACATTTATACCAGACTAGCTTTCCGCTCGCGGCTTCGCACGCGTTATTATTGATTTCCCGTGGGAATTTTATATTTTCCCGTAGGAAAAATAATTTTGTAGCCTATTTAAGCCCGGATAATAAATATTATAGAAATTGGAGCAGATTTTAAATATTTTCCATAGAAACTTTCAACCCCTATTTTGCACCCTAAGGGGGTGATTTCCAATCAACCATAAAACACGTGTTCAATGAAATATTTTTAAGAGCATGAATCTCAAGTTTTGTCGAAATCGTTGCTAATTTAAAGATTTTCCATACAAACTTGCAACCCCTATTTCATCCCTTTAGGGTTAATTTTTTTTAAAATCCCTTCTTAGTGTGCCGTCCGCATTTTGAACTAAAACAACTGTCCTAATTTCACGTTTCTACCATTAGTGGGATTAGTAGATGGGAACATTTCCTTTTATATATAGATAGATAGATAGATTGTTGCACGAGGTTAAACCGTTTTCCACCACGCTGCTGGCCCAGTGCAGGTTGGTGCGGAGCGTCAGAGCCTCGTCTGTAGATCAGCCAGCTGCACTTCGATCGAAACCCTTATGCTTATTTATAGGATACGTATAGGATAGTCCGTACCTATTTTTATATTATTTTCAAAAATACAATATTTTTGAGGTCGGTTTTTAAAATTATTTTTTCAAATCTTTTTTTTTGAATTTACTTAAAGAATACGGCAAAGGTTCAATACGTGCCAATTGTACTTAAAAAACTAGCCTCAACTCCGAAAAGTTAAGGATCCTTCCATCATCAGCTCGGTTGCACACCACCACACACCAGACGCAAATACCTGAATAGCTTCGGAAAAACATGAAACACGTTGGGCGTACCTATAAAATTTTTGGGTTTTACTCTGTTTTCATAGGATCCCATCATCAGATCCTGACTTTGATGACAATGGGATCACCTCTGGATTAACCTGAGTTCATTTAGTATTCATTAGACTTAAGAGCATAGCTTAGCTCTTGTGGGTGTACGCCATCTTTCTTTACTCTCAGCCAGTGCCTTGACATGACGTTCCACCTTCTCTTTTACTTGGTCTACATATGCTTGTCTTCTTCTTCCTCTTCCTCTCCTTGCTTCGAGCTTCCCTTCTACGATGTTTCTTATGAAGTTGTCGTGTCGTATGAGGTGGCCCAACATTTTTCCTCTTCTGTTTTGAAGTGTCGAAAGTATGCCGTTTTTCATCAACAACATTGAGAAACCTGAGTATAAGCTATAAATTTCAGTTTGATATCTCAACGTATACTCGAGAAAACGGTCATGAGAGATAGACGGACATAGACAGGCAGACAGACAAACGGACAATAAAGTGATTCTTAAGTTTTCTTAACCCGCGATCACTCGCGCGGGGTGCTGTCAGCACCCCAGAGATATTTGAACGTAAAAATGACTTGTACCAAAATCTTTGTTTATGAGCTCGTGCGTCTGTGTAGCTTAAAATGATCTATAAAAGCGTCAAAACGAAATGGGAGGGATAGTGTGACCCGAGCCCTGCCTTCTTGAGGACGGGTCAAAGGTTACGTGACATGACACCCCACGAGAGCTAGAGTTTTTATATTTCTTGTTATGAAAAATAATGAAATGAAAAATTTATTAAAAAAAGTTTGTGTTAGAAATAGAGAAGTTATTTTTTAAAGTTCTTTCTAAGAAAGTGATCCCAATATTTTGAATAAAAAGGCTGATTACTATAATATTTTGTAAAACAGAATTAAAAGTTGATTGTAAAAGATGGTTTTTTTATTCGTAAACACTATAGAACACAAAATAAAAAAATACTGATGTAATTGTATTCACACATATTTATATGTCCAAAAATTTAGTTTTAAAGATCTGGGGTGGCCATCAGTACCCCGCGAGTGCTCATGGGACTAAAAACCGCGCGAGTGATCGAGAGTTAAAGGGTTCCGTTTTTTCTTATGAGGTATGGAACCCTAAAATTGAAACCGTTGCAGGCGAGGTTCTGGCGAAGAAGCTGGTCAGCGTGATCCACGCATGCGAGCAACAGTTCGAGCATGAGGAGGACCACTGCTGGCGCATCCTGCACATCGCGGAGTGCTTCAAGAACACCTGCCAGCGCAACGACCTCGCGCCCACCATGGAGATGCTGCTCGCGGAGTTCATTATGGAGGCCGAAGCTTAGCTGTGACACGTATCCAATCAAAGGCTTAATGAGTATTACTAGAGACGCTGTGTAAATTGCTGTATCTAATTGATAGAGCGAGTGGTATTTATATGTGTCGGGTCATCATCTGGCGCCTACTGACCACTCGCGCTGTACAGATTTTGATACAATTTAATGGCTGTCTATAGTCATACAGGGTTATTTTGGAGTTGATGTGCAAAATTTACCTTTATGTATTGTAATTAACCTCGTAGTTCGTTGATTTAAAATAAATAGACTTGTATTTTTTAACACATTTTCCACAAAATATGAAAACAAAATGACTCGAAAATATCCACAGTATTGCAGTAGTCATGGTTACCCTACTTGCTTATTGCGCCCGACCGGCCGAGGCACTTTGATGACAAATTTTGTTCTGTATAAGATAATAAAACTACAAAAATATATACTTATGTAGTTGCATGGAAGAAAATGCACATTGTCACCAAAATAGCCGTTCATTGTATGAATACGAGTACTATAATGTAAATATCAATACTATGATCTAGTTGTAAGGAAATATGCAGGCAAAAGAAATATTTCGATAGCACCAGCGACTTTCGAACTTTTATGTTAGTTAATAAGATGGTCTCTAATTCATTGTGGTGTGGTAGCATAACGAGTATTTATAAATTTTTGTTTACGCCTTTGACGTAGTACTATTATATCTTCTGTGCCTTTGATCTCGCAAAAGTAACATAATTGCTAGACTTGTTTAATAAATATTTAATTGTCTTTTAGTTGGTTAAAAAGGTATAATTAAACTACAAATTATCGTGATATCGAACACAGTAAAAGCTTACTGAAGGAAGCTTACAATTTTGAGAACATGTATATAAAATAAAGGTGGATAATATAGGTTTGTGAACACGCATGTGTAAATGCGACACCATGTCGCATTTACACATGCGTGTTCGCCATTCGACGAAACATTTGATGAAACATTCGAATTATACTAAAATGTAGGTAGGTTTTATGTTAATTATAAAACTATAACACAACACAACGACCCGGCTTCGCTTAATATTATGAAAATATAAACGAGAACAATAGAACATGAGATGAGTTTTTTTTTATATTTACGCCGCGATACCTCAGTTATATAAGATTACCAACCGATCACTGTGCGAGATCTCTTTAAAAGATGTGCAGCCAGATCTAGAATCGACTTGCCTTTTTATTGATTTACCTAATATTTATCCTATTAAAATAAATGAACGGCGGAGTTAATGCGACAGGGTAACATTATTGACACCCGCAATTCGTATTATGATATGAATGGCGTGCAATTTATCTCATGCAATTCTTCTATTTGACAGCTTTGTATTAATATTCGTAAAATGGTCCTTAGCTGACATTTAAGTAATTCCTAATTTGTGGAAATAGAAGAATTGCTTATGATGAATTGCACTCCATTCATAATGGGAATTGCTAACATGTTGCCCATTTTATGACTACCTACCAAAATGAATCATATCATTATTTTTTTATAATTCTGTCGGTGCGACCTTTTTGGTCCGCTGCGAATACAAGATACCAGTAGGCTGGTGATTGGTATAGCCAATGGTTACGGGCTCAGTCTATTGGCTTCGAAAACCACATATCATCTGAGTCAATTGCTTTAACATCCGCCTCGCCATCTAAGTGGTATTAAAAATGTTCGAGCAAACTCTACATTGTGCATTTCGAGTGAGTCTGCGTAATCACGATACGTGTTTGCGCGCTATAATCAAGTGCGATTCACTTCAATTTATTTGAAAACTTAATGAGAACATATGTGAACATACAACAATCACAAAATAAATATTAAGGCGCTATATCGAAAATGAATCAAACAATGGGAGGCGTGGTCTATACGTAAACGCGGGGCGCCCCCCGTGCTCAAGCAGCTAGTCTTTATATCTATGTCAACAAAGTCGTGAATGCGTTGCGCCCGCATGCAATCAGATCGTGTAGAAATTATCGACGTAAGCGACAAAATACAAATTGTTTTATTAAAAAATAACTATAATGATTAGAAAAAAATGCTTCTGTACGATTCTGGATACTGATGATGCCTACTTATTTAAGGAACTTTTTAATTAATACCTAACACCGTTTACTAGTAATCCTGAATATTCATATGTTTAAGAGGTAATTTCAAAAATAAAAAGTATCGAGGCAAAATCTTTAAATCGCGTTTTTGGTTCTGCTCGTGACTAGCTAAAGATATGAAGAAACACATATTTGACTTTCAGATCTGTAAGATCTCTCAGTTACCTATGACATTACATTAAAAATAACCAATATTTTCGATATAGCGCCTTAAGATCTCTACCTTTAATATCTTTGGATGAATCATTTTCTCTTTAAGTTCATGTTTAATATCTGTATAAATTATATTAATTCTTCCACTCTCTCGCAGTATAACAGTCGATACAATAATGTTACTTTAAATAACATTGGCTCTGCGAGTACAAGGTTGAGCATCTCTAGATTTATGTTCCAATGTTAAGACTACGGTAGATTCCGTCCATTCGACTGGCAGTTAGGATTGAAGTGCTAAAAATTATTGTTTAAGTAATTACATTTCGGAGATTAACGAAGAAGTATGGATAATCATTACTCCGATTAGGAGTAACTGCTTACAGATTTCAGTTATCAAACATAGCAATTTGCGTTGTGTTCGTAAAACAATACTTTTTACAGGGTGGAATTTTGTAATGCCACCTGAAGGGAAAGTACTCTTAATACTGTAGATAGAAAATTTTACTCAAAGTAAACATTCCTTTATTTTTGAAAAGAAACGAGACTGCATTCAAACATTTTCGAAAATTTGCTTGCCACACCCGGGAATCGAACCAACTAAAATCTGTAAAAATTACATCCTGTACTTTTATTGCATCGATCGTTAGGGTCAATTAAAAAGACGAAATCTCTCTAACAAACTTGATAAATTAAATGAAAGGAAAGCCATGAAACCCTTAATTATTTTATTTATTTACAAAAAATGGTAAACGAACTAATTAGTTGCTCGAAATGGGCTCCATTCTCTTGAATACACAAAATTCTTCTAACAAATTCATTTCTAGTAACCTTTAATAACTTGTTGTGAATATTATAAATCGTATTCTGAACTTCAACCCTCAACTCGTTTACATTAGCATAAGATTGAAGGTAAATTTGATTATTACATATCCCCATAAAAAAATCTAAAGGGTATTAAGGTATTAAAATGGTTATTAATGAAGGCAATGGTGATTCTGGTGTTATGGGCTGGAGCACCATCTTGCTGTAGAATAATTTGGTTTCGCTCTTCCTCGGGGAAACCATTTAACTCATTTCTTAAGAGATCCAATATTTCTAGATACTTGACAGAGTTTAAATGTTCTTCATACACGTAGACCAACACAACCATATTTCTTATGATTCCGCACCAAACGTTAAAAGAAAATCTTACTTGATTGTTAGTTTCATGAACCCGAACCGGATTCACTCGAGACCAATAATGGTTATTGCGGCGATTGTACATTCCGTTATTGCTGAAGTTGGTTTCATCAGACCATTTTTTTTTTATTAGTATGAGCGGCTATGTTTTGTCACTGCGACCTACGAGATCTATTGTGACCGCCACTATTACAGTTCTCCCACAAGCCCAGCATCTTCTAAAAAGTGCAGTATTTTCTTGGGGGAGAGGTGCTTGACCTCATCTGGTAACAGTAAGTGTTTGCCCAGGTGTAGGCTGCGTTTATGCATCAGTGGTCCACAGTTTGTGAGCAAGTGCATAGGCGTCTCTTCTGCCTCGTGGCAGACCCTGCACTCTCTGCACTCACTCAACCCCATGATGGACTTGTGCTTATTAAGGCGACAGTGTCCAGTGAGGGCTCTGACCAAAGTGCGTATGTTGTTCCTGCTTAATCCTCGGATCTGTTTGCAGGTACTACGGTCATAGGCTTTTATGAGTGCCTTAGAGTGTTTAAGTCCTGGCATATGCAGCCATGCCTTGTAGGACTTGTTGTCGTAATGGGTTTCAAGCGTTAGACGGGCGAGGCTTTTGGGTATACCACAGAATGGTTCAGGACCATATTGCGTTCCTTCGGCCCCAGCCCTGGCGAGCTCATCGGCACATTCGTTGCCAGTGCTTCCCGCATGCCCTGGGACCCATCTAAGTATTACTCTGTTACTGTGTCCCAGAGTGTTTAGGCGGTTCATACAGTCATCCACTAGCTTTGAGGTCACGAGGTTACTGCTCAACGCCAGTAAAGCTGCTTGACTGTCTGAGTTTATGTATATTGTGCGGTTGGCTTGGTTGATTACAAGGTTGGTTTCCGCACATTCTGAGATGGCATAAACCTCCGCTTGGAAGATGGAGGCGAAGCTGCCCAAGCTTTGTGAGAACTTGTGCAGTGGCTGCTCTCTATATATACCAAAGCCCACTTTGGACCCCATCTTGGATCCATCGGTAAACCATACGGTGCTTCCTGTCTCATAGGTAACTTGCTTGTTTAGCCAGTCATCCCTAGAGAGAAGTTCCACTTTGTAGTTTCTATTGAAATTGCAACGTGGAGGCATGATATCAGAGTTCATGCTTAGTATTGGTGTCTCATTGACTAGGTCTAATAGAGACCTTTGTCGAAGGGACAGACATTTGAACCCGCCTTGGGCATTCATCCTGTAGGCACACGCTATCGCCTCCTTGACAATAAACATGTCCAGGGGTGTGAGTCGCAGTAGCGCATTCAGGGCTGCCCCAGGCGTGGTGGAAATTGCGCCTGTAGCAATGAGACAGGCAGTTCTTTGTAGACTGCCTAACCTATTTGCAGCGGTTTTTTGTTTGGCTTTGTTGTACCACACCACTGAGCCGTACGTAATTATCGGGCGTACAATGGTTAAGTACAGCCATAGGACCGATCTGGGGCTTAGACCCCGGTTGGTCCCAACCATTCGACTGCAAGCCCCTAAGGCAATTTTTGCCTTATCTATTATGTTGGTAAGATGTGAGTTCCAAGTCAGTTTCTGGTCAAGAGTGACGCCTAGGTATTTGACCTCTGTAGAGAACTGCACATCCTTCCCGTTTAGCCGAGGCTTAACAAGCTTTTCAAGCCGTCTTCGCCTGGTAAATGGTATTATAACAGTTTTATCAGCATTCACTGAGAGGTTGTTTTCCCTACACCAGTTGTTTATGGTATTGAGGGCTTTCTGCATAATGTCAGATATTGTACTTTGGCAGAAGCCTCGTACCGTCACCACAAGGTCATCTGCGTATCCTTGGGTGTCGAAATTGAGGTCAGCCATGTTGTACAATAATTTGTCTACCGCAAGAGTCCACAGGAGGGGAGACAAGACACCTCCCTGCGGGCAGCCACTTGTGGACAGAAGTTCAATTGATGATTTGTGTAGAGATATTTTAACTCCCCTGTTGGAGAGCATTGCCTCTACCCACCTGGTTGTAGTCGGGTCTACATTTTTGTTTTCCAATCCCCTGACTAACATTGTTATAGGTGCGTTGTCAAATGCGCCCTCTATATCTAAAAATGCACATAGTGCAATTTCCTTGTCCTCCAGCGCTTTTTCTATCCTGTCAGTCAAGCTGATCAGGGCCGTTTCGGTTGATTTGCCTCTACGGTAAGCGTGCTGGGTAGGATGAATAGGGTTTACAGTCAATACTGTTTCCCTAATGTGTATATCTATAACCTTTTCCATGACCTTCATAAGGAAGGATGAGAGGCTTATGGGCCTGTAGGACTTCGGTTGTGATCGGTCCTTCTTGCCCGCCTTAGGTATAAATATGACTTTAACTGTGGTCCACCTCTCTGGAATATATCCCCAGGCCAAACTTGCCCTGAAGATTTTGACCAGATGGGGAGTGAGGACGTTTGCTCCTTCTTTAAGTTGTGCGGGAAAGATGCCGTCCTCTCCACAAGATTTGTATGGTTTAAAGGAGTCAATAGCCCACCGTACCTGATTCGGTCTTATTATTATGGCCGCTCTACGCCAGTCCTCGTTATTTGGCCTGCGGAGGTTGCCAATTGTTCCCTGCGAGCAGGATTTGCTCACAGAGCCAGGAAAGTGGGTGGCCGCTAGTAACTCCAGTGTGTCGGTTTCACTTGACGTGAAGGTTCCATCGGGCTTCCTTAGTAGCCCGACTGGATTAGGCACAGCTTTTGAGAGCATTTTTTGGAGTCTTGCCGTGCGAGGCAGGCTTTGTACTTCCTCGCACAGCTTCCTCCAGGATGCTCTCTTTGCTTTCCTAATTTCAATATTGTAACTGGTTAGGGCTTTTCGGTAGGTGTCCCATTCATTAGATTGTTTAGCCCTATTAAACAATCTTCTGGTTTCTGCCCTAAGCTTCTGCAGCTTAGTGTTCCACCATGGGACTCTGGTTGTAGAGGTTTTGTTTTTCGCAGGGCAACTACTTTCATAGGCTTTCTTGATTCCTATGGTAACAGTCTCCACTGCTAGCTCAATACCGTCTACTGTTCTAATATATTTAGGCATTACTTCAAGGTTTGACTTAAGCTGGTCCCTATATTCGTCCCAGTTGGTCTTCCTTGGGTCCCTAAATATTTCAGTTTGACAAGAAATCGCAGCTTCTATGTCAAACCGGATATGTCTGTGGTCAGACATGGAGTTTTCGTCACTAACCTGCCAGTCAGCGATATGTCTAGCGAGATTCTTTGTGGCAAAGGTAATGTCCAGTACTTCCTGCCTGGTACGTGTAACAAAGGTCGGGATACATCCTAAGTTAAGTGTGATGAGTCCATTAGCGACAAGAAAGTCAAACAATAACTCAACTCTAGCGTTCACGCCTGTGCTTCCCCACGCAGTATGGTGGGCGTTGGCGTCGCATCCCACTAGGAGCTCTGCCCTATGCAGACGCGCATACTCCACCGCCCGTTCCAGGTCCTCCGTGGGGTTAGGTTTCTCGCCCGATAGATAGGCCGAGCACAAAATTACTCTGGGCCCGGTCCACCCGGCGAGATTTACATATCCTGCAACCAGATCATCACTGCAAAGCTCTGTAACAGGCAAAAGGTTAATATCTCTTCGAAATATTATACAGGCTCTGGGTCTATGGCCACCGGTATGTACTAATATCTTACCTGCAGACGACAGCCCCAGAATATTGCCATTGGCTACCCATGGCTCTTGGATTAGAGCGATATCCACCTTGTTGCCGGCGAAGCAACACTCCACCACCGCAGACGCAGCTGCAGCATGGTGGAGGTTGGCCTGTAGGATTCTCGCTCTGTCTACCATTGGGGTAGCCATTGCATTATTGTTTGGGGGGACGTGGCACATTGGCTGGAGGACGTGGTCGTCCTGCTGCACTGTTTGTGCCCCTCCCCGCAGTTTTCCCGCCTCTTGTACCGCTCCCTCCGCCCTTGGTAGACTTCAGCGGAGGCCGCAGGTTGGAAGGTGGTGGGGGTTTCCCAACCAGTCCCCTCCATGACCCCGGCACTCTCGCTGCCGTCTGTCCACTAGAAGTGGAAGGCGTGGGAGGCGGCACACTCGCGGCCCCCGTGCTGGCATCAGAAGACTTGGGTGGAGGCGGTTCACTCAGGTGCCCTTGGGGGGCTCCCTGAGTCCTCCCCTCTGCCACTTCGGTCTCCTGCTGCCGCACGGGCGCCCGGTTAGGCGTGTCTGTGTCAGAGCCACCTCGGATTCTGAAAACCACCGTTTTGAACCCGAGGGTAGCCCGACCATCGTTAGCCCGGAGGGCCTCCACAGAAGGGTCGTCGAGTGAGAAAGTCACAAGTGACCCTCCCACCCCGTCCCTCCTGTGGAGGACCTTCCAGAGCTCTGTGTTGAGGCCTTCATTTTGTGCCCTCAGCAACACCAGCGCTTCGTCGGTTGTCTCCGCCTCGCTGGAGGGCACAAAAGTGGTCCCAACATGAGGCTTAGGCAGCTCCGACTCAGGAATGGTCCTGAGATCTGCCTCAGGCCACGGCTTTAAGTCTGGGATTACACCCACAAGCCAGTCCAGGGTCGCCTGTCCCTCTTAAGTGACTAGGACCCAGCCTGGCTTGTGTGTGAAGCCCATAAATTTTGGTCCCGAACCCTTTTTGTCCATCCCCGCAAAATTGCTGGTGATGGACTTAAGGAGAGCACGATGTACAAGCCGCATCTGCTCCTCACTCATGGGTTCCGAATTTCGGATCCCCACGCGAGAGGAGCCCGCTACGGCACTGTACCTCGGCCTCGGTTCGGCGCCCTGGTCCGTCCGGGATGTTTTTTTCGGTTGGACCTGAGGGGATTCTTCTTCAGAGCGAGCACGTTTTTGCGGCTTCGGTCTCTGAAGTTGAGGTTGTTCGGCCTCGATTTGGTTCCAGGGCTTACGGCATAGGTCAAAGGCATCCTGTTTGCCCAAGTCCGATGCCCGGAGCTTCCTGAACCTTTTTCGGGCCGCACCACTAAGCGATTTCCACTTAGACTTCTGAGAGGTCTTTGACAGAGTCCATGTATCAGCTGCCGAAGCGCCGGCCACGGGCTGTGTGTCTGAGACCTCCTCAGTGGGTTTGCTTGGGGCTTCTACCAACTTCATCTGTGTCCCTGCTGCCGAAGCGCTGTCCACAGATAAGGTTGTGAAGTCCTCCGCAATTTTGGTGAAGGGCGAACTAGCCGACCCAGCGCCAAACGGTTCTCCTTTCGGAGAGGAAACTGGAGTTCTCAAAAGGTCATTTTCATTGTCCATTCAAGTCCCACGAGTAGCTAGGGAAATATACGGTCATCCCCGGCAGAGCCCCGCTTGCCGGGGAAAGGGCTAATTACTGCTCCGGATCGCCCTGGTCCCGTGCAGGCTCCGTTCACGACTGGGCTCCCTCCCAGCCACGCATTCATCGGCACGGATCGCATAACACCTTGAATTAGGGGAAGCGGATATTATGAAAGGAGAGGGAGAAGGGAGAGGGTAAAGATTGGAAGTGGTGGAAGGAGTGATAGTTGGGGTGGACGGGAGAAAGGTATAGGTTATACCCCTGGTCTTGGGTTGGGCTTCAGGGCAGCCTTCTTTGTCCGGGATCACAAGTGTGACACCTTAGCCTCGTCTCGGCTTGGTAACCTCGACGTGACCAAGGTTAGGTTATCCGCAACCCGCCCACCCGCTCGGTAGCATAGAAGGAATGCTTCCTACTGATGCAGAGCTGACAGGGCCATGACCCAATCACCTCTGAATCCAGGCCGAGTTCATCAGACCATACAATGTTACTCAAAAAAAAATTAGGGTTAAGGTCAATTTCTCTCAGCATGTTTTGACAAAATTGAAGTCGTCTCTCACAATCCCCAAGATGCAATTTTTGCACTAACTAACCATCACGATAACATTTGTACTTATACTTTTCAGCACTTTAAGTACGCGAGTGTGGGTTGTCCCAATTACGTTGGCAGCATCTCTGCTAGAAGCCTTTAGAAAAGCTTCGAAATATGTTAAAGCATCTAGATCAATATCGAAATGGTTCTGCTGAAGAGTTTGCCGTCACTTATCGAAACTACCCATATTCTTTAAATTTTCCACCATTCTTTTGAATACGAATCGAGTTGGTGCCTGTCGGTCTCGACATCTCTCTCCATGATTCACATTTTTGTTATTTAAAAAGTCCATTTTCATGGCTTTCCTTTCATTCAATTTATCAAGTTTGTTAGAGAGATTTCGTCTTTATAATTGACCCTAACGATCGATGGAATAAAAGTACAGGATGTAATTTTTACAGTTTTTAGTTGGTTCTATTCCCGGCTGTGGCAAGCGAATTTTCGAAAATCTTTGAATGCAGTTTTCTTTCTTTTCAAAAATAAAGGAATGTTTACTTTAAGTAAAATTTGCTATCTACAGTATTAAGAGTACTTTCCCTTCAGGTGGCATTACAAAATTCCATCCTGTATATTATCCGTATCCCGCACGAAGGAAGTGCGCCGGCGCAGCTGCTATTAAAATTATTGTTGCTGGCAAGGTCTAATTTCCGTGCAAATAGCCACGTTTCGGTACAAATGGCGGAGAGTTTGCGTGAGGTGATTTTGCGTGCATCTGCTTTGGCGCGGCTTCATTTTCAACCTGTTGCCAATTATTTTGATTATTCTCTCATATTATAAGTACCCTTAACTGCACATACGCTAATAGTGACAGGACAATATTATTGACGCCAGCAAGATTAATTTCTTTTAAAACGAACTATTTATGTAGATAGTGATAAAATTCATTTAAGCGTTAAAGGTTGTCGCTTAAATTATGCGATTGATAAAGGGCGGCGTTATCTGCAAGGTTCGCCGACGCTGGCGACGCTGCCCATGATTTACCGACGTCTTTGGGCCGGACGAGCTGCGTGTGCGCGTCGCTTAACGTAGCTGATTAGGGCCTTAGGGTTCGTTTACATTTACAATTTACCTCATTATTGTCTTGAACCATCGATACACTTCGAAATCGCAAAAAAAATCAGCTGTTCCATACAAATGTTCAACATTCACTGAACCTAAACGTATGAAACAGCTGACTTTTTTTTTGCGATTTCGAAGTTGGTCCCATAGTGAAAGTTGTTCAGTTTGCTTGTCTGAACAAGTACACAAAATTTTTGTCATAACTTAAAATAGGGGTTATATTTTTTGACTCAAAATGAAATCTTAAACCACTGCACCAGTCGGGTTTGCGTTCTGCCTGCTTTCATTGTGAATTTGTCGCCATTCTCTTCTGAGCGACCCATTCAGTTTGGTGTCTTCTCCTTACCTGATCTCTAATAACAGAGTTGATTGAACATTGTGGCAGACTCGCGAATAGTTCCGGGCAAGACAAAGTCAGCTTCTAATGCCTTTCTCGCAAGATTATCTGCCTTCTCGTTTCCGTGGAAACCCTTATGTCCTGGAATCCATATCAGATGTACTGTATTTTTCTTTGAAAGTTTATTCAGTACATTAATGGTATTGAGGACTAGTTTGGAATGCACTTTGTATGACATCACTGCCTTTAGCGCCACTTGACTGTCACTTAGGATGTATATATTCAGTCCATTGCGCCCTTTATCGATGTTTTCTGGTGCACAGGCTAGAATTGCATACATTTCTGCTTGAAAAACTGTAGCAAGTTTGCCCATGCTGATACTAGCTTTATAGCCTTTTACTTGGGTAACATCTTATCGCCGACCATTTTCAGTAGGCAATCCCCTACTTCGTCTTTGTCAAGTGCTGCGTGTCTCGTGTGGGCCTCTCCTTAAAATGCTTTCTTTGCTTCACAAGGTATGACAATTTGCAGCGGTATAAGATCTAAAAATCTTTCCATGGCTGTCATTAGGGGTGGTTCTGAATACACCAGTGATTGCTATACATGCAAGTCTCTGGATCTTATTCAGTGCCACTTTACATGTGGTCAGGTTTGTCCTTGGCCACCAGACAATACTTCCATATGTAATAATGGGAAGTCATCATCATCATTACAGCTCATACACGTCCCCACCGAGGGGTTCGAGCCTACCCTATGTTAGGGTGATTAGGCCTTAGTCAACCACGCTGACCCAGTGCGGATTGGTCGACTTCACATACATCATTGAATTTCTTCGCAGATGTATGCAGGTTGCCTCACGATGTTTTCCTTCACCGTAGGAGCGTCAGACAAATGTACATATGAAATTCGAAATGCAAATCACATTGGTACATGGCGGGTCTCGAACCCCTACTCCCCGATTGGAAGGCAAGTGCCGAGTCCACAGCGCCACCGACGCTGTAATGGGAAGTACTATGATATTATAAATCCAATAAAGAATCCTAGGTTTTCGCGAAGGTAGTTTGACACGTGTTAAAGACTCTTTGTGCCTTTTCAGTGTTACTTCTACGTGTTTCTTCCACGTCAGTTCCTTATCTAGCACTACTCCCGGATATTTAACTTCCTTGGACCATGGTAGTTCTTTACCGCACAGAATAAGGTTCCTCATTTCATTGAGTTTCCTTTTCCCCGTAAATGGTGTGACCATCGTTTTGTTGGGATTAATGGTTAGATGTGTTTCTTCACACCATCTTTCTACCTTGCACAGTGCATCCTGCATTAAGCTGGATACTACACTCAACACTTTGCCATTAATCAGAATAGCCAAGTTATCCGCATAGCCTATTGTGCGAAATGACTCTTCTTTTGGTGGTGAAATCAGTGAGTCCACCACTAGGCTCCACAGAAGCGGTGAGAGCACACCCCCTTGCGGGCATCCTCTCCTTACCTTGGCACTCATAGACTCACACATAACGTCAGCAGTAATAGTTCTGCCTTTAAGCATACAGTTTATCCATTTCGTTATGGTTTTGCTGATGCCGTGTTACTCTGTTGTCTTGAGAGAGGCCTTAAACGAGAATGAAATATTTAATAGGATATTATGAGTTATGATACAAGTGAGCTAGTTGTCTTAGTCACACTCGGCTGAATTACGCTCTAGCCTGCAGCTCGGGCTCGAGCTCACGAGTTTCATATGTTTTTTTTTAATATTTGCGAGGAAAATACAATCATGTATTATTTATATCGTTTATTATTCAAACTATTGGTGAACGTATAATTTTCAAAGTGATGGTGTGTGCCGGTAAATTTGCAAGTCATCAGCATACAAGTGGTAGGGAGCGTTAAGTGTTTTTGTGAGCTGGTTTATAAAAACGGAAAAAGTTAAGGTGTCAGAACGCCGCCTTGAGGCACACCGCAGTGATCAGGCACCAGTTTAAAAATGGTTATTCCACTTTATGCACTGCCGGCGACCTCGATGATAGTATGAGAACCAATCGAAAACCGGAGGAGATATTATGATAATGGAACGGAGAATTGCTTGGAGAATGTCGTAGTCGACATCGACAGAATTAAAGGCACTACTAAAATCGAGAACAGCTACGGTGAGCAATTTGGTGTTCATGGCAAGACGTACATTATCAGTCACATTCACGCTGTTATCGTACTGTGAAAGGGTCTAAACTTGGACTAGAAAGAAGTAAATAAAATTTTACGAACCAGGTAAGAGAAAAGCTGCTTGTGAACAGCATTTTCAAGAATTTTTGATAAAAACGGAAGAATAGAGATAGGTAAGAATAGTGGTAGTCAGCGTTAGTGGACGGATTTGAGGTCTTTGGTATAGACAACACATATTCACTAGGATAGATTCACCAATGAGAAGTTGATAATAACTATGAGTGATAATAGGAACCACGCTATCAATCAATGGAATCAAAATATCACGGCTGATACCATTTCCACTTTTAGGTTTTCATGTAGTACCTTGTAGTACCTTTAATTTTTTTAACCAACTCCTCAGTGACTTCATGAAACAAAAAATATCACAGTCTGGTGGCGTTATATTTGAAAGCGCAGAATAGTCAAAAAACAAATGATAAAGTTTTGACAGATTCAAGCAATGTGACTGGAGATTTCGAGAAGTGCTCATTGAGAGCATCGATGTCTGGAGTAGTGTTATTATCATTAGTTGTCTTGCCCACACCGAGCGAATTATGTATTGACATTAAGATATGTGACGTGAAGACCTGCGAAGTTTTTTTTATATGAAATACAAGCTAAGGATTAAGATTGTAACAGATAAATTTGTCTTAAATACGTTGTCAATAAAAATATTCAATCAAATCAGTTTCAATAAGACTGTTATATACTAGTTGTGCCCGCGACTTCGTCCGCGTGGAATAGTTACTTTTGGCAGCATTTCGATTTTTGTAGGCAATTTTTTTAAGATCTTGATAAAAAGTGCCTATATAAATAGCCTATGTTATACATTATATAATTAGCTATCTATTAGTGAAAGTCCCGTCAAATCGGTCCAGCCGTTCCGGAGATTAAAAAAATAAATAAATAGTGTTTTTGTTATTGGTACCCGATATACATTCATACCCATTTAGTAAAAACTTGTTATTTTGACATTACAAACAGACACTTCAATTTTATTTCTTTGAATAGATATAACTAAAACTTAGCTAAAACTATATGAACCAGCCTTTATTGCGACATATTATAAATAGTGATCCATGATAAACTTTGCAAGCGTAGTTCACTTAACTCATAGTCTAATTGGCACAGTAAAGGGTTTATTTACATTTAAAACTTCTATATCATTAATCCCTCGGTTTTTTAATTACCTATAAATTAAACGATAAAAGGAATTTGGGTAATTAAGAAGAAATTCTGAACTTCATTAATAGGGGCATTAACTGTAGGATATCGGTAATCACTGGTTTCCTTACTACAAAAGGAAATTCGTCGAATACCTGACATCATATTTGGCTTAAAACTTTGTCCGCTTTATCGACAGTTAAGTAGTAGATGATTTTTGTTAATTTTTCTAAGACTCGTCAGAATGGAATATGAATGTGTTATTAAAAGTTCGTTAAAATATGAAAATTGTGATACATATTTACAGTGCTATAACAATGTCAGAAAATGTTTTATTAAGAGTCTATCAAACATGTTTGTCTTTACGTGTTTGACAAAATTATTTGTTCTTATAATACGGCTATGTTTGTTGCGTTTGACAAACAAACCACTATGAAACAAACAAAGGAAATTTAACAAAAAATTTTGATCACTTACATGGCGCTTTAGTTTCTATTTCTGTCGATGCCTTTTAACTATTTTTTAATAACTTAAAATATTGAATTGACCTTTTAAATTCCAAAGTGGACCTATGATTTTAATTTTATATTACGGCGATTTCTTGGGTCACTGTTTAAATTGCTTTAAAGATATTGGTAGACAAAGTATGTAATAACATTTTCGGTGCAAAGATTAAGTTTTTAAGGCAGAATAAAATAATTGAAAGAAACTAACATATAACGAAGGTCCATAGGGGTGGTCTCACAGTAGCGGCGCAGTCAATACATTGTATTACGACTTTAATAATGTCACTTGATTGACAAGATAATTAAATAAATTAGAAGCCATGTAATGGTTTTGGGAAATGACTATAATAAATTTGGACTGAATAAAAAAGTTTCCAAGAAAAGGAACCCAAATAAACTTTTTGATTAGACCGACAATATTTAACTTTAGACATAAAAGAAGAATATATTGAGAATTAAATTACTCCTGCTAGGACAAAGCTGGGACACATAATTATTTCTACAATAAAGGCAGCTGCGAGCGCAGAATACTTATATGTACATATAACGAATAGTAAAATGAATTTACATTAACATTATATTATACGCGTATCAACATACTTTTCAACCTTTAACCAATACAATTTGGATCTATGACGTCTGAATTAAATTATTATTTTTTATTTACAGACATTTCATTTGGAGGTTGCTGGTAACTTAACTATATCATATGATTGTAAGATTTAAAGACATTTCACGGAGAAAGAGGTTTATTGTAAGGCAGGATTCTTTCGTGTTCTTAAATTATCAGAATGAATAGAGTTCCACTGCGTATTTTCATGCGCTTATGGGTAATTAATATTTGTTACTTTCATTATCTCGAAATGTATGGGTGCAGAACATTCATCAATCTCTTTTAATTTTATCGCACACAAGCCTTTGAGGAGAGATAGAAAAATTGAAACATGACACTATTGCACTAACCCTTCTGGCTTGTGTAACGTAGGCAATGGCTCCTCGCCTAGGAAACACTCGTGCTTTTCACTAAAGCAGTCCCGATAACATTGATATTGTTGCTAATATGAATTAAACTGTAATAGTTATTTGTTATACATGAATGCAAAGTTGCTTTTTAACCGCGTGCTCAACTTTGATGACCGAGTAAGCGAAGGTTTCAAAAATTCATCAAAAAGAATCAAAAGAGCACAAGGAGAAAAATCTTTGTACTGGAGTGCAACACGTAACCTAAAGAAACAAAAGTACACCAAGAAGGTTCAGAGTCTGAGTTTTTAACAAAAAAGTTGTATGATAAATTCGGCGTCATGGAAATGGAAGTAAATAGATTTAATGATGTTTTGAAATTACATACCTTATGCACGCGATGTTCTAAATTTCAATTTACTTTAACCTCAAGCGGATAAAAATGGCTTTGGCGGTCAGAATAGAATAGCAAAAATACTCTTTCCGAGATGGGGGGGGATGAAAAGATAGTTGTCATAATTTGATGAAAAGACAACGAGTCCGCAACTATTAATTAATGAGCTTGTCATTAATTGTGGCGCGGACCGCGCAGTCGGCTGCGGGCCCGCGAATTTTTCTGATGAACGATTAAGGTAATGACCGGCAGACATCCTCTCTGATGTTGCCGGCATTGTTGCGACATAGTTGGGCTGCAGACAGTGTTGAATTTTCTTCTATTTAGCGCTTTGCAAGTCGTTTGAAAATGTTACATTTTCAAAGCAAATTCAAAGTCATACACTTACAAATAAAATTTGTAAGTTTCCTTTATTCTCAAACAATTCTTAATTTTAAGTCTATAAGGACATAATAATTCCAGTCTTCTTTAGCATAACAATGTAAGAAGAGATCAATGCAGTTGGAATTTCGTTCGGGTTGGATGTTCTCGGTCATGGGCTCATGGCGTCAACGCGGCATGTTCAAGCAGGTTCTAGTAATTTATAAAGTTCGATAACGGGTGACTTCACCGGCAGTCGTTTACTGTGTACATATCGACGTGGGTGTCCGCCCCAGAGCCTCGGCGCGGTCTGTCGCCGACTGTCAAACACTAATTGTTACATATCAATTGGCGATGCTGGTGGTGGTGACGGCGGGCGCCGTGTTGTGGTCGGCCCGTGACGCCTCATCACTTTATTGTATTGACGTCACTCGCAGTCGCTTAAGCTCTGAACTTGAAGATTTGAGTTCTTATCGCCACTTAGCTGCCATGGTTTTGTGCACACGTATTCTTGCAATGTAACACCTATTTTGGGCAGCACTGGCAATTAGGCAAAGAACACAACTAAGGGTCATAAAATTAAAATACTTCCACTTACTGTTAACCCCCAAGGGACCTTCTATCATCAGCTTAGCAATTTGAGGTGATGATTAGCAGTACATACTTAAATAGCTTTAGAAAAAACAAACATTTTGTTTGATTGTTTGTTTGTTTAGTTGAACGCGCTAATCTCTGGAACTACTGATTCGAATTGAAAAATTATTTTTGCGTTGGATAGTCCATTTACCAAGAAAGGCTTTAGGCTATGTAATATCACGCTACGACCAATAGGAGAGGAGAATCAATGAAAAATGTTGCTAAAACGGAAAAAATGTAGAAGATATAACTAAGAACGCGTTGAAGTATTTTGTAAGGCGAAACGTAGTTCGCGCGCACAGCTAGTTGATAAATAACATAAAAAACCGGCCAAGCGCGAGTCGGACTCGCCCATGAAGGGTTCCGTAGGATTTATGACGTATTAAAAAAACTACTTACTAGATCTCGTTCAAACCAATTTTCGGTGGAAGTTTGCATGGTACATCATATATTTTTTTTAGTTTTATCATTCTCTTATTTCAGAAGTTACAGGAGGGGGACACACATTTTTACCTCTTTGGACGTGTCTCTCGCGCAAACTATTCAGTTTAGAAAAAAATGATATTAGAAACCTCAATATGATTTTTGAAAACCTATCCATAGATACCCCACACGTATGGGTTTAATGAAAAAAATTTTTTTGAGTTTCAGTTCTATGTATGGGGAACCCCCAAAATTTATTGCTTTTTTCTATTTTTGTGTAAAAATCTTAATGCGGTTCACAGAATACATCTACTTACCAAGTTTCAACAGTGTAGTTCTTATAGTTTCGGAGAAAAGTGGCTGTGACATACGGACGGACAGACAGACAGACAGACAGACATGATGAATCTATAAAGGTTCCGTTGTTTGCCATTTGGCTACTGAACCCTAAAAAGAAGAATGAATGATTTAACACTTTATTTGTACGTTTTACAATACACATAGAAATAAAGAAAAAATAAACTAATATCATATTAAACTAAATTATTACTACTAGGTATACACATTATACTTACTGCTACTATATACTCGTATACTTATTACTAAATAATTTGTAAAATTACAATAAGTACTTACATGTGTGTTGCAAAAATACAAAAAACCGGCTAAGCGCGAGTCGGACTCGCCCATGAAGGGTTCCGTAGGATTTATGACGTATTAAAAAACTACTTACTAGATCTCGTTCAAACCAATTTTCGGTGGAAGTTTGCATGGTAATGTACATCATATATTTTTTTAGTTTTATCATTCTCTTATTTTAGAAGTTACGGGGGGGGGGGGGGGGGGGCACACTTTTTTAATGGTGTAGGGGGCAAACGAGCAGACGTATCACCTGATGGTAAGTGATCACCGTCGCCCATGGACACCCGCAACCCCAGAGGAGTTACAAGTGCGTGCGTTGCCGGCCTTTAAGATAGGAATACGCTCTTTTCTTGAACGTTTGAAGGTCGTATCGGTCCGGAAATACCGCAGGCGACAATTCGTTCCAAAGTTTGACTGTGCGAGGCAGGAAAGTGCGGGAGAATCGCACAGTTGTGGACTGCCAACCATCTAAGTGATGGGCATGGATTTTTTGTCGCGTGGAACGATGGCGGAAAGAGGAGAAACCCAAAATTTATTGCTTTTTTCTATTTTTGTGTGAAAATCTTAATGCGGTTCACAGAATACATCTACTTAGCAAGTTTCAACAGTGTAGTTCTTATAGTTTCGGAGAAAAGTGGCTGTGACATACGGACGGACAGACATGACGAATCTATAAGGGTTCTGTTTTTTGCCATTTGGCCACGGAACTCTAAAACGGCGATAGCTCAGTGACTGATTTTGCTTCAAAAGCAAAGCACTGGTATTCTGCTACAGCCCAGTGGATGAGGGCAGTGAATAAATAAATAAATATTAGGTATAGAATATATGAAAATACAAGACGAAAAAGATAATAGGGTAGATGCGCCTGTTTCCCGACCACCGCCAATTTTCGACCATTTAACGGTCCTCCCTTGTTAAATGATCAAAAATAGTAATAATGGTATACTTGCATCACCAAAACATTAACAAGTAGCAACCTGAATACATTGATCCCCCCCACACACACAAACTAGAACAATTGAACGAAAGCTGCGAAAACTAACCAATTATTTGTCTGAGGTTAGCAGCGGACAGCGTCACATGCGTTGAATATTAAGAAAAAAATAGTAAGGTGCCACTACTTGTACGGTAAGTTTTTAATTAATCTTAAGTAATATTGGATTATTTATTGTTTGTGCAGCTAGTTTATGACCTTTATTGTGTGGATTAATTAGATTTTAACGTAAATTTCATGACCAAATTAATAAAATGAGGTGGTCAAGAACACGCTTTACTCAAAAAATTCAGTTTTCGACCGGGGTGGTCGAAAACTAGGTAAAGCACCTACAAATAAGATTTCTATGTTGTTTTAAAATATATGGAAAGATATTAAATCTAATTTGATAATGTGAGCTTTATTTACATATATTATCTAATGGCCAATTTTCGTCCAATATTTTACTATGTTAATATAAACTGAATATGACAAACAATGTTGTTGGTCGAAAATTAGAAATATGGTATAATCATCCCAGTTTCCGACCACCTTTTTTCGTTTAGCTAAAATCAAAAGAATTTAACTAATTATTCAAAACTATTTCAATTAATTCTAATTAACTCCCATTTCTTAATCAAAATACATTTTTATTGTGTTTACTTTTTAAGTACCTACCTATAGTGTAAAATCATTCCAATTATCGGTGGTTTTTTGGTTAGTTAAAGTTTAAAGTTAATTAAAGCTATTTCATAAATATTAATATACATTCTAATTAGAAATTCATTGTAAAAATATTAAAATTTAATTAGTAATATTCAAGCAAGCTGGGGATGAAATGGCCCGGCCGGCCGACAACCGGTTGGGACACATTACTTTTCTACCCCTGGCCTGCCCGTCTGGGGCACTTGGCGACCCCTCCGAAGAGTAAGGCCCTGCGCTTGGGTCAGTGATGCTGGCTCACCAGTCTGCAGTGGGCGCACTCGGGGAATGGCTAACGCCGATCCTGATTGTGCCTCTATGGAGTTAAAAGTTGCTGGAGGGTGGTTTAGCCAGCCAGTATGGGGTTAACACCCGAGTCCAATGGCATATCCTTGGGGCGGCCTTGTCAGCTTTTCAGTCCCTTGTCGAATCGAAAAGAGATTACCCCCTCCTTTAAAAAAAAGGTTAGATATTGTGACCACATGAATCTGAATTAAAACTGTATGTTTTCATACTCTGGATTTGAATAGCAATAAATAGACGTCCGATTAGGACCCGTTGACGAAGTTGACCAAAGCAAATGGAGAAATCGTCGCTTCGAAATCGGAGATTCATTCGGAAGTTGCACTAGCACCTTCTTCAGTCAGCTATACGCGTCGCACTCACCCTGTCCCGCACCGAGTGAAAAGGATCCAAGAGCCACCTTAACCCGCCATGCAACGAAGGATCTCCCAGACATCAGCCTAGACGAAATCCAGAAGGCTCTTGGGCAACTTAAAAATGGAAAAGCCCCGGGGGAGGATGGAGTCACAACGGAGCTTCTGAAAGCTGCTGGCAAGCCGATACTGAAGGAGCTCCAGCGTATATTTAACTCTATTCTTCTCTCCGGGAGAACTCCTAAGGCATGGCACATGGAGTTTAGTCGTATTGTTTTTCAAGAAGGGCGACAAGACTTTGTTGAAGAACTATCGACCAATTTCACTCCTGAGCCATGTCTATAAGTTGTTTTCAAGAGTCGTCTCGAACCGTCTTACACGAAGACTTGACGAAGCTCAACCTCCGGAGCAGGCCGGGTTCCGACGGAGTTATAGCACCATAGACAACATTCACACAGTAAGGCAGGTTATACATAAGACCAATGAGTATAACCAACCCCTGTGCATGGCGTTTGTGGACTATGAGAAAGCTTTTGACTCCGTCGAGACCTGGTCTGTTCTAGAGTCTTTACAGAGGTGCCAAATTAATTGGCGATATATCGAACTCCGAGTTCCATTCCAACCATTCTGGACAACGAGTACGTCGTTGTCCAGAATGTTTAAACTGAGCCTATCCTCCTGTGACGTGGTGTGAGGCCGGGGGATGTAATATCACCGAAACTCTTCTCCGCTGCGCTGCAGGATGTATTCGGAACGCTCAACTGGACAGGACGTGGCATTAATATAAATGGCGAGTGTATCTCACACTTACGATTCGCGGACGATATCGCCATTATGGCTGAAACCCTGCAAGACTTACAAGAGATGGTGAACAGCCTGGTTAAGTCTTCCGAACGCATCGGTCTCCGGATAAACTTGGATAAAACCAAGGTCATGTTCTACGAGCTCGTTGATCTGGGACAGGTCGTAGTAAATGGAGTATCTCTCGAAGTTGTACAGGAATATGTGTACCTAGGGCAAACTCTTCAACTGCAGAAACAACTTCGAGAGGGAAGCCAACAGAAGAATTCGGCTGGGCTGGGCAGCATTTCGTAAGCTTCACATGTCTTCTCGTCACCCATTTCTCAGTGTCTTAAGTCGATAGTCTTCGACCAGTGCGTCCTCCCAGTCATGACATACGGTGCCGAGACGCGGACACTCACGGCTCGACTAGTCCACCAATTTAAAGTCGCTAAGCGTGCTATGGAAAGGGCTATGCTCGGAGTATCTCTAAAAGACCGTATCAGAAATGATGTGATCCGTCAGAGAACCAAAGTCACCGACATAGCCCACCGAATTAGTAAACTGAAGTGGCAGTGGGCTGGCCTAATGAGCCGCAGAACTGACGGCCGTTGGAGTCGTAAGGTGCTTGAGTGGAGACCGCGACTCGGAAAACGTAGTGTGGGACGCCCTGCGACAAGATGGGATGACGATATACGTAGGCTGGCTGGAGTGGGCTGGATGAGAGTAGCCGAAGATCGGGAGCGGTGGCGTGCATTAGGGGAGACATATGTCCAGCAGTGGACGAGTGTAGGTCGATGATGATGACCCGAGTTCAAATAGACACAGTCTTAATAAATATTAAAAGCTGATTATTTTAGTATTTTAATTAAAAAAATTTATATTCTATCATACTTTTATTCATAAAAATCTTTCTTAATTAATTGGTCGAAAACTGGTCAACAGATGGACGAAAACTAGAATTTTTGGTCGAAAACTGGTAAAATCGGCAATTTAACGCTTGGATTTATTAATTAAAAAAACTGTTAATTTGACTATTATAAAATATATAATTAATAAAAATAGACTATATGAGGAGTTACCACAATTTATTTTGATACAAAATACATGTCAGAACACACATATTTTTATTCCCAAAGTTGGCAACTCCACTAATTGGTCGAAAACAGGCTAATCTACCCTATACAAGACGAATTAATTAAATAACTATACTTATATAATTCAAGAATAAAAAAAAAGATATACATATATAGGCAAACAGAACCGCCTTCTTTTTGCAGTCCGTGAAAAAAAGAATCGTCGTCGTGATCAAAAGTTTAACAAACGTTACACGGCTTTCAATAAATATTTTTACAAAAATAATACCGTCTTCAAAATCACCAAAAAGTCAAAAATAATACATATAAGAATACGTATAACATTACAGTTTTATATTGAAGTTGGTGGAAATTTTGGTGTTTTTGAAGTCGGTTATATTTTTTTATTTAATTTAAAATATCAAAACCTTCTACTGAATGTAATAAATACTTTTCTGAAAACCGCATCAAAATCGATTCAGCCAAACGCTAGATAATGGCGGACAACCATACATACAAACATACAGGTCAAACTGAGAACCTCCTTTTTTTTGAAGCCGGTTAAAAAATAATTAAATCGATCTAGTTCAAGAGTAGGAAATAGGGGACTACTAGTAACGTACATTTTGTGTATTTTTCATAGGTATCTTCTGTCCGAGTTGCCTGTATCGCGCTGTACTCGGTTGTTCGGGCACAGCAGTCAGCAACATACAGGGTTACTTTTTAAGCAGGAGCCAAATTTTGAATGCTTGTTCAGACAAGCAAACTGAACAACTTTTACTATGGGTCCAATCTCGAAATCGCGAAAAAAAAAATCAGCTGTTCCATACAAATGTTCAATATCCGCTGAACCTAAATGTATGGAACAGCTGATTTTTTTCGCGATTTCGAACAAATACTTACCTATTTTTGAATTCTCATGCCCTCTCGAATTTCTCTAAAAGAAGGGTTTTATTCAGAGTCTTCCATCTTTTCGCAGAGGTGTGATTGCGGAAACCCTTTGGTTGGTTCTTAAGACTGGCTTATTTTGTTAAGAAAGGTAGAAAAAGGTAGAAAGGTAGATTTTTCGTACAAAGCTAAGCTAAAATATTTCAACTACATGTCTTTAGAAAAACATAGGGTTTTGAACGATCTTCTTTTTACACATAAATTGTTTAACAATCGGATTGATTGCCCCCAGTTGCTGGAGAAATTTAACTTTAAAGTTCCAGTTAGGTTGCCCAGATCACAAATACCTCCACTGAGTCCGCCACTCCGTAGAACACTTTTCGGGTCCAATTCTCCAGTTCCAAGAATTTGTAAACTGGTGAATTTCTACAGTAAGAATATTGATTTACATGCTGTGAATTTGAGGGCTCTGCATAAGTTTATGCAGTGCGCCATGGACGTATAATGATAATATGCAATTAGAGGCACAATAATTATAGTGTAGTATATAAGATCACTTTTTTTTCGCTTTCTTTAATGTTTAATCACTAATTAATAAACATTGTAATTGCAAGGTAGCATTAGCGTAATAATGTAGGGTAGCATCTCTTTCTTTTTAGAATTAAGATCAATTACTATTTGTGCATGTTATGTTTACCTATAAGTAGTTGTACACTTAGCACAATACCATGTATCAATCGTATGTATCATTGAAACAGTGTAACAATTGTTGGTAGACTAATAAATAAATAAAAAAAAGACATCCGCCGGAGGGAGGGACTGGCGACTCACTTGTTCTACCTCCACTACCAGACGGATAACCTCCACTTTAAGTGAACTCACCAAAATGATGAGGCTTTGTACTCACAGCCTCACAGGGACGTGAGAAGGAGCAGTGGTGATCTAATATATGCTGTCACTTGTGTGACTATTCTATGCACGATGAAGGCGGAACTCTGCAAGATGTCGCGGTTGGTTTATGATGGGACCACCGCAGGGCCCGCGTTCCTACGCCCGTCAAGTGCCGAGTAATTAGCATTATTATTACCGGATATCGGAGGTTTATCTGTATCCATGATATAATACATAATGTACCTAGATACGAGTATGTCATAATTAAAGCCGCGACAGTTAAGTTGGTAACTTGGATGCCGGTACATTTAAAGTGACAATGTCTTGAATAGGCAAATATTGGTTTTGTTAAGAATTGGTAAGTGTTCATAAATTGGTACTAATCTCTCATAAATTGGTATCATTGATCTTCAAACTGTCATCGAAAGTGGATTCAGTTCTGTATTGGGCATATTTTTAACGTGGTTGGTGGGAATATCCAAAATCTTGTATTCGATTCTCTTTGTGGCAAATATTTTGAGGGTTACCTGCTGTCCGATTACTTTCGGCACAATGCTCCTTTTCTTTTCGTATTTCTCTTTTAATTTTTAGGGTTCCATACGTCCGAATAAGAAACGAAACCCTTATAGGATCACTCGTGTGTCCGTCTGTCTGTCGGTCACAGTCAATTATCTCCGAATTCACTAGACCGATTAAGTTGAAATTTGGTACATATATCATTTTATGTGACCCAAATGCAGAGGTGTGACGTGAATAGATGAAATCTGTATTGGACATGTCATTTTTGAGGGGAAAGTGTACAATTATTTTTTTTGTTGAAAACTGCATCGTGTGATATATCAAATGAAAGGTCTTGTTGTGAATATCATAAATGTATTGTTTTTGTAATTTTAAAATAAATAGTTTCCAAGTTATTCAAGAAAATAGACGAAAATTGAACCCCCCCCCCCCTTATCTCCGAAACTACCTTCTGAACCTAAAATTTTGAAAAATATACAGAAATTAGTTTTCTACTTATAGATTGTAGAAAAACCTATACGAGCCCATGATATTAAAATAACATGGTAAATCACTCAATATAGGTAACATCGTAATACGGAACCCTCTTCACGCGAGTTCAACTCACACATGGCCGGTTTTTTATTATAGAGATATTGCCTGTTGTGCAAATGAGCAATGAAGTAACCATTCATCTAGGCTGTTGATTCCTAACTTTAGATTCATATTAAAATTTTTGTGAAAACCTATTAGCTCATTATCTGTATATAAATGTAGCTTCTATCTATCACAACACACGATGTGATAATTACTTTGACGCCGTCCGTAATCGGCGAGACGAGTAGTAACAGTTCTATGTTCACATTATGCCATATACAACACGATTACATAGTTCGTACCAGAGAGAGCAAGGTTAGGCTTTCTCTGTGGAGCCTGTACTAGCCTTTTCTGGACGCTAACAGTTGCTTCTCAGAATTTGAACTCTTCTCTGTGCCTTAACAGGAAAGATGCGAAATAATAGGAGACTGCGGAGTACGGTTTTTTACTGGAATAGTATCCATCATATCATTAGTACCCAGGGCCGTCTTTCACCTATTAGAGGCCCTGGGCACATTAGGATAGTGGGCCCCCTATGACCATAATAAAGCACTATTTAACCAACTTTAAAAAGGAGGAGGTTATTAATTCGACCCGTATGTTGTTTTGTTTGTGTGTATGTACGCGATTACACCGCCAATTGTGGACCGATTTTCAAAATTCTTTTTGTATTTGATAGAGTATACTCCTGGGGTGGTCCCAAGGTTACCAAAGTCAGGACCCTGACGATGGGATCCCATAAAAATCGAGGGAAACCCTTAAATTGTATAGGTATTTCCAACGTGTTTTGTGTATATCTTACTGTAAAAGCCCGAACTACGGTAAATCCTAACATTTTCCGGTAAAACCTAAGATTTATTAACTCTTAATGGTTAAAAGTCCGAACTGTTCTGTGATCATTGTTTATTTCGGACTTTTACCATTATACACCCGGTAAATCCTAGAACTTACCACCAACACCAAGATGCGGTCAATGTTGAAAATATTCTTAAGAGGAAATCATATGGGTTTCTTTCCTCGATAGTGGCAATAGTTGCCCTATTTTTACAAAAAAAAGCTATGCACATGGTCCTACGTTCTCCTTTTTTTATTACATTAATTATTACAGGTGATTTAATCCTTCAAAAATTTTCTGCTGTTTCCAACATCCAGCAAACTTTGACGCGATTATATGAAAAAAAGTTGAAACACAGAAACATAACCAAAACCTTTCCTTAAATAAAAAAAAAAGTAATTACTACGAAACGTCTATTTTGTGTATTTTTCAGTTGTCTCTATCGCACTCGTTTGTTTGGGGGCACAACGCGACAGCAATACTTGCATTTTAAAAAATCCTATTTTTAAATTCTCCTGACCTTAGTGTTTTCTCTTGAGACGCATAAAACGTGGGACTTTTTAGATTGGTCAAATATTTTAATTAAGTAAGTTATAAAATACCAAATAATAAGATTAATAATGATTCAGTTACCACAGGCCAACGTAGGCATTTGTAAGAAAATAATTTTCGTTTTTGAATTGTTTTGTTATTTTAAAGGTGTTTTAAAATTATGTTTTATAAGTTACTATAGCTTTCCGCTCGCGACTACGCCCGCGTTATTTTTGTTTTCTCGTGGGAATTTTTCTTGTAGGAAAATTACCCTATGTCCTTCCCCTGGTCTCGAAATATATCCCTATACCAACTTTCAACAAAATCGGTTCAGTAGTTTCGAAACCTATTCAATACAAACACACAAACAATCAAATCTTTCCTCTTTATAATATTAGTATAGATTAAAAAATAAATAAAAATAATTACAATAACAAATGTTTTATCATAACGATAAAATTATCCATTTTTTATTTAGTATTTAATTTAGACTTTGTTTAGTTTTAATGTGTACAATTACAGGTCGCATGTAACTGTGTCGTTTTGTACAGTCTAGGTGGATTCGTAACTTAATTAATTTGTAAGGTGCTGACTCATAGTTAAATTGAAGAGAAAAACGACAGAAATACACATTGTTTTATTCCGAAAACCAATATTTACTAACTGTCATTGGTAAAACCTACACTGAAAGAAATTTTTAGTAACAAATAACAAACATTTGAGTAACCTATTACATAAAAATAGTGACTTCACAACTAATGTTACTAGTAGCTAAATTCAGTTTTGTAAAAACAGTTATGTTATCTATAGCCAAACAAATATAATTAGTTCCCACCAAATATATAAACCATAAGTTACCAAAGTGATTCGAGTAAATTACTAATTTAAATGTATTAATAACAAAACTTTTAAGTAAGAATAGACCACATCTATGTTTACTATTTACGAAACTGTTTTGTTATAAATAACTATTTCTTCAATATTAGCATCACTAAACTGTTATCACAACTAAACTATTTTGCGATCTGTTACTAAACTTTTGATTAATTATAACTAGATTCTCAGATTAGTATAGCATCAATATATTGTAATCATGACCAAACTAATTAGATACCTGTTACTAAACTTGTGATTAAAATATAGCTGGAGTTTCAGATTATTTACACCATCACTGTTATGTAATCTGTAACTGAACTTTTCAGTTAATAGTTACATTACTTTTAGGTTACTATAGCGGTTTTTTCCTACAGGTTTATAGCTTGTAGCCAAAACTAATAATATGAGAATTTTCAGCATGAAAGGCTAGCGCTGTTGAAACTCCTCATATATTAATTTCGTCTACAAACTTGGGACAAATTAAAAACTAAATTGATTTGTTCAAATAAGTGAGCATTCATTAATTAACAAATTAATTAATTACAGAAAACTTTTAAATATATTGATCAACAAAAGAAATAATCACAGAACTATAAATAACTACGCCTCAACACTAGGCGCCAATCCTCTTTTGGTATCCTTGTCCAAAATATTGTTGGAGCTGCAGCTGGCAATGCTACCAGCGTGGTGGCATCGGAGATCATGGTCAATTCGACTAGTGACTTGTACAATTATTATTCGAAATCGTCAAAGCGGCATAGTCCAGTAGCTCTTCATAAGACTCTGTAAAATAAAAACATGTTTAAGTTATCTGCATTAAAATAAGAAGCAAATGAAAGAAAAATATCACTGGGCCAAAAACACCAGCTCCCTTATTCGCAAACTTCGGTTGCTCCGAACTCTGAACTCCAAACTGTAATTGTGATATACTACTGAGTGTATTACACACAAAACTACTCGCTGAAATAGCAATGGCAACGTGAGTTTTGTTATGGCAGGGTTCATTATAGCAGTATGATATTGTGTTCAAAATGACAGTTCGGAATTCGTAACCGAAGTAAGTGAATAGCTGAGTACACATTAGTCGCACAACTATACGAAAAACGGACAAACATTTTCTTATAAAAATCAAAAAAGTTTTGTTCTGTTCACTCACCATCCAAAAATTTGAAATAGTTATTTCCAAGCCCCACAACTTCAGATAGTAGGAAATTTTTTCCGCAGGTTCGTTTGCTTCGGGGAGGCTGCATTCATGAATACGGCATCACCATACAGTTTTGACTCTTCAAGTGTACCATGATTCTTCTCTATTTTTGAAAAATATCACAAAGTTACCACTAAATGCCACTTGCTTTCTGCGAACTAGTGCAAACCGCATGACCGGTAAAGCGAAATGAACATTATGTTCCTGCGTGTCACGTTTGATGCAAGTTCGGGTGGGAAATTACATTTTTTTTTTGTTACACGCAGCATCACTTTTATTACCTCTGACAAAACTATTTTGTTCTGGCTTACAAAAACATTGTTGTGATCAACATTATTAATACTAGTTGGTTTCAATCAAATATTTAATTTGTTTATAGCAACTTTGTAACACGATCTTAAACAATACTATTCAGTTGTAAACAATTTTTAGCTATGGTAATAAATAGCACAATAATTATGTAAAAGCTTAATTTAAGTTTAGCCAACTATATGTTAGAAAATACTCTAAGTTTGTTCAATTATAGCAAAATACTGTTATGTTACAAGGTACCGAAGTCGAATTTAACAGTAAATAACAAAAACTTTAGAAGTTCATAACCAAAATTAAATAACTGAAATGATTATGTAAATTGTAACAAGGCAGGTGATCTAATCATAAATGAAATTAATTTAAAAGTTAACAAAGTTTTGCTAATCTTTATTTAACTCAACTAGTTTAGTTAATTAGTTTTTTCAGTGTAGCATACCCCAAAGTCTAAAAGCCCGAAAAATCATCTATTCTTTATAAAATTCTAACAGTTACCAGCTCATGTAGGATTTACCGGCAAAACCTAAGATTTACTGACATACGGGCTTTTACAGTAACAGATACACTATAAAATCACCTTTATATTAAAAATATATTTCATTTCTAGACATCATCCGGTCCAAAGTGGATAATAATGTTCTTTACTGACAAAACCTAAGATTTACCAATTTATAAGGACTTTTACAGTAACATATATCTACGAGTATTCAATAGAAAATAAGAGCCACCTATTTTTTTTATTGATTTTCAATAGAATCTTATTGCTTATTTATATTAGGTACGCACTTAATTTATTTGTCGTCAAAAACGTTCGGGACCTTAAAACCAATAAACAAACACAGAGAAGAAATGAGCAAAGAAATGAGTACCTAATGTTAGTTTGTTTATCATACAATTTTACAGGTGGCTGTAATTTTGTTTTGAGTAGTATATAATATAGTATGTATAATGAGAAAGTAGAGTAGCTATCGGTTATCGCTTGCTAATCGAGTAGGGACTAGGGGGCCCCAGTCCATCGGGGGCCCTGGGCATGTGCCCATTGTGCCCAATGGGTAAGAGGGGCCTGTTAGTACCGTTGGATGCTGTCATGGAACCAGTGCAAAAATCTTTATAATCGACCAAAGCTCAGTGATCTCTCAAAGCTTTGTAACTATATTGTGCGACTCTATATTTTACTCCAAGAAAATAATTTAATACTTTCGCTGAAGGGGAAAATGGCAACGGTGTGATCTCCAGACGCTAATAATACGGGATAAGGTATCGGCTATTGGCTACAATGTATATCCATTAGGCTTGCAGGAAGACATTCGCTCTACAAGATCTGGGCGTTACAAGAACTCTAACAACCGTTCCGACGCAGCAATTTCAATCAAGTACTAGCAAGTTTAGAGTTTATATCGACAACGAAGTGTAATGGCCTCCCAACTGACATTTTATCTTTTTTATGATTCTTATGTTTATGGATTTAAAATACGATTTTGCATGTAATAGCCATAAATCAAAAATTCCTATGTAACAAATTTACAATATAAAATTATTTTCGTTAATAGGTGTAAAAAAATAATAAACGTATTTTTCGTTTCCTCTAAAATCGCCCTTTTTCAGATATACACTTCATTGTCGATATGTATGTTCACCGAGGTCAGATTTAGGTTTTTTAATGGTATAGTAGATTTTTTATATTTCTATCAAACGAAGGATACCTATCTACATTGGCCAGAAATATAAGACTTTTGTGTCGACGTCCTGTAAGTTAATTAATCATTGTAATCTATATTATTATTATGTATTAATTATTAATCATTATGATCTCAGCCACTATAACTTCAGGGGTAATGGGGTTTTGAATGGTGCTTATCGGATCTACAGAGCTGCTACTATCGTACGAAAATAATATAATTAACCTATTATATTTTAATTTTAATTAAAATTAATAAAAACATTCGCAATTCTTATTATTGAAAACGTAAAATGCTTTTGTGTTGATCAGTTCTCGCACTTTTTAGTCTTGTCTATATCTGATGCAGTTGTTTTTGTTCACTTCAATAGTTATTTGTTATACCTACATGAGTGCAAAGTTGCTTTTTAACCGCGTGCTCAACTTTGATGACCGAGCAAGCGAAGGATTCTAAAATTGAATCACGAGCGCAGCGAGTGATTCAAATATTAGAATCCTGAGCGTTAGCGAGGGAATCAAAAGAGCATTAGGTGAAAAATCTTTGCACTCGAGTGCAATACGTAACTTTTCATCCCCCCTCAGCGAGGAAATGACTAAATGCAAAATAAAACATTTACAATCACAAGATACTATTATTTCAGTTAAGGTACATATTTACTACAACATTATGATAGGTAATTATTACAGAAAAATATTTATATTATGTAAAATAAATAATACTTTTTTTTTACTTGTTTTTATGTTGCTTATTTATAACAATAAGACGTCAAAACAAAATGGTACGCGCAAAGCAAATTAAAAACAAAAGTAGGTACACCAAGGAGGTTCAGAGTCTGAGTTGAATGATAAATTCGGCACCATGGAGATGGGGTAAATAGGTTCAATGATGTTTTGAAATCACATACCTAATGCACGCGATGTTCTAAATGCAAATTTACTTTAACCTCAAGCGGATAAAAACGGCTTTGGCGGTCAGATATCGAATAGCAAAAATACTCTTTCCGAGATGGTGGGATGAAAAATAAATTTGTTTATGAATGGCAGCAAAATTGCACAGGAAAGTTAAATGATGACTCAAGAAAATGTCAACTCTATAGCTAGTCGCAAAATTTTCGAAAAATCGATTGCAAGATTAGCCTGGACAGTAAGACAGACACGAAATCGAACTATGTAAAACGTAGTAAAAACGTTAAAAAGTAATTATGCGCAATTACAATTAAAACAAACACAGGTCATCATCGCATGAAAGATATTACAGCGATTGCGCATGATAACCTAGCGCACGCGCAGCTTCGCGCGTTCATTAGATTACGCACTTAGCGGGTGATGGACGAGGCGCGTGAGAGGTGCCGCCCACTTTTTCTAACTTGCTATTATTTACTTAAAGGCTTACGGCTCCCAACCTTTTCGGGTTGACAAATCATTTGGCATCAAAACTAACTTAGTTGCTGCTAATGTACTAAGTCGTCACTTAATTAGGTAGGTACTTCCAAGGACTGCCAGAAATCACAGGATAACCATAGGTAAAGCCGCTCATGAATGTGGATTCATAATTGTCACTATTAGTAGACTTTTATTAGCCTAAATATAACCACTTATCGTTTGTTCGGCTGTCATCGCCCGGTGAGTGTCCATAGATAGATTGAACCAGATTAGATAGTGCGAATGAGCAGCTTAGGTCTGAAGACGCGGGTAATCTCGGGCAATTAAAGCTATTAATGATTGCAAGAATACTGTAAAAACTCAGAGCGAGCTATGCGAGCGGTGCTCTGGCGCATTAGCCGGCTACATTCCAGCCACGCTGTCGCTGCCAGTTAGTGATACAGACGGCATGTTGCGTCAGGTCTTCCTGATGCTTGACATGTCAGACATTTTTATCAATTAGTACCAATCTATAATACCAATCATACTATGATTGGTAGTAAAGTAATTGTTTTTATGAAAAACTTATTAGGTATGCAAAAAGGTAAGTATAGATACGTAGACCGTGAGAAATTTATAAGCTGAGATACGCAAGATGACTAAAGCATTGATTTAAATTTATTGTTTTTTCAGAAACTATTATTAAAATGTTATGGTGATGCTTCCCCAATATCACCTCATTAGTAAATAAAGCTATTTTTATTTTATTTATTTTTTATTTTTGTTATTTGAAGATTTTCATCCAAAAATAGTAACAAAGGGAATTAAATGGTATCCATCGATTAGACTGTTCATAAATGTAAATGATGATGAACATGAAAAAAGATGTCACTATGTTGTTGCTTGATCAAAAGTAATTTTGTATGAAAATACTCTTCCTAAAAAAACTAACAATAGACTTGTAATTACGAGGACAAAGACCGGCGCACGCGCGCTATTGGTTCGCACCACCCCGCCTCCGTTCCATTGTACTCACATAACACTTATAACCTCACAATAGAGACTGTTTCTCGAAATCAAGGCCATATTCAAATTCAACCAGCAGCCAATCAGATTAACTGGATATTACACTGACTATATCGTGTTTTTTTCGACGTGATTAATGGAACGGAATTATTAATGTTCATAATTTTGACGTCTTATTTTGAGTTGGACGCTGTTAATGCCTTGGCTTGACAAATAGGGACAATGTTTCTTTCGGACTTAATATAATTACTTCCTCCTATGACACAGTGGTAAGCCTTTAATGATTTACACAATTAGTTGATCATTTTGATTTCTTAGCTGGAGTATAATGAAAAACGTAAATATAACAATTTATTCTGAATAATGTTTGTTTTTAATTCAATTGATCCATACCTATGATTTTTTATTTTCTCACGCCTAGGCTGGTAATCTGATTTATGTCTTTTTCTACACCTACGAGTATAAGATGACACCTTTGCAGGACAGCCAATATACAGAGTTTATCAAAAAAGAACAATGAAATACGGTATAAAGCTAGTATTCATATAGAATTTTTCTGTAAAGAAAAAGCGAATTTAAAAAATCTCAAATAACTACGATTTCGATGAAAAGATGAACAAATAGGTATAGAAATAAGGGTCAACACGAGACCATAATAATCAAAGAACTATCTCCTGACTCCTAACTCTCAAAAAAGCTTTCATACTTAGCTCAACGACATGACATGATGACTACCACACAAAAGCTTTGGTGATTCCGAATTAATTATGCTAACAACGATGATCTGTTCCTTCATTTGACATTGCGTTGCAATGACAGTCAAATCGTGAGACATTTTCAGTAACAATATAAGCTCTCTGAATGTTTAAATTGGGTAACATTAAATAAGCGTGATTCTATCAATGTGATGTGATTACAAGTTAGACGTAAAGCTTTGTCTCTAGCGGCTGGCTGGAGAAAACGGCGCGGGAGCAGACTGCTTCTCCATACATCACGCGCTGCGTAACCTGCGTTAGGGTACCAACACGCCAAGCGATCGATGGTGGCATAGATCCACTCATAGTCAACAGTTGGAGGGAATAATAATCGATAATTGTACCTTCATAGTAGTACCTATTGCTTTCCCAGCATCGTAAGATGAATAGTCGATCAAACCTCATTCGTTTGGTTTGGTGATTAAGGAAAGCTTTTGTGCAACATGAAAAGTCGACTATAGTTTTAGAATTCAGTCTTGTGATTATTCAAACCATATCAACAATGTAGGCTATGATTAAGATTACGCTAAGACACCGATTGGTTAACTAGGAATTCCCAAACTTTTTCAAGTCGTGTCGTGGCACACTTAGAAAATTTGAATTTTCTCACGGCACCTAGCAATTTCTTTTGTTTGTTGTACTTTTTGTATTGTACCTGTAAAACAAAATGCCAATTTTGTTTTGTAGCACAGACATCAGGTGCACCTCGCGGCACCCTTGATCTCGCCCCGTGGCACCCCGTGGTGCTCACTTTGGGAACTTCTGGGTTAAACGTAAGGTAAGGCAAGGTACTGTTTTAGATTTTGTATGGATTTATCACTATTACCGAATAAGTATCAATTTATTGACTTTGAAGTAATTTAAGAATTCTAAAATTGATTGCTTGATGTGGGAGAACCCTTAAACCGCTGCACCTTAAAATGGTTTAGTGATTTAATGGTACTACTGTGTGCAACCGATGTGCACTTTCGGGCTGATCAATCGATTATACTTGTATCTAGCAGTAACTGCTTGGCAACATGAAACATTAGTAATTTACCGTGTGTAGGAACTTCTATAGTTAAAGCAATGAAGGTTTAAATGTACATCATTATAGCTAAATGATTTAATACGATCTGTAAATGTTCGGGTGCTTATAATAATCTATCTGGGTTATTTATTTGCTTCACGTGAAGGGAGATAGGGCAAATCGCTCTAATGAGGAGGCCGTCTAAGGAAGAAATCCACCTTATAGAAGATCGCAGAATAATCACGCCATGTTGGGTTCCTACGTCCGAGTGACGTCGGCAGATACAGTTTTAATAATAAATTTCTTAACAATTACTGAGTAGAATTGAATTTCGAACTACTTTTTATTTTCAAATTTTCACGGGTCACATTTTCATGTTCTTGATGACAATTTGGGTAGAACTGCGGGAAAAGCTAGTTATTAAATAAGATCAGTTACTGGCCTAAATAGTTAAATAAGAAACGCACTTAAATAAGAACGTGTAATGAATTGAAATAAAAAGGCAGAAACTTAATCAAAACTTATAAACAAAACTAAGACTAAATCAGATACGATTTCAAATACAAATTGTGGTTTTACAAGCCCATTCGTTGTCGAAGGTGACCGTTTTTAGATCATTATCACGAGCTGGAACAAATGAAAATTATTCAAACAAATGTTTGGATATGTTCCCACAAATCTGATAGATAAATCTTGGGCGAGCAGAGGAATTAGTCAAGATTGTATCGCGGCGGCGCTACGCGGCAATGGAGACAGCCAACCGCACTGATGCCTATTGGAGCGGGCCGGGGTCTTATGTTTGTAGGGCCGACACGTTATTATATCTTTGATTCTTTGTTTACAGACAGAGAACAATCTCTGTACACAACATGTACTGAAATCTATACTTGCTAATATTATAAAGCTGAAGAGTTGTTTGGTTGAACGCGCTAGTCTCGAGAACTACTGATTCAAATTGAAAAATTCTTCTTGTGTTGGATAGTCCATTTATCGAGGAAGGCTATATAACATCACGCTATGACTAATAGGAGCTGAGCACCAATGAAAATCGGGTAAATCACTGGATGTGAGAAGTACAAGATATGTCGGTTTGGAGAACATTGGGGAGGCTTATGTCTAATGGCTGAAATGATGAATGATCATAAAATTAAGGCGAAATAAAGGTCTCATGCGCAATTTGGCAGTCAAAGTCGAAAATCAATATTTAACAAATCAACATCGAATTATTTTCACAGGCATTAATTGACTTACTTACCTAAAATAATAAATACAAAATTCTAAATAAACAAGAACCTATGTCTTAAATATTGAATTATCAAAGTTTCCGTGTGAATTACATTCAATTCGTGATCAAGTCGTTTGAAAATACAAATTGACAAAAGATATAAAAACGTTGACTCCACAACTCGTAAGAGCAAGCGAGAAACGGTCGGCTGTCGACCTAAACTCTTAGGTATTTTTATGACGCCGAAATTCTCCCAGAGCTGGGCATAGAGTTACCCGAAGGTTTGGATAGTGTCTGTTTGGTGTGGAATACTAGAAACTCGTCCATTGGTTCGGAGGTAGCCTTTGTCTCGTCTTATCTTACTACTGGTACACATTAAGAGGAAATACAGAGCGAGAGAATTCGAAAATACTTATTTTAAAAATGTATTGCAGTCGTGCTGTGCCCGAACAACCAAGCTCTGCGCGCTTTCGAAGGTTGATTCTCTTAACTTAAGAAAAAAGTAAAACATGCTAATAGTGGTCATAGATATTTTTGGAAAAAAATTGCCTCTATTGCTATTATCCGGGAAGGAAACGTGGGAATACGTTTCTATGGAAAAGCGCCACCTATGATTTCCTCTTAAAAGTCCTAGATTAGTTTTATTCCTCATAGATAGTTAAGCATTAAGGTTCTTTTGTTGAACTTCAATCAATGTGGCAAGAAAACATCGGAGTTAACGATTGCCAGCCCTATCCACAACTGCACAAATAAAATGCGGCCATAGCTGGAAATTGATATTTGGAATGACGTAACCCGCGGCGAGATGATAAACAGCCTCCAATATTCGAGTATGGCGTTTACCGTCCGTATTAACGTGTGAATCTCTATGTTAAATAGTAATTAAAATGTTAACGATTTATGACACAGGAAGATGAATTATGTATTGCGCGAGATGAAAATCAATTAAGGGTAATTAGATAAAAATATCTTACATGTTTAAAATAAAAATGAATCGCCGTTCCTAAACCCAAAGCCCGATTAGAATATATTTTTTGTTTGCTTTAATACAGAGGTGGTCTAAAAATAAGTTATGTTAACAAGTTAATATGCATTCTTATTAGCGCGTATTGTTTTTGGGTATATTTAATGTAATTTTTAGCTTAATTCGCCTTCAACGGGTCAGGTAACGCGATCCTACTCGTATATGACCGTACAATGGGTCGAAATCACCAGAGCGGGTTGAGTAATCCAGCGATCGCATACTGATTAGCTGGATCATTCACACATCCTTAGCTTAAACTAGTAATTCAGTTCATAAGCAATAAGCCTCTCTATAAAAAAATTCAATAACAATTGGCCTCTCTATAAAAAGGTAAGTTAGAAGAACGATTGCTCGGATTAAAAGACTGCGGTTTCGAGTCCCGTCTGGAGAAATTACGAGGCTGCTGATTTTTTCACTTATATTCTTCTGGGGTGGTAATAGTTTTAGCGCAAGTTGTAACCTAACACTGGCACCTTGTGTATTGCGCTGTCGGCGGCCTACGGGCGGATCTTATTTCATCCTCCTCGGCACAGCCCACCCGAATAGAATATCGCGGATATGAGATCCTTTTCTTTTTTTTCTCCTTGTAATGCTGCAAACAACTATAAAAGGCTTGAAAATTTATTTAGTCTAATGATTATTAAAGACATTATATAAATCGATATGAATATACACAATTTGACGACACGTTTAGCGCAGAGGTCGAGTGATCACCTACTGCGCAACGGGTCGCGGGTTCGATTCCCTCACGGGACAAATGTTTTATGGCCTACAGAAATTCGTTTCGGTCTGGGCGTATGTGCATGTGATATTCTATGTTTGTAACTGCACCCACGACACAGGAGAAAATCCTAGTGTGGGGCGACGTTCTTTTTAAAAAAGAAAGAAAAAAAATTGAAACAATTGCTTGAACAAAATGGAGTTCGCGTAGAGTTACAGAAGCCGGCAGTCAAAAACCCTGATGTTGTATTCCTCCATGAGTGATTTTTGTATACAGCAAAGTTGGCAAACAACGGTCGTACTCTTGGTCCCACTACTTTACCCCATGGTGGGACCACCCGCAAACAAGCATACTGCCCTCTGGTGATAAGTGACAGATAGATAAAATGTTTGTTAGGATACAAAATATACACATAAGACATACACATTAACAAAAACCAAGATATATATCCAATATCAAAATATGAATATGAAACCCAATATGATACCCAATGGGATAAAGATCAGAGGGATTTTTTGATTGCAGTCATTTATAGAAATTGTGTAGGACATCCAACCCCGCAGCTTATTTTATGATCTGAATATTTGTGGGTTCGATGGTTTTCAATCCTGTGGGATGTCGGTTTTTGCCAGATCCCATACTAGTGATTTTTTTTTATTGCGATAACTTGGCAAACAAGCAAACTGCCCATGTGCCCACCTGATGGTAAGTGGTAACAGTCACCATTATAGGTGACTGTTACCACTTACCATCAGGTAAGTGGTACATGCGGCTCCTGTGAGATTCGCAGCAAAGCTGCAACCCCCACAAGAGCCACAGTGTACGTTGCCAACTTGTGACATCAGATGTAAAGACACGGTCCTCAGTAATTTCAATGCCATATCTTACTCCTCAAACCGGCACAACTGGTAAAGCCAGTGAATGCCACAGCTATTTTATGTATAGTCTGAGTACTTATTATATTACCTGTGGTATAGTGTAAAGAGGATCCGAAGGTCAAAAGCGTATTCGATGGAGATAATCTGTCTGCTAGTAATTTTTTGCGGGCATTCATTAGGTTATCTTTACAGTCGATCGGGCTAATTGAATCGCCGCCACATCGGAAGAGACGAACCTGTTTTTGTCTTACTTTACAAGTAGTTTATTATTTTTAAGGCCATGCAAATGGGTGAAATACATTGTCAGAAAGGTAATTCAACTCTTTTTAACCGACTTAAAAAAGGAGGAGGTTCTCAATTTGATGCGTATGTTTTTTTTTGTGTATGTTACGCGATTACGCCGCCAATTGTGGACCGATTTTCAAAATTATTACTGTATTCGATAGAGTATACTCCAAGGGTGGCTCTATAGTCACCAAAGTTAGGATCTGATGATGAGATCCCATAAAAATCGAGGAAAACCCTTAAACTTTTAGTTGTATCCAACGTGTTTTGTGTGTATGTTACGCGATTACTCCGCCAATTATGGACCGATTTTCAAAATTCTTTTTGTATTCGATAGAGTATACTCCAGGAGTGGTCCCAAGGTCACCAAAGTCAGGATTTGATTATGGGATCCCATGGAAATCGAGGGAAAACCTAATTTAACACCAGCTCACCTTGCTGGCAATATATTAGGGTTTCTTTCACTAAACAGATTTACTAAAAAAAGTAAAAAATATCTTACAAAAATCAAAACCGACTTCAAAAAGACTGAAAAGTTATACCGTATACCGTATAATAGACGTATACCGTTTAAAACTAAAATTATGTTATACCATTCACTGGCAGAGTCGTACATTCAGTATGGACTATGTGCTGTTACGGCAGAACGTATCATACTTATCTTAAACAAATATATAAGCTGCAATTAAAAATTATAAAAACAATCGTATCCCCGAAAGTTAAATTGAGATACCAAAGTAACGAACTGGATCTATTTAAGCATTGTAAAATATTGCCGATACACACATTACTGAAATTCGAAATACTTAAGAAATACTTTTTCGATAAAAGCATTTTACGAACAATAAAGCATCCTGTATACACGCGTGCTATTGCTAAAGGTAGACTAATGACCGAGCAGGCCAGCAATGTTTACGGCGAGAGGATGGCCAGTTATATTGTGCCTAGATTTATTAACCAACTACCCACCCAAATAATTGCAAGTATTACTCCTAATAATGTTAAGTGTAAATTGAAAAAATATTTGTTGAACAGCATTAATGAATTAAATTAAGACCATCCTAATGTAGAACCCTAGCACATATTATAAACCTTTGTGGTTTCATTTGTGTTAGTTATATTGATAAGTTTTAAAGGAGATTGGGAAACAAATGTATGGAGTCTGGGCCCACCCTCAATAGTAACATGTGATATACCATTTTAAAGGGCTTTTTAAGCAAAACATTTTTTATTAATACAACTATGGTCAAATGTTAGTACTTTCGGAGATATGACGTCTTCAAGTCGTCTCAGTCTAACTTATTATTTATGGAGTTTTATAAGGTACAATGGTAATAATACACGTATTTCACTTTAAACAAGATTTATTCGTCGTCCTGTACATCGATAACAATTACATCGTTTAAAAAAGCCGCGGGGGCCACGAATGGTTGATATCTCCCAACTCCTAGGTACCAAATCAAAGATATGATATGAGCGCAAGTTCCTACAGTTCGCCGTCCGGTCAAGCAAGTGCAATAATATTGTGTTATTGCGTTTCTTCCAACTTGGTTTCGATCAATTTATATATAGCAATAATATGTTTTTGCTCTTACGTGGCGTGACTGTATCCTTCCACGCAGCAACCACACATTTTCTGCGGTTATATTATATTCCATTAGGTCGTGCAATTCGTTTTCTCTGTAGATTTCTATTATGTATAAACCGTCTCGAAGATGTTCAGCACAATATGACTTCGCTAACTTCATATGATAGGAACCCAAAGCAAGAAACATGATGTCGTCTTCTGTTATTTGAGGAAAATCCTGAACTTGTAGAGTTGCATCCATTCGTTCGAAGTTCACTCTGCGTCTGTTCATATTATTACCTTCCACATAGTTAAATAAGAAGTTGTCGACTTCGAGCCTTTCATTAATCAAACTCAGGAAAACATCTGCTTCTCTGTGGTCGTCTATAGGCATATGAAAATGATTTAGAATTGCAGATGCTATTTTAAAATCGGTAATCATGTTATGGACGGTTTTATTAAAATAACTTTGGCGCAATAGCTTGAAATCGCGCTTAAAGCGACCATTAACAATTTCTACCGGCCAACGGCATATAGTCACCAATCGCGATTTATTAGCCTGCTCGGTGGTTAATTGAGTTGCTCGTCGATCTTTGGATGGTGGCATATGAGCTTCATAACCACATGATTGTAGATCTCCTATACAGTCCCGAAAGCCTCTGTCTAATATGAAGACATCATTTTCTTCTAAAAACCAATGTAACGGATGATCCACTCTTTTGACAACATTGCTCATAATTGTAGCGTCCGATTCGGTTGCTGCAAACGGTCCCCAAACATCCAAAATGTACCCTTCTGTGCATACAATGATGAATGGCTTTAGGAGATTTCTGAATTTATGTAGACTATATGATTGTCTTTGAAAGAGGAAGTTGGAACTCTTCTGAATATATATATATATATATGTTCCATCACATATAAGGATAGCCTGAGTATTTTCTTCATTGCCGAATATTCCCTTTGGAAGCAATAGGTTTCTCTGTATCACTTCATTTCTTGTCATGTGATGTAAGCCTAGGTGCTAAGAAACATACTCGTTTAAAAGACATTCCCGTGCAATCTTCAATAAGTTTTCGAGTGTGCGTCGCGTCATAGCGAAAAGAGTTGCCAACCTTTCATTTGGTTCTCCAGTTCTCAGCTTGCATAAATAAATGGCTAAGGCTGTTTTTGGGCGCTTGCATCTTTCAACCAAAGATGGAGTCTGTTCGAGGATCGATCGGAATTGATTTCTATCACGACCAATCCAAAAATGCATTTCATCATTGCTTAAAGCATTTTCATCTTCAAAGTCTAACCTATGTGGCCGGCGGGCAGCTCTTATTAAGATGTCACATAGATTTGTCATTTGATCTGCATTAAAATCGTGGGAAACATTACAGAAATCTAATAACGTATCCCAATCATTTCCTCGAAGATGATGTTGGCAAATACGGGCATGTTCAGGTACATACAGCTTATACTCGCAAAGCAAAAATGTTTTTATCATCTCCGGAATACGATGACGGTCTCCATTTTGACAATTGTTAAATAAACAATGTCTAGCAGTATTTGGTGCTCTAAAATATTGATTCATATGAATGACAGAGTCTGGCTCTGCGGCACGTTCCGGCTGAACGGCAGGATCCGGATGAACGGCAGGATCTAGCTGAACAGTAGAAGCTGACTCAACAGCAGGAGCTGGCTGATCGGCAAGCTCAACATGGATTCTCTGCCAGCATCGATGACATACAGCTCGCGTATTGTTGAATTCAAACTGAAAATACAAAAGCTACCTGTATGTTCTGTATCGATCGTGTTCAGTTTACGAGATGCTTTCGACTTGTATTTTGTTTGAAACGAACTATATGGTACTAGTATTACGTATTTTGTGCTGTAGATACTTTACTATACTACTACACTTCGGCTGCTAAAAACTGGCTACAAAACAGCACTGGCGTTAGCGCTAGAACTTAGGGTGAGTACCCTATGTTCTAGCGCTAATGCCAGTGCTGAGTCACGTGATTCAGCACTGGCGTTGAAACGCTAGAACTCGTTTCATTAACTAACAAACACACGTGTGTGTTTTTAGCAGCCAAAGACATCAATGGTATTTCTTTTGTTACTAACCTCTAATATCGCATGTTGTATGAGTCTTGCAAAATCCGGCCGTGTTTGCGGAAGATCTTCAGTCAAAATATGACGCTGATATCTATTATGATATAAACCGCGTCTACACACAACACAGTTACGATGTTGTTCCATTTTCCACAAAATCAATCGCGATGCAGTTCAGTAGTCCATTAAACAAAACCGGGGTCAAGGATTTAAACAACAACAGTCAGTGTCCAAGGAATAGCCGGGTCAAAAGGTATACAAAACAGATAACGGGCGTTCGAAACAAAACGCACAACACAAAACACTGGCGATGACTAGCGCTAGCGCATCACTGGCCGGTGTCCGCCATTTGCAAATGCGCCCGGGCCGACGGCGCGGCGGGTAGAGGGGGCAGGTAGGGAGATAAGCAATGATTATAAACAATACGGTTCGAGTCTGGGTAATGTTTATACTATAATGAAGTAAACTACGATAATTGATTAGGTACTTAGATTGGAATCACTTTTATGGCAGTATAACTCCGAAAGTACTGACTTTTAACCTTAGATGTAATACTAAGTTTTATTCGGCATAAAAATACCTATTCATTCATGAGTATCTCACTTCTATTGAGAGGTGGGCCCACCATTACCCATTGTCCTTTGTACCCTTGATTTGATAAATAAATTAAAAAAAAAATAAAAGTTAAAAATAATATAAGAATAGGTACAGACAACATCACACTTCTATATTGAAGTCGGTGCCAAACAATGATCTCCTAGAAAGCAAGTCGGTGCCAAACAATGATCTCCTAGAAAGCACCGACTTCAATATAAAAGTGTGATGTTGTCTGTACCTATTCTTATATTATTTTAAACTTTTCAGTGTTTTTGAAGTCGGTTTTTATTTTTTGTAATTTTTTTTTGCTTTAATTTTTTCAAAAACAAAATGAAATTACAGCAGCGTTATTTTAGATGATTTCTTTTTTGTTTTGATATTTCTTTTTTTATTAAAGTATGCAAATTCACCATAACTCACAATTTGTTTACGTAATTACATATTGTTAGTAATAATAGAGGCTATGGGAGAAAAATCTATAATATTGTGGTTACGGAATATTGAAATTGTGGTCAATGTCAGTACCTATCTATACTATAATATTATAAAACTGAAGAGTTTGTTTGTTTGTTTGTTTGCTTGAACGCGCTAATCTTAGGAACTACTGATTCAAATTGAAAAATTATTTTTGTGTTGGATAGTTCATTTATCGAGGAAGGCTTTAGGCTATATAACATCACGCTATGACTTATAGGAGCTGAGCATCAATGAAAACTGTAGCAAAAACGAGGAAAAAATATATGGCGAAACGTAGTTCGTGAGCACAGCTAGTATGTATATAAATCTTAAAACTCAAACTTACCAGTCAAAATGTATAAGCAAAAATTGGACATGTCTGTTGACGGTTGCCGGCGTGTGAGGGCAATTACCGTTCTGTACTTTAGGGCACCTCGGCCGCCCGCCGCCCTTTGATGCTATCTCGGTCGCAATAAGCTTCCATAGCATTTAGCACACTGCACGCCTGGATTACGAGCCATGTAGCGTATAAACGTACGCATGTTTTAATTGAGTGACGCATTTTGATGTGTTGCTATATATTTTTATTTACCTCTACATACTTTTGTTTACTAACGGTAACGTAGTGAAGTTGGTATTACGATTGCTATAGTTAAGCAACTAGACGGAGCTAAAGTAGTCAGGATCATAATGGGTGACCTAAGCACATCTCAAGCTCCTCCGTGCTTCGAAAATATGTACCTAAATGTTAAACAGTGGGTCTTGCGCTTGCGCATTATCTCGTTCTCAGTATTTTATTTAGTTGCCAACTCAGAACTGTGATTTTGAAAGACACTTTATATCTATTACTAGTTTGGTGAGTAGTTTTGTTATGACGTCGTTAATTATAGCAGTAATAGATATGGAGTGTATGTCAAAATGACAGTTCTGACTTCTGAGTTGGTAGCCATAAGCGAATAGGGAAACAGGAATAGTTTGCTAGACAGGTAGAGGATGTTATAAAGTTTAAGAGTTATAAAAGCTCCAGTTAACGCTTTAAAACATGGTTATTATGCAGGCCGTTTCGCTGGTGGTGGATAGCTCAATAGGGCTTTAGAGTTTAGAGGCATATTATACAAATACAATATAAACATTGTTACGCAGTAAAAGTGTTGAACACGAATATAATTTAACAACTTTTTCTGTACCAGACAATAGCGGAATCATGCCGACTTATTCCATAGATTAAGTGCTAAATAAAACAAGACTACACATTTCCATAGTCACTTAGCAGACGGCACTTCGAGTGAAATGAATATAATGACAGTGGTGATCGGAAGCCAGAATATTATTCGAATCGACGGGCGCCGTGGGAGCGCAATCATTTTACTTTTATCTATAGGCTTTTTACTGCAAAAAAGCTCGGAGACGGAGCAGGTTGAGCGGCTGAGGGGAGTGGGGCTCGCTCGACTTTAGTTAGAGCGCGCGCGCCGCTTTTGTACCACGTGTAGCCTGCGTGTGCGCATCAGGCCGCGGAGCAACCGCCAAAGTTCAAAATCAGTGAGACCGTGACATTACCGCGCAGTGTTGATGTGACCTTGTGTGAATGAGTGATTGTTGGGTCAGTGGTGTTTGAAAGTGGTTAAGGGCTGATAACGGATGGAGATTGTGGTGCGTTGACCGGGAGCAGTTCGACGACTCCCCGCGAATTAATGGTAACTATCAGACAGGTACCTACCTACTATGTAGGGCATGCGGGACGTGTAGGGATTCTGATGTTGTAGTATTCATATGAGGAAGAAAGTACCTATAATTTTGCTAAATCCATTACGGTATTCTTTTAGGGCATTGTGGATGCAAATTCTCATGACTACTGTTGGTATTACAAAAATTAATCCGGTTGCGATCAACTAAATGCCTAGCTAAGGATATCTAGAGTAAGACAAAGGTGCACCATAAATCGTAATATTGCAGAAAGTGCAACCATTATCGAATTCCAACATCTAGAATGGCAGGACTTGCCAATTAACCAACGCAGCTTACTGGACCTTTCTAATACCTCCTCCCAGAGCAACGGCCGTGTAAGTTGTACTGCCTTCAGCTAAAATAAGCTTACGACTTCGAAGAAGTAGTACTTCATTCATGAAGTTATAGATGGTAAGCAATTGAGGCTTACAATTTTCAACCTTAATACAATGTCATAAGGTGACTTAATATTCTTGCCATTTTCAGACACACCCTTCCGTTATGTTTCACGCTATTCCAGTTTTCGGTTTTTGTTGTAGACATGTGAAACTGTATCGAAGGACCATTGCCTCGCTGCACGTGGAAATCGAACATTACAATTAGTAGGTGCTTGTTTCTTCAAGTCTTGTAAAAACAAGCTCAAAGTATTGAGAGGAATTTATTATGCCTACTTTCGATTTTGCATAAAATTTCTTTTTGGACTTTTGTTAACTACCTACCTTTTTTAATAAAAGAAATTCATTATCTCTTACATCTAGATCTGTTTATTTATCAATCACATGAAAAAATAAAAATTAACGTAATGAAAACCGGCTTACACACTTATATTAAACTGTGCCTAGACTTAGTAGTACATACCTACTAATTTTAGACTTATCTCAAATCTTACTTAATATCCGACAATTTGCCGTTCAATGTTTTATGGAATTATAGGTACTCCAATACCAATTAAATTGGAATGTATCGTTGTGAATTTATTCATTTCAACTAGATTGTCAAATAAGTGACATCATACCACGCCTCTACCACGCGTTCATCACACTGTAAGTAACTTGGTTCCGTTACTTACATGTCACTTTTGTCAGGTGATGTTTTGTCAAGTGACTTCAAAAGTTAAATACCTACTATATGGCTCATGGCTCATATATGCTACTTGACACTCACAAATACCAATATTAACTACTCGTTATACCATTAACATATTTTTTTCGACATCTTCAAGAAAGGCGAATCATTTGGGCTGACTTTTGATCCAACTCGAATAATGCAGATTTTACAAAACGCTACGAACATGCAGCCACTTCAGTATTCAACGATTTCCTTTCCACACAATATTTTACTGCGTACGACTATAAACCCATTTTACTGTTACAATTAAGTTATTCAGTGATTACGGCTGTTCCTAAGACAGCAGGATTATGCCATAAACTGGCCACTCGGACCATGTCGCGGCAGATAGTGCCAATCGCCAAATGACATGTGCTTTGTGCGACGCCTAATACCTGTCATTTGATGTTATGGTGTCTATATATTTTAAGCTTTATAACAAGCAGAGTGTTTAAAGCTTTTTTGTAAATTTAAGCCATAAACACGCTTTGATTTTCTCTTATTTGTTAAAAAGTATGCTTGCTACAAATGATTTTTTTATTTAGGTCACTAATAGGATAAAGACTATCTAATATCTAACATTTACTAAAAACCACATTGAATTCATTCTGTTTATCAAATTCCATCTAAATCCATGCATTACTTAGCTTTTGCGTCATTAATTACTTAGTAACAAACGACCTTTTTGAAAATATTTGAGTTTAATATAAATGTTTTTAAGGATTTGCCTTACGTTTTTCAAAATAATTTACAATAATAAATAAAGCCATAGGTGGACATTTAGCAAAGTATCTAATGTTGTCTCCAGAGGGGTTAGCTGGTAGGAACAAGTGTAACTGCCCATAAAATATTAATAAAATACAAGATTAATGAGAACAATCAGACACTTTTATCGTTATGGATAATCTCTTTTTTCTCCACATTTGTTATTGAGACACTAATCTGTTAACTGATATTGCAAGATGGAGGACGGTAATAAGTTATGTCAAGCTTCTGAGCGGCAGATTATAAGGCTCTTAGCAATATTGTGAATAATGCTTGATAAATTGTAAGCATATTGAAAAACTGAATTAGCCGATTGGACTGCCAGTAAAATGAATCTCAAAGTTTAAATAGACTATTTAAGACAAATCCTAATAATAAATTGAAAATTTAGGAGGCGTGAGGATATGAGAAAAAGGAAATATTTATTTTTTTATATGTATACTAGCTGTGCCCGCGAACTCCGTTTCGCCATCAAAATGCTTAAAACAGTGTTTAGATTTTTCCTCCATTTTATTCCATAATGATTCAACTTTATTCTGCCTTTCTAGAGCAGCGGCCATTTGGAAATTAACAAATTAAGACAATTATCGTAGGTTCGTAATGCTCTAGGTACTCTTCAGGGCCTTTCATTTAATACCCATATTGCTGGGTTTGAAAACGATCTTTAATCCATTTTTTGAACGGCGGCCATGTTGAATTTAGATCGATTTTTCTAGTTATCTAATGCTTTACCCTTCAAGGCCTTTCATTTGATACCCATATTGCTAGGTTTGGAAACGAACTTTTATCCATTTTTTTTGAGCGGCGGCCATGTTTTATTTAGGACAATTTTCCTAAGTTCATAATGCTCTACTCTTTGAGGCCTTTCATTTGATACCCATATTGCTATGTTTGGAAAGGAATTTTTATCCACCTTTTTTGAGCAGCGGCTATTTTGAATTTATGTCTATGTTGCTAGGTTCATAGTTCATAGTGCGAACGGTATGTTTTGCTAAGTTCATAGTGCTTTACTCGTCAAGGCCTTTCATTTGATACCCATATTGCTGCGTTTGAAAACGAACTTTTATCCTTTTTTTAGCGGCGGCCATGTTGAATTTAGATCGATTTTTCTAGTTATCTAATGCTTTACCCTTCAAGGCCTTTCATTTGATACCCATATTGCTAGGTTTGGAAACGAACTTTCATCCACCATTTTTGAGCGGCAGCCATGTTGAATTTATGTCAATGTTGCTAGGTTCATAGTGCTTTATGCATCAAAGCTTTTGATTTGATACCCATATTGCAGGGTTTGAAAACGAACTTTTATCCTTTTTTTTTGAGCGGTGGCCATGTTTAATTTAGACCAATTTTCCTAAGTTCATATTGCTCTACTCTTTGATGCCTTTCATTTGATACCCATATTGCTAGGTTTGGAAAGGAACTTTTATCCACCTTTTTCGAGCAGCGGCTATGTTGAATTTATGTCAATATTGCTAGGTTCATAGTGCTTTACTCGTCAACGCCTTTCATTTGATACCCATATTGCTGGGTATGAAAACGAACTTTTATCCTTTTTTTACGAACTTTTATCCTTTAGGACAATTTTTCTAGGTACCTAATGCTCTACTTTTCAAAGCTTTTCATTTGATACCCATATTGCTAGGTTTGGAAAAGAATTTGTATCCACCTTTTTTTGAGCGGCGGCCATGTTGAATTTATGTCAATGTTGCTAGGTTCATAGTGCTTTATTCATCAGAGCCTTTGATTTGATACCCATATTGCTGGGTTTGGAAACGAACTTTTATCCGTTTTTTTGGAGCCGCGGCCATGTTGAATTTAGGTCAATTTTTCTAGATACCTAATGCTTTACTCTTCAAGGCCTTTCATTTGATAACCATATTGCTGGGTTTGAAAACGAACTTTTATCCATTTTTTTGAGCGGCGGCCATGTTTAATTTAGGGCATTTTTCCTAAGTTCATAATGCTTTACTCTTCTAGGCCTTTCATTTGATATCCATATTGCTAGGTTTGGAAACGATCTTGTATCCACCTTTTTTGAGCGGCGGCCATGTTGAATTTATGTCAATGTTGCTAGGTTCATAGTGCTCTACACATCAAGGCCTTTCATTTGATACCCATATTGCTGGGTTTGGAAACGAACTTGTATCTTTTTTGAGCGGCGGCCATGTTGAATTTTAGGCGATTTTCCTAGGTTCATAATGTTCTACGCTTCAAGGCCTTTCACTTGATACCTATATTGCTAGGTTTGGAAACGAACTTTTATCCACCTTTTTTGAGCATCAGCTATGTCGGCGAATTTACGTCAATGTTACATTAGGATCAAGAGTCCCGTACTCCCTCTACGCGTAATACTTTTAATAGTTTTAAATGGATGAAAGAGTTTGATTCCTTAGTCATAATGTAAAAACATAATATAACACCTTTCAAAATGCCTTGAAAAGGGTATCTTCATTTTTCAACATTTCAAATATTGTACCGATTTTGTGAAAATTGGCCAAAAATTAAACCAACCTACAAATTTTATATTTGTGACGTGATATTGTCATAAAAAATGCTATATACATTGGTTGTATGGCTTGATCCTTTTTCCTTACCACCACGGTACTACATAAGAAAAATACAATTTAAACTTCTTGGTTGGCAAAATTCAGATGGGCACAGCCAATAACAGAAAAGATTTTTTTTTGCAATATGTAACAGACTTGTCAAAATAATTTCACGTGCGCCATGTTGATTTTCTACATATTTGTCATCAAAAATTTTATATGGTATTTTTTGAATAAAAATAAAAAGTGAATTTAAGCAAATGAAATTATGCCTAAATGTTCTTCCGGAAAATTTTAAGCATTGTGGTGTAAGCCATATCAAATTCTGTCCAGTAGTTTCGGAGATCTTTCCGGACAAACATTTGTACCCCTACGATTTTATTATATATGGAGATTACTATTGATTCTATTTTGAAAATAATCGTAAGGCGAACTTGGAAGCTCTTGGACCATCAAAGAGCTTTCAATTTCGCCTCGCGAACAACACCGACCGCCATCTCATCTTGTCTGTCGCCACAGTGAAAATTTTAACAGCATATTGTTGCGTTGCGGTAAAGGTGAGACAGCTAGTTTATCTGTTTTCGGGAAGTCCAGATGAAATTGGCTTTTATCTTCGGCCTTATTGTAACTTACAAATTAATATCAAGGATTTCTTATTTCGTTTACCTGGTAAGAAAATATTGTAAATAAATCAATCCAAGCGACTGGGGACTATCTCTTGCGGTTATGTGGCCCGTCCGTTATGGAATTTGGGTGATCCAAGTCACCATATCACTCCCTGGACAGCCAGGCCAGCTAAAGTTAATGTCAAGGCCTAGAACATCCTTAGCAATATTTGATAGTGGATAGCTATTCATCTATTCATCGATCATCGATTAATAAAATGGATTTCTGTAAACGTCTAATTTCAATGTTAATGATTACTACTAATTGAGGATTTCGAAGAAGTTTTGCGTGTAATAAGGAGTGGAGGATGGATCTATGGGTCTTGATTGCAGTCTCGGCTGGTGTGCGAGTGGGCTCTAATGGACTATAAACTGTTGCTTTGTTGGAGAGCCCTGCTGCCAGAATGGACGGTAATGCCGGCAAATTGTAGATGATTCAGGATGTATGCTGCTGTATTGCTTAAACTCCTTTCCGTGTTCGATATCTTTTGAAACCATAATTCGCTTGTGCGGTCAAAACATCAATCAGTTTTGGTATCCTATTCATACCTATTAAAGACTATCCATACTTGGAATGCGATACTACGTAACGCTTTTTTATTGCCAGAAATTTCGCGGACGCTGCTAGAAGACTATTATAATCATCTAGCACCGTCAAAACCCTAGAAACCCATAGAGAACAAATATACAAACATTTATACAGCGGAGCCCTTACAGGGTCACTTCGTGGTTCGTCTGTCTGTCAAGACCTCGTTTTTTAGAAACGAGTAGAGCTAACTAGCTGTTCCCGCGAACTACGTTTCGCCATATATTTTTTTCCCGTTTTTGTAACATTTTTCATTGATGCTCAGCTCCTATTGGTCGTAGCGTGATGTTATATAGCCTATAGCCTTCCTCGACAAATGGATTATCCAACACAAAAATAATTTTTCAATTTGAACCAGTACTTCCTGAGCTTAGCTCGTTTTCAAACAATCAAAATAACTCTTCGGCTTTATAATATTCGTTCGCGTGGAAGTCCTCTTTTATTGATTTCCTTTACAAATCCCCCCCTCTGTCCCCAAAAACCCTTTAGGAATGATTTCGGGGATAAAAACTATTCTTTACCCTTCCCCACAACTCAAACTGTCTCCATGCCAAATTCCATCTAGATCAGTTCTGTGGTTTTTGATTCCCCATACAAAACTTCCACACCCTTTTCTCCTCCTTAAGCCCTCTTACACACTAGCGGTTAACCGTGCGGGCGGCTAACCGCGCGGCTGGCCGCTTTTTCCATTTTAATATGCAACCGCGTTAGCCGCCCCCGCGGTTAGCTGTAAGTGCATAAGCCCTCTAAGGGGTCATTTCTGTGATAAAAGCTATCCTATGTCATTTCCTGGGACTCAAACTATGTCTATACGAAATTTCATCTAAATCGGTTGAGTAGTTTAGGTGTGATTGCGTAACACACAGACAGAGTTACTTTCGCATTAATATTAGTATGGAAGTAAGATAAGTACCAAGTAACGTAATGTATTTGTTTTACCTAAAGTTTGCATAGCAGAAATCGCCTACAGTGATGAGGCCGCCTATTTTGCTGTTTGTGTATGTACTGAGTCCTATCATCTGTAATTTATTGCGCAAAATAAAATGTTTCTATCTATATATCTTTCTAAAGCCTCGCATCGTATGTATTATCCTTCTCTATTTGTGATGAGCGTGATATTGAATTAAACCTAGGCTTAAGGCACATACTTTATATATGATTTTTTTGAGAAATGTTTAGTAAAAGGGCGGCGTTAATTGGTCGATGTCTGACAAGTGGGCCGCATCTAATGCTAACGTTCTCAAATTGCCCGAATGCTCGGTAACGGACCGTTCGTTCGTGTTCGTGACGAATCAATTGGCCAATGAATTAATACGGAATGTGTCCGAATTATTAGAAATATTTTAATCATTGCGTCAGCATCGAACTGACTTCAATCTCACATGGATTTTAAATCAGATTCGCAAAGTTGAAATCATCAGGATATATATGGGTTTTTATATCGGGATAGATCTCTATATAAATCAATAGTATAAAATAAATTATTTTCAAAGGTAAGCTTTATTGGACTCCAAAAAATGGAAAATAAACTTAAATAAAAAGCGTTAATTTAATAACATAACACATTTTACTAATCTTCTAATATATAAAATTCTCGTGTCACAGTGTTTGTTACCGAACTCCTCCGAAACGGCTTGTCCGATCTTTATGATTTTTTTTGTGCATATTCGGTAGGTCTGAGAATGGGTCGTAAACTATTTTTTATTATGGTAAAACGTAGTTAGCCGGCACAGCTAGTCTAATATATAAAATTCTCGTGTCACAGTGTTTGTTACCGAACTCCTCCGAAACGACTTGACCGATCTTTATGAAATTTTTTGTGTACATTCCGTAGGTCTGAGAATAGGTCGTAAACTATTTTTTATAATGGCGAAACGCAAGTTCGCCGTTATTATGGCAAAACGTAGTACGCCGGCACAGCTAGTATAGTATGAAAATCACGTGTCACAGTGTTTGTTATCGAACTCCTGCGAAATGGCTTGACTGATTTGTATGACATTTTTCGTGTATATTTGGTAGGTTTGAGAATAGGTCGTAGGCTATTTTTTATATACCTAGGTGATAGGGTAGCCCTCTCTAGTTTTTTTTGGCCTATCATTATGGCGAAACGTAGTTAGCTAGTTAAACGTAGTTATTGATTTCCTTCACAACCCCCCCTTTACACCCTTAACGAATAATTTCGGGTATCAAAGCTATTCTTTATCTTTCCCTACAAATCACATTATCTTCATACCAACTTTCATCTAAATCGGTTCAGGGGTTATTGATTCCCCATACAAACTTCCGCCCCCCTTTCTCCTTGAGGGGTGATTTCTGCGATTAAAGCTATCCTAATATTCTATGTCCTTTCCTGGGACAAAAACAATGTCATTACAAAATTTCATCTAAATCGGTTCAGTAGTTTAGGCGTGATCGCGTAACACAGACAGACAGAGTTACTTTCGTATTTATAATATGTGTTGGTAAGGATTAGTAAGGATTACCATAAAAATTGTGTTATGTAATAAATTGATGTGTTTTAACTTAATTTTAAGGTTATGTTTTACTTTTACTGGACAGAAGATTTTCTTAAGAGGTATATCTAATAATAGTTTAGCACGTAGTAAAAAATCTGTTGAGTTGTTCAAAAGTCTATCGGAGGTTGCTTTTTGGTGATACGCAGTCGTATAAACTACACGCGTACGAAGTCGCGGGCAAAATTTAGTTCGATACAAAACTACGCGTATTGGCACAAAATAGATAATACGGATAGAGATAGATCCTGTGTAGTAACTAATAAGGCATCCTCTCTGTTTATAAATGTTGTTGAACATGGTTGTTTGAAGCTTAGAGCAGCTTCACACTCAAACCATGGCGAGGTGACAAGTCATGTTAACGTCATTGGTGTAGGCGTCTGTCACCAAGCGAAGGTGCGAGCTATGTGCCACAACGCAATTTAACAACGTCTTATATTAGACCCACTATCCAATACAATCTAAACTTGTATTTGTAATTAAGTGAAATTTTATGACTCGTTTTGTTATTGACAATTGGGAATGATGAAAACTCAATTTAGTCTAGGACACAATTTCCTGCTGGGGGAACGCACACGATGTACTCGTAGATTTGATTGAAAGCTAAGAACATGCATATTTAGAATATGTTATGCATATTTCAGTCTCAAAACATGTCTGAGACTGAAATTGGCATACCGTATTTTTCAAGCGACTACTAATGATTAATAATTATCCGAACATTCCCATTTTTCGTTATCATGTCATTAATTAAGCTTACGTTTGCTTTTTAGTAATATACATTATTTGTATACTTACGTTTCATAGTTTTTCACTTGCTACGGTATTTCAGATCATAGAAGAAACAAATTCTTATAATTTCAGATATCGAATAAATCAGTACAGGTCAGAAAGAGGCAAGCCTCTTGTAAATATGAAACCTTTAGACAGTTACCTTTAAGGCTCAAGAAACGGGCCTGTCGCAACATCTCTCCACAGACGTGCGCACGCGCACCTCCTACAAAAAGTTGAAGGCTGCTTCGGACGTGCACGTGACGTGACAGTCATTTGGATAACGTGACTGCTCTTGTTGAAGATAGCTAAGACATAATCTCGACGTCATCCAAGTTTATATCAAATTATTATTAATTAATGTTTAAACCAATACGAGATGTGTTGTCAACGACTCAAACTGTACACTTTACCATCTGTCTGAATCCCAATCATTTCGGAATCGTTCTGTACAGTTTCTGTACTTAGTAAATATATATTCTGTGTGCAGTCTTTCCTTAAATGCCAAAGCTGCTTACTTAAAACACAACTTGTAAATATTACAGAAAGCGCAATACCAACACGACCTATAAGTAAAAGAAAAAACACTTCACAATCAAATGCACTTTGTGTGATGGATGTGCTAGAGCTAGATACTTACGCTTGCGCACGGGCAGGTGCAAACTGCGAAGCGGACGGGTGACGTAACATTCCCGCGAATACAGTGTTGAAAGAGCTTAACGAAGGAGATTTCAGGCTAAGATTACTTTTTTAGATCCAATAGTTATGCGCTGGATGGATAGGTTAGATGGGCTATTAAAATCCATTAAATATAAGGCATGACAAAAATTCCTCAACAGCTTTGTTTTATAAACATAGCAAACATTGGGTCATGATCTACTTTTGAATTTTCTCGTGATACATTTTCATCAAGACTTCAAGATTTCTTATTTCTAATATGTTGGTTTCCAACCAATTTTGAGGTACGATATTCAGTTCTTTATTTATTTAAGAATTCATATAAGTCGATTCTATCATGGAGCTTAGAAGAAATGCAGAAAGGAAGGGCTTTTCTGTAGTGGATAAAAATATAGATAAATTGTGAAAATGTAAAGTCAATCTTAATATAATTTTACCAGACTTTCAAATATCTCTAAAGTTGGAAGTTAATGTATAGTTGTTAACAGTGATTAGAGCTTACTTTAGTCATAAATGCATAACATCATCAAAATACCGTAACTTCCTTCACAGAGCTACTCACTAACCAGTGTGTGAAGTGACAACAATTTGTTTTGGTATTACGTCGATCATTTTCTATTAGGGCAATGCTTATCGTGTACTGTACATTCATGAGGATCAGTACGTTTGGTAAGCTTCACAAGATAAGTGGGAAATAATGTTGGCTTAACATGTGCCGTTGCTATAGGGCGTGTAATTGGTCAGCGGGTAAACATTGGGCCCGGCGGCGGCGGCGGCGCGGCGCGACTGCGTTTGCGCACGCATTAGCGCGCCCTGTCGCTTCAGTAAGGGAATCTGTTTACTTTTTTACTCGTCAACCGAGTGTTGATCTAGTTTCGTTAGGCCACTCGAAAATTTATATTTTACGATTCACTGATGGAATTTACTGTTCGGTTTTTAGTATCCATAGCAATTTCTTTACTTCAGATATGCTTTGAAAAATAGGTATAATAACGAGGATTTATAAAATATGCCTTGTATTGAATGACAACGTCAAAATTCATTTTGCAAATAGTCGTGATAGAATTTATTCATTGTGCAGCTTTTTAGCTACGAGTATTATAATAAGGCACCTACTGAGGCCAATCACAGAAAATTATTCCAAAAGAAACCTTTCCTTTACGAAAATATTATAATAATAATACATTATATTACTCTACATGACATGTTTGAGATTGTGGTTATTTTAATTTTGATAGTTTTCGAGTTTTCCCTTTCTTCGCTCGCAGAGGTACAAATAAATGCGGTGATCTCCCACTGTCGGCTTTTACGGCATTACGGCAGGCATCAACGGAAAGAGAGTGGTAGCACATATTAAATCAGTCTCCGTACGGGCGAAAACCGTAAAAGTATCAACGATTTTGGTGAAGACACCTACTGTAAGTTGCTGCAAAGAGCTTTAATCATATGTGTTGCATCGTCGTTTCGGACGGGTCATTACGCCAGCGACAATAAATTGTCGTTTATGCTTCGAAAGTGATTCATGCACGATAACCATAATCAGAATAATGGAAGGGACCTTAACCCGTTTTCATAATTCATTTTGCAGGCGTCTTCACATGTAATCGATGGTTCTTTTTGAAATGTACATGTTTTCGCCGATGCATCCACTGATTTACTACGGCATAGATAATATAGATACTGTAGTACCTACTTAACTAAGAGTTACGTGTAGGCGTTATGAGAATTTAAACTAAGAACAGTTAATTTGTATGCTACTTATATCATTAATCGATTAAGACTCTCAAGATTAATTGTGCTTAAATAAACTTTTAACAAAAAATAAAATTAAAGCATTCTGATAAAAAGAAAACTATAAATAAATAATATGTTAAAATTATTAGTTTTCAAATGAACAGAATTGCACAGTAAAAAAACTGTTATATTCTTACAAATACCAAACTATATAAATTATAATACTCTGTTGCTTGAAAAACTCCAAACATAAGAGATTACGTAAATATTCTGATCACACATTTTTTCAAAAATATTCTACTCAACACTCGTAATACAAATTCACTACTTTCTCAATTTTTAAACAATTTTACACCACTTATTTACAAATTGTCCATTATAGTTTTAATACACCATTTCGACACCGTTTTTCTCTGAATCCCCTCTGAGAAGGTGACCGTTACTTAGTTCTGCTAAGGGTACATCTTGGTGGGTCCTCCTGCGGCCAATCAGCTCCGCTTCGGCGACGGTGTCTGGGAGCTCCGTGTTAGCCGTCTCCGGCATCAGCAGCGTCAATACCCCGCATAGCAGCGATGTTAGTCCGAAGATCAGGGCCGGCAGACCGGACCAGTATGAAATCTGGAAACGCATTCATATAAAGTTCATCGTGTTTGAAGTTATCTAATTCATAAAGAAGTAGGTTATGATCACTAACACATTAACCCCATTGACGTTTACGTCAGTGAAGTTGCCTGAAGGCAACTCGAGCTCGGTGGATAATCGGTGGTCGTGGGATCTCTTTGAAAAGCACATTGAACTATGGGCCTTGCACTGTACCTCAGCATGTCTACTACACACACTTATGTGTAGAATCATGTGTAGTGTGTACTATAATAATTCCTTCGCGCATTTAGTATTTGTTGGAATATCTGTAAGTCTTGTTTTCTTCAGTTATTAGAATATCGTATAATATCTAGTTAATAGCAATCTATCTTATTCTTAACTCTGGTTTACAAAATGTAATATTCAATATAATAATAACTCTGACATGCTTTAGTAATTAGATGAATGTCTTGCTTCATCGGACATTTCGGCCATGATGTAAATCTATGCTCATGGTGGATCATGTTTCGAATTTGAATAAGCACTCTAATCACTACTCACGTGTGAAGCTCTTACAAATTTAAATACAGTATGGAATTTGAGACAAGTTATTTAAAGCAAAATGTAAAATGGTTCTAAAATCGTTATATGACACACGTGATTTAGTGATAAATGTTGCATTCACAATTCTATTGTCACAGATGAAATACTTGAAATAATCCTTGAAATTGTTTCAGATGAAACTATGGCTTTCAAATTTATTTCTTTATATGACACTAGCTTTCCGCTCGCGACTTCGTCCGCGTTATTTTTGTTTTTTCGTGGGAATTTTATATATACCAACTTTCATCAAAATCGGTTCAGTAGTTTCGAAGCCTATTCAATACAAACAAACAATCAAATCTTTCCTCTTTATAATATTAGTATAGATAGAGATGGATTTTTTTTAAATACATACCAGAAGTGGTATTTGTGGAGCAAGCAGCGAACCGAGTCTACCCACAGAAGAGCAGATAGAGTGCATAGAGTTCCTGGTGTACGTGGGGAAGAGCTCCGAGGTATACATGTACACGATATTGTAGGAGAACGTAGCGAGCGTCTCGAACGCCATAAAGAGAGTCAACCGCATCCATGCGTACCCTAAAATTAACCACAAACATTTGTAAGCCAACTCAAAAAGGAAATTTTTAGTAAATCTTAGTATTTAATTCATAAATTTTGATTTTTGTTGAAAAGTAGTCAGAAATTTCAGTCTTGGTTATTCTTAATTACTTTTAGGTGAAATCGTTTGAGCGTCCTGATATTTTTTGTGTTCGTGTGGTTTGGATTGGAATTCATATTCCTACTTGCACAATTTTGTAACTTTAGTTTGAATATTCCGTATTTTTTCATGTTCGTATTTTTTCTAATTTTGTATCAGAATGAAAATCATTAAAAATAATTAGCGTATAATTAAAGAAGCTGAACACACTTAATACCAACCTTTTGGAACAAACGGTTGTGTCACACAGAAAATCCCTCCTATCAAAAACGAGACCACGAGTGGCATCTTTCTTTTGTACTTCGATAATGCCAGCCAGTAGAACACGTTCGACGGTATATCCATTAGCATGAGCACTGCGAAGTTGATATATTTATTACCATCGATAAATACTGAGCTGATCATCATGCCATAGTTAATAAGCGTTATCGTGAACCACCACACCATACACACGAGGAACCTTTGCATCATGATCCTCGACTTAAAAGTTTTCATCAGCAACTTTCTGTCGTCGCAATTCTTTGTTGCATCTTCATCTACGTATTCTAATTTACTTAACATTACTTTATCTAGTTCCACTTTATTCTTCTTAGCTATTTTTTCTATTAGTTTTATACCCCTGTCTCGCTTGCCTTTGCTGAAAAGCCATCTGATGCTCTCATCGAGATACAAAGAGTATGTGAGGATGAGTAAAGTGGGAGCGTAGATGGCACGGAGGAAGTGCCTCCAGTATGGAAGCGCCCAAGATATAAAGGGCATTACAATCAAGCCTCCCGTATAGCAATTCAGAAGAATCATTTGAAAAAGAACAGCACGTTTCTTCTCAACAATCTCAATGCCTTAAAAATAATGATATTAATTAGGTTATATCATAATTGATTCTTCTAAATTATAAAATACAAATTTTACTCACTCAACATAAACATTGGAGATAAAGCGTCTCCAATAGCAGCCTCTAAAGTCTCCAGTACCACGTAAAACCAAAACGTAGTGGCAAAACTTTTTGTGATACCGAGCACCGCACCCATGGTGCCAGCAAACACTGCTGCGGTTTTTCGTCCAAACCTAAAATATGCATTATAAAAAAGGTAAAGAATAAAAAATAAAGTCACGCACAAGAATCAGTTAAGTCCAAAAAAATATAAGGAAGTACTAATTCAATTCAATTCAATTCAATTCAAAAATCTTTATTCAACTTAGGCCTTTACAGGCACTTATTGACGTCAAAACAAAGCAAAACATTCTAATTTAAAGGACACATAAATTTAACCTTGTATGTGCATACATCCTGAATATACCTACTCAAGATGTCTGCAAATACAAGTAGTATAATAGTACTTCCTTATAATTTTTCGGCATATATATATATATAATTCGGCATAAATATAATTAAATACTAAAGTAACATATTAAACAGGGAATCGTAAACACTTGAAACGCAGACTATTATAAAACGAAATAGTATCTATGCCCAATTTAATTTGTGATTGTTTAATACTCAAGATTGATCAATCCGCATTATGACAACTTGTGGACGCGACCAATATGATTTCTACGTGTTTAAATTTAGGAGCTGCAAATGATTTTCCTAGGTTTTTTTAAAATATATTTACCAGTATACACAGGTGGGTGCATATACTTAAATCTAAGGACAATATACTTAAATCTAAGTTGTCAGATTTATTGAGCAGTTACAACATGGAAAATATTGTAAATTTTCCAACACGGATATATAAACAGAGTTGTACATCAATTGACTGCGGTATTGTAGCATGCACTGACGATGATATTATCGCCAGCTCTGTTGATACTGCTATCAGTGATCATTGCGCTCAACTGTTCAAACTATCGCATAGGCTGACCACTAAAGCTAGGGACTTGCCGAATAAATATATCCAACGACGACTTTTTTGTAAGGAATCAACTCATTTATTTTATATTGACATTTGTAATTATAACTGGACATTTATTCGAAATAATTCTTATGACATTAATACCAAATTTGAAAAATTATTTAGAATTTTACAACACTATATAGACATTCACTTTCCAATTAAAAATATTTTAATCAAAAAGAATAACAGTGTACCATGGGTAAGTGAAGACTTGACCCGTTACATAAAAAACTTTGAAGACTTTTGCGAGATCAAGCGCCAATACCCCACCAACGAGAAAGTTTTGTTAGGTATGAATTACTATCGCGAACTAATTAAAAAACAGACATTACATGATAGAAAAACACATATCCATGAACGAATGACAAAATCAAAAAATCCATCGAAAGAGGTTTGGAAAATTATTAAAGAAGAAACTACGGGCAAATACAGCGATAAACAATCGGAATTTAATTTAACATTCAATAAGGAAAAATTGAAAATAAATGAAGTTCCTGATAAATTAAATGAACATTTTCTAAAAATAACGAGCAGCCTGCCAATAAAAATAAACGAAACAGAAGCAATTAAATGCTTACAAAAACACACTTTACCAAAAAGCATTCCCAACTTCAAAGTACCTGTGGTTTCATGTAGTGATCTTCTACAAGTTCTTAAATCCATGACAAAAATGACTACACTAGATATTTATGACATTTCTTTTAATATTCTTATGATTATTTGGCCAATTTTAAGTGACATATTAATTATTTTGATAAATGAAATATTTTTGACTGGAATATATCCTAGCGTATTAAAACAAACGCGAATTTGTCCTGTTTATAAAGGGAAGGGTGAAAAAGACAAAGCTGATAATTTCAGACCCATAACTATAGTGCCAAATGTGTCCAAATTAATTGAATCAATAGTTTCAAATAGTATAATGAACTATTTTGAGTCACATAATTTTCTGACAAATTGCCAGTATGCATACCGAAAGAAGAAATCGACAACGGCAGCCGCCCAACATGTTGTAGATTGTGTGCTAACAGGACTTGATGATAAACATAAGGTTGCGGGGGTATTCTGTGATCTCTCAAAAGCCTTCGATGTAATACAATACAAATTACTGTTGGAAAAACTGAAATACTATGGTATTAATGACGTCATGCATCGGATGCTGCAATCTTTTCTCTCTGGTAGGAATCAAACTGTTGAGGTGTTGTCAAACGGCAAAAAATATAAGTCCAGATCGTCTTCTGTAAAAATAGGAATCCCACAAGGATCAGCACTAGGCAATACTCTTTTCCTGGCCTTTATTAACGACCTACCCGCAAACATCACTGAGGGACAGGTCATACTTTTTGCCGATGATACTACTGCACTGGTTCAAGCACGTTCGTTTGAAGAACTACATATTAAAGTAAATGCATTATACGAGCAGCTGCAACACTGGTTTAATGTAAATGGTTTGGTTTTAAACAATTCCAAATCTAATGTCATTGTATTCTCGGGTAGGAGTATTTCGCGCCCTTTTACTTTCTCCATGAATATTCCCATTTGTGCATTGTGTAAATTTTTGGGATTTACTATTGACAGTACTTTAAATTGGAAGCAACATGTAGACTCACTATGCGATAGATTGAGCAGTGCCGCATATGCTTTACGTAAACTTGGACCACTCGTAAAGAAAAACGTTTTACGGCAAACATATTTTGCGTATTTTCATAGTTTGATGTCGTATGGTTTAATATTATGGGGAGATTCAACTGATTCAGACCGGGTATTTATACTGCAAAAACGAGCACTGCGACTACTAGCAAACTTAAAACCGAGGCACACTTGCAGAGGCGTATTTAAGGAGCATGGAATCATGACTATGTATTCTCTGTATATTTTTCACATAATTATGTATGTACGAGAAAATATGCACATGTTCGAACGCCGTGGAAATCATAATTATAAATTGCGAAATGCAGGTAGGTTGTTGAGCGTTCCTAGAAATTCGTACCTGGCTACAAAAAATCCTCGCGTCATTGGTCCAAAATACTACGAGCATTTGCCGGCGGATTTGCGCAATGATAAAAATGACAAAACATTTACGCACCGTCTGAGAAACCTTTTGTTGGATAAAGAATTATACTCAACGAAGGACTTCTTTTCATTGACATTTTAATAATTGACATTTTAATGATATTCTTTATGACATTTTATATTTGATTTTATTACATTGCGTAATACAACATATACAGTTTTATTTGACATTTTCGTTTATACCTATAAATACTATTTTACTTGACATTTTATTTTATACTCGTACTATTATTGTATTAGACATTTGTAAATATTTGACATAATGATTTGTGAATTGAATTTCTTCATTGAACATACATACTGATTTTTTTTTGTTATTATCTTTTTTTATATACATATATTATTTTATTTTATTATTAATATTGTGACGATCATTTTTACATACTTTTTGTAAATTTTCTTCAATGTTATAAAAATATTTGTAAAAATGAAATAAATAAACCTAAACCTAAACCTATATTTAAATTTAAATTATATTGCTTACTAGCTGTTGCCCGCGACTTCGTCCACGTCGTAATGACGTTATAAAGTACTATGAAGTTTAACGATGGTAAATATTTCAATCAACAGAAAATGTCTATCACGCAAAGCAACTTTAAAATATTGCGTTGTGAAAGCGATTATATTCCCTTTAACCGGGCCTGTCGTAAAATCTGCTCCTACCCGAAATGTCTTAACTATATTCTCTCTTTTCCAATTTTCAGATACAAAAAGCCAAGGACTTCATATAAATTTGCAAGAGCCCTTAGTTCAGCCCTGTCGCAAAATCTGTTTTTAGCTAACATTTACTAACTATTAACTACCTCCCTTCCCCATTTTAAGTTTGTAGCACAAAAAATTAAGTAATTTCATACAGACTTGCGAGAGCTCTTAGACTTCCTTAATTCAGCCCTCGCGCAAAATTCGTTCTTTGGGGACGTCTGCTAACTATAAACTACCTCCCTGCGAAATTTCATCTTACTACTCATAAACTCTAAACTTGCGAGAGTGCTTAGACCTCTTTAATCCGTCCCTGTCGCAAAATTCGTTTTAAGCGAACATTTACTAACTATTAACTACCCGCCTGCCAAATTTCAAGTTTGTAGCAAGAAAAAGAAGGACTTTTATACAAACTTGCGAGAGCCCTTTAAGACCTCTTTAATCCGGACCTGTCGCAAAATCCGTTGTTAGTGAACGTTCAGTAACTATTAACTACCTCCCTGCCAAATTTTAACTTTGTAGTACAAAAAATTAATCACTTTCATACAAACTTGCGAGAGCCGTTAGACCTCCTTAATCCGGCCCTGTCGCAAAATTCGTTCTTAGCCTAACTATAAACTACCATTCTGTACGTCAAGCGGTTTTCGAGATTTCTTTATAAGTGACCTTTCGCATTTATATATATGTATATAAAGATGATGTCACCTACTATTTACCAGACCATTTGCTTTACTTGATGTAAAGTAGCCGTAGTTTTTAACACGTGATTAACTTATAAATATACCTGGGTAAGCCAGACAAGACCCATCTGGCTCCCTTTCTTGTTACCACGATGAAAGACGTAGCATGGCCGTAGTAGTTCATAAATAAGTTCTTGTCAAAATGTAAGGATATTGCTTAAATTTTAATACATATGCATTCTAGTTGGCTATAAAATTGCTAAGAAGTTACTATTAGGTAAGTATCCAGATTTCAATCAAAATATTATCTTATATTTCTGGACAGCGGCAGAATCATTTTGGAATGCAATTAATCTATACTTACTTACTAATATTCTAAAGCTGAAGAGTTTGTTTGGTTGAACGCGCTAATCTCTGGAACTACTGGTCTGAATTGATTTTTTTTGTGTTGGATAGTCCATTTATCGAGGAAGGCTTTAGGTTATGTGATATCACGCTACGACCAATAGGAGAGGAGAATCAATGAAAAATGTTGCTAAAACAGGAAAAATATAGAAGATATAAGTAACTAAGAACGCGTTGAAGCCTTTTATAAGGCGAAATGTAGTTCGCGGGCACAGCTAGTTGTAGATAAAATGTTTGAGTTCAAGGTAATATTCACAATTCTATTCGAACTTTTTGGAATATTTTTCACCAGGTAGATTAAAATATATTTTTCTGTAGGACATCGTGAACATTTTTATTAAGTAATTGGTTTAATGATTATATCCTTACAACTCTTGTTTGGTACTTAAAATTTCAAAATTTGTCATAACATTCACATTTAAAGAGCACTGTCAAAATTAATTTCTTTCTAATCCGTCTGAAGGCGAAAGCAACTAGTAAAGACATTTTCCTCAATAGATTTTACTTAGAATATAATATTTATGGGGTATTAAAACAACCACATGAACCACATGAACCATTTATAGTCATTTTATTATCAACATTTTACCACTAGATAATCGCTACCATAAATAGGTTTTATTCGAAGAGTATTTCTATTCACTTGACAAAGTTACTGCAATTCAATAGTCATGTCAATGAAGACATCCATTGTAGATCTTTATTGCTTTTAATAGTTGTCCTTGATTCCTATTAAATTCTTTATATTATCTAATTTCTGCATTTTATGGAACTCTTGTAGAATCGTGAATTATGGTTATTTATAAATAATTGTGAAGAGCTTTGTGTTGTCATTTCTTCGATATAGGTAAATGGAGGTTACACAGTATTATATTTAGGTACTTTCAATAATGTGTACCGACATTATGTTATATGAACATCAGAATATCTTCAGATAGGCCCGTAAGCTCCTATTAAATACCAATGGATATACGTTATTAGGAGGCAACGTGTCGTTCTTCTCATTGATGTTACAAATGAATTTGTTTTTTTTTGTGTGCAATTTGCCATATGGAAGCTAATCATGTCGATGGTGCTCACCAGCTCACCTGTCAGAGATCTGTCCCTGCACGAGCAGACCCAGCATGTTGCCGAAGCAGTGCGCCGTGCCTACAAGGGTCTGCTTCCAGTCCTCGCATGCCAACCCAAACTGGAACAATTTTTGAATAGAAAATTATAGATGTTAAGAATTTGAGATCACTAATCGGATAATTTTAACTTTTATTTTACTCGATATTAAAAAGTCCATCCGATGCGTTTTATTTATTTTATCTAAGTGTAAAGAGTTACGTCAGGGGTTTGGTCAGGCCCCCGTCACTCGCGCAATGCAGCGTTATAAATACCTACCGCTAAGTAGCGCGCCGGCGCTCCGACCGGCAGAGGGCCGCTGCGCCGCCACCCGCCGCGCCGCACGCGAGACTTATTATTATTATCGAATCTTGTAACTTTTTTCATAAATTTGTTTTTTATTGGTTTCTTTTTGTTCATTTTATTGCTTTTTTGTTTATTATATTAATTTGATTTTTATTTTCTTTTTTTTATCAATAATTTTCTATTTATAAATTTCTTTTTAGAACTAAAATCTGGATTTTTATACCTAAATCGAATAACTTTTCGAAAATTTTCGGTTAAATATTGATTCGAAAAAAGTTCTACTTGCATTGTGGTTTATAAAACCACACAATAATTTTAATTTAATCAAATTGTTTAACCATACGGCGGTACATTATTGTGAAGCTATTGTAAGTTGTTAAAAGATAAAAAATGTTTGTATTTTTTTTTCATAGTCGAAATTCGAACTAATTCGAACTAATAAGACAGTAATTCGCTGCCATAGTAACAATCTTCAGTCCTCAGCAACATCGTCACTTAACATCGGCTGAGATGAAAACCAAGAGCTTCCTTGTTGTTTGTATAAAAAAATTTAGGCAGCCTGCTTGATTGCCTACTTAGTTGTACTTAAGTATAAAAAATAATAAAGTCTCGATGAACCGGCCGCAAGTACTTTATTTGATTCTTTACAAAAACAAATCCATCTTACTCCTGTTTTTTAAAGAATGCCTATTTATCACAATTATTCATACGATTCAGGATATTTTCAGTGAGTTCAAACACGAGAAAAAAACATGGATCATGTATTTTTCATAATTCGTAATTTTATTAATCATTTGTAATTTCACAACTGAATAAAATCAATGAAGAAAAAATTTCGCCTCGAGCGGGATTGGTAATTTTTTAATAATTTGAATTGTTTTATAATTTTTAAATGTAATAATGACGATAAAATAATATTCTATTCTCTTATTTTTTGACATGTACTAAGTATTTTAACATTTTTAATATTTGCGCACTGCCAATTTAGAAGTAGATTATGAGGAATAATGTATATAATTTAACACCAATTATGTATTTTACCATATTCTTGCAAATAAAGTACTATTGTTATTATCATTTTATAAAATTAAAGCACATTTGAGTCAGGGGCTTTCCTCGCAATCAATTTATTTCATTAATCCTACGTATACCATTTTGTTTATGTTCTTTGTACAACCCTTATGTTTTCGCTCGATGACGCAATCACGCGGTGTACGCGGGAATCTCGACTCTCGGCGCGCGTTCATAGAGACCTTTTCTTCTTGCAGCGACTTTTGTTTGTCGGTTTTGGCTATTATTATTACAGCGATTCGAGCGTTTCTATGGGAGTGATGTATCTGTTACGTAGTAACTATTAACTAATCTGTGGTTTGGTCCCGGGTAGACTACTCGATTTTGGCTATTTCTATTTCCTTTCTTTTTATTCTGGGACATCACATTTTCTCAAATAACTTTAATAGATTAAAATGTGACATTTTCAAAATTCTAGTTCTAAAATGACGAATTTTACATATGTTGATGCCGGTGCTAATTTTCTTAGACGCCAATGCTAAGCTTAATTAATTTTCATAGTTCTCTTACACCTCTTTAGTTGGGTTATATTCTGGGTAATCAGACACCTAATAACGGTAATGTTCCAATAAATACTTTCATTCCCATTTCAACCTCCCTAAGGGATGTAATTCTAAAAATGTTGAAACAGATTATATAGGGTGTCTCAGCGCGGAATTCAAACTTCAAACTTGTATAGATAGTTGGGCTATAGTGGGGAACGAGCTGTCATTCGATACCTGTGTGCTGCGGATTGTTTTTTCGCCATTTCGCAGTGGTCCGGTATACACCGCGCGTACGTAGTGGTGTTGTTTTTAACCGACTTCAAAAAAAGGAGGTTAACAATTCGACCCGTATTATGTATGTAAAATTTCCAGAACTGCCCAGTTTTCGTGTATGGTTTTGGTTAGTCTATATCAGCGTCTGAACAAATGTGCCAAATTTCAAAAGTGTATGTATGTATGTTTTTATGTTTGTGTTCGCATATCTCCGGAACCACAAGTCCGATTTAAGTATTTCTTTTTTGTTGTATTGTTCAACTTAGGGAATACTGCAAGTTTCATCAAAATCGGTTCAGTAGTTTTTGAGATAGGGAATTTTAACCGACTGCACTAGATTTGCACTAGATCGCCTCCCTAACTCAGTAGGCAACCGAACGTGGTGTTAGAAGGATGGCTCCTGTACTCTCCAAATATCAAAAAAATGGTATTGCCCTTGCCGCAACAGCGGGTGTAAATGTGAAAAAATAATATAAAAAAAGAGAACCACTGGTGCTTTTATGAAACTACCATGCAAGTGACCCTTTTTTCTGATGGTAGGTATTTAACTGAAAATTATTCGATAAAAAAATCGCGTTTTTAATCTTAACTTAAATCTTTTTCTTCTGAAAACAAAATTATAAATAAAAAACAAGTAATTAATAAAAAAAAATAACAAATTATTAAAATAAACAAAAAAACAAATTTATGAAAAATTAACGCTCTACACCAGGATCGAACCCCTACAGATTATATGAATCTCATGTTTTTGTGTAGGTAATGCGATTGATAGTTAAAAAAATTTGAGGCGATGTAAATAAACAAAAAATAAATGAAATAAAATAAAACTGTGCAATATGAACATTTTATATTCATTAGAGCCAGAAGATTTCAAACATTGTTTACGAATAAATTCTGCACAATTTGACCATCTTTTAAATTAAGTGACACCATAATTACGAGTATATTCAGAAACATGACACATTATTTAGAGAAAGTGTAAGTGCTAAATGAATTTGGTATAGCTTTATACATGTCCAGAACATTTATTAAACCAGATTTTTCTTTTTTGAACGACATTTTCTTGGCACACGAGGCCAATTTCGCTCCGATACACAGCAAAACAATCCGCTCACACCGAGCGCTGTGCGGCGACTGAGCGCCCTAACAGCGTTTACATCTCCCGACTTACGCCCTAACTAGGGAGTTAGGGCGATCGGGCAACCACGATCGCACGATATCGGGACCCTAACTGCTTAACAGCGATTAGACCACACTAGCTAGAGCCCTTTCTGCAAATCGTCCCCGATGGATCGTGAAGTCTAATCGGTGCTTAAGCCTAATCACCCTAACATAGGGTAGGCTCGAGCCCGAGTCCCCGGTGGGGACGTATATGAGCTGTGGTGATGATAATACAAATAAATAAAATTGAAGTGTCTGTTTGTAATGTCAAAATAACAAGTTTTTACTAAATAGGTATGAATGTATATCGGGTACCAATAAACAAAAACACAATTTAATTTTTTTTTGTCTGTCTGTCTGTTTGTTCCCGCTAATCTCCAGAACGGCTGGACCGATTTTGATGGGACTTTCACTAATAGATAGCTAATTATATAAGGTACTAGCTGTGCCCGCGAACTACGTTTCGCCATCGAAATGCTTAACACAGTGTTTAATTTTTTCCTCCATTTTATTCCATAACCTCCCGCACGCGCACCCCCGCCTTGGTGACGCTCACTTCGCAACGGGCCGTGCAGCAGAAATCGTAATATTTTAATTTCGCCATAACTTCAGAACCAAACGTCCAATTTTAATCATTCAAAGACCAAATATTATCTACATAAACTGTACTTAGTAATGAAATAATTTATTTTGATAAGGATTACTAGCATGAGAAAAATAAATGCGTTTAAATGTAGTCCAAAAAAAATTCAAGATTTTTAAATAAAAAAATGGTTGTTGTGCCTCACTCGACATAGGTATAGTGTGTCGCGGAATTTTTGGAGATATATAAGATCTACAATTAATTAGAACATTTTTTGGTTCTATCTTTTATAGTTTAGGCAGCGTACGCAAAATAAGTTACTTTTTGGTTGATTTTTTGCACCTTGTGTCCGAAAAACCCAAATATCTTACGGAACCCTATTTTTTTCCAAAATAAACTTTAGCCTATGTTACTCGTGGATAATGTAGCTTTCGAATGGTGAAAGAATATTTAAAAACGGTCTAGTAGTTTTTGAGCCTATTCATTACAACCAAACAAACAAACAAACAAAGTTTACCTCTTTATAATATTTGTGTAGATAACGTAGGCTACTTTTTACTAAGAGTTACTATTCCACGCGGACGAAGTCGCGGGCACAGCTAGTTTCCAATAAAATCAATGGTCACTATAAGCATGATCCTATGTTATCCTTTTTTTATCGTAGAGGGCCAAAGCTTCATATGCAGAGAAACTTTTCATATTGATGGTTTCATGAAATATTTTTTCTTAATCACCTTTTTCTCGTTTGTATTAGAGCTTCGCATTAAGCCGGCGCCAGACATGTGATCAAATATGCAAATACCTACAAAGTAGCGAAGTGTGGCACTGACATTTACGTATTTGCGCAAAGTTTGAACACACCGTTGTAGTTTGCCATCATGTGTCGGTTTTCGTGCGCACATCAAAGTAAACAAAGCAAAGTTTGTGCGGCCTGCCACACTTGTTGCAATGTTTAGTGACGCCTAGGAGTAATTATGTTCTGTGGTGACGCGTCTGCCGCTGAACAGAGCAGATGTATTTTGAGCGTCAATAATGGAGTAGAGTAGTGACGCAGTTATCGAATTTGTTCTCTTTCGATACATTGTAGACATCCATTCACGTCTTCTTTTTGGAGAATTCACATTATTTATAGAATGAAAAAAAAAATTCAAGGCAGTCAAATAAAACAGACTGACGGCGTCCACAAAATCATCGTCCATTCTGTCAGCCATCTTTGCATTAACTGTGACCGAAAATCATTTGAAAAGTCTGGCAGGCATATTATCGTTTCTATTTGTGCAAATAAAGTTGATTCAAAGTTTCGAAAATGTGTGTTGAAACTTTGATCACATGTCTAGCGCCGGCTGTATAGTCTTTTGACATTTTGAGCATTTTGACCAACGTCTTTCCAGTCAAATCAATGTCAATACTGTTCACTGTTAAAAATTGTTTCGATCCGCGTTCATTGTTGTGAGTCATTCAGCCAGATCCGTTGAGTAAATGTACATAATTTCTGTGACGAAAATGAATCAAGCATAGTACGAATGCTTAAATTATACCATTACAGTAGTGGCTGCTGCATAATGAGACTTCAAATATTTATTATTTAAGTATTTCGTTTGTTTATACGCTAAAACAAAAGTATGTGTTTCATTTTATTAGATATATAGATTGTAGTTTTTATGTGTTAATAAAAAAATAGTAAATAAAAATAATTGCATACGGCGTACACCACGCAAATTCAATTTTCTTTCTCCAATTGTGGATCGCCTCTCGCCACAGAAGAGATAATAGTACTAAAGTAGTCCCGCTTAAAAACTATAGATAATCAAGAAGTAATCGATCTTATTAAGTAGGTAAGAAGAATCAAATAATTAAATCAATCAAACCTCCCGATAGTGATTTTTAATAAACGAACTCATCCACTTGCTACAATCCATACATATTTATCTAGCTTTCTTTGCATTCATTATTTGCAATACAAAACACGAAACATTGATTTTGATTCGAAGTTTTAAAGGATTTATTTCAGGACTAAAATTAGCGCACGCGCAGTCCTTGGCATGCAAATGGCATCGGAGAGCATTGTGCCTGTACAAATTGCTTATTCGGTACGAGTCATGCTTCGTATCGAGCGTCGTCTCTTCTTATGCAATGTTAAGCGTATGTGATAAATTAATCAGGACACAAACAGAGATTGAATCACAAAGATAACGACAAAGCTGATATTGAAAATTAAGACACGAAGAGGTGTTTGTTTAACTTTCACGGCAAGAGCGACTGTGGTACCATGACTATTTGTTAGTCGGTTTTCCAAAAATCCTCGATTTAGTTTAATTCCGTGGTAGAACAAAGGTCCTGTCTGAAGAACAGCGCTTTTGTGCGACCAGCTAGGCTAAATAAATGATCTAAGGCGGTCAGATACCACAAAAGTATCTTCTGTTTTAGGGACATTTTGACCGTGCACAATGTCTTTCGTTATCCTCTAGTTCGCGTGTATTTGTGAATACTGTGTGTTACTGCGCATACATAGGGTATTACATGGGTTCTGTTTCACCGTTAATGTGCGGCTAATATTGAAGTTTAAGAAAACAATTCGCAGACGACGTAAATTCGTTTCGAATTATTTCTTCGGGCTTTCGTCGTCTTTTGTTTTGATGTCGTTGCGTTTGATAGTTTATTCAAATGATTTAAATCGTCTCTTGAAATGCATTTAACATCAATATCGATGATTTATTTTGAGTTGCACCGTTTCTGTTCTTTTATATGAATGCAATGAATACCGACACATTCATCGGGGCTGCGGCATTCTATAACCTATTTTACTAGAAATATGGAAACGGGTTATCCAACAAGTAATGCACCAGCCTCTGGTTTCTTGACTTTTCAACGAGTTAGACGACTGCGCGTAAATATTTTTCAATTATAGTCATTTCGGAATCGTATAATGAGCTGCATATCTGCTATTTAGGTATTTACAAGTCACTATTTTTACAATTATGGAGTGTTCTGTTACTGACGTAATAATGTTATAATGTTAATGTCCGTAATAATGTTAATGCCGATAATTATCGGCAGAAACTGATACTATCTGCCCGCGAAGAAATAATTTTACTGAGCCCGATCTAAGTAAAATTGACGCAAGCATTAATTCATTGGTATATTCTGACATTGGTGTATTCTGACTGTCAAAAAAACCCTTTTTCTAGGGAACACGTGGAGGTATCAGTATCAAATACTCGGGTCTACGGTCTCTTTCACAGCTGTGAAAAAGTACCTATTTTGTGTCACAAGGGACCAAAATAATGTATTGAGGGCGAGAGATTGTTTGAATCCATAGCAAAGCGGAGAATTCTAAAGCTGAATCCCGAGCATAGAGAGGAATTCTAAAGTAGAATCCTAAGCATAGTGAGGTATTCGAAGTATGTTGCTCGTGGTTAAATAGTTTTGGTACCGTGTGGCACACTCTGCTCTTTTTATATAACAAAAATAAGAGATGCTTTTAGTAGTGAAGAATACCTATTTATATTTACATAACCAAATTACAGATTATTGTAAATCACCATAGGCTATTGATGTTTTTCTCTCGATTTGTTTGGTAGTAACAGTTTCTGCGTTTAATTTTACACTTTCTGGTGTTAATATTACACATTCACTGCTAGATTTTTTTAATTAAATTTGTTGCAATCAAATCAAAATGGTCTGGTAATATTTGGTAAAAAGTAACAAAACATCAAATAGGAAGTTCCCGAGTATTTTTTTAATTGGGCCGATGCCACGTCGGCAGGCGCGTTTTTACCGGCCAGCACTTTATCGAAGCATTCTTTGCCAAAAAAGTTTCTATTAGGTATACTCGTAAGTATCCAGATTTCAATCAAAATATCAAGTATCTTATATTTCTGGACAGCGGCAGAATCATTATGGAATGCAATTACTAAATGGGTATGAATGTATATCGGGTACCAATAACAAAAACACAATTCAATTTTTTTTTGTCTGTCTGTCTGTTTGTTCCCGCTAATCTCCGGAACGGCTGGACCGATTTTGACGGGACTTTCACTAATAGATAGCTAAATATATAAGGTATAATATAGGCTACTTTTTATCAAGATCTTTAAAAAGTTACTATTCCACGCGGACGAAGTCGCGGGCACAGCTAGTACATAATATAAATATTTTTCTGTAATACTTGCCTATCGTAATGTTGTATTAAATATGTACCTAAACTGAAGTAAAAGTATCTTGTGATTGTAATTGTTTTATTTTGCATTTAGTCATTTCCTCGCTGATGGGGGATGAAATGTTACGTGTTCACTGAAGTGCAAAGATTTTTCACCTTGTGCTCTTTTGATTCCCTCGCTAATGCTCAGGATTCTAATTTTAGGATCCTTCGCTTGCTCGGTCATCAAAGTTGAGCACGCGGTTAAAAAGCAACTTTGCACTCATGTATAACAAATAATCATGCATACATCTGCGAAGAAATTCAATGATGTATGTGAAGTCGACCAATCCGCACTGGGCCAGCGTGGTTGACTAAGGCCTAATCACCCTAACATAGGGTAGGCTCGAACCCCTCGGTGAAGACGTATGTGAGCTGTGATGATGATGATAACAAATAACTATTGTTGATGTATATTTGGCACGCAACCATTGGGATATTTTTAGTGGGTGAATAACAACGACGCAGTCTCAAACAATAAAAATATATTTCTATTTACGTAATTTTATTTTATATTTCTATGTAAATAATTACAAAAATACTCAGAGAACCGAAAAATATTCAGAGTGACATTTTCTGACAAAACTATGGTCATTTGTTTTTCTATCAAACTCAAACTCAAACTCAAAAATCTTTATTCAATATAGACCTTTACAGGCACTTATTGACGTCAAAATAAAAACATAAAAATCTTCGACCAAGAATCTAATTAACTAAATTATTTAATCCTTGTATGTACACACACCCCAACCATTATTAAGATGTGTGCAAATACAAGTCAAATGAAAAAAAAAAATTGACTCTACACCTGTAGGGTTACTCTTGAACCAAATCCAATCGGTCGGCATTGAAATTGTGATTTTTCGAACGCTTATTTAGCGACACTAGCGACAAAGTGGATCCGTATTTTGAGAAAATTAGATAGCACCGAGTTTGGTTCACTCAAAATCACCACAATACGGTTCCAATTTTGTGCCAATGTGGAAAATCAAGCGTACAATAAATCACAATCTCAATGTCGATCGATTGAAAATGGTTCAAGAGTAGGTACGCTGTTTGGAAATTGGGAGAGCCTTCTCAAGAAGAACAGGCAAGAAACTCGGAAGGTCTTGTATTTTTTTTGTCTCCTCTTTTAAAATGCCAACATTACAATATTATATTTCACAAACATTTTTTTAAATAATATAGAAATGCCTGTCGGTGTGAGTGGAACAGTTACTCGAATGAAATTTATCCCACTATCACAAAGTGTTAACACCCTTTAAACGTCAATTATCACATTTTTTGTCAATCCCAAGCAGTTTTATCTGTCATATAATCAGACACTTTATAATATGCTTTTTTCATAAGTGCGCCCTTGATAGCGACTTTAAATTTATTCAAGTTAAGTGCTTTAATATTATTTGGGATTTTATTGTAGAAACGTACACAAAGGCCTTTGAAAGAATTATTAATTTTTTTAAGCCTAGTGTTTGGTAACGCTAACATATTCTTTTGCCTAGTATTTACTGAATGAATATCACTGTTTTTACAAAACGAATGTATATTTTTATGAACATATACTATATTCTCGTAAATATATTGCGACGCGACGGTCATAATACCAATTTCTTTAAATTTTTCTCTCAAAGAGTCTCTTATTTTAAGGTTATAAATAGCACGAATAGCCCTTTTTTGCAGCACAAAAACAGTCTGAATGTCGGCAGCATTTCCCCACAGCAAAATGCCATACGACATCACACTATGAAAATAGGCAAAGTATACAAGTCTTGCTGTATCAACATCAGTCAGCTGACGTATTTTCCATACAGCGTAGGCTGCAGAACTAAGTCTCTTCGACAATTTATCAATATGTGGGCCCCACTGAAGCTTTGAATCTAAAGTAATACCAAGAAATACTACGGTATCCACAAGGTCCACATTTTTATGCTTTATGTTAACAGTGGTGTGAACCTCTTTAACATTGGGTAAAACAAATTTTATACATTTAGTTTTCCCTTCATTGAGGCACAAGTTATTCGCATTAAACCAGTAAACTATTCTTGAGATAGAACTATTTACATCGTCATAAATTTGCAATCGTCTTTCAATTTTAAACATAAGTGAAGTATCATCTGCAAATAATACAATCTCATGCCTGTCTTGTACAAAAGCAGGCAAGTCATTTATATATATTAAAAATAGAAAAGGACCAAGAATTGAACCCTGCGGAACTCCCATTTTAACCGAGGCGCCCTGGGAACTCTCCCCTTTGACGTCTACTTTCTGAATCCTCTCAGTCAAATAGGAGACGAGTAAATCCAGAACAGTGTCGCGAAATCCATAGTAGTGTAATTTCCTGATCAGAGTGTCTATGCCTAGTTACCTACGTTATGACAACTAAAAAGGTTTTATACTGAGCGTGAATACAATTATGTACAAATAAAACCGCCACACCACCCCCCCACGGAGAAAGGAAACTACTTTTTAAACACAGAAGAGTCTTTAAACCTAACGCGTCTGCCGTATCGAGTAGTATATGGTACTACATCGGTTACAGTGGTATCAGCAAATGTAGAAGGTTCTGAAGAGTGAATCGATTCAAATGGGTCAGAAGAATTTTCAGTGTGGTCTACAAAGGCTGGTTTAACGCGGTCAACGCTAACATTAACTTTTTTACCTTTAATAAGTAGCGTCACTGTTTTACCATCACTCGCGTGATGAATAACCAAATACGGACCCGTGTAAGGTGGTTGGAGAGGTCGCCTGACGGTGTCGTCTCTAAAAAAAACATGAGTAGCAGAAGGCAAATCTTTAAAAATAAAAATGGATGGTGTTGAATGGCGAGATGCAGGGATTGGGCGTACAGCTGACATTTTACGACGGAGTTGCACTACAAAATCTGCTGGGTCATCTGTAACGTTTAAATGGGTGTCCACTATCAACTCCCCCGGTAAGCGAAGGGGCTCTCCGTATACCATTTCTGCTGCCGTGGCCTTTAAGTCTTCTTTAAATGCGGATCGCATGCCTAGGAGAACAAATGGTAGTGCGCACACCCAAGAATCATGGTTGCACATCAGAGCTGCCTTGAGTTGGCGATGTACTCGCTCGATCATACCATTAGCACATGGATGATATGCAGTGGTTCTCGTACGCTTACAAGCAAAATGTGTCATCAGCCTTCGAAACAGATTGGACTCAAACTGAGTCCCTTGGTCCGTAGTAATGGTAGATGGCACACCAAATCTGGATGGCACACCACTCTCGTACTAAAGTATCCGCTACCTCTTCTGCAGTTATTGAGTAAATTGGCCAGACTTCTGGCCATCTGGTGGCTCGGTCAATAGCAGTAAGGCAGTATCGAAATCCATTGCAAATTGGCAAGGGGCCAATGATGTCAATGTGTAAATGCCTGAACCGGCCAGATGGTAGATCAAAATTGCCAAGAGGAGCTGAATTATGGCGCGATACTTTAGCACGTTGACATTCCTCACAAGTGCGAGTCCACTCTCTAATATCTTTTTTGATAGAAGGCCAAACATAGCGTTCTGTCAAAAGGCGAGTGGTAACACGGGTGCCAGGGTGACTCAAATTATGTAATTTGTTAAAGGCAGACTTACGAAACGAGATCGTTAGAAATGGCCTTGGTTTACCTGTAGATAAATCACAGGTAATGGTAATGGCAGTTCCAGGAATGACAACATCGGACAATTGAAGACTGGAACCTTTTTGTCGTAAGTCAGACAATTCCTTATCCGTCACCTGTGATTTGGCAAGTGCTTCATACTCTTGCTCGAGAGAAATGGCGTCAACACGAGACATTGCATCAGCAACGATATTGCTATCTCCTTGAACATATTTAATATCAGTGGTGAACTGGCTAATGAAAGAAAGTTGGTTTAGTTGAACAGGTGGAAGTTTATCCCGACGCTGTATGAAAGCGTACAGCAAGGGCTTATGATCGGTAAATATGGTCACACACTGAACTTCTAAAATATGGCGGAAGTGCTGTACACTTTCATACACTGCCAGAAGCTCACGGTAATACGTTGGCCATTGAGCTTGTTTTTTAGTAAGTTTCTTACTAAAGAAAGCTAATGGAACCCATTCACCATTGATCTGTTGTTGGAGGCAAGACCCAATGTGCAAGCTAGATGCGTCAGTAAACAATCCAAGGGGTGCGTCGTTGATCGGATGTTGCAAAAGAGTAGCCTTTGATAAACTCTTTTTGCAGTTTTCAAACTGCTCCAGAAGCTCGGGCGTCCATTCGAAAGGCTTTTTACCTTTGCCGTTTATAGCGACAATAGCATCTATCAGTGGAGCTTGGAACTGTGCAGCATGAGGTACAAAACGCCGGTAATAATTAAGCATACCGATAAAACGACGCACGCCCTGTACCGTTTTAGGTGGAGGAAATTCCAGAATGGCTTGAATACGATCTTGTGGGGGCCTGGTGCCTTGAGAACTGATATGGTAACCTAAGTAATTCACCTCACTGGCACCAAGAATGCACTTGGAAGGGTTAATAACCACACCGTACTCCCGTAGACGTTTGAAGAGTATCCTCAGGTGTTCATAGTGACGGGCCTCGTCTTCTGAATAGACGAGAATACCGTCGACATATGGGAAACAAAAATCAAGACCCCGTGTGACCTCATCAATGAACCGCTGGAAAGTCTGACCAGCATTGCGGAGCCCGAAGGTCATAAACGGAAATTCGAAGAGGCCAAACGGGGTAGTGATTGCCGTTTTTGGAATATCCTCCTCGAAAACTGGGATCTGTTGGTATGCTTTTACAAGGTCAATGACACTAAAGATCTTGGCACCTGCAAGGTTGTGCGCAAAATCATTAATGTGGCAAACGGGGTACCGATCGGGTACCGTTCGGGCATTAAGTAAGCGATAATCACCGCAAGGCCTCCAAGTGCTATCCTTCTTCAGGGTCATGTGCAATGGTGAAGACCAAGCACTCTTTGACGGGCGCGCAATACCGGTCTGAACCATGAAGTCAAATTCTTGTTTGGCGGATTTTAATTTATGTGGCGCCAAACGACGAGGACCGCATGATATTGGAGGTCCCTCTGATGTTTGAATAAAGTGCTTAGTATTGTGTTTAATAGTCCGGTGGATACCAGGAGGTCGTGTGATTTCCGGGAATTGCAACAACACATCAGAATAAATAGAAGACGAGGAAGCCACCGATTTGACGCTTAGTTGTGCAGAAGTTCCAGCGGCAGCAGGCGCTGATAAGTTGGTAATGCCATCAACTAATTTTTTAATACGGCAATCGGGTAAGAGATGGTAATGCGACAAAAAATCGGACCCAATAATAGCTGTGGTTACGTCTGCAACGACGAACTTCCACACAAAATTTCGCCGAAGACCAAAATCTAGCGTCAAATCAATTGTGCCATACGTCTTAATAATGCTTCCGTTGGCTGCGTTGAGCTCATAGTCCGAGGGTTTCCTTTTCACTGAAAGCCAGCGGCGGGGGTAGCAACATAAATCAGACCCAGTATCGACTAAAAATTGGCGCTTGGTTACCCTGTCAGTTACAAAAAGGCGGCGGCTGTGATGAGGGTTTGATTCGCAATCAGTCGCCACCGCTACTGATTGCTTTTCGAGTTTTCCTCCGCCCAATGGCAAGGAGCCATACACTTCACAGCTTTGGCACCAAACTTTTTATGGTACCAACAACGGTTGGATCGATTTGGAGTGGCATCGCGTGAAGAAGCTTTACTCGAAGATCGAAAACGGCGCCGTGAACGGGACTGAGATGCAGACAATGCAGCCACTTGTTTACCTAACTCCTCTATGCGGGCCAACAAAACTTCGAGTGTAGGCCCAGTAGTAGCGGCATAGCAGTTTGCGGGGCCGGGCTGTGCCTCAACAATTTTGTCAGCTATGTCAGCTATTCTATCTAAAGACAAATCAGCTTGAGCTGCTAATATGCCCTGAACATGTGGTGGTAGACGCCGAAGCCACAACTGCCTCAAAATGTTATCATCTGAGAGAGTGATACCCGCTAGTGATCTAAGGTGGCGTAGGAACTGGGAAGGTTTCCGATCTCCTAATTCTTCGTCACTGAGAAGTCTCCTGACTCTCTGTTCCTCGGAAGATGACAATCTACTTATCAAAGTCTCCATAAGTTTTTTATACTTACCTTCAGTAGGCGGGTTAGTAACAATATCTTCAATTTCGCCAGCTATGCGATGATCCATTTGACTCAGTACGTAACTATACATAGTGGCGTCAGCGGTAATGCCAGCAAGAAGAAATTGCGCTTCAGCTTGGGCAAACCACACTGTGACTCTATCTGACCAAAATGGAGGAAGCTTAACAGACACCCGGCAAACCTCTGGAGTATCTACTTTTAGTGGCGAAATGTATTGATCTCGCTCATTCCGCAAAGCGGCATTTTCTGCCTCAAGTGCTGCGAGACGAGATAGTATTTCGTCAGCCATTATTAGTAAAAAACTTAAAAATAAATATCTAGTAAAACTAAACAAAAATGTAAGTACTTAACTACTACAAGAAAAAAAACAGAAAACAGGGCAAAAAACGAAAAAAAACAATATAAAACTACTAAATACTCCTTGGGAGAATGTTGGGGCGATTACCTATAACACTAAAAAACAATTTTATATAAAATTACACACACGAAAAATCATTTAAAAAAATTAAAGGAGAAAAAAGTAATTAGTATATTCCTCCGTCCTGTACCTCTTGACAAGAATCCGAGAAAGCTTACTTGACGCGCGGCACGGATGGTTGCGACGGCTAACGGTAAGCAGCGGCGGCGGCGATAGCGGCGGTGCCAGCGGCGTAGACGGCACGACGCGGCGGCGGCGGAGACAGCATGGCGCAGCGCGGCCAGCGTTGACGAGGATGGCAGCGATAGCAGGCGACAGCGGCGACAACGAGCGGCAGCAGCTGCAATGGCGGCGCAACGGACGTCGTCGACCGACAGTGATGTCAGCCAATGACTAATGTATATAATAGTTTTATATTCTTATCTGAATGTTGCGGGCGACGACAACAGCAGGCACGACGTGTGGGCTATATATGTTGTCGTTATAGCTTGAGCGACGTGCGTCTTCTTCAGCTACAACCAGTAAGGCGGCATCCGAAACCGCGTCGGTCAGCAGCAACAATTGTTTCACCCAAATCAATATTTCTCTTCGTTTATCACGTCGGGGTCACCAATTTGGGATATTTTTAGGTGAATAACAACGACGCAGTCTCAAACAATAAAAATATATTTCTATTTACAACAGTAAATAATTACAACCGAAAAATATTCAGAGTGACATTTTCTGACAAAACTATCGTCATTTGTTTTTATACTGAGCGTGAATACAATTATGTACAAATAAAACCGCCACAAACCAATATACACAATTATTCATCTTCAGTTCAACCAATATCTGTCGCACTGCTAAGCAGGGGTCTCCTGTCAGATGAAGAGGAATTGGTCTACTATAACTCGCTGGCTAAGGCCAAGTAGGGTTTTGCTTTCGAGTTTTGAATTCTTCGCAGAGGCTTAGCGTTAAACTCCTTAGTCTGCTCTAACGACACTCACAAGAAGAAAGGGAGCGATGTATTGAGAAATCGTCACCGGCAATAAATGAATTCAGCATACAAAACATGAACAAGGCATCCACCACATCGTTGATCTATGCGCACATTGTTCAATACCGTCAAGGTTGCGTTAGACGTAACTGCCCCCCTAGACAAGACGCATTTCGATAATCGCTAACGCAATCGCTAGAAGGAAGATGTATGTGATTTGACATAAGTCCTCGCTTAGCTTTCGAGCGCAATTGTTAAATCTCATACATTGTCGATTTAGCGATTGCGTTAGCAATTATCGAAAGACATCTTGCCTAGGGGGGCTGGACCATCAGGAACGGAGATTTCAGCAAGTTTAAAGGCGCTGCTCTACTGCGACGCACGACAATGCTACGCACGTTGATTTAGCTTTGCTATGTATGAAAATGGTAGTAATAACGTCACTATTACCCAAAGACACGCTTCACACGCATGAATTGATGTCATTGGTAGACGATTGGATATGTCACTCACGAAGTTCAACGCTGCGCACTCTATACACGGTTATTGCGTAGGATATGCACGCAGAGAATATGCACGTTTGCAGCGTGGAGCCATTGGTCTGCTACGTGTGCCTTTCTTTCGTCCGTGTATAGCGTGACTACCAATTCAGTTAGTAGGGAAAAGTCGATCCTCGTGGCCTGACAAGCGGATGCATTCAGCTATACGTAAGCGTGGACATCGTGCACCGCGTGCGTTGCAGTGGAGGCAGTGGAGAATGGACTCAAAAAGGTGGTGCTGATTAAAGCTAGAGACATTGTAATTAATAGAATGCAGCGTTGATGGCGTAGTGCGTCGCCGTCGCCTTCCAATCGGGAGGTAGTGGGTTCGTGGTCAGCCCGCCACGTACCAATGTTTTTTTCAAAATTTGAATTCATATGTACGTTTATACGACGCTTTTATGGTGAAGGAAAACATCGTGAAAAAACCTGCAACCCTGCAACCCTGTTAGAAAGAATTTCTTTACAGGTTGTATGTGAAGTCGACCAACCTGCACATGGCCAGCATGGTTGACTAAGGCCTAATCACCCTAGTTTGGGGTAGGTTCGAGCCCCTCGGTGGAGACGTAAATGAGCTGTTGATGATGAAGATGAATTAATAGAATAAATGAGTTCTTTACAATGTTACCTCAGCCATGAAGCTGTTAGGGATTTCGTACACCCACCGACTGCAGCTTTGGACAAGGCTGGTGTTGAAGGATCTGCAGCCGTCGTTAGTGGTGAAGCGTTGGCAGTGCTTGACTCCTTCTTCTACCACATCAGGTGAGGATATGTTGATCCAAGGCGCAGAGAATTCCGAGGCGTTAGTTTCGCATTCAGGAATGATGCATCTGGTGATTGACAAGGTGTGAACATTATGATTTATGACAATAATGATTACTGCTTTCTTGAATTTCAACCCCCCCCCCCTTACCCTTTTTACACCCTTTATCCTTCTATTATCCTTCCCCACAACTCAGACTATCTCCATACCAAATTTCATCTAAATCGGTTCAGCGGTTATTGATTTCCCATATAAACTTCCTATGTCCTCCTACTCCTGGTTGTAAGCTACCTTCCCATCAATTTTCAGCCAAATCGGTTTAGTCACAGAACACAGAAAGAGGTTTAGTCGTTCTGTGTTCTGTGGGTTTAGTCGTTCTTGAGTTATAAATAGTGTAACTAACGCGACTTTCTTTTATATATACTAGATATAAGATTTTCACTTAAAATATTTGCGTCAATTTACTCCACGATGTATAATTAAACCTTACTTATATATTTTTTTATCACTAACATAATAGATAAATTCATCTGTTTGACCTATTTAGTGTGCCTTTATAAATCTAAAAATTGGGAATTTTCAATATTGCAAACTGGTCTATGCATCATATAGAGCTAGAAGCGTGAAACGTGACTATGAGATTTCGGTCAACACTACATAAATAACTAAAACTTATTATAATAATCAACACAAAGATTATCAAAGAAATATGGAAATTGATTTGCGTTGAGTAAGTCAGCGACATTTGCAAATTATTTGATAGTTCAAGTGTAAAGTTGTTTTGTATTCTGTATCGGCAAACAGTCGCGGCGCGGCTGCGCGCGCGCAGGGTTATTGTCTGGCCGCATTATTCACCTGTCTGGACCCAGCGTTTGTTGTTGTGCATGTGTAGCTTTAATTTTAAATAAATTATATCCCGGATTTTCTTTAGAGTTTTAAACGCCCTCCATGTAATACCAATACTTGTCCACACTTATAATAGACTGTATGTATAAAAACCTTAGAAAACGGATATACATATCTTAGACCGACAACACCATGTGATGAGTGGCGGCACAAGAAAGAAGAGAGAGAGAGAAGTGAAGAGAAAAGAGAATAGAGAGTTCCGTATGGTTGAGGCATTCAGGATAAGCTCACTTTCATTCTCAGTGTCATCCTCACTTACCATCATGTCAGATGAAAGTCAAGAGTTTCTCTGATGTTGTCAATGATAATAAGATTATAACATAAGGAATTCGAAATTAAATCTCATCTTCATTTTTGGTCATAAAATGAGCATGATATATAAAAATAAAACAACGATGGCAGATTCCTTTGATTTTAACAGACTTTTATCATTAGTTTAAAATTCGCAATCATCTTATGAACATACGCATATATCGTTTAGCATACAAATGGATTATTTATACAAATTGAAAAGTCAACTCTGGGAGGCATCGACAATTAATTAAAACTGATTTAAGAAAATTAATTTAGAATATGGCTCCAACAAGGGATTTTGTAAATATTACCACAAAGAATGAATGAAATACTTAATGAAATAATCACTCTTTAATAGACAGTATACCTAAAACTCCTTAAAAAATAATAAAACTAAATCTTCTTATATATAAAAAAGTGAATCGCCGGTGGCTTGACCGATTTGAAATATTATTATATTTGTTGGCTTTAATACAGGGGTGGTTTAAAAAGAAGAATAAAAGGGAAAATCCTAAAGAAAAACATAAAAAGTAATATAAAGCAATAATGATAATTTTGTATGAGAAATGACGGCACAATTCAAGTGATTTGTTAATTGCATGATTTCTTTGCAAAAGAAAAAAGAAAACACTCACACGTTCACTAAAATATCTACATAGAATATATTTTATACGTAAAGGTACTCTTATAATAACTGACTTAATCTAAATACCTATTCAAAATGAACGCATAGATCTATTCAGCATAATATACGGCTACATTTATCGTCGATAACTTTAGCGATTTAAGATTTGTTAAATGCCATTAAAATGCGATTCCGAATGCGACTCGAACTGCGATCGGGCGTCGATAAATGCCGCGACGGGTTTACGAAGCGGGCCGTTTGTGAATTGCCTTATTTCAACTTTTGTGACGGTTCCTCTGCCTGCGATCTGTGTTAAAGTATAAATATTTATATTGAAAACATTAACATCGAAGGGACAGTAACAACAAACAATTTGAAATGGTGAATTTTAATTTTCATAGTTGTCACGTGGTCGAAAAACGCTTTCTTTCTTCTTGTTGTTAAGATATTCTATGGTTTATTTTAGATTTTATTCAATGTATTTTTTTCCGTGTATTTTATTATTAATACGTAATTTTCCGATTAATTTTTCAATGATTTAAGAAATTAGCTGAGATAATTGTGTAATGTGTTAAGTATAGAGATAATGGTTTTAATATTTTTTGTTTCTTACAATTGTTATTTTATTTATTTTTAATTTGTTTCTCTAGGGTTCTAGTGTGAATGATTTGTGATTGATATTTTTTATTGTATGTTTCGTCATAATGTTTTTGATATACTATATGTATATTGTATAGGTATACAGATTAAAAATACATAGCATACTCACATTGCAGCACGTTTGCTGCAGCAAAAAGCAACTTTGCTGTAACTTTTTACGTAACAAAAGCGCAATTCTTGTGGTAGAGGGATAATAGTGTGGTAGATTTACCTGTAGCTAACGTCTTCTACAGCGAACACATAGTTGACGTTGTAGATGGAGTTGGTGGCATAAACCAGCGCCAGCATGCACATGGTAAGCAGCTGGTGCTTGCCGAAAGCACCCAGCCTCCCCAACACCTCATCCAGGTGCACTCGCTCGTCGTCCGCCATTTTGTTTCACACTCGGTCGGCACACTTAGCCTTTATGCCATGGTTGTTTCAACTCTTTTTGACGTTTCCTAGAAAATCTATAAGAATTTTCCGAAATTCTATTCAATGTTAAGGGTACAGCTATGGTCCAAAATAAAATGCCTAGTAATGGAATTATAACAACATTATTTTCTGTTTTGATTTATTAGTTGTGCCGTAGTTAATGATAAATTAGTTGTACATTTCAATGTGATTTAATTGTATTTTTTATCACAATATGTATATTCTTGATACAAATTTTTTATGAATATTGATTTTCCTTAAATATGACAGATTTATTATGGAATATTTTCTTACTGAACTTTTTAAAAGAAAATTTAAATATGATTTAAAAGATAAGATGAACTCACGAATGTGAGCATTCATTACTTTTTTCTTATCACTTTAAAACATATTAACAATTCACAAATACATTGAGTATAAAATTATGCGAAGGTTATTTTTAAAGCGCAGTTAATTTAAATATTGCAACAAATTTTAATGCACTGACAACCGTCGGCTGTATTAAGGTACTCGGTAGTGAATATTTCAATGTTTTTGTTGGCAAATATTAATTTACGCGATTCATATCAGCTGTTTGTACAGCTCCGTTCGTTTGCCGACACTTTCAAGAAAAACTTTAAGTGACATTTACGTATGTTAGCTACATTTCATATCGTGATAATTTAAACCTTGACTTGTATAATAACCCAACAGCTATATAGTAAAAGAAGTGATAACAATTTTCATTACTATTTTCTATTATGTTAATGACATGAAAAATCTGTTTATAGCTCAGTAAGATCGTGGTAATAATGATTTGTTTATTTTTTTTTCTCGGTTATGGTGGACATTCTGATGCTGATGCAAAATAGCTAGCGCTCCAGCTGACAGTCTCTATGCAATGAGCTCTGCTTCAATTTTTTTTGGAATTATACCTTATTGTGGGATGATATGGTATTTTTTATAAAAATGTTGTCTTTAACGACGTTGCTTAGGGGGTTAGTAGCGCCACAGATAATATAATACGTAGCGAGCGCCTACAAACTTGGATCTATAGCCTCACTCGAAACATCTCTGTATGTCAGAAGGGGAATTTGAAACATTTGACATTTAAATAAATTTAAAAAAAATAGAAGGGAATAAGCAAATGCACATTGCGATTTGGATTCGAGCTTTAATCAGTAGGTATTTTTAATAACAGTCATCGTCATCAAACATGTCTTGTAGAATAATAATTTTTAAATTATTTTGTAAGTATAATTTTCAACTACAGTGATTTTCTGGGTCTGACAGCACTATTAGTCGTCTTAGCAATATGAGAGTTGGCAATTTGCTACAGTGGGTTAGCAGAAAAGATTGTCGTAGTATTTTTGAAAATCGGTCCCGAAAATGACATTAAACTGATGAAATAATCTGAGAATCCAAATGTGTATTAGGGATCCGATATTTCAAAGAGGAAACAAAACTGCGTATACTGTCCACTCTAGAGAAGCTGTAAGCGGAAGGCTAGTCATAAGCAACATAAAGTTCATTATTATTCTCGTTACCTAAAATAGTCAGTAAAAATAAAATTCGCTAACACAAATTCACTTATAGAAAAAAGAAAAATAGAAAAAGATATGCAAATGGTTTTAATGTAAAGCTGATCTGAGACCCGCCCGGTAGCTGTTGAAGGTATAAATATGTCGTAAACTGGTTAATTTACGATTTACAGATAGCTATCAAATCAATATTTAGTTAGCTGTAATAAATTTTCTGAATCATTTGTGTATATTCGCCTTGTAGGTACTGATATAAAAACGACATAAAAAGAATAATAATTCTTCGATTTAAGGGCCTATGCCACCTAAATCAATTAAGTACACATTGTAAATAATATACCAGTATCTACGAGTAGTTCTCTGTACTGACAGAAGTCGTTCTGTCATGAGATCTTGCTAGAGTCTGACACACAAAACATGAACCTGACATTTTTTCAAGTAGCAACACTGATATAATGTCCCCGTGTAGTTGAGTTCAACATGGTGATTTTGATACTTTGTAATAAACAATTTCATAATATTTTTTTCATCCCCCCATCTCGGAAAGAGTATTTTTGCTATTCGATATCCTCCGCCAAAGCCGTTTTTATCCGCTTGAGGTTAAAGTAAATTTGAATTTAGAACATCGCGTGCACTAGGTATGTGATTTCAAAACATCATTAAATCTATTTACTTCCATCTCCATGGTGCCAAATTTATCATACAACTTTTTTCAAATTTGTTAAAAACTCAGACTCTGAACCTCCTTGGTGTACTTTTTTTTAATTTGCTTTGTTTCATTTCCTCGCTAAGGGGGGATGAAAAATTACGTGTTGCACTCGAGTGCAAAGATTTTTCACCTTGTGCTCTTTTGATTCCCTCGCTAACGCTCAGGATTCTAATGTTTGAATCACTCGCTGCGCTCGTGATTCAATTTTAGAATCCTTCGCTTGCTCGGTCATCATAATTGAGCACGCGGTTAAAAAGCAACTTTGCACTCATGTATAACAAATAACTATTTCTTAATTTCTGTCGAAATATGACAGATATTAAGTAATTTTACAAATACAGCGATTTCTTATAAAAGGTTCATTGTTGGAAGTTCATTGCAACTAAACATTACCTAATATTTAATTTAAAAAGTATAAACTCCTTTTTTTCCTACAATATTCAAGGAAAAAAGACAATCCTTTCACAAATTTAACATTCTAAATTACTACACAAATAATAAAATATTAGAATATTTCAAGTATCAAAATGTATTTTACCTTCTGTAGACAGTATTACCAGAGCTAGAATTTTTGAATTTGCCGCTTTTTTCCAAGCTCATGTTTCGTGTGTCAGACTCTATCGATTGACAAGTTCGACGTCGTGGCGCAGCTGGATCAGTTTGGAAATAATGTGCTTTTTCATGTTTTTTTCCCAGGACTTTTTCCACTTTTTCTCTTAATAAAAACCTTTTTCGTAATGTAACAAATGCTATTAACCGAATCAGTCCATCCGTTCTGGAGTTTTGCGCTTAGCAACACATTCATAGATCCAATTTAATTATGTAGATTTATTTTTTATGTGCCTTTACGTTATAACAAAAAGAATAATGAAAAACAGAAAACAAAACCTTACTTAAATTAAAATTATTAATAGTGAATATTGTAATCTGATAAATCATGTTTAACTATTTTGTTGTACGTATGTTTTTTTAACTAGCTCCACAATTAATCCGTAGTCCGATGCATTAACGACAATTAATTTATGAATATTTAATTCATGTACAGACAGTGCGATATAGAAGACTGGAAAACGGATTTTATTAGAATTTATATTTTCATCCTTTTTCTTTATACACGACTGGGAAGATCTTAGCTTTCATCTCACCTGATGGTAAGTGATGACAAGGCGGAAGGTGGAAGCGAGCTTCACCTGGACTTCTCAACAGCTGGGAAACTGGTTATTTTACCTCTTATCGTCTAGTCGGACGGAACATAACAATGCTATTGTATCCACCGATTTTTTCTACTAATTATCAATTTATTATTCTTCTTGGCAACATTTGTTCACAGTATTTTAACCTCAGAATAACAACTAAAGCATTACCTAGTTATTCTTCTGAGATTTTAACTGTTAATATATGGTCTGTGGTCATGTTAAACTATTTGTGAATCTGTGGTTTTGAGTTGTCGTTGTGGTTCTATGTAGAGATCAAAAATCATAACAATATCTATGTTCTATCTATGTTATCGGGGTCGGTTTCCGCACTTAATCCTTAAGGTGGACCATTGTACGTGAGGGCGGCCGTCACTCCAGCCAGCCCACCTCCCTCCAGAAGCGTATGAGATCTCCGAGTCTGTCCAGAGATTCTGTAACAGAATTGGGAGATCCAAGGGTGTTTTTCCGTATTTCGGTGACACCTGTGCACTCAAGGAGCACATGTGACACCGTTTCCTCGGCCCCTAAGCATACTCTGCATAGGGGGCTATCTGTTATGCCTATGGTGTGGAAGTGTTTGTTTAGTGAGCAGTGTCCAGTGATGGTTCCCGTCACCAGCCGCAGACTGTTCCTGTCCAGACGCAATATGCGTCTGGTCAGTTTGTTATTTAGGATTGGCATGGCTTCCTTTGACTGTCTGCACCCTGGAGTCGAGAACCAGTGGTCTTGTGCTTGTGTGTGAGTGAGCTCTTGCAGCCATCCGCGAATCTGGCTGAAGGGAATTGGTACGATGGGCTCGGGTCCGAAAGCCGTTATGTCGGATCCCCTCCTAGCCAGCTCGTCGGCCGCGTCATTGCCCAGTGATCCGCTGTGTCCTTTTATCCATTGTAGTGTCACTGTGTTCCGGTTGGAAATCACAATTCGTTCTAACACATTGTGACATTCCAATACAAGTTCCGAAGTGACATAGGTTTTGTTTAGGGATTTGAGTACCGAAGCACTATCAGAGACTATGCGGATGTGAGAATCCATAATTCCTTTAGATTCTATGGCGAGGGCCGCCAGGATAATACCTACGCATTCCGCTTGGAATACGGTGTTGAATCTACCTAGCGGTTTGGATATCTTGATGTTAAGCTCATTTGAGTATACGCCTGCCCCGGTTCCTGAGTTGGTCTTGGAGCCATCAGTGTATATTCTGAGCTCTTTTGGGCCTGAGTAATCGTGTGATTCCTCTTCGAGCTGTATATTATAGTGCTTCTGGAAATTGAATCTCTTCAGAATCCTATCATTGGGTGATGTCATCATCGGGTGATGTTTGGTAGCTTGTTCTTTTATGCGTATGTGTTTGATTCTGGGGTCCTTTCCCAGTGTGCCAGCATTGTGGAGTCTGAACGTTGCTAGTGCTGCCTCCTCTTTAACAACTAGGTGCAAAGGTGGCAGCCCCAACATAGCTTGCAATGCGGCTGTGGGTGCGGTTCTCATACTACTAGTGATAGCCACGCAGGCATTTCGCTGTAGTTTTTCTAGTGCTCTTTGGCCGTTTGCCTGGTCTGTCCTGGGCCACCAGACTAGGGAGCCATATGTTATAATTGGTCAAATAACCGTAGTGTATAGCCAGTAAGTGGCTTTGGGACTAATGCCCCAGTTTTTTCCAAGCAGTCGCTTGCATTGCCACAGTGATATACTAGCTTTTGTGGTGATGTAGTCAGTGTGTTTAGCCCAGTTCAGTTGTTCATAACAATATCATCTGCAGTAGCAAAAATATGTTTTTTTATCAATTATTTAAGAAGTTTTGTAAATAATAAAAACAAACTGTGTCGCCAGTCGCCACATACATTTGTTAGTGTCGCCGTCATTTTTCTACTCTTGTGTCGCATTGTAGACTGATATGCTTTGAAAGTAAGACTATTCTATGCAATTTAATATAGATTTGTTTGTTCATTTGTTTTTTTTTCAGCTTAATATCGGCAAATCAAATTGTTTAGCGTCGCTTATCGCATTCGCTTAATTTATTCCGCAGTACTACGTAATAAATATCTGGGTTTTATATATAAATTGGTGTCTTAGCGAAGATGTTATATTGGCACCACTACGGAATTAGTGGGTGTGGAAACTTAATTAGCTATCGTTCGGAGTGATTCAAGGCGGCCTACCAACATCGCTTAAAACATTGTTGAATACTCGGCGTTTGTTGTTATACACCACAGACGTATTAAGGGAAGCAGACTAAACGTATAGTTAAAAATGCGTGGCAACTTAACCACATGTAAACATTACTCACACACACAATATTAATTTAATTTTATTCTATTTCTGGAGTTTTATTATATGATGTGTGACACTTCGGGCACAGCACTTTACCATTGTTCTTGTCCGATTAGCAATTATTAATTTATAATCACAAAACAAAACATTCAAGACGCCATTTGTCTCTTATTTTGACAAAGATAAACATGGCGTCTGCCACGGCTTCGGAAATGGTTTATATGTGCGTTAGTATCGCCATAGACGAAAAACAGAAATAGCGATAAGTATATCATGTCACTTTCACTTTGGAGTGAAAGTAAAAACGATATATTTCTGTTTCCTTTTATATGTCTGTGTTTTACACGTGGTTTTTTAAGCGGTAATGGTAGCCACAGATGTTAAGCCTGTGCGTAGATATACTGCTATTAAATTCGATCTCCACATAATTTTAACAGTTCATGCACAATTAACATTAACGTCAAAGTATTTTCGTGTTGCGTTCCGTATATGATTTTGAGAAAAAACTGTAGGCATATGCGATTTTTTGTAAAGAACGAAACAAAAACGCAGGGCCTGATTTACATATTTTACGCTCATGGGTGTGTCAATACTTATTTTCTTTTTCACCATTCCCTCAGGTTTCTTTACTTAGTAGTAATAAATTACAAATGAGATGAAAAGCTTTAATAAAACAAAATATTACTTGCAGTTTGAGTCACAAACATAATATATCTGTTTAATATTTAGAGGCCCCTTTCAAATCAAAAAAAATCAAGATTTATCTGGATTTTGTAGGCCCATAGGCCAATAATAATTAATATCTTGAGAGTTTTATCAAAATACTATAGTATTCATTTGAATAATACATAATTATAATAAGTGTGTTTATTTATTTAGAACTGACTTATTTAAGAGTTAGATGGTGATGAAGGCAAAATTTTGATCAAAGCATTTCGTTTAATTCAAAACAAATATTTTGTGGCTATTCTTACTTTTCACAGAGATCACTTAGGTGCTGAGATGTTGATTCGCACATTCACAATCTATCCATGGTGTTAATGATCTATGATCCATCACAATAAAGCCACATGATGTCTGGTCATGTCGCCAGACTACTTCAACGTCCATGGCTCAGTCATGGTCCATGGTCGCGGTAGGACTAGCTTCCAGTTTGTTGTTCACCGTGCAGTTCTGATTGGCTCCATCCGTTGCTAGGACTCTGAATAGCCTCGACGTGGGAGGCACAAAGGCGTAAATTACATTGAGTCAGAGATTTAAATTTCTGCATTGAGTAAACTAAACGTATTGACAACAATCAGCATTGCGTATGACAGAGTGTGAGAGTAGTTCTGTTGTATCGTGATGTAATATTTATTTGACCTTGTGTTCTAATGGTTGACAGTGAGATTTCCTTATTCTTTGCTATTAGTCCAACTAATATCAGTCAGCCAATTCCGACATTTGTCTTTTGCCTTCGTTCTAGATGCAAATTTATTTGGACTGAGGCTCTCGAGGTTCGATTGTAGCAGCGAGGTAGAAAATTTTAAGTTTCGCCTGGCTGGCTAATAACCCCGAAACAATAATTTACAAAGTCAACTTATCTGTGGTTAATCATAGATAACACATCCGCAAGTTTGCGTCACATCGATACAATTTTGAGGTAGCTCAAGTAGAGAAATCAGATAAAGAGAGAAAGAAGAAGTATGAAACGTAATAGTCTATGTAAGTTAACATGTAAAGGCTTATCTGTGCTTTGTATGTACAGAAGCTCCTTGTCAAGCTATACTATCTGATTTTTGGACTGTTCTTATGACGCACGTAATAGCGGTGGTTTTTCGTAGTGTAAATGTAAACCTTGAATGGGAGCTTACTGTACTGAAAACATTATACCTGGTTACCAACATGGCTCAATATTTTTCTAGTTTTTTTATTTCATAATGTTTATTACAACGACCCTTATTATTGTACCCTTATAATTTACCACTAGTAAATGTTTGCACGCCTGCAGTTTGTATACAGTGTTCACGTTTAAGGCGAGTATTATACGGTAATGAAATGAAGAAAATTTTTGTTTTGTGTATGTGTGAAATATGGATGTTTGAAATCTGCCAAATAATGAATTCAAATTCAATTCAAATTCAAAAATCTTTATTCAACATAGGCCTTTACAGGCACTTATTGACGTCAAAACAAAGCAAAACATTCTAATTTAAAGAAAACATATTTAACCTTGTATGTGCATACATTCTGAAAATACTCAAGATGTCTGCAAATACAAGTAGGAATGAGAAAAAAAAAAGTTTAATCTACACCTGTTCGGAAATTGGGAGAGCCTTCTCGAGAAGAACAGGCAAGAAACTCGAAAGGTCAATTTTTTTTATCTCCTCTTTTAAATCGCCATTTACAATCTTGGTTTTGTTACATAGTCATTACAAGTTTAAAAAATACAATCTGTATGCTTATACTGGGTGTAACGGAATACTGAAATAATATTTAAGCTTGTTGATTAACAAAAAAATGGTTTATGACTATTCTTTGTATTTTTATTATATTCCTACTTGCGATTTAATACGGATAACAGTTAAATGTAATAAATCGAAAGTAGGCATATAATAAAAATACAAAGAATAGTCATAAAACATTTTTTTTGTTAATCAACAACCTAAAAATTATTGCGGTATTCCGTTACACCCGGTATATACTTAAAATGTAAAAAAAACGTATACAATAATTTGTTATTACTAAAGATATGGTAAGTTGGTCTAATTCAAAATCGTTTATTTGCATTATAACGAATAATAACTCACATTAATTCCAAGCATTGGCATCATTTAAATAATCCTTGACTTTATAATATCCTTTACTCATTAAAGTCTTTTTTACATGCGCTTTAAACTTATGAAAGGGCAAGTCAGTTACACTTTGTGGAACTTTGTTGAAAAAAGTTATACATTTCCCCATAAATGAGCCTCTAGTTTTTTGGAGCCTGTACGTTGGAACGGCAAGTTTATTTTTATTTCTTGTGTTTAACTGGTGAACTTGGAAATTGGTTTCAAATGTATTATAATTTTTATAGACATAAATCAAATTTTCATAAATGTATTGTCCTGCTAAAGTCAATATATTAATTTCTCTAAATAAATCTCTTAGAGAATCCCTTGTTCGTAAATTATAAATAGCGCGAACTGCTCTTTTTTGAAGTACGAAAATACTTTCTATTCTAGCAGCCGATCCCCACAGTAGAAGTCCATACGACATGACACTGTGAAAATAACTAAAGTAAATCAATCTTGCCGTTTCAATATTAGTAAGTTGTCTTATTTTTTTACTGCATATGCCGCTGAACTAAGTCTGTTTGCCAAGGACTCGATATGTGGGTCCCATTGCAAACGTGAATCTAGTCTATTGCCCAAAAATTTGGTATAGTCAATGAATTCAATAATTTGATTATTCATTTCCACAATGGTATCCGTTTTCCTTACATTTGGCAATGAGAATTTTATACATTTAGTTTTATTTGAATTTAATGATACGTTATTAATTGTGAACCAATGCAATACTTTAGAGAGAGTACTATTTACAACGTCAGTATTTTCATTTCCTCTGTCAACCTTAAATATTAAAGAAGTATCATCTGCAAATAGTACTGTATCGCACAGATTGTTAGTGAAGTGTGGGAGGTCATTTATGTAAATTAAGAAAAGCAAAGGTCCCAATATCGATCCCTGAGGCACACCCATAGTTATAGATGCACCAAAAGACTCAGTTTTGTTAATAACAACTTTCTGGACCCTACTGGACAGATAAGACTCCATAAGGCTAATTGCTTAATAAATAAATAAAGATAATTTTTACCCGATTATGGCAAAGCAAGAAGGAGGGCTATGCTCTTGACCACTAGTTGAGGTATCAGTGGTTTTCCAGTAGTCGGGTTTTAGTTAATCATTTTACTTTTATATCTGTGGCTGTAAGGCAAATATTGTGTATATTGCATTAACTTGGCTTATAGGGTACCAACGCGAAGTAATTTTGGCAACTCATTTCTATGTCGCATAATCAAAGTCTGCTAGTACACACGCTCCCTCCTTACAATCCCGGGTCCTTAAAAATAGGTATGATAGATAGAAAGGTAAATTCTTTATTGCACTGATCATAATTTAAATACCGTATATACAATCTATCTATCTATACTAGCCTGTAATGTCCCACTGCAGGGCAAAGGCCTCCCTACTTTTACGCCAATCGTCTCTATTTTGGGCCCTACGCCGCCATTCAGGAAAAAAGTCGTAGAGTTCGTCCCGCCACCTCCTTCTAGGCCTGCCGAGCCGTCGTTTCCCTGATACAGTATATACAAGGTTCTTAATATTAATGAGGGTAAGGGCGGTCCTATTACTAGTAGCGATCTCTTCCTGACAACATTTGGTTTAGACTACTGAGAAAAAATGAGAATATGCCAATAATAACAAACAAGCTCATATATGAATACACATAAGCAATAAAAAATAATATAATTTGGTTCCACTGCCGCTGGCTCGTGTCGTTAATAATCACTTCAGCCAAGAGACGTCCACTGCTGGACATAAGCCTCCCCATTGATCTCCAAACCGATCGATTCTGCGCGTTCCGCATCCAGCAGCTTGTGGGGGCCTACCAACGCTGCGTCTTTCGGTACGCGGCCGCAACTCGAATACCTTTCCGCCCCAACGGTCATCCGTCCTGCAAGCTATGGGTCCTGCCCATTGCCAATTGTTTGGGCTATGTCGGTGACTCTATTTCTTCCCCGGGATCTCATCATTTCTGATGCGATTACGCAGAGAAACCTCGAGCATAGCCCCATGACCGAACGATTGCGAGGTTCTTGATGAGCTTGACTTGCAGTAAGCGTCTACCGGTTGCAAAAATTATAATTTGATGTCATTTTTATCAAAAATTCTTTCGGATTACACGAAGAAAACCAGAACGAAAAGGGGGCTTTAGGGATACACCAGCCTTAACGCTTCGGTAATTGTTGTAAACGGGTTCGCCATTAACCCGATCGAGGGTAAACTTGTCGGCATTTATTGTGCCGAGCGCGGCGCAGTGAGATCAGAGGTTGTAATTATAGGTGGATTCCTCAACTGATCTTGCTGGGTTTACTACTACACCCGTGATTTTAATTATGCCTCCTAATTATCCTTCTTCCTTCGTTGTTATTAATGCAAAAGCGTATAAGGATGTACATTTGTCACTCTTTAACTAAAAAAGCTGAAGTGATTGCGATAAAGTTAAGAAGACAGCTGTGTAGAACTTTATGCTGTAGGTGCTTATATAAATTTTTTTTCTTATTTACGATCATTAAGGAAAATAAGGTTCTATTATATTTACCGTTTTCTTTAGGTCTGCACAGAATAGGAGATTTTTTTTTTTCAATTTTTTATTTGTAAGTAAATGAAGGCAGCATGTACCTAATAGTTGGGTACCTAGAAAATATGTATGTTTCTAGCTGAAAAAAAATATAGAAAAGAAAAACGTGTAACCACAACCACTTTCAATATGACAGCAGTTGCGGTATGAATACAATACTTTTTTAGAGATCTTCGCAGGATTTTTTTATCAGCGAAAAGTTTCACGACGTCTACAAGCAATAGGTATTTCACCAATCCAAAGAACTATTTAATCTTTTCTCGGTATCAAATTAGTAATTTATCATGGACTCCGACATCCAGCGTCGTAATTACAGTGTGCAAAGGTAAATTAGCGCTGCGCGGCTAGCGAAAGCTGCGCAAAAGTCGTTCGATGGAATCTTTTCAGTGAATGATGGTAGGTATAGCTTCGCAGCATTACATACAAGTTGATAACTTGATACCGACGTAATATATATTAGATTTATATCATTTTACTTTCAATGTTTTTCCGGGAAATAAATAACGGTTTTTTATAATATTTAGTTTTTTTAATTACTAATTTATCAAACAAGCATACTGTCGCAAAGTACACGTTGGTCTAAACAGTTCATAAAATTGAAACGGCTACAGGGATCATAGTGTATGTTGCCTTATGGCATAGATGTAAAGTCTTTTTCCGTTATTTCACTGCTTGTCTTACCCTTCGGACCAGAACACAGCGATTCAAGCTTGGCGGCAGAAATAGGCAAGACAGAGATACCCGTGTAGATGATTCAGGCACACCTAGGGATCACAGACCTCAAATAGGTCCAAGTCAGGGATATAAAATATAGTCTACGACCTATTCTCATACCTACAAAATATACACAAAAAATTTCATAAAAATCGGTCAAGCCGCTTCGGAAGAGTTCGTTAATCAACAGTGTGACACGAGATTGTTTATATAAATAGCACCTTCACATGACGTCAGCAATATTTAGACTCATGATCTCATATTGCTTATCAGTGTTATCTGTTTAAGCACACGACGGCGTCGCCAGAAAGGTCCCTTTGTTTAGCAAGAACAGGAAACTGTCTGATAATTGCGATGATGTTTTAAAGCTATATGACATACCTTAATTTCGCGACAGTTGATGGACATCTATACTAATATTATAAAGAGGAAAGATTTGATTGTTTGTTTGTATTGAATAGGCTTCGAAACTACTGAACCGATTTTGATAAAAGTTGGTACAGGGATAGTTCGAGACCAAGGAAAAAAAATTCCCACGGGAAAACAACAATAACACGAGCGAATTCGCGAGCGGAAAGCTAGTACTGTATATTTTCATTCTTTTGCGTTTCACGAAATGGAAATAACGTTGCTTTGAGACGAATGCAAGTATTCGTATTATAACAAGTATTTAAGAATTCTTGTAATTGAAGTTCAGGATTAACTAGTAAATTTGCTAGTTTTTTACAATTTCTAAAATTTGGTTTGTTAGTAAAAACTAGCTTTATCAAATTCCGAACTTGAATTACATCCCAAGTGTAATACATGCGTAAACGTGGACACTCACAGTGGGGCTAGTCCACAAATTCAAAGTCGCTCAGCGAGCTATGGAGCGAGCTATGTTAGGAGTTTCTTTAAAGGATAAAATCCGAAACGAGGTTATCCGGAAAAGAACTGGAGTCACCGACATAGCTCGCAGGATAAGCAAACTGAAGTGACAGTGGGCTGGTCACATCTGTCGAAGGACCGATGGCCGTTGGAGCAGACGTGTCCTAGAGTGGAGACCGCGAATCGGCAAACATAGTGTAGGACGTCCGGCAGCTAAGTGGACCGATGACCTGAGAAAGGTAGAAGGGATGGACTGGATGCGGAAGGCGGAGGACAGAGTGTTGTGGCGCAGGCGCAGATTGGGAGAGGCCTATGTCCAGCAGTGGACTGCGATAGGCTGATTGATTGATTGAAATAATTTTGTCTGTAAATTTAGTCTGAACTTGGCACTCATATAATTGTAGTCTGTAAATCTCAATTCTTTTGTCGGCGAAGTCAACAACGACGTCATAGTAAAAAATGTGTCGTCAGCATTAAACTAAAAGCTTTAAAAATGTTTTTTACTGTTAATATATTACGTTTAATGGCGGTGCGGTGCCCTTTTGGATTTTGATGAATTATTCGCTCAGGGTTTCATTCTAGGGAAAACACTATGTAGATGCGATTGATTGAGATTTCACACTTTCCTAGGAATACCGATGTTATTTTATTAAACATATTGCGTAGAATAGGACACTGGTATTTTCATGTTTATTATTTCGCCAACATTAAGAATGGCCGGACGCTAGCCCATCGTGAATGCGGGTCACACGTACGCGCGTGAAGGTGCGCAGGCGGCGACGGTTACTGTTCCAGTCCGTGTCTTTGTCCTTGTCTACCCTTTGCAGTGTGAGCAGCGGAGCTGCACCTAGGGCCGAAGTAGGATAGCGCAAGGGCGGGCAAGGCCGCGACGGGTCGTGAACCTACAGGTGCTCTAGTGTTTGCTAATTATCTTATCCGTATCTGAGATCGTACCGGACTATACGTTTTGCTCTACAATATTAGTTTAATTTACCTCTGTACTCAACGTTTGTTCTTATAGCAGTTAACGGAATGATGCTGAAACACGAATATTGATATCCCAGGTCAAGCTTTTATTGTTTTCCAATGTTACGTAATGTAGCTTGGGGTGATGAATTTATTAATTCGACTTTCAATCAAATGCTGGAAGTTATTTCGAGTGATAAGATTGAACTGATTTGAACTTGGCTCATTAATAAGTTACTTTTACGTAGTCCAACAGTTCCAAGTATTGGAATTGTTTATGTCTATCTACCTTAAACACCTACCGACACGCATACTGGGTTAAAACGTCGTCCAATAATAATATTGCACAAGAGAGCAATAAAAAATTCCTTGGTTGCGTCGTATCGTGATTGACGCACACCTCGGGTAGAGCAAACAAGACTCCCGGCGCGGTGCGTCCAGCTTCTGCAAGTCACTATCGCTCTCTGCTACTTGAGTCCTATTCTGGAACTATTCTGGTGTCGATCACTCGACGTTTACTGTGGGGATTGGAGATAATGTCGACGAGATTACGTTCACGGTGAGATAAGCGAGTTTTTGAATCTTTTCGTGAGGTGATGGAATAAGAGGACACTTTGTTTTTTCCTGTGAATGTAGTAATTTCGTAAGGAGCCCACTAAAGGAGTTTATCGCAATTATACCTCTGAAAAGGTAGTGATGTAAAACTCGACAGAAAGCCCAACACCAATCCATCTGGTCAGTGTGATGGGATAGGTCAATTCCTTTTGCCTACGAAGAGACCTGTATCCAGCAGGCTTAGCACAGCGCGTGGGCTATAGAAGTGGAAGCGACTAACTCTCGTCTCTCTTTATTGTTACATGAGAGAGCCAAAAGAAACATGTTATTTGTCTCTTGTCCCGTTTAGTCCACGGTCCGTGCTACTCAATGGAACATCTAAGTTGATGTGATGATGAGATGAATGTTTTGTTTCTAGGTAATCGGTATAATTTTCTGACCGACATATCTAGGTAACAAAGCTGTTGAAAATGTATATTTTACTGGAGGATATAATATATCGAAGTTTTGTACTCGACATTTTGAACTCAACTTATCATGTGGCGACTGCTAAGGACGAGATAAAACTGTGACAACTTACATTTTTTTTGTTTGTGTAGTCGGTAAATGAAACACAAAATTGAGTACGGCGATTAGGATATTGAATGTGACATAAGTCGCATGCGAAATTTTTAACGAGTGACTCCAAATAGAATCCTTGGGTTGTTATCAAACTTCGTGATGCAATCTGTATAAAGTTAGCTATTTTATAAATTTTCATATGATTAGTAACATACTTGTCGATAATTTTATCAGTTTATGTACAAACAACAAGACACATATTGTTCGTAATGAAAACGGACCAAGACATTTTGTGGTGAAGAGTGAGTTAACATTTTTATTTTATATATCGAGATTCGGCTGTATGATTGTAACCCTTTTCTCTGTCTAAATTATACGAATTTTAGTCCTTTGCTATTATGTTATGTCAGCTGTCAGTTAAGTATTCCCTGTATCTATGTTACATAATCGATTTACACATTTTATAAATAAGTGCTCTTATTACCTTTAAATATTGCCTAAAATATACGCTAACAATCGTAGTTGCTGATCTAGATGCAGTATATTGTTGATAGTGCTAAACTAAGTGTCTAAGTTATGTTAAATGCTTTAATATACTCGTATTGTAATATTTCATTATTTTATGAAAAGGAAATTCATATTGTCAATGTTTTTGTAATGCATGATACAGGGTCATGACTGCAATAATCATTTATAGTAAGTATGTAAACCCTTGTAATGGTTTTATGTAAATAATAAGCGAATAAAGAAATTGATTCAGCAACCATACGTTTAAATTTAAACCGTGAGGAGTTCATAGTTTATTACAGTGCTGTTGCTTCCAGAAACACATTTTTTAATCGATGACAGTTTTAAATTTGTGGAAGGTATCCGAACGAATATTTTGATTTTAGATTGTTCATTTTATACTGGTAGTTCTATATTATCCTGCAATAGCAAAACATTAATCAGTAGAAACTGAATCTACAACAACAATACAAGACCAACATCACAACGGACCAGTCCTTTTCATTTCATGATACTAAAAAATGCTTCTGCTGGCGTGTAGTCAAAGATGAAATTTTAATAGGCAAATAACGAATTATTGTTATAATACAATTTACAAGAATTCCGTTAAAAGTAATCACTTTTAACAATACAAATAAGACCTTGATTATCTTTAGTCTGATGCGTAACTGCGAAATCAAACCTGGGGCGTGGCCAGACACTGTTAGTATGCTTTTTGTTGTTTCTTATGGTAGCACTTTAGCTACCATGGGGAAGGCATGCTGACTTGCAACTTGCCCGTTCGTCAACGGGATGCCTCTTGTTACAGACAAATGGGATCCGGTTGGCGAACGGGCGATAGTTTTTTTATTTACCAGAGGACAACTCTGTACCAGAGCCGTCTGCATGGGTACCTCTTTCTTACCTATTTCTGCCGCCAAGCACCTATGCTTGCATTGAGTGTTCCGTATTGAAAGGTAAAGGCCCTCACCCACAGAGGCGGGAGCGCGACGGTAGTGGAACGTTTACTTGCGCCGCGCCGCATCCACGGGCGATTTCTGTGTGACGTGGTCCATAGCAACAAGAACATTACAAAAAATTCCGCTCCGCTATCGTCCCGCTTGCCGCCTCTGTGTGTCGGCGCCTTAAGCACAGAAGATATAATAGCCTTAGGACAGGCAGTGAAATTACTGGGTACTGTCACAATGTAACATCTTATGTCACAAGTTGGCAACATGCATTGGCATCCTTGTAGGAGTTGTATATAGATTTGAAAGTCTTACAGGAACCACATGAAGTATGGGCGACTGCAGCCGCATACCATCAGGCGGGCAGCCTGCTTGCTTGCCAACTTTGTTTTATAAAAAATGAGTCTGTAGATAAATAACTGTTTATATACTAAGGCGACACTATAAGTGCTTGATTAGAAAAAGGTTGCTTATTATATAACTTTTATTGAGCTTTGCAATAAAGTTTCTTTTATTCACTCTTTAATGTCTGCGTCCATAATATTCAGCGGTACCGCTATATCACGTCATGTGCTGACATTGGATGTTTTGAAAGAATGTTTTCTTTTTTGTTACAGGTCCGATGGTTCGATAGATCGAAGACTTCAAATACTCCGCGGCAGTAAATTTTCCACTAAGAGCGATAGAATATTCTTATATTTAGTAGCTTTTGAAAATTATTTTCTTTAAAATTTATGCATAAATTAAAGACATTTCTTTATTCAATTTAATGTAAATGCACTTTTTTAAGTAGATTACGAAGATATGTTTGTATTTATGCTATTGTATAGGAGCCTTATGATCATAATAAGAGTGCAGAGCCATCGTATCGCTTCTAGTGGAATTAATATATTATATCGAATCTTTTGACCTTATCAATAACTTAGTGACCGAAGAGAAATACTAAATTACAGACGTATTTTTTATTGCTAGATCCACGGTTTGTGCCGGCGCATAGCCTAGTTTACCATATTACGAGTACTAAAATATTACGCTATGTTTCTGCTTAACCCAATGCTTGACTGGTAGAGACTACCATATGGCATTAAGTCCACCATTTATACGCGTTTTTTAATGTACAAGGAAACTGAATTGATAAAAAAATATATAACAGCAGCTTAATTGAAAAGCTCTAGACTTGAGGTCAGACAGAAATAAAGAAAAGTTCATTCAGCTACAAGTGTTTATTGCCATAGAATAGATAATTGTAAAATTGCATCTATGTTCTCCATCTAATGACAGATAAATAGTAGTGAAAGAGTTCATGAGGCAGATAGCAAAAAATGTAGAGCTTTTTTAGTCTCACAAAAATGTTGACTTTACAACAGCACACTGGGTCAGCAAGCAAAAACCATAATTCGGTAAACACTCAATTAATCGAATAAATAAACACCCAATCGTTTTCTGGCTATAACGGCGACCCATTGTCGTGCAAAAGCGATCATTTTTCACCGGCTGTCATCTCCGGAGTCGTAATTGTCCGGTTCGCGGCTCGTCGGCTTTTTATTGAAATCAAATAGTTAAACGTCAATTTGGCTCGCTGAGGTTGCGCTCCGGCAAGGTTAAGGAATTTTGAACTTTCTCATCCGATGTCAAGATTAGGAATAGATTGGTTATTGTGAAACGCGGCGGAAAATTTTAATGAGCGAAAAATACTGCTCCGTTCCTACGTTTGCTTACGCGTAACTTATTTATAACAGTTACTGACGTCTGGGACTCTGGTCACTGGAGTTTCTTGTGTTTTGCTCTAGGTTAGGATAATTTCGGTTACTGGAAGTAAGAATATATTAAGGGGAGTCTCTTTGCTAATATGCTAAGGGACGTTTACCAACTTAAAGGAGGTAGTAAGGAAAAGATGTTTATGTTAGAAAGGGAGATTGGGATTCTCTGTGTGATAAATTTTGTTTATAGCTCTTTGCCTTCGCATCAAATTACTATTTTTACATTTGTAACATTCTTATTTATTTACATTCAGTTGTTGATAAGGTCACGAGATTCGAATGAGCTATACTTTCAAATTACAATTACAAAATAGAAGTGCTTGGTGAAACAAAAACAGTCCCTATACATATGTGTACTCATATGTAAATGGTGTGTACTGTACAGTGTAGAAAAGTTTTGTGTACTTATAAATTGCATCCGTGTAAGCGATAAGCTTACGACAGTGTAAAGTGCAATCGGACAGACTCAAAGCAGTGTGTGTCGCGACAGTGTAAAGTGCAATCTGACAGACTCAGAGCAGTGTAAGTGTCGCGAGAGTGTACGTCGCTAGCTTGAGGATGCGGCGGCGGTGGCCCGTACCGCGGTAGGGCTAGGGCCGGGGTCATGAGGAGACGATGAAGAGGAGCAAGTCGTACACGTGGCTATCGGGGCTGCTGAAGATGCGCTCCGAGGACGAGTGGGGCGCCACGCCGTGGGTGCGCGCCGAGCTGACGCAGCATGACAGGTCAGTTTGATCGTTCTTCTTCTTTTTAAGACTCCGTACGTCGATAGGAAAAATCACTTCGTTATCAGTCTTTGACTGTCAAGACCATTTTTTCTCTGAAACGCGTGAAGCAAGTATAATATAATCGAAGGTATGAAGCTGGAGTTTATATCGAATATATCGAAAAAATCAAACTTATATATCAACGCGATCAAAGATGTCACATCTTTTGATTGCGTTGACGTTGCTTTTAGGCATGGGTCGTACTTGCAAATTCGAGTACCAGGGTTTTAAAGTACGTCCATCACTAAATACCAGGGCTAAATACCAGGTTTCGAAATACTTGAAAGTATTTTTTTGTACGAAGGAAATTCATTCTTATTTTGAGAGTAATAGGAACTATAATCAAATTTGCGTGCCGGAATACTTTATAAACTTGGTAAAATACTTGCAAGGCTTGCAAGTATTTCTATGAAAATTAATCCCTGTTGCAATGAACTTAAAGAATAAAATTAGGCTAGCGAAACTATTAAGGTTTGGAAGTATTTATTTTAGTCACTGCGATTATCTGCCTTATTTGTGTGTCCCTAAGGCATAATTTTATTCAATGATACTTTAAAGTTTTTACAACGCGAAGCGCCACGCGGGCCGCGTGCCGCGTGGTCTTGTCTTGCAAGTATTTTGTGCCGGGTACCAGGGCGCCGTACTTGCAAGGAAAGACCAGGTTTTAAAACCTGGTCGCGTGAATACGCACCACCCCTAGTTGCTTTAACTTACACATATTTTCTCATATTTTGCTTCTACTTCCCGTTGACGTAGAATCGTGAAATTTGACAAGAAGCAATGTCTTGCAGTATGTACATGTTAAGGAACAAAATCTCAAAATCGTAAATATCTACCTAGTTAGGAACTTATATATTATGTACTTCGAGCGTCGGTGGCGCTGTGGACTCGGCACTTGTACCAATGTGTTTTTCGTTTCGAAATTCATATGTACATTTTGTCTGACGCTCACGGTGAAGGAAAACATCGTGAGGCAACCTGCATACATCTGCGAAGAAATTCAATGATGTATGTGAAGTCAACCAATCCGCACTGGGCCAGCGTGGTTGACTAAGGCCTAATCACCCTAAAATAGAGTAGGCTCGAACCCCTCGGTGGGGACGTATATGAGCTGTGATGATGATGATATGTAGGTACTTAGATAAGTTTATACGGGACCCTTGACGTGAGTCCAACTTGCACTTCACCGGTTTTTTAATACTTTTCTTCAACCCTAGTTACTTATCACCCACAATATAAAGATAACCATGTAACAGTACCTAATAATAATATAAAAACGAAAGTGCCGTACCACAAACTAACTTTCTTGGCAAACTAACACTTCCCCAGAGCCTAGGTTTAAAAACACGACAGCTGAACAGCACTTCCAAGGAGCTTAGACTCAGCAGCCAATCTGGGTTAAATTACTAACTAATTCTCGTAAATAAAAGATAGCACATAATTGTACATCCAAATTGTTGCCAATTAATATATTTTTTCTGCAGTGTTTAGTGTGGCCATAGATCAAAATTCTTTATTCAGTGTTAGTTTTTACGTCGATGACCTTCGCTGTGGGAGGCGAAGTGGCCCTATTCTGTATGCCTAAAATGAAACTTTCGAATACGTAGTCCGACGTTTGCTGCTTGAACACGTTTCTAAAGACTGTAACTAATTTTCACTGATCCAACAGCTCAGTTGTTACACCACATGTAGTCCACAAATACTATGAGTACTAAAAATTAATGAAGATTGACCGGGTTTTGATTAAAGCTGCCCAACATTCTCGTCTGGAGTCTGGAATACTATGTAAATTTTTTGTAAACATTTTTGTTATTGTCGTATAATTAAAACCAACAGCTTATTTTGAATATTACGACAGTATTTATTGAGTAATTAAAATGGTTTCCGCGCGCAGTTTCATTGGCATGGGTGCAGAAAATCTTTGGCACTTAGTGACGCGCGGCTAGCGCACGTAGCGATGTACTGCAAACGTCGAAAAATTATCGAATTCGATTATCGATTGAACGAGAGAAGTCCCTCATGTCCGAGAGCCGAATATCACTATAATTGTTGCTTGACCCTTTGGCCGGTTCCCACGTCGGTGTACGTGTGAGATCAGGTTTCCTGCCAAATTGCAGGTGAGTTGCGCAGGGACGTGATAACGTAGACAACGCTGGTTGAAATAGGCTGTAATTGATTCAGTTTCGAACTAAGCATTTATGTAAATGTGATCTTTGAAATTTAAGTAACTCGTACTATCACGAAAATGATTGATTACAATCACATACTTCAATCCCGCTATTGAATGCATAAATTTTGGTTCACTTTTATCCGAATAAAAAGGGTTAAGTGTGCTCAACATTTCAAATATTCTACAAAGTATATAATAGGTAGGCGATTTAAATATGAATTCTTTTTAAGCATAGTAAGAAAATGTTTCTGATTGACGCGATGTTTAACAGGTCAAAGTCCTGTACGAATTTATGCAGGCGTTTAAATTGTTTGTCTAGCCCCTTGATGATCATTAATTGCTTAAACCATGTCCGTCCGTACACAATTACACAGCGTCGCAGTCGCGGTGTTCGACGGACGCGCAAAAACAGCGCCCGCGCATGTCTAGCCGCCATGTTGGCTTTTTGCTCAATCACATTATAGAGTTGTCATTACTGCGCGACTCGCTTGATTTCATTAACGATGTATTAGTTTGTTTCTGACGTAATTATTGTAGCGCTGCTCGAAAGACTAGCGCGGTTTTTCTATGAGAAAAAGTGTGAACGCCCGCTTGTTCTCGGTGGTTGTGGTTAGCGGTCGTCGGTGTTGACAACATTCGCCGTGTGATCAATTTGTTATTTTTAACCATAGCTTGTTATATACTTTTCTTTTTTGGTCACACTTTTTCACTTTCTTAAAAAAACACTTCAAATATCAAATATCACTCAAATATCACTTTTTAACCGACTGTATTTATTTTTTATGTATGTTCACCGATTACTATAATACTCTTTATTGCGCATAGTAACTTATACTATAAAATTATAACAGAAAATGTACACAAAGGTGGACTTATCTCTCATAGAGATTTCTTCCAGCCAACCTGTGAGTATGAAGGATATATTGTTTTGTGGGAAACACACAAGCGCGTAAACTACATATTTACTCTCACTATAAAACTCCCCCATTTGTAGATCTATTTTCAAAATTCTTTTTGTAATCGAAAGAGTATACTCCCGAAGTGGTCCAATTGGCATGGTCCCGAAGTGGTCCAATTGGGATCCCATCATCAGAGCATGCCATGGGGCATGCTCTGATGATGGGATCCCATGAAAATCGAGGGAAACCCTTGAATTTCATAGGCACATCCAAAGTGTTTCATACTTTTGCTGAAGATATTGAGGTATTTGCATCTCATAGTCATCATGTCATGTTACTGAGCTGATGACGGAAGGTTTCTGGTAGGGTAGGAGTTCGGGAATAATTTTTTCAATACTGTTTAGAGCGAAAGACGTAATATTTTAAGTTAGTCTGGTGTTTGCCTTGGCTTCAAAAACACTGCAAAGTCATAATATATAAGAAAATATACAACATCACAGTTTTATATTGAAGTCGGTGCTAAGCAATGATCACCTGGAAAGTCTTAAAAAGAACAATTAATATAGTTATTTAAAATTTGGCGCCAACTTCAGCAATTTCTGCCAGGCAGCCAAGGCAAAGGAAAGGATAATTTTAACCTAAGTGGTGGTGGTTGGTCTAAGTGGTTGAGACCACCACCAGGAACTGATGTGGTGGTCCGAGTTTTAATTCCCAATGGAGGCAGAAGATTTCTGCTTGGTTAGCCTGTTGGTTGGGTTTCTGAACTCTCCTGGTTGGTTACCACCGTCTTATCTAAGTTTCAGGTCATGATAACAATGTTGGAAATATTGTTGTGTTCCGACGATTATAGGTCAAATCGCTAGTTCCTCGGGTGTTGAGGAGTCCAGGTGAAGCTCGCTTCCATCTTTGACCTTATCGTCACTTACCATCAGGTGATATGGAGGTCAAGAGCTTCCTTGTTGTGTGTAAAAATAATGTTCAAGTATATTATGGAACGAGGATTGCATAATACATTACATACTTCAAAATATAAGATCCCAATTAAAATAGCTAAATAAAAAAATAGCATAAACTTTGTATGTGCATATCATCATCACAACTTATATACGTCCCCACCGAAGGGCACGTGCCTACCCTAACTAGTTAGAGCGATTAGGCCTGTCAAACCACGCTGGCCCAGTGCGGTTTGGTTGACTTCACATATACCTTTGAATTACTTCGCTGGTGAATGCAGGTTTTCTCACGATGTTTTCCTTCACCGTAGGAGCGTCAGATAAAGTCGCGGCTTAGCTGTCATAGTAAGCGCGCGCATCCCCTGCCGATTTGTTTTGCTGTGTCGTTTCGATTCCGATTGGCTTCACTTTGTTATTGTTTGATTAGGTTGTTTTTGTAATATTTGTTGTTGTCTCGTATATTGCATAGGTAATTTGTGTGTTTGAAGTCAAAACACAAATTATTTTAACATTTTGTTGTTGGTACATATAAGTTTTGGTATAGGTTCATTTCTTTTTCTTTTTACATTTCATTGTCGTTTTTGTTTTTGTTTTGTTTTTTCGGTGTGCGGGGCGTTGCCCCGGCATCAGTAGTTTATTTTTCCATTTGGTTAGATTCAGTGTCGTTACGTTAGTTATTGTGTGTATAAAATAGGTTAGGTTAGTTAGTAAATTAGAGGTTAGTCTAATTTTTTCGTTGTTTTTTTTTGTTGTTTCTGGGAAGGCAAAGAGTACTGTGCCCATACAGCCAGTTCTTTGGTCGGTCAGTTTTTTTTTTCTTTTCTTTTCTTTTTATATGCTTACCGTGAATCCGGGAACTTGTCCCCGGTATTTATTAAAAAAGGTTTTGTTGGGCTGAAGACAGATTTTTGCTCTGTTTTCGCCGACAGAATCTTTGCTGGGCTGGGCCCACGATTGGACCAATGTCCGAGACGGATGGTGCAGATGAGGCCTGTTAGGACTCCACTCACGCAAACGATGAAGAACCGCTCGCCGGTCAATTGCAGTGCAGCGAAGGTAGTGGATGGGGTGGTATCCCCGGTTTTGTCGTTGGCTAATGTCGGGAGCGCAGCGCCCCGTAGGAGCTAACCCCACCATCCACCCATGGCCCTACTCAACCAATCGTGGTTATACGGGCCGAAGCAGCGGGAGATGCGCGCGGAGCCTGCTTTCGCACTCTACCGCGCCGCAATGCTTGACTCCCTACAAGTTATTTAAAATCTCTCTCTGTTAGTCCCTGTGTCCCTCTCCCCTTACGGGTCGGACAACACACTTAACGCCTTCGGTGTCCGCCACCAGGTCGCCGTGTGCCCACTGTTGTGGTACCGCTGGCTTCGTCTACCTTTCGTCTCCTCTTCTTTCTTCGGGCGGTTGCCCTCTTCTTGCTTCGCCTCTTCTATCGAACCCACTCCTAATCGAGTACCACCGTCGCGCGAAGTCCCGTAACCGCTGGAAATTCGCCTCCGTCCCCACGGGATCGCAGTAATAAACCGGACCCGTCTCGAGCGCTTTCACCTTATCGACCAAGTCCCTACGCGCCTCACTGTACAATCTACACTCCCATAGTGCGTGATGCAGGTCCTCATCCTCGCACTCCCCACAAGGACACCTAGCACTGTCGACCAGTGAAAACCTAAACAGCCTACCATTGAAATGACCATGCCCCGTCAGTAGCTGTGAGGCTTCGTAGTCCGGCTCGACCCAAGTAAACCTGAGCCGGGCCGCCACGTCCGGGAAGAACCGATACGTCTCCCTCCCCTGTTCCGATGTGCCCCAACGCTCCTGCCAGGTGGCAAGAGCGGACTCAGATGTTCGGAGTCGGGCACTCCGTAGCTCCTATTCGCCCGCCCGGATCACCTCGAGGTCGGCCGGTAATACACCGGCCAACACCGGTAATGCGGCAGAGCTCGTCGAGCGGTACGCCTTGGTCAGAAGGATCAAGGCGGGTCTCTGGGTGCGCAGTAACGCGCTCCGCACAACGTGAAGGGACGCGCGCTCTGACCAGCATGCAGCAGCATACGTCACCGTCGCCACATAGGTGCCCTGGTACAAGACTTTGAGCGCCTTGTGCCGAATACCCCAAGAGGACGCCGTCACTCTCGACATCTTGCCGAAGCAATTTGCCGCCCGCTCCCCTATCGATGTCGCATGCCGTGCGAACGATAAGCTTGCGTCGACTACCACCCCCAGCACCGTGGTCGACGTGACGCTTCTGATCGAGGTCCCACCGAGGCCCCGTAGGAGCTGTGATAACGCCGGGAAATCTCGTCCCACCTATAGGGTTCTTACGGACGAGAAATCAGGATTGTCTGAGGCGGAGGTCCCGCCACCGCGGGCTAGTGAAAGGAAGAGGCCAAGTTATAGCCGCTTCTTCCAGGATCCCTTGGTGACGGATTTAGAATTTACAACCGAAGCGGAGGAGGTGGTAACGGCGCCCTACGCTCCCAAGGTCGCCCGGACTAAAAGGGGCAGAGGAGGCCTAGTACATGGTGTCGGACTCTCCCAAGCCAGGCGGGAGTTTCAACTGCTCGAGGCCGATACGGAGTCAGAGTCTGACCAGGAGCCGCTGGTTGCAGAGGCCCCCGAAAAAAAAGGGAAAAGGCAAGGGCAAGCGCTCTCCTGAGCCCACTGCCAAGCTCCTCTGCGGCAAGGCCGAGGAGAGCGTAAAAGCGCTACTAGGAGTAACACGTAAGTCCCGGAACTTAAAGGGGACTTCCGTGCAAGAAATCAAGGACGCTTCCGACTCGCTCCTAGAGATTGTCCGCACCCTGGCGTCTAGGAAAACCTCCGAGGAGGTGCGTCGGCTTCAAGCCGACAATAAGAGACTCCAGAGTCAGCTGGACGCCATGGAGGGTGAGATTAAGGCCCTTCGTCGGGCCTTCTCAGAGCGGGGGCCTGAGCGCCCTAGGGGCCGTGGTGTGGTTGCGGCCCCCACGATTGTGGAGGACGCCGAACCGGAGGCCGTCGACTCCGAGGGCGAAAATTTAGAGGAGCTTCTGGAGGAGGAACTGCCGGCGGTCCAACCGGCCAGGGCCGCACCCGCTGAGGGAATCTCTAAGAGGGAATTCTTGGAGAGTATTGAATTCCTTCAGCGGGAGTTGCTGGCTCAAGTAGGCACAATGGTTTCGGTCCGACTAGAGGGCCTCGAAGTAGATGGGCGCCTAATGTCGGCCCCGATTCGCAGGCCACCGTTGGCGTCAGATTACGCGAGGCAGTCGCAGCCGCAGCCCCAACCGCAGCGGCCAGTGAAAACGGCGGTGGTCAATACCACTCTTGCCCCACCGGCCAATATGCCGAAAGAGGCAAGAGTGGTGAAAAAGAAGTCTGCGGCGGTCCCTTCTACCTCTGGGGTTGCTGTAATCACGGCAGCGGTCGAGGATCCCTGGACCGTTGTCGCCAAGCGGGGCCGGAAAAAGCCGGCAGTGGACGAGGCGGTGCCCAAAAGGACCACCGTGGCGCAGAAAGTGCCAAAGCTGCCCAAGACACTGCGTTCCCTAGCGGTGGTGCTGGCCCTCAAACCGGAAGCGGTGGCGAAGGGTCTCACCTATAGTGAGGCCATCGCCAAGGCCAAAGCTTCCGTCAGCCTCGGCGCCCTAGGCATAGGGCCCGCCAAGTTCCGGACAGGGATTACCGGCGCTCGAATAATAGAGCTTCCGAAGGAGACATCCCCGTCCCAGGCTGACACGCTGGCGGAGAAGTTAGGGGAAGCCCTGGGGGACGCGGCAAAAGTTACGCGTCCCGTCAAAACAGCGGACATTCGGGTCGTTGGCATCGACGACTCGGTAACCGCCGAGGAGCTGGGCCAAATTTTGGCGAGAGCCGGAGAGTGCCCGGCCCACCACATAAAAGTAGGCCGCGTGCATACGAGAGTGCGGGGTGTCGGGTCGGCTTTCGCCTCCGTACCCGTGGAGGCGGCGAAGCGCTTGGCTGCTGCCGGGCGCCTTGAAGTTGGATGGAGTTCTGCCTCCATCCAACTTCTGGAACAAAAGCCCATGCGGTGCTTCCGCTGCATGGGCATGGGGCATCCCATACAGCGGTGCCCCTCCGCCAAGGACCGCAGCGGACTCTGTTTCCGCTGCGGATCTGAAGGGCATAAGGCGATGGACTGCACAGCGCCGCTAAACTGCGCCGTCTGTGCAGATGCGAAGCAATCGGCCACCCACCGCATGGGAGGTATTAATTGTAACCCCCCGCTGGTCAGGGGCCGTTTGGCCCCGGTTAAAGTGACCGTAGCCCCGAGGAATCCGGCACCGGCACCACAGGAAGCACCACAGGAAGGAGGAGCCCATGGAAACCATTAATGTTTAGTGGTCCCATAAAGCTCCTCCAGGCAAATATTAACCATTGCGCCGCGGCACAGGACCTCCTATGTCAAACCGCGGCGCAGTGGGGTGTGGCTACGTTGCCGCCATGTGGGGGGAATATTGGTTGTTTCAACCTATTTCTCCCCCAATCGCAGCCGGGCGGACTTCACAGTCTTCCTGGCTGCGCTAGAGGGGGTCGTCCGCAGGACGGCCCCGGTGCCGGTGCTAGTTGCGGGGGACTTCAATGCGTGGTCTACCGCGTGGGGGTCCTCCCGCACTAGTGCGAGGGGTGGAGATCTGGAGTCCTGGGTTCTGTCCCTGGGGCTCCAGATTTTGAATAGGGGCTCCACCCCTACCTGCGTCCGGGTGCAAGGCACGTCCGTGGTGGATGTGACCTTCGCTACCCCCTCCCTCGCCCGTCGAATCAACGACTGGCGAGTGGAGGAAGATGTGGAAACTCTATCGGACCACCTGTACGTCCGATACGAGGTTTCCGTGGCATCCCAAGGGGCCCCGAACCGCAGGGGCTCCGCGGTGAGCTCGTTCCCTCGATGGGCGCTCACCAAGCTCCGCCCGGATGTGGCGGAGGAGGCGGCAATGGTGCAGGCGTGGGCAGAAGTGCCGCCACACCTTGCCGGGGATGTCAACGGCATGGCGGAGCTCTTCGCAGACGACTTGAAAGTCGTCTGCCAAGCCGCCATGCCTAGGGCGCAGGCCTGCCCCGAAAGGGGGCAGGTGTACTGGTGGACGCAGGAGATTGCGGACCTACGTACCACCAGCATGAGGGCCAGGCGCGCCTACGTGCGGTGTCGTAGGCGCGCCAGAACTACATCCGACGAGGAAGCTGAATTTCATCGGGTGTATGCGGCAGCCAAGAAGGCCCTGCGGAACGAAATCTGCAGGGCCAAAGAGGAGTCCAGGGAGTCGTTTATACGGCTCCTGGACAACGATCCGTGGGGGCGTCCGTACCGGGTGGTGAGGGGGAAATTCAAATCTTCCGCTCCCTCTACTTTCGCTATGGACAGGGGGCTGTTGGATCGGGTGTTAGGGACTCTATTCCCCGATCCCGGTCCGTTCCAGCCCCCCAGAATGGTCCCCCCGGACACTCCTCCGGTGGAGGTGGCTGCCGCCATTCCTCCCGTGTCGAACGTGGAATTCGACACGGTGAGGAACCGGTTCCGGTGCAAAAGCAAGGCGCCGGGACCGGACGCCGTCCCTAGCAAGGTTTTGGCCCTCGCCCTGGGACACCTCGAGGAGCGGTTCCGGGCGGTGCTCGACTTATGTATCGCCTCGGGCCGCTTCCCCAGTCGATGGAAAGCTGGCAGACTCTGCCTGTTGAGGAAGGAGAGTCGCCCAGCGGATTCACCGACTGGGTATCGGCCGGTGGTGCTGCTCGACGAGGCTGGGAAGTTTTTCGAGAAGATTCTCGCTTCCCGCATCGTCGAGCACCTAGAGGACCGGGGGCCGGACTTGGCTGAAAACCAGTTCGGCTTCCGCACCGGCCGGTCCACGGTGGATGCGGTGGCCCTCCTCAAGGGGTGGACTGAGGAGGCCACAGCTCGTGGGGACACTGTTGTTGCGGTGTCTCTTGACATCCGCAACGTATTCAACAGCCTGCCCCACGAGTGCATAAAGGAAGCACTCCGCTTCCACCGGGTGCCTCCGTACCTCCGCGCCCTCGTGGAGGATTACCTGCAAGGCAGGTCCATCCTCTACGAGGGGCCGGATGGGCGCGTCCACACGTGGACAATGGCGGCGGGTGTGCCCCAGGGTTCCGTACTAGGTCCTCTGTTATGGAACCTGGGGTACAACTGGGTTCTGCGAGGCGACCTTCTGCCATGAACGAAGGTCGTCTGCTTCGCCGACGACACGCTCGTCGCGGCGAGAGCAAAAACGGGGGAGGAGGCGGCCCACCTTGCGTCGGTGGGCGCCTCACTGGTCGTCCGACGCATCCGCCTCCTGAGCCTGGACGTGGCCCTCGACAAAACGAGGGCCATGTTATTCCACGCCCCCCGTCGCAGGATCCCACCGGGGCTCCGCGTCCGAGTGGAGGGGGTCCGTATACCGGTCGAGGCGCACTTTAAGTACCTCGGCCTGGTTCTGGACCCCCGATGGAGTTTCGAGGAGCATTTTAAGCTCCTCGCTCCACGGCTGTGCGCCGCTGCAGCCGCACTTGGACGGGTCCTCCCTAATGTCCCTAATGGATCGGCGTGCCGTCGACTGTATCACGGGGTAATACGGTCGATGGCACTCTATGGATCCCCGGTATGGGCAGAGTGCCTCTCCTCCCGAACGGTGGCCCTCTTGCGACGTCCGCAGAGGGTCATAGCGACCCGGGCCGTGCGAGCTTATCGCACGGTCAGTCACGGCGCGGCCTGCGTTCTAGCGGGCCAAACGCCGTGGCATGTCGATGCACGCGTCCTCGCGGAGGTGTATCGACATCGGGTTGCTACTCGTGAACGGGGGGGACGATCCGCTCCACAGGAAGTGGAGCGGATTCGTACCCTGGCGCAGAGGGAGGCTCTGCGTCAGTGGGGTGTGGCACTCGCCTCCCCAGCTGCCGGCCACCGGACGATCGACGCGATCCGTCCGGTGTTGGAGGAGTGGGTTGGGCGCCGGCAGGGCAGCCTCACGTTCCGCATGGTGCAGGTACTGACCGGGCATGGCTGCTTCGGTCACTACCTGCACCGAGTCGCGCGTCGGGAGGAAACGCCGCGGTGTCACCACTGCGACGCTCCCGACGATACTGCCGAGCACACCTTGTTGGTGTGCCCGGCCTGGCAACCCCAGCGCAGCGAACTTAACGCTGCGCTGGGAGGCGGAGACCTCTCGCTGCCGAGTATGGTCGTGGCCATGCTCCACGGCGAGGCGGAATGGGAGGCTGTGGCCTCCTTCTGCGAAGAAGTAATTTCGCAGAAGGAGGTTGCGGAGAGGGAGCGGGAGGAAGATCCCCAAGGCGCTCCCCTCCGCCGCAGACGGATAGGCAGGCGAAGGCGGGCATTCGCACAAGCGATGCCCGTCTAATGACCCTGCCGTGGAGGCCTGCGTGCACGGTTGGCCCCGTGCACGCCGCCGTAAGGCCCTCCGTCTGGGGATTGCCCTGGTGTTCTCGGGCAATCTCCCCTTGGCGATAGCCTGACCAGGTGGTCAGGCTTGCCCGGGCGCGTGGGTAGTGGAGTCGCAGTGTGGACCTTACCATGCGCGCCCACAAGGGCTGGGAGAATTTAAATTTCTTAAGGAGCGTCAGATAAATGTACATATGAAATTCGTGAAACGAAAAACATACATGGCAGGATCGATCGCGGGCCTCCCGATTCTACTTAGAGCAAAGTCCCAGCGCCACCGACGCTCGCAATGATAATAAATAATTCCAATGATAATAATTAGTCAAGAGGCAAATACAATTTGAGAGAAAAAAGTTGACTCTCCGCGCCGCGTCAAGTTCTACTGTTTGACCTTTGGGTCACTCTTATGTCGCGAGAAATAGGGGCGGTTTTCGTAGTGTATAGATTGACGTGGCGCTTACTGTACACGCGCAGATGACTCAGGTACAAAGTCACCTTCAGGCAAAACTGATTGAACCCGCCTTAAAATTTAGTCATTGATTCATTTACGAGTAACAAACTCTGCTAATTAGTAATGCAGAAAAATGCGGAATACATTTTTAACAGAGTTCACACAAAATCATTAAAGACTCGATGCGCTTGTCATACGGCTGAGAGTTGATGGCAATGATAACTTAAACGAGGTGTTAATGTGGTAATGTACAATGCCACGAAAGTAGCCACGGGGGTTCTAATGATTTGTACTCTGCACTGCGCTACAACACAGTAGGCTCTATGCTCTACGTCTAAAGTCTTATTTCTCGTGTCAGCAAACCGCATGTGAGATAATTCGAATGTTTTCGATTTTAAACTTTATTGCGCTCAGTGTTAATGTCTTATTTGATTGGTGACTGTGCGTGTGCGCACATGAATGGCATACTTACACCACATAATAAGGAACTGTACAGAATGTACTAACGCTGTGCATACGTGCCCGTAGAGATGCATACCTACTTGTTGTTTTAAAAAAAATCGATTTCATCAATTCTTACTAATATTATAAATTCGAAGGTAACTCTGTCTGTCTGTGTGTTAGGCAATCACGCCTAAACTACTGATAATTTGAGTCTCAGGAAAGGATATAACTGTTTCTATAACACTGGAACCGATTTAGATGAAATTTGGTATGGAGATAGATGGGGGGGGGGGGGGGGGAATTTTTAAATTGAAACATTAATAAAGGATTTCCATGCGGACGAAGTCGCGGTCAAAAGTTACTACAGAGTATAATGAACGATATTTTGACGCAATTGCGAGCACCATCATTTTTTTGTCAGTCGACTGATCTGGTGTAAAAGTCATTTAGGTAGGCCCTGAAATATAACAAACTAAACCGATTAGAGAAATGTTACTTCCTCCCCGATCCTCCGATTTCCAAATCTAGGTCGGGTTGTTCTAAGTGGTCTAGTATGAGTTTACTACTAGACCATAGAGTATGAGTATAAGATCACAGGCATTCTCAAAATCTAACCATGGACATACCTCGGTGTTGTATGATCTGTGTCTCGGTGGCGCAGCGTAACGATTGCTAAGAGTTAAGCATCGTTCACTGTGGTGAAGTCCTGATGGGTATATAATCAAAATATACAACACTTGAATCTCCATATCTCCTTCTCCATTATGCTTCAACAGTGGGTCCTGCAACAGATCCTGCTCCGGTCGTGCTAGTAAATCATGTCATCAGACTATATGCGAATAGAGAGGAGTGCAACTTTGGTTGCGCGGATATTTGTGCACTACTTGTAATATCTCCCGGGCAGATGGTTGAGATTGACCGTCGTGACGGAAATCGGTTGGCTAAAGTGAAATGAGTGTGTAATATAGCTGAGCGGGCTCGGCAATCTCGTTTGTGACTTTTCCTGTTGAATCACATGAATGTAATTTAACGTTCCAAGTTGGAGTCCGTAATATATGTGCCCCTTCCGCTTGCAGTGGAAGGCAGGCATTTGTACTGACCCCTGATTCTGTACGCATTTTTAATCACTTGTCTTGTTCCCGTGCTGGGTCCGCCGTGACCATTCCACGTGACCCGGCGACCCCGCGGCGATGTGCCGATTAAACTTGATTATGCGCTTTATGATTCAAAAAATGTTACAATATCATAGCCTTCGATTACTGATTACAGTTATCTGGTAGATTTTGTTCACGATCGGTCAATTTGAATTTGTTGTTTGAGATATCGTTATATCGTTGAACTCACGAGGCTAAAGAATTCTAATGTGGTGGCAAGGTGAAAAGTTTTCGTAGTCTCTGGTTTTGGCAAATATCCTTTTCAACACACTTGCTCGTAAAGTGGGTCTTATTACCTTGCATTTAGACCCGTTATTCAGTATATTAAACACGAGTGCTTTTCACTACATAATCACACAAGTGCGGTAATCTTAACACGACAAATTCTAATTTGTTCAAGATTGCAAAGTAAATGTACGAGTATGTCCAGTACGCATTATTTAATTAGTCGCTTAATACTTTTTTGTTAACACGACTTTATGCGGCTGCCAATTGGAAACAAATGAACAGCCTACTACTGGTTACTTAAATATTAAATTAACAACGACATTTAAACACAAACATTTAAAAACAATAATTAATAACTATAACTAAAATAAATAAATAAAAATTCACACAAACTTGTTTTTTAAAAACTAAAATATTCGGGTCGGTCTCAGGTTGTCTAGATAGCATTAAGACTACACTATACTAATGACTATATCATAAAAATGACTAGGTATCATTTCGCCTAGGTCTTTAATTGACTAAATCCGTTTTATGACTAGGTCGCAAAATGACTACATAGCTTATTCCTATAGTTTCTCTTTTGTTTCATGCATGTACAGTACAGTCAGTTGAAACTACGTCATGATTTTTACAAGCTTTTATTTAACTTGCAATCTGTGTTGGTTTGGGGTCAAATCTTGCAAGTTACATTTGACCCATTTGTCAGTTTCCAATTTGGCTGAAATTTAAAGTACACTTTTAGTTATTATTATTTTTTTATGGGATAGGGGGCAAGCGAGCAAACGTATTACCTGATGGTAAGTAATTACCGTCGCCCATGGACACCCGCAACACCAGAGGAGTTACAAGTGCGTTGCCGGCCTTTGAGGTGGGAATACGCTCTTTTTTTGAAAGTTTGAAGGTCGTATCGGTCCGGAAATACCGCAGGCGACAATTCGTTCCAAAGTTTGACTGTGCGAGGCAGGAAACTTCGAGAGAAACGCACAGTTGTGGACTGCCGACCATCTAAGTGATGGGCATGGATTTTTTGCCGCGTGGAACGATGGCGGAAAGAGGCGGCAGGTATAAGTCCGAACAATTCCTCGGAGCATTCCCCGTAATAAATACGATAGAAGAAGCGACATCTCTACGCAGCGCTAAGGTATCAAGCCGATTTGAAATTTCCCGGCAGTCGACGATTCGAGTCGCTCTCCGTTGAATGCGGTCCAGTGGGAGAAGTTGGTATTGGGGTGCCCCAGCCCAAAGATGAGAACAGTATTCCATATGAGGCCGAACCTGCGCCTTGTAAAGCTGAAGGCGGTGCGCCGGAGTGAAATACTGTCTCGATCTATTGAGCACACACTATAATAATGTTTTGCAAATTATCTTGATGAACACATTATAATAATGTTTTGCAAATTATCTTGATGACCGCCGTCACAAAATTGCGGATTACATGTTTTTATAGAAATGGTAAATCTCGCGACAAGCTTTTATAAGCTTGTCACGAGATTTACTATTTTTATAAAAACATATTTTTTCTTAAAATTACTTGTATCATGAGTTCAAGACTAAGTTAGAAAGGTATTGTATTACTTATTGTTGATCTACATTCTCGCCACAAGCATTTATATTATCATAAAAAAATTGTGTCATGTTAAAAATAAGTTTATGTTCCTCTTTTTATCACATTGAAATAAAATCTTATTATTCATTGTTTATTTATTAATTTGGTTATCGAACAATCAAAGTGGCTAGTAACACACTTCACACAGTATGGATAAGATCATATATTTAGAATATACTAACTTATAGACGTACTGACAGCTCATTAAAATGTGACCAATTTGTCAATTCCAATTCTATGTGGCTGAAGTCCAATATCCAATGTGGCTGATCTGTCATTCAAAATCAGTTACAAAGTAGCTAAATGCACTGTCTATACGGAGATAGTTTACAATTTACATTTTGGAGCACAAGATAAGAAAGAAAAGAAAATAACGGATTTCATGTGAAAGCCAGTTAGTTCATTTTTTTGGCGGCGATGGTGATTTTGCATAAATAACATGAAAGTCAAAAATTATATGAAGATATTTCGTATGATTGATATTTTACACGCTATGATATCTACTAAAATTTGTCATGCAGACCATAATAATAATTGTTATGAGACCGTATGTAGAATTGTGTAACTAAACGCAAGCTATTGTGTGGCGAGGTTACGCCTATTGTAGGTGCGTACGCGCATTGTATTGTATCTGTGGCCCGCCGCGCAATCAGAGCGGGGCGTGTGTGACGGCCTCAGCGATTAACATACTTATACGCTAATTCTCGAGTCATAACTATTAACACTTATTTTGACATTAGTACAGTAATCATTAAGTATTGGTAAAAATACCACACAAGATGCATTCTTACTGTGTTTTAACGTGATGTCATCTGGATTGTATCATGTCATCATGTTATACAGTTTTATATCATGTGTTAGTCGTGTCTGGCGTAATTTGCGGGGCCTATGCCACACGCACTTTCCCCAGGAAGGTGAAATTGGGCCATCGACCACACTGGCCCAGTGCGTGTTGGTGTGGAGCGCTCGAGTCGCGTCCGTTGATGAACAGAATGCACCACGGTGGGTTTGATCTGTATGTTATTTGGTACTATAACCGCTTACATTGCCTGAGGTCCATTACTGTTAGTCAGCCGTCACAGTACATTCAATTATGCCATTATTATTGATTTTAAGAGTACATAAAGAAAGCGATCGCTGTTGATTTTAAGTAGGCCAAGAGCGAGGAACCCCTCCACCGTCGGCATCCGAACGTCCCGGGCGATGACGTCATTCTTGACGTAGCGCCCCGCGTTCGTCACGACGCGACACGACTGCAGTCTGGAACGCTGGGTCGGGGAGCACAAGGCAGCATAGGTGAGCCGCTAATGATCGAATGAAGATAATCAGTTTCGTACGCCGCGGCAGCTGGGATGCCAGCACTGAGCGCAGGATGCAATGGGCCATCTAGCCCCAGGTAGACCATGGTCTACCTGGGGCATCATGCGCAGGTGGCGGTGTCAGCGTGTAACGATCCAACCTAACGTCAAAGGGAACCCTAAAAAGAAAACCCCTTTACACAGATCTATTCGTAGTTTTACTAACAATTTACGCCTTTAAAAGAAACGCACAAAATTGCTTTGATTTGTATGAAGTTTGGCCAATGATCGACTAGTGATTTTATTAGGATCTACGTTGCAACCGCTGATGTAACCCAAGATCTTTTCCAAGTGGATAGATAAAGAAATCCTATTGCCTAAACTATTCCTGTACTTAATTCATTTTATCAGACGCTTATTAAACTTGCCTCCATAGTAACGAAATAACAATCTGTTTTTTTGAGTGAATTTCACGATCTCAGTAATGAGAAGACAAATGTTTTGATTTTTTAGTATGTTACCGCCGCTGTCTTTACTTTCTGAAGCTAACATTGGGATTTTGATACCTTCAGGAAGGTAGTCCCTTAACCCTCGGGCCCCATAAGATTCCAAATGAACCTTACTTCGCCCTACCAACATACTTTATAAACTACTAAAATTCTCTACGCTTGAGAATTACATCCTTTCAGAACTTTAGTTTTGTAGAGAAGAAAGGAGCGAAAGAAACTCTACCAGTTCATATTCTCAATACATTTGAGATTAATCTCTAAGACATTTAATGTCTTAGCAAAATTAGCTTTACGTTGAAATAATGATGATGAAACTTACATGAGATCTTTATCACAATTTCCATTTTGCACAACACAAAGTTATCACTTCAAATAGCACATATCACTTTAGTTTTAGCAAAGAGTTCAAGATTTCGGCACCGATCCATAGTGTGAATAATTCGTCGATTCGTAGATAAAGAAGATGTGTCGGAGATGTCGTCGAAGGGAACAACTCCAGTGCCTAACCTTCTGACACTGAAGCAAATATTTTTAAGTAATAATCGACTAACGTGCCTAACCTTCTGACACGTTGCCGTTGCAGATAGTTCCCAATAAAATATATCCCTTCACATCTCTTCAAGGTTTTATAGGTAAACACTACCATTTCATAGTGCCAAAATAATTCACTCACGAGACAAATAATGCATTAAGCACAAGCACTTATTACAGCGTATTTCATAGCCGAGCTCAATGGAAAATATGATCCAAAACTCACTCAATATTACCAGATATTGGAATAAGCCACTAGAATCTCTTCGAGAAACTAGGAATAAATATAATCGTTGCAGGTTTCCTTCGGAGGGACCTGAATAAACGGTGCAGGTTTCTTATAGAGGGACCTGAATTTAGCGTTGCAGGCTTCCTTTCGGAGTGACCTGAATAATCGGTGCAGGTTTCTTATAGAGGGACCTGAATATAGCGTAGCAGGTGTCCTTCGGAGTGACCTGATAATCGGTGCAGGTTTCTTATAGAGGGACCTGAATATCAGTGAAGGTTTCCTTTCGGAGTGTCCTGAATAATCGGTGCAGGTTTCTTATAGAGGGACCTGAATATAGCGTTGCAGGCTTCCTTTTGGAGTGTCCTGAATAATCGGTGCAGGTTTCTTATAGAGGGACCTGAATATAGCGTTGCAGGCTTCCTTTTGGAGTGTCCTGAATAATCGGTGCAGGTTTCTTATAGAGGGACCTGAATAACGGTGCAGACCTCTTACAGAGGGATCTGAATAACGGTGCAGGTTTCCTTCGGAGTAACCTGATTAAATTCAGTAAAATCATTGATGGAGATGATGATAATAATGATTTTAGCTTAAGGGTCCCTACCTGATGTATCGTGTCTAACCGAATCTATAAGCTTCTATTTGTGTAGTTAAATAAGAACAAACTAGCCCCATTTTAGATATTTAAACGTGTGGTGTGTTGCGTTGTCTTACGAAGTGCAATGTAAGACACCTAACTAACATTAAAAGAATAAGAAAGCGAGGTGAGAGGGCCTCTGTGTGCCTATTTCCCTATACTCGTGTATGCGTGAGCACGGGCAGGTGGATTGGGATCGCCGTGTGCTCACGAACCCTATATACGTGGTGTAAATATACATATATAAATAGAGGACCAGCTTCTTTAGTCCATGCGTAGCTAAACGGGTGCAATTAAGGCATGGGTCCACTTCGACAGTCCCCCCGCCGCTAAACACTTCCCAAAGAAACCAGGGAACTTGAGTCACTATGTCGGTAAAGAGTGACTGCGCTGATATGTTCCAAACAACGCCCTCCCCGAAGGGAGTTAAAACCACAGTCTGTCGTAATCTCCGTTAGGTGACCCGACCGTGGTCCATCGAACCATGTCGATGTTTTAGGTCTTCACAATTCGATATTCGAACTCGAAACACTAATATCTTAAAATTCACAAATCTTTGCAAACACAAATTAATTCAAATTAAATATGAAAAATCAAAGAGCGCGACGAAGACCAACCGGTTTGCACGAAATTCCGTAATGTTTTTTTTTCAATAAATGCCTGTGACATTCCTGTCAAAATCAAATCCTTCCCAGTTTAAAATATTATTTTTAATTGTCATATTTCTACAACAATACTTCTTTGATCAAATAATTGACCGGACGAAAACATGGAGATAAAATCAATGGAGACGCTTCGACCATTGAGCTAGATTTGGTTTCGTTACAAGCGGCGGCATGCGGCACTGCGACCCGACCAGTATGGCGGCCGTCTTACCCACGTTGACGGTCATCCTCCAGCTGTCCATGTCAGCAGGCGGTCCAGCAGTTGCTGCATCAGGGTGGAGGCGAAACGTAACCTACCGCGAAGAGGCAAAGAAGGCGCTGTCGTTGTCTAAGGGCATGAGCCTACCCTGACCAGTTATGGTAGGGCGATTAGGCCTTAGTCAAACCACGCTGGCCCAGTGCGGATTGGTTGACTTCACAATTCATTCGTATTACAGTACATTTAAACAATACAGAATATTCTTCATATACACCTACGATTCCGAACAGTAACATGTGTGTGTTGCAGCAGGACAAAAGGGTCATGACTCTGTATCTAGCTTCGTCCTTTTGAGTAAACACTCATCTTCCGTCATTATACATACGAGAAAGGAAATCTATATTGAAGTTATTTAGCGGTTCGGTTACCTCTAAGGTAAGGTGGAGGTAGTGTCGTAATCGAGCCACTATTAGAGCGATAAACGCTGTGCCTCTCTTAAAATGATGTTAATCAAAGGTCTCGGCACCCCCGGTCGGTGCAAAGCGTTCTGCGGTGGCGTCGGATCACGTACAGGCTTGGAGTGGTTACACTCGGCAGCCTCTGCACCGATCAAATTTCAGTCGACAGCGGTGTCGGCTTTTGAGTGCGAACCTCGACAGACGGCGGACCGCAGACGAGTGGCCCAAGTTTTACGCTTGTATCTTGCTTTTACTATGTTCCCCGTCACAACAAAAACTACCAAAATCTTTTAAGAACCAACACTAACGTTATGTTATGTTATGTTCGAGTTCTTGAAGCTGGCTGAGTACTTTGTATTGTAGTAGAGACGTCACCAAAAGGAATTAAATATTAATAAAATAATAAAACATTACATAACCATGCATGTGGAAGAACTTTAATTATAGTCTTGTCGATTTAAAGACGAAACAAAAAATTTGACGTTCTGAGTTTCTTGCCAGCTCCGATGAGATGGTAGGGTTAACTTTTCTCAATTGTGATTGACGGCAATAAGTGCGTGTTAAGGTCTATGTTGGGTAAAAGTTTTTGAATAATTTAGCATAACTCGGGCATAAGCTCGGGTTGTACCTAACGCGGTAAAAGGCGCACAAACTTATTTTGATATCTTATTTAGTGCTTTAATCGGTATGTGGTATTGGATTGGAATTGGCGTTAGACATTATACATTTTTGTAGAAAACTCCGCAGATGTAGGCACAATTTTTTTCTGAAACCTATATTTAGTATTGCATTTTGTATTGTCACCTGAACTAAAGGAGTAGGAATGCAACATTTCAGTTCAAACAAACTAATTCAATGTCATGAAGTAGTGCGTAATAATATTTCAATGCAATTAAGCCGAAACTAACATACATTGCAAGTTGGATAGAAGCTTTAAAACTTGATGAAATTTGTACATTTTGTATTAGAGAGCGTCGGTGGCGCTGTGGACTTGGCACTGGCCTTCTAATCGAGAGGTCCGGAGTTCGATCCTGCCATGTACCAATGTGGTTTTCGTTTTTATTTTCATATATTAATATGTAATTTATCCGACGCTCATCCAGTAAAGGAAAACATAAGGAAGCAACCTGCATACACACATTTGTAAAGAAATTTATAGGTGTATGTGAAGATTGTGAAGTCGACCAATCTGCACTGGGCCAGCGTGGTGGACTAAGGCCTAAAAACCCTAACCTAGGATAGGCTCGAGCGCCTCGGTGGGGACGTGTGTAAGCTGTGATTATGAAAATTTGTACAGCAATAAAACAAGGTCTCGCGTCGTTCGTGACTCGCACCACGTACTACAGCAATAGCGTAAATTGAATAGGACCCGTCGCCCGGCCGCGGGCGCGGTCATTGGAAACGTTTGATGTGATGGCGTGCCTGTACCCCTGCCATGTGTTTTGATAGTTCAACCTCGGTCAATTGACTAGTAAATTAAGGTAGCTTCGAGTTCCGTAGTCCCAACTAGGAGCCTTTAGTTTCACGTCGGCCTGCCGTCCTTCCGCGGCTTAGCTTACAGAACGTTTGTACCAGAGCTGTAAATTTACACGGGTGTGTATATTGATAACGACCGAGGAAGTGGTTAAATAAAAATTTGAAAAAAAAAATATGTTGGGTTGGCTAATTTTCACGTAAAGTAAGGATGACATTTTTTGTCGTCTTCTTATCTTATCTTATCTTCGGGTGGGGGCTGCCCAATTATTGAGCCTTCGCACTTCGACCCAACATGGATCTTTTGTGTTACCCCTTGCCGTAAAGCTTAGTCCGTAATGCCATCGCCACCAACGGTCCAGTCAATCGTGCCCATGAGCTCAACGATGTCCTTCGGTGGTATGGCCCTGTAATCCTCCGGTTTTGGGTATCCAATTCCCGTCAGCCTTAGTCTCCTGCAAGCTAGGGCGTCACAGTGGCACAGCAGGTGCTCCATGCTCTCCTCTCCCTCCTTGCAGGCCCTACAGATTTTGGAACTGGCGTGTCCCATCCTGGTTAGCATGATGAGCGGTTAGCATGAGCGCGCTGATGTTCTGCGAACCACTGCACTTGCATTGGCCTAGTCCACTGCTGAGTACTGCGCTCCGGTGTGGTACCAAAGCGCTCATACTTAAAAAGTGGACACGCAGCTTCACAGAGTCATGCGAATCATTTCCAGTGCTTGCACATATGAACAATATGTGCAAGCACTGGAAGCCAAGGAGTAGGCGGCTTGTTCTCTCCTGACCTCAGGAGAGAACAAGCCGCAGCAAAGGAATGGAGGAGGGCATTTCAGGCGTCCCCACACGCGATGCCGATACTGAAGACCCTCAGCAACGTACCTCCTCAAAGACTTCCATCTCGAAAGCCTATTTGGAGCGACCTAAGAATCAAGGACTGCCCTGACCTCCGATCTGAGTGGCTAAAACAATGGGAGAATGCGTGTGTCTGTCACCCCAAGATATCAATCCCGGATCCCTCAGTTGTTCAGCAAGGTTTTGGGGACCGGAGGGGGGTGTGGTCTGCCGTCAATTGAATCCGTACGGGCGTAGCCAGGTACAATTACCACATGCACAAATGGGGTATCGTGGAGTCCCCTTCTTGCGACTGCGGGCACTCAACACAAACTGTTCAGCACATTGTGGAGGATTGCCCCTTGACCAAATTTGACGGCGGATTGGAGTGCCTACACCTTCTGACTCCAGAGGCTAGACTGTGGCTGGCCCAAGATAAAGTTAGATTGTAGACACTTTAGTATAAATCGCAAGAGTGTAACGCCATACGATGATGATGTTAGCATGATCCTAGTGCCGAAGTGTCCGGTTAGAGCACCCAACAGTAGGCGAATCTGGGATCTGCTTGAGCTCAGTGTAAATTTGAGTCAATTGTCTATACCCATGAAGAGCTTGGTGTGGTTCATTCCGTTTTGATTGGTCCATTCTCTTTGGTGCCATTCCCTTTGTCGTCTTTCCCATACTTAATGTAATATCCATCCCATCAAAAACATAAATGTGAAACGAGGGACAAGTTCATTATTAAGCATATACGTCGTTGTTGACTTCGCCGACAAAAGTTCAGATTAACAATTTACAGACAATTATTTACACAGTATACCTAATTGTAACCGCAATCAGTTAGACAATAAACTTTATTATTATTATACATTTTTTTATGTTGAAGTCGGTGCCCAATTTTAACTCATGATCATTGATCATCCGACCGTTTACATAAATAAAAAATGTAATGTTGTGTGTATTGTTATTATCTACTAACTGCCCGCCCCGGTCCCGCACGGGTATACTAAAAAACATATTGACAAATCTGACAATACAACAGTATAAGAAACCATAGATTTGGAGTAGCCTGAATGTCAATCTGTCAAGTTCGCCACTTTTACGTGAACATATTCTAAATTTATTTTTAAGCTATTGCATAGCTTTTATCGCGGGCTTTGAGCGCGGCGAACGAATCAAGATAGGTATTCCGTTAACGAAAAAAACCTAATACCTTCTACTCCGACCGGCAGGCCTATTCGCTAACTAGAACTGTCAATTTTGTTTGAATTTTGAAAGACATTAATACATTAATATCCATTACTAGTTAAGTGATATTATACTCGGCTTCGTCCTCGGGATTAGCAAATAATACTTGTAGTAACGCCTAGTGATACGCCAGTCACGCACTTTATTTGAGGGTATAAATAAAATTTAAAATGAGTCTCACGTCAACAAGGTGGGCGACCTATCCGCTCGCTTCATTCGCTTTTTAGTGCTCGCCACGATCACACTCTCGCGTCTTAAAAGTTTTTACTTTAAGTGAGGTAGTGCTTATTTATAATGCCTAAGCGGAAAAGTGAGGAGGATTGTCAAATCTGTTGTGTAAGTTTAAAAAACTCGAAGTGTTACGAAGATGCCGTACGCGGAGTCTCAAGGTTAGTCATTGTGTGAATAAGTGCATTTATTAGTGACTATGGCCGAAAATGTCATTTTCTATTTGCTGCCCGTACAATGCTCGTTTGATAACGGGCAGAAGTATGATAAGTCAGCCATCTTGTTAAATTTCATAAATACTAGAGAAACTTAATTAGTTAATGACGAATTATACCTATAATGGTAAATTTGTCACGTTTTTATTTTTTACTGGTTTCCTCTGAAATGAAGTTTTATAATCCAATGAAATAGTTTTACGAAAACTGTTAAATAAGATTTATTTCATACCTACTTATTGGGCTTATTATGTATGAATTTTTATGACACTATATCTCTAAGAAGAAAGTTTACTAAATAATAGTTATTGCTACAGTGATTATTCACTAAACTGGGCTTACGTACCTCTCTTTGGGGTTGCACTACCCAATAATAATTTTGCGAACAGTATTTTAGGATTGTTCCTTAACTGATTAGCAGTAATAATAATTATCCAATCGTAACATGCACCTACTTTTTATGATTATATACTAAAGAACAAATACAGTATATACATAGTGGTAATGGTTACCTATCCTGGTTTGCGAACTTCTCTTTGGAGCTGTACTACCTTATGGTAATGGTAACCTCTCCGGGTTTGCGTACTTCTCTTTGGAGCTGTACCACCCTATAAATTAGTCTCGCGAACAGTACTTTGGTCTGTTTCATGACTAATGGAGATATCGGTGTATTCATAGTGGCAATGGTTACATATCCGGGTTTGCGTACTTCTCTTTGGAGCTGTACCACCCTATAAATTAGTCTCGCGAACAGTACTTTGGTCTGTTTCATGACTAATGGAGATATCGGTGTATTCATAGTGGCAATGGTTACATATCCGGGTTTGCGTACTTCTCTTTGGAGCTGTACTACCCTATAAATTAGTCTCGCGAACAGTACTTTGGTCTGTTTCATGACTAATGGAGATATCGGTGGTTTTCAGAGCAAGAACGTAATAACAACGTTTTAAACCTGCAGGCCTATTACGATCTCACGGTTTTCAAATAACATCATATGATATCATAGTGCAAAGCGAAAATTATGATTTTCGGTCAGATTTTTGATCATTCGTTCGTTATATGATATTGACATCATCGAAATTATGCCATAGTAATGATATCATTGGAGATCGGTAATACGAAATGAAGCATTTCATGATTTATTATGGCATGTCATACGATGAAAGATTTATAATTGGCCTACTGCTCGATGGGATTATTGGTTCTGAGCCACGTTCGGAGATGCAGGTCGACCTCGACCCAGAACCCGCCGAAGTGGCTACGCCCGCCGTTTATATCTTCTGTGCCGTCATGACGGTCACCCCCGTGGTGGTCGCCACCACCGCCACCACCGCCGCCGCCGGCGCGCCTGAGCAAGTGACGGATACCGACGAGCCTGGGTCAGCTAATGCGATGCTAAACACCACAATACTTGAAATATTGGGCGAGGATCCAACTGTTTCGAATACTTTTGGAGCCAACATTCACAAAGACTTTGCAGTTAAGTTGGAACACACATTAATGTGAAATACCTTTCGCCGACTAACTGCAAACTAATTAATGCTCCCGTAGGTACTGAATGCCGAAATTAAGGTGGCTATCTCCGATATAAACGCTAAACGTTATAAAAATATCGAAATTAGGCAAAAACAAGTTTCTACGGCTATTTCATGCTTGAACCAAGCTATTAATTCGCTGACCTCGAAAAATAACAGTGACCCAGAATTAATAAAAATGTTGATGGACACAGAACGTATTCTCTGTGACTTACAATACCGGATTCAGTCATACGACGGAATTTTATTCTGTCTCTCCTTAAAAAGGACATGAAAGACCAGCTTCAAAATACTTAACCATTTTTTATTCATTCATTAGGCGAAAACCTGTCAGAAATTATTAAGACTGCAAAGGCGATAAATAAATAGGGTGCAGAGTAAAACTTTAATAAATTTATAAAAGCAGATCATTTAAAAATTGAAAATTTACGCTCAGTGCTAAAATTTAAAACAAAAAATTGTTTCATGACAAAAATAGATTTAAAAGATGCCTTTTGACCCTAATTCAAGAAAATATTTAAGATTTCAAATTGAACAAGAACTATTTGGCTTGAGTACTGCACCATCAAGGCAATAAAACCAATTGTCCGATTACTCCGTTCTGCGGACCTAAAATCAACTAATTATTTAGATAATTATTGGCCAAATATATAAACCAAAAAATTAATTACCTCTTTTTGATTTTAATTAACGAGGCCAAAAGTTTAATGATACCTAGTAATATATGTACATTTTTAAGGTTTCGTTCTAATCTAGACTAAAAATTTCCAGATCACAAATCAGAAATTAAAAAAAAAAAAAATGGTTAACTCTTAAAAGATGTTGAATACGTCAATTCGCACAAATAGTCGAATTACTAGTCTCAGTTTGCCCGGCTGTAGAATACACTAGCCTTATACTAAAATATTCGAGCGCATTAAGTAATTAAACTTAAAATCATCATTAATGATAATTATGATAAATTTATAAATATCCCTAGGAATGACGCAATACAAATACCGTTTTGTAAAATCAAACATGATACACATGATCTGGAAATTTTCTCAGACGCCTCAAATACGGGGCTGTACGTGGCAAAGAGAAGGTTAACGGGTTGTGGAGCATTCAGGAGAGAACACAATACATTAACTACCTAGAAATTCTAGCTGCTTTTCTAAGATTAAAAGTGTTCGCCAAAAATGTAAGTACCTAGTTGTCAAATTTCTCCGCATCGACAACACTACAGTAATCTCTTACATCAATACAATGGGGGGTATTCAGTTCCCCCACTTCACTGACATCACTCGTCAACTATGGCAGTGGTGTGAATGTCGCAATTTGTATGTTATGGCTTATTACATTAGCCTATCAGATAATATAACGGCAGTTGCCGAATCAAGGCGGGTACATCCTGACATAGAATCGACGACACGTTTAGCGCAAAGGTCGAGTGATCACCTACTGCGCAACGGGTCGCGGGTTCGATTCCCGTACGGGACAAATGTTTTATGGCCTACAGAAATTTGTTCCGGTCTGGGCGTTGTAATACTTATTTTTTTGAGTAATGAGCATAGGGTTAATAGATATAAGGTGATTAATAAAAGAGTGAAATGTCAAAATATGTGGTTTAATCCGGCAAAGCCGACATAAGGATTTTTTTTTCCAAGGGAACACAATATTAGTGGGCGCACTGATTGTGGCCTACGGCTGCCAATCAGTGGTGAGGATTTGTATCACTAATATTTTTTTGACAATATGGTACAGGTTCTTTGCACGATTTGATCGATAACGCTCTCTCTTTAGTTAACTCCCTAAATGCCTTTACCTAAGGATGGTAGAATTATGTTTGATAATAATCTTATTTGGAGTGGACTCAGCTGTGAAATTCGGGGAGATCCTGCTCTGGAGACACCACAGGCTCCGGGCCACCGGACACTGGTGGTAGAAGAGAAGTCGGGGCAACCGGGTTCAGTAGTTGAGTCTGACTCCGGGGTATTCAATAACCACGGGGTAGGGAATTCCTCCTGAAATATTACACGAATAGGTATGAGCAATCACTATAAAAAATTGCAATACAAGTAAGTAGGGGTAACTGATGAGAATATTAGGAATATTATGGTAATGTGGTTCAAGTTAATTTGAAAGGTCAATGTTCACCGAATGGTTGGCAATCATGTAGGATAACCTTACAATTAAAAATATGGAATCTAAGAACAAATTTAAAACACTACCACAGGAATCGATCTCAGAAAACGGTAACGTACCTGTCGGAGGAAAGTGGGTCTGCCTGGCTGCGCTGGTAGATTGCTGGCTGTCTATTTTAATGACGCTACACTATGTCGTACGTGCTTCGAAATCATATGAACGAACGGCTGAAAATTTAGAAAGCAAGGATTGAAATATCGAAAAGGCGTCATAGGAATAATATAATCATGAACATAACTTACGTAAAATGGGTTAGAGGCCCTTATATGAAATTGAGTAAATCCAACCGTGTGTAAGATTAGGTGTTCGCTTATCGATGCTTGCTGAAAAGGAATACCTGGTTAAAACGCTGCGCTGAATACGAGACAATCAATTAAAAGAATCAAAATGAAGAATTAACCATTTCACGGTGCGATACTTACAGATTTGTTTTAATAAAATAATTTAGGCTATCTAGCCAACAGACACAAGCGTTCGACCGTCAACGTCAAAACAGAAAATATGGCTGTCTCGGCTCAGCCAGTCCACACTCCACAGACTAACTATTCTGAGATAACATAGACTAATAAACATAGATAAAAAACCAAGTAAACTATCGATATTTATTGAATTAAAAGTTCCTGAACTAAATTTGAAAATAATCAAAGACACGATATACATAAAACTATTATAACCCAAGGCGCGTTCAATGTTTTCTGAATTTAGATAAAAAAAGGTAACTAATACATGGAAATATCACTAGATGGCAGTAGGAACCTGATTAGAAATTTCCTGTAGGGAAATTTATGTTACAATACCCCCTCAACCAGGGAGAATTTTACGATGGAAGTATACTGAAAGAGTAAAATTCCAGCTCGACCCCGAGCTGACACCAAATCATAACACCGAACTCATATCACCTCCACTGCGAAGTCACTGCTAGAACTTGCTGTCCTGCCAGACGAACTATTTGACAAAATAGGTTCTCCTTCCTCTTCGTATTGAAGGTACCTCCTTAAGGGGGGTACGGAACTCAACCACCCTAGGAAGACGTCAAGGTGACCTATGCAATGAAAGTATATCCGGAGCGATATTAAATTCGCGCCAAAAATTAATTCCAAACAACAGTTTTGTAGACACCCCTGGTATAACATAAAACTTAATAATCGACGTCTTGTTCTGTACAGTTACTGGCAGGAACACATAACCGGTAACGGGTGAAGAAGAACCGTTAGCCGTTACCACCTGATCAACATCAAGTGATTTATGAACCGTCGCCAAGTCCGTAAAATATTTACAAGTATCGCTACCAATTATAGAAATCTCCGATCCTGAATCGAGAAGACCGTTGCATCGTAATCCGTAAATGCTTACCGACAAGTATGGTCGTAAATCTCGACCATAAAAAAGACTGACTGGTTTAGTTGTAGAACCTGTGTGAGAGAACTCTCTTATTGTCGACAGCCAGGATTGCCAATCTTTCATATCGGTGTTACCTGTCGTTAATTCCGATTCAGTTTTCTTAAAATAAGCGTTCCTGTTTGACTTAGTAGATTGTCTCTTCAGTGAAGGAATGGGTAAGTTACACTTTGGTAGTTTAGAATTGTAATAAGTTTTAGTTCTATAGCTAGTTATTCTATGCGATGTCTTTGTACTTAAATTCCGATTTTGGAGGGATTTGGATGACAACAGGACATTCCTGTTAGTAGTTGCGTTAGGGTAAGTATTAGGTAAAGGCTTAGTAACACAATTCTGTCGATCAGAGTGTTGTGTCATAGTACCTGGTAATGTAGAAGGCAAATGTTGGTCAGCATTTGGTTCAGGTGAATACTGGTTAACATTTGTAATGGGTGAATGGTGGGTAACGTTACGTTGGTAAGCGGTGTTAGTAAGGTAAGTAAGGTTAGTAGCGTAAGCGTTAGTAGGGTAAGTAGAGTTAGTAGCGTAAGCGTTAGTAGGGTAAGTAGGGTTAGTAGCGTAAGCATTAGTAGGGTAAGTAGGGTTAGTAGCGTAAGCATTAGTAGGGTAAGTAGGGTTAGTAGCGTAAGCAGGGCAAAAAGCGTAAGCGTTAGTAGTGTAAGTAATGTTAGACGAACAATGCCTATTTGGATAGTAAGTATGGTTTTGAGGATAAGTAGGAAAGTTATGGTAAACGGAATAATATGCAGGAAATGTAAATGCGGGTAAAGCATTGTGGGTTCTGTTAGTAGTAGTAGTAGTGGTGGTGGTGGTGGTAGTAGTAGTAGTAGTAGTCACATCCGGTATTGTATGGGTTTTTGAAATCGTATAGCAGGTAGGTAGTAATATAGAAGGAGACTTATCATTTCGAGTAGCACTCGAATCGGCCATACTCCGATCCGAGCAAGTTAGTTTTTTGTAGGATTACACTTAGGGCACGTACGGGCAGTGACGTCCTTCTCGCCGCAACGGTAACAGATAATAATAAATGGAGCTCTGCACGCACTTAGTTTATGACCATACACTCGGCACCGTACGCAGAAGTCAGATGTACTATCCGTTTGTACTACTGACACAATTTTACGCTGGTTACCCTTGAATACCAGGTCCGTGGCTAAAGATTTACTGACATCTTCGCTGGGTTCTATAAACAGTTTAGCGCGTTGGCTGGCAGCCTCCAGCTGTCGACGACAAGACCTTAAATCATCAATACTGTTTATCGTAGTTAAAGCCAGCTGTTTAGAGTAAAATGGCCGTATATTATGTAAAATAATACTAAGCTGCTCTTCTTTCGGTAGGGGTCGTTCTAACCGAGAGAAATAACACAACATGACACTAATGTAAATAACTATGTTTTCGTCTACACCTTGGCTTCTCGATCTAATCTCATTGAGTAGGCGCTCATTATAATCGATAGGTAAAAAATCGCGAATCAGCAAAGCCTGTAGTTCGGCCCATGAATAGACGTCATGACCAATTCCTTCAAACCACAGTAAAGCGTCGCCAGTAAATAGTTCGCTGGCAGAACTGAACAGTCTACTCTCAGAGATTTCTCGCGATACCCTGAGTTGTTCGAGTCTTCTTAAAAAAGTTTTTACGCAAGATTTTCCGTCATATTTAAGATTTAATTTAGTAACGGCCTGGTAATTTTCGGCGGAACATTTAATAGAAGTTGTTGATTGAGGGTCAACAACTTGGGTAGTAGTAGAAGTATAAACTGCAGTTAAAGAGCTACGGAATACGACTAGTATGTTGTCGATCTTAACCAAGAGCTTGTTAAGGTCATCGAACAACTCACTGTGCAGTTTGGACTCTGATTCGGATGGAGATATTCGAGTTAGCCTATGGTATAAATGATGGCCGACGGCTTGGACACGGTTCAAAACGTTCAACGCCTTGCGTTTCTCGGTCTTCTGTAATAACTCTGCTAGGCTAGCAAGCTTGTTTTTAATATCCGCGAGTTCCTTTGTCACGTCTCCGTCGAATGTGGCTATCTCATCAGTTGGTAAGTCCTTGCACAGCTTCCTGATTTGAGCACGTAAGTCCGCTACACTGGAAGCAGGAGTTTCGAACCTAATCCTTACCTCATGCTCGAGCTCGTCCTTTTGTAAAAGGTTAAAGACGATTGGACGTTCCTCCATTGTAATCAAACGAAAAAAGCAAAAAAATATCCAACAAGGCTGAACAAACAACAAAGAAGAAAAAAAACAATTGTCAAATTGCAAAGCCAAACTGGTTAAATATGTTTATTAAGTCGAGTTGTAAAATATTTAAAAAATGTAAGTAATCTTTGGGTATGGGTTGACTGGAAGAAATTTATTTCGGGGATAAGTCCACCTTGCCAACAATATACTATATTTACTGTCAGTCGCCAAGTCTTCAAACAAAAAAAAGTTTGGGTATAGGTTGACTGGAAGAAATTTATTTCGGGGATAAGTCCACCTTGCCAACAATATACTATATTTACTCTCAGTCGCCAAGTCTTCAAACAAAAAAAAAATGTTTGGGTATAGGTTGACTGGAAGAAATTTGATTCGGGGATAAATCCGCCTTTGTAAGAATTATCCGTTACTGAGTCTCAAGTATGCAACGTTTTCCTGCCAGAAAGAGTGTAGCGTGATCGATCAATTACAAAAAAATACAATTATAGGTAAAATATTTAAGATTGTATAAGTAGTATAAGTAGTAGTAAAAAAATATAAGTACAGTTGACAAATCTCAAGCACCAAGCTATTAAGTTAATATCAGGTAAAAGTATTCAGGTGGCTAGTTGTAGCAATTAGGTATCATTCAATATTGGGTTTAAACTTAAAATAATGTAACAGTATCCTAATAAATAAATAAAAGGTAACACCTAGATATTAAAAAATTCTATGCGTCTTACAAAAAACGTTCTAAGATAATACCTAAGTGATATAAGAAACAGAGTCATGCAATCTCCACTTTACAAAGCACAGAATATTTATACTTATATATATTTATGTACTAAGATCATGTAAAAAAACATCAATAACCTTCCACACTAATTAATAAAACATAGGTTTTACTATTCAAATAAGGTCAAAATAATTGAGTTAAAGTTTAAAATAAACTGAAAAAATCTTGGCCTATACTATATTATGCAATGAGAATATATTATTATTATACCAGAAGTTATGTTAAAGAAGACTTGTAGTTAAGCCAAATAAAACTATCAATCTATTGTTCTGAGTGAGAGAGTTATAACACAGTTATTATGTTTAGTTACTGAATACCTAATGTTAATTATGGCATATGATTATCTATTAGTTATATTATTGAGAATTTTTTGTAAAGAAAATTGACAATCTGGTTTATGAGTAACCTCAGGGGTATGATAAACAAAGTATAACACCAACACAACAAGTTTTAAATTTTAAAAGTTCTAACCGAACAGTGTCCAAGAAGAAAAAAAACGTTACCAATCAACACTGTTCCTAAGCATTGTAATGAGCATAGGATCATTCAAATCGTGCAAATCTCCATATGTTCGGGCGCCATGTAATACTTATATTTTTGAGTAATGAGCATAGGGTTAATAGATATAAGGTGATTAATAAAAGAGTGAAATGTCAAAATATGTGGTTTAATCCGGCAAAGCCGACATAAGGATTTTTTTTTCCAAGGGAACACAATATTAGTGGGCGCACTGATTGTGGCCTACGGCTGCCAATCAGTGGTGAGGATTTGTATCACTAATATTTTTTTGACAATATGGTACAGGTTCTTTGCACGATTTGATCGATAACGCTCTCTCTTTAGTTAACTCCCTAAATGCCTTTACCTAAGGATGGTAGAATTATGTTTGATAATAATCTTATTTGGAGTGGACTCAGCTGTGAAATTCGGGGAGATCCTGCTCTGGAGACACCACAGGCTCCGGGCCACCGGACACTGGTGGTAGAAGAGAAGTCGGGGCAACCGGGTTCAGTAGTTGAGTCTGACTCCGGGGTATTCAATAACCACGGGGTAGGGAATTCCTCCTGAAATATTACACGAATAGGTATGAGCAATCACTATAAAAAATTGCAATACAAGTAAGTAGGGGTAACTGATGAGAATATTAGGAATATTATGGTAATGTGGTTCAAGTTAATTTGAAAGGTCAATGTTCACCGAATGGTTGGCAATCATGTAGGATAACCTTACAATTAAAAATATGGAATCTAAGAACAAATTTAAAACACTACCACAGGAATCGATCTCAGAAAACGGTAACGTACCTGTCGGAGGAAAGTGGGTCTGCCTGGCTGCGCTGGTAGATTGCTGGCTGTCTATTTTAATGACGCTACACTATGTCGTACGTGCTTCGAAATCATATGAACGAACGGCTGAAAATTTAGAAAGCAAGGATTGAAATATCGAAAAGGCGTCATAGGAATAATATAATCATGAACATAACTTACGTAAAATGGGTTAGAGGCCCTTATATGAAATTGAGTAAATCCAACCGTGTGGAAGATTAGGTGTTCGCTTATCGATGCTTGCTGAAAAGGAATACCTGGTTAAAACGCTGCGCTGAATACGAGACAATCAATTAAAAGAATCAAAATGAAGAATTAACCATTTCACGGTGCGATACTTACAGATTTGTTTTAATAAAATAATTTAGGCTATCTAGCCAACAGACACAAGCGTTCGACCGTCAACGTCAAAACAGAAAATATGGCTGTCTCGGCTCAGCCAGTCCACACTCCACAGACTAACTATTCTGAGATAACATAGACTAATAAACATAGATAAAAAAACCAAGTAAACTATCGATATTTATTGAATTAAAAGTTCCTGAACTAAATTTGAAAATAATCAAAGACACGATATACATAAAACTATTATAACCCAAGGCGCGTTCAATGTTTTCTGAATTTAGATAAAAAAAGGTAACTAATACATGGAAATATCACTAGATGGCAGTAGGAACCTGATTAGAAATTTCCTGTAGGGAAATTTATGTTACAGCGTATGTGCATGTGATATTCTATGTTTGTAACTGCACCCACGACACAGGAGAAAATCCTAGTGTAGGGCGACGTATTTAAAAAAAAAAAAAAAAAATTGGAGTTAGCGGACTGGGCATATCAGGAAATTGTCTCATCGTATGGGGCACCTCAAGTAGACTTATTCGCTAGTCAAATAAATACTAAATGCACTGATTATGTCTCCTGGCATAGGGACCCAGATGCATTTCCTGGGCCGATTTTAATTTTTATGCTTTCACCCCGTTCTCTGTCATTGTATAGCGGGGAACTTATGCGGACGGCGTGGAGTGTACCGCCGATATTAGCATCTATATTCCAAAGTTCTTTTAAACAATATAATGTTTATTTACGGCGCTGGTTCAATTACTGTAACGACAATAATTGTGACTTGTATAATCCTTCAATTCCACAAATAATTTATTTCAACAAACTATTATGAAGAGGGAGCTCAATATGGCACGCTTAACTCCTATAGATCCACGCTCGCCCTGCTTAGGGGAAAATAATTTACGAGAAGATGACAGAGTAAGAAGATATTTTAAAGGAATATTTCGGTTACGCCCTCCCTTGCCCAAATATGTGGGATACTTCAATAGTTATTAATTATGTCAGCCAATTTTACGCCAATGAAACATTGTCTTTTGAAAAACTTTCGAAAAAACTCATCACTCTCATTGCGCTGTTGACAGCACACAAAGTACAAACATTGTCCTAGATTAATATTAAAAGTATTGAAATCTTTCCTTCTCTTCATAAGTGCTAAAAAGCCTTATAATGCTGTCGGTTCCCAAACCTTAAGTCAGTGAATAAAGAACACACTGCGCGATAGCGTTTTTGATCTAAACATATTTACCGCGCACAGCACGCCGCTACATCCGCGGCTCATCACCTAGGTGTCGGCCTAGATCAAATAAGACGAACCGCTGGATGGAGCGGCTCTTCAAGCACATTCTATCGATTCTATAATAGAACCATAAGTAATGTCAATACTAATGGAAATAATTATTTTGCCAGAACAATTGTTAATAATACGAGTAATTCAAATGATGATTGATGTTTATTCTTATTAACATAAATTAATGAAAATTCAGGAATAAACAAAATATTTCACACTATTATCTCTAAAAGTCTACAAGTATTATTTGCTAATCCCGAGGACGAAGCCGAGTATAATTAATGATTAAACGAACTTACCTGTACGTGAAGTTCAATCATAATTATACGAAGGCTTCGTCCGAAGGGATTAGCAACCCTCCCTCCCAACTACAAGTCCCCATTTTTGTGTGAAATATTCCGGATGCGGCTACTCTAAACTAAATGAAGCGAGCGGATAGGTCGCCCACCTTGTTGACGTGAGACTCATTTTAAATTTTATTTATACCCTCAAATAAAGTGCGTTACTGGCGTATCACTAGGCGTTACTACAAGTATTATTTGCTAATCCCTTCGGACGAAGCCTTCGTATAATTATGATTGAACTTCACGTACAGGTAAGTTCGTTTAATCATTAATTATGTCTTACGGCAGGGTTTATGATAGCAGTAATGGAATGGAGGATAATTTCCCTTCGAAAATGATAGTACTAGTTAGCAACCGAAGTTAGTTATACCGGCTTTGTGACAATCTCTTAACCGCGATGTAGCCGGTGAAAAGCGCCATCTAGTGACGGGCGTGAAAAGCGCCATCTATTGACAAGCGGGCAAACCACCACAACACGGCCGTTATGGCATTTTACGAGTGTTAACAAAGAAAAAAAAATACTGCATAAATAAAATAAATAATCCTACTAATATTATAAATGTGAAAGTGTGGACGTTTGGATGTTTAGATGTTTGGATGTTTGTTACTCAATCACGCAAAAACGGCTGAACGGATTTGGATGAAATTTGGCATTCATGTAGCCTTTGATATGGAAAAGAACATAGGCTACCTTTTATCCCGATTTCTTAGGTAGTTCCCGAGGGAAAATTGAAAATTGTTTACGAGCTAAGCCGCGGGCAGACAGCTTTGAAGTATGCATGTCACCTATGCTATGGAAAAGGACATGTACTTTATATTCCTTAATGATCTCTCTAATAGTTCCCGTGGGAAGATTAAAAATTGTTAACGAGCGTAGCTTTAGACCCAATTCTGACGTCCACGCAGACGAAGTCGCGGGCAGAAGCTAGTAGTACATAACTGCCGCGGTCTATAATGACTACTTTGCTGGTCGCGCTGATGATGGCCGACAGCGCAGGACAGTGAGGACAGCGAGGGCTGCAATGATGGCCAAGCTGGAAGGCCTAGAGCGTAGCTAGGCTAGTTCGAGGCAATCATAGCGTGACCAGCGAAGCAGTCATTGTGGGCCAAGGTTTGTATAGTGCTTTACTCAAAAATGCAAGTACCTAATCTAAATAAAACCAGCAAGTAATTTAAATAAAAAATATATTAATTACTTGAAATTTAATTAAAATTACAATTATGAAAAGTTAACGGCAGGTCGACTTTGCTCTAACAAGGTTGTCAAAATAATGACCACATTACATGCATTTTTGAGTAAATAATTATAATTGCATAAGTTGATAAAAAATGCTATGCAATAGCTTTACCGCGGCAGTCCCCGAGTGCCACTTTAATTTTTTTTCCTGCAATAATTTTTCAAATATTTTATTTTATACAAACCTTGTCCTAACAATAACAAATACATAAAACCAAGAATCATCCAATTTGGTGCAGTCGTTCGAAAGTTATGGGCGTACATACATTTCGAAGATCCATTTTTATTAGGGTTCCGTAGCCAAATGGCAAAAAACGGAACCCGTATAGATTCGTCATGTCTGTTTGTCTGTCCGTCCGTATGTCACAGCCACTTCTCCGAAACTATAAGAACTACACTGTTGAAACTTGGTAAGTAGATGTATTCTGTGAACCGCATTAAGATTTTCACACAAAAATAGAAAAAAGCAATACATTTTGGGGGTTCCCCATACATAGAACTGAAACTCAAACATTTTTCAAAAATCATATTGAGGTTTCTAATATAATTTTTTTATACCAAATTACATCCAAATCCGTTTAGCCGTTTTTGCGTAATTGAGTAACAAACATCCACATTTTCACATTTATAATATTAGTAGGATCACTGGAATACAACATACAAAAAATAAATGTCTCCTAGCACAAGGGAATAAAAAGGCGTTTTAATTGGTTGGCTGTTACGCTTACGACGTACAATCAAATTCGTATCATCTAGTTATTTATTGAGAATCGCGCTCCATTTAATGGATCGGTTGTTTAGGGATCGTAAATCGAATAATTTATATTCTAATATGGATTTATCTACTTTATGTGACAAGGAATTAGTTTAGTTTAGGATCTATGGAGCCGTGAAGCGAGTTAACGCGTTTTGAGCTCTTTACTTCGTAGTGTATGTGTCTCTTATATTTTGCTCTTCCTCGCTAGGGTTGGCAATTCTTTCCAAAAAAGATCGATTCTTGAATTGATACGAATTGAAAGCTCATAAATCGATTCACAAAGAAATTGGTGTTATTTTAGAGTTTATTTATTAAGTAGTTAGAATAAATAATTTACGCACGTGTGTGTTTCGCACAAAACTATATAATATCCGTTCTAATCACAGGTTGGCTGGAAGAAATCTCTGTGAGTGATGAGTCCACCTTTGTGTACAATAACTGTTAATTGTAATTTACTATGCGGAATATAGAGTGAGAGTGTCTAAGCTATATTCTTCATGGCTTAAGTACAGGTGTATAAGGTTGTCCCGAAAACTTAGATTATTATAGTCTCTGCGCGATCCGACTAGATACCGCGCTACCTAAAAACAATGGCTTCGTAAATGCGGTAACTTTTTGTGTTTTTAGAGTTCGTGACAATTTTTAAGAGTTCGTGTTATTAATGATAAAATTTCGTAATTATATGACACTTATTAGTGATCCTAGTGTCTTTCTTATTTCTTATATTATCTATTATTTTTACACAGTCTCACTACACAAACTGGCATTTTACGGCTCGGGTACGCCGACTTCGGCGTAGTATTTGTTGCCGCATTTTTCAAGTACGCCGGCGGTATCTATCGACTTAAAACACGATTTTTTAAAAAATAATTGATATTTGATAAATTGATCTCAGATCGCCACCCCTAATTCTGACTCGTCGATTGTCATCGTTAGTTTTTGTTATCTATAATATATAAAGCAGGAGTCAAATTTTGGGTGCTTGTTTAGACAAGCAAAATGAAAAATTTTTGCTATGGGACCAAACTAAAAATCGCGAAAAAAAATCAGCTGTGTCATACATTTAGGTTGAGTGGATGTTGAATATTTGTATGGAACAGCTGTTATTTTTTCGCGATTTCGAAATTGGTCCCATAGTAAAAGATCTTCATTTTGCTTGTCTGAACAAGCACACAAAATTTGGCTCCTGCTGGAAAAATAACCCGGTATGAAATTCTCGTGTCACAGTGTTTGTAACCAAACTCCTTAGAAACAGCTTGACCAATTTTTATAAAATTTTTGTATATATTCGGTAGGTCTGAGAATAGGTCGTAAACTATTTTTATACCCCTTAGTGATATGGGTGTTTCGCGGGCACAGCTAGTATAATTTAAAATCGTACATAAAAGTTTCTTCTTCAAATTTTATGTTCACTGGTCAGCTGCTGGCAAATTATAAGCTGTACAAATTCGAAGTTTGTAAAATTTGTGATGAAGCATGATTGTCATTTTAGCTGTGAGAACTTAAAAAAAATTTATTAAGTCGTTACGTAGGTACGTAACTACGTAAACTAGCGCATAGTCATTTTGTCGTGTCTTTTACGTATAATTTAAACATAATAAATCCGTAGCACGGCGTCGGTGTCTGCGACCGTCACGAAACTGCTACATCGCGTTCAGCGGTTACAAATCATCTCGTAGCACCGCGGCGGCGTTAAACATACGCCTCATAAAAATCAAGTTGACTCCTGACCTGCCCCCCTATTGTGAACCTTAAAGTACCAGTCATACAGTCCACGGTATCCTCAGCAGAACATAAACTTCTCGTGAGGACGACGTTATTCAAATAAATGGGTTTTGACAGTTTTATTCTTTAATATCAGGATATTGCGCCCTTAGCCCGGACTCACAGAAGTTGGTTTGAATTTTGTTATTGTATTTTTCATATTATATAAAATACACGGTTATTTTTTTATCACCCTGGAAAATTTAAGGAAAGTTTAACGACATGGTATTAGAATGATTTAAATATGAATAAAAAAATAACTCACTTACCTACTTAATTATATATTAATTTTCTAAAAAATCCCAAAAATGCTGCTCTAGTTGAGAGCAGCATTTTTAGTTTTTTTTTTATTATTTTTTATTTCCTTTTTTTTATTTTTTATATAATAATATATGTGGCCTGAAGCGTCCCTAAAATTTTCCAGGGTGATAAAAAAATTACCGTGTATATCAATTGACGCAGCATATATCGCAGTATTTCAAGACGAAAGTTTTCTATTAGCGCGTGTTGCCAGCGATGACGTACGGAACTGAGACGTGGCCGCTTACAATGGGTCTCATAAGAGGACTGAAGGTCACTCACACATAGGGCAATGGAGAAGGCTATGCTCGGGGTTTCTCTACGCGATCGCAACAGAAATGATAAGATCGGTAGTAGAACAGTATAGTCACAGTTATATAGCTCTAAGAATTGCAAACCCTAAGTTGCATTGAGATGGACACATCGCTTGTGGGACTGACGGCGTTTGAAGAGGGAAAGGTCCTCGAGTGGCGGCGTCATACTAGGTGACGTAGCGTTGGTAAGCCTACCACAAAGTCGGGAAGCCGCTGGATGCGGGAGGCGGAGGACCGATCGGTTTGGATGCACTATAGCAAGAGTAAAACATCTTATAAATAGTGTAGCACGCGCAACACTTATAACAACACGCGCCATCTTTTGAAACTGCTAATCAAAAGTTATCTATTTGAGAGCAAATGGTAAAACAGGATCTAGTAGAGTCACATTAAATTGGTAGAGAACTTGCTCGTCCGAACAAAATCGCAGTGTGTCCCGCAGCATATCTCAGCCTCAGCGGCGTTATGAGGTGCTCAGCACTACATTATGAGATTTATTCGGGAAATGTGGCCCATTTAATTTGAATAGAGGGCTTATTTTTCCACCATTAATATTGGAAGTGTTTCTGAACTCTCCCATGTTTTATATGGCAGTGACTTAAAGGCAAGCATCATAATGGACGGCATACTTTCAAATTATATTAAAGAAATGATTTTAATATGAACGTTTCTATGGTCCAGTTGATAAACTGCTTGGTCTTATAAACGGATTGCGACTACTTTTGTTATCATTGTGTGTTTGTATAGAAATGGTTTCAGGTGTTGGTTCAGCAAGTTAACCGCCTGCGTGGTCTGCTGGTTGAGACCATCCGGCATTGATCTAGAGGCCCGGGGTTGGATTCCCAAGTTTTTTTTCTTGGTTTGGTTGGTGGTAGGGCTTCAGAGCCCGTCTGGATAGCTTGTCGCCACAACTACAATGTTATTAACATTGTTGTGTTCCGCCAGTAGCCAGGTAAAGTAGCCAGCTCCTCAGTTGATCGGATGTCAGGTGAAGCTCGCTTCTTTCTATCTTTGCCTTTATAATCGTTACTCATCATCAGGTGAGATAAAGGCCCAGAGCTTTTTTATATAACTTTGTTGGCAAACAAGCACACTGCCTAACCTGATGGTAAGAGTCACCTGTAGAACATGTGGCTCTTGTGAGATTCGCAGCAGATGTGCAACCCCCATAAGAACCACAGTGTACGTTGCCAACTTGTAACATAAGATGTAACGACACGGCACCTACCAAGTAATTTCACTGCAAAATCATACCCCTCAAACCGGAACACAGCAATGCAAGCACTGCTGCCTTGCGGCAGAAACAGGTAAGACTGAGGTACCCAAGCAGGCCACCCTGGTACAAAGTCTCCCTCCGGATTCCCTGTTGTGTGTATAAAAATGACTCCTCAGACATCAGACGAATCTTATTATTGTTTGCCATCAAAGCGATAAAAAATGGATCATTTTTAACCGACTTCTAAAATAAAGAATATTTTACAAAAAATAAAAACCGACTTCAATAACCCTGAAAAGTTAAAAATATTGAAGAATATATATCTTTTTAGTGAAAGAAACCCTAATTTAACCCTAATTTTCACCGAAGGTGAGCTGGTATTAAATTAGCTTTTCCCTCGATTTTCATGGGATCCCATGATCAGATCTTGACTTTGGTGACCTTGGGACCACCCCAGGAGTATACTCTATGGAATTCAAAAAGAATTTTGAAAATCGGTCTACAATTGGCGGCGTAATCGCGTAACATACACATAAAAAAAAACATACGCATCGAATTGAGAACCTCCTCCTTTTTTGAAGTCGGTTAAAGAGGAGGAGATTTCTCAATTCGACCGTATACGAGTATATGTATGCTTTTTTTATGTTTGTTCGCGGATAACTTCGTCGTTTATGAACCAATTTTGATAATTCTTTTTGTGTTCGATAGAGGATACTCCAAAGGTGGTCCCATGGATTTTCAAAATTCCTTTTGTATTCGATAGAGTATAGTCCTGGTCCCATGATCACTAAAGTCAGGATCGGATGATGGGATCTCATGAAAATCCTTTCACTAAAAAGATTTCATTCACAAAAAAGCTAAAATTAAAAATATTTTACAAAAAATAAAAACCGACTTCAAAATCACTGAAAAGTTTAAAATAATATAAGAATAGAATAGGTACAGAGAACATCACTCTTCTATATTGAGGTCGGTGACAAATTTAAAAGACTTTCTAGGGATCATCGTTTGGCACCAATTTCAATATAGAAGTGTGATGTTGTCTGTACCTATTCTTATATTATTTTAAACTTTTCAGTTTTTATGAAGTCGGTTTTTATTTTAAGTTGCAACAAAGTCCAAACACCATTATCACACCCCCATACTGTCTACTCCGCTAGTAAAAATTTCTTCTATCTTAGGCGAAACTCAAAACTTATCGCCGAGAAACTTATTCCCGTTATCTTGGAAGTTGTGGCTGAGTGCAGAGCCCGGGGCGTACCCGCGGGCCGCGAGCCACTAAAACGTTTATCCGGTAACCAGGGGGATGCTGCGTAATCTCCAAATTCAACATAAGCTTTCTTTCGCACTTCGTTGGGGCGCCAAGGTTCAGGGTGGAGTCATAAAATAAGCGGGCTTGTTTTAAGTGGCTTCTGTCCGTGACTCGGGGCTTACTCGGTTTGTTATTGTCTTAGGTATACGTTACAAGTCGTATATTTTATACAAGAATAAACTAATACGAGTAAAAAAGGCGGTCTAGTTATATCCACTTAAAAAGTATTTTGGAGTTAGGCATAATATCTTTTACTATTTAACATAGGCTTCCAAACCGATCGGTCCTGCACCTTCATCAGATCATCGGCCCACCTTATGGGCGCGTACCAACGTTACGCTGCGTTTCCCCACACGCGGCCGCTACTCTGGGATCGTTCCGCTCAAGCCAACATCAGTCATCCTGCGAGCGATGTGTTCTGCCTCTGCCACAATTTTTTAAATAAATAATTATAAAATAAAGTTCATGATTTAACTCAAAGTTCACCGCGCGATTAGGTTAAATGGTTTCATTAGGTTACATTAGGTAATTTCTTTCCCGCGGGAGGGTAAGTGCCCCGCGTAATAAATAGCCCCCAGCCCAGAGCACCTAGTGCCGGGACGCTTTAGGGGTGTAAAGCGGCGCATAACACCTGTGCTGCTCACAAAGCAGCAGAGCCACGCGCCTTTTGGCGTAGCACGAGTCCGGCGACGGACGACTCACAGGTAGGGGGTCAGCGGGAACAAGGCCTCGCTGTTGTCCCCCTTCCCTCTGTCTTGTGACGGACGGAGGAGCTGCTGGGGGGTTTTTAGTGGGTAGGCTTGGACCGATATGGCCCGGGGAGCCCCACATACCCTCGTAGTTTGCCTCAGCCATGAGGGATACGTAAAAGCTTTTCCCTCTCCCAAAAAAAAGGTAATTTCCTTCGAAAAATAAGAAACAATTCCTTCTGAAGAGATTTCGGGTAATGAAGCCACTATACGCGACTTTAATAACTTAAGTCAGCGTATCTTACGTGATATTTTTTTGAATTCATTTATTTTTTGTTTCAGGAATCTTAAAACACTTAGCACCTTCTATTATCAAAGCACTTTATGAACCAACTGTATACTGACAGATCGAATGTTCGTCGCGTTTTTCGTGGCCGCGCAATTTTATGCGCACCGTACGTCTTTAACTTGAGCGTATGGCGTCTGCCGAATGTAAACTGGATGCTTTATGGCGAGGGATTGATGGCCGAAGAGCGCTTGGTTCGAAAACACTTCACACGCTCATGCGCTATAACGGATTGCATGATAATGTATGGGAAATATGGGAATGACAACTAAACCACTCAACTACATGGCATTATACACGGTGTTTCATAATAACCAATAAATAATCAATTCTTTATCGAAAACTCATTATTAATATGTGTTTACACGTAATGCCATTCAACCCAAAATTTTCATGTAAATCATAGACATGATGATGATACTATGATTTGAAAACTTTGGGTGGAATGACATTACGTGTAACACATATTAATAATGAGTTTTCGATAAAGAATTGATTATTTATTGGTTATTAAGAAACACCGTGTTTAGTGCCGTTTTCATTGCATTTTTAGGCAGCTGATAAAAACTAACATTAACCCTATTAAACTAATATTTTTGGTAGATAATGAAGTATTATAATGTACTCGTAGTTACGAATAAAATCAATTAATATTTTTAATCTATAAAGAGTTTGGAGTAATTTTTCGATAATAGTAACACTGCAAAACGTTTATTATGATATGATGACGTGATATTAACACGTTTGCATGTAACAAAAGTCTAATCCCTGTTAATCTTATACCTAACGCCTGTATCCACGGAACATGATAACGAACTCGTATGTTGGCCAATACTTATTAATATAAATATGTGAAAATACATTATTCGTACATAACGAATAATAAAAGACACTACATATAAGGTAAAATGTTAAAAGATAATAAAAAAATGTTTAAATTTTAGATATTCGCCATTTAAATCAGCATAATTTTCTTTGCAAGAGTAATGATTCAGTTTTTTTTTGTATTTCGTTCTTTTTTATCGAGTATAAAACAGTTTTTAAAAATAAAGTTTCACATTTTGAAATTGTGATTTTCACTTCAATGCAGTAAAACTGGTAGAATCAAATGTTATAACGCCGTCTTATAATTTTATTAAAAACATTATTTGTCCAGGCTCCGCAAGATTTCGCGATTAGTAAGTAGTGAAATGAAAAGTATACTTAAACAAATTAATTTCTTTTCGTTCAATTCACACCTTACCACCTTAGCGAGTGGAAAATTTGCTTTTCATATTATGACGTCACTAATGCCATCGTAATATCCGTGCGTACTTATTCATAATTTCGCTTCAGCCATCACCGACTCCGTGGCGCAACGGTAGCGCGTCTGACTCCAGATCAGAAGGTTGCGTGTTCAAATCACGTCGGGGTCATAACTACTTTTTTTTGTTTCGAGTTTATTTTCTATGATTCCTCATATTCATTTTTTCCTTAGTAACTGTTGCTTATTAAACTTTTATGTGTAAACTTTTATGTCTATAATGTTTTTTGTGATCACGATTTTTTTTATATTCTGGTATGAATTTAGCTAAGGTTTGTCTAAATTGTTTATTTATTGCACAGATGACAGTGACTCCGTGGCGCAACGGTAGCGCGTCTGACTCCAGATCAGAAGGTTGCGTGTTCAAATCACGTCGGGGTCAAATTGCACTATTTTTTAAAACATTTTTTTATTTGTGTTATCTCGAAGTTGAAAGTTCTATGGAAAATATTTAAAATCTGCTCCAATTTCTGTGAAATTTTTTATTCGAGCTCCTAAATATAAATAACAGATTTCAAAATTATTTTACGGGCAAATATAAAATTCCCACGGGAAAACAATACTAACGAGGGCGAAGCCGCGAGCGGAAAGCTAGTATTAGTATAGACTACGTAGAAATTTTCTTCAGTACAATCAAAAGTCGGCAGCTTAAGAAAACTAAATTAATTAAAGTTTAGAAGAAGTATTTATTTGTAAGAAATAATTAAGAGACGGCTTTTATACTTATCGCGACGGCACCTATATCAAAGTGAGGTTATTTTAAAACTAACAAAAGTGGTTAGCTGACTTTGCTATAAAACTATTCCTAACTGACTATTAGTAAGTAGGTAATAATCTAACCATAACTTATTTTTTATTGATTCGAGTACCGTGAAAATAATTTCGCAATGATTAAAACTCTTGAGCTCAAAAACAGCAGCTGCAGAACCTTAAGAAGTTGTCGTTAAGAATAGTGGTAAGCTCGTACGTAGCTAATGGCTCTGTGCCAGAGGTTCTCCGAGGCGCCATTAACAGATTGCCTGTGCCGTCATCTTATGATGGCTGCCATGTATGCCGCGCTGATGACACCGCGAGGCGCGATGCATCGTCAAATGGGTCAACGCTAATGTGAGTTAGTTACATCATGTCGGTTCTTTATGGTGAACCGAAATGCTCCTAATAATCTACATTTGATGGTTTCTAAATGAGATTAGGAAGTTACAATTTATGTATGTAAAGTTCTTTTTTTGATATATCTACAATGCTCACTTTTTCAGATAAGAAGTGTGAAGATTTTTTTTGGAATGTTGCTTAGTACCGCATGGGGTTGGGTCAATTTTCACCTCAATAATACATATTCGTATAGAAAAACAGGTCTTTCTTTAGATGTGGAGAGCTTACCACATGACGTTGTCCAGACGTGTTGTTGCAGGGGTTTGTTGCGTTTCAGGCGCTAATGCAGTTATTGCAGAGTGTCTGTAGGAAAAAACTACAAAACATTGTAGTTGGTACTAGTAAACAGACACCACACCTACCTATAATAATAATAATAATCTTTATTTTCACACCACAATCTGTATACCTACATATGAATTATAAGATACAGTATATAAAGACTGTGGCGGGCTGATATCCGAACTAGGGAGATTCCTGTGTCCCGGGCAATGCTTAATGCGGGCTATGCATAAACCATATCAAATTCGAGTCTGGGAGTTTGTTTTTACAGTACTACAGTTTTTTTTAATAATTTGTGTTTGTATGTCCACTAAAGTTGGTGAAACTAAGCAGCCCCGACCATCCATGCATTCCCTCCTCAGGCGGGATGATTTGGTGTCGTGAAAACCCAATTTATAATAATACCAATTCTTCTTACACAATTACTAAACCATGCTTCGATGGCAACAATATTACCTGACACTTTACTGGGTACCGTGACTTTACATCATATGACACAAGTTGGCAACGTATACTGTGGTTCTTGTGGGGTGGGGGTGGCAGATTTGCTGCGAATCTCACAAGAGCCACCATCAGGTGGGCAGTATGCTTGTTTGCCAACTTGACATGACATTTTAATGACATTAAAAAAATGTCATGTCAAGTTGGCAAACAACTTAGTTTGCCAACTTAGTTGTATAAAGTTTCTTTATTGATTCCTTCCAGTACAAGGTCTCCGCCGTAGACTTGTGAACCATTGGCGTAGGTTTTTTGACGTGCAAAAGTGATAATGCGATAATCCAGTTTGAATAAACTATACTGAATTTGAATTTAAAGAAAAACACACTTTATGTTGTCTATCACTATTTCCCATAACATTTGCGTTAAAATCTTGGGCCGCCATCGCACTGTCATTGTGAGCTGTCTAATATCATTGTAACATAATAATTACAACCGATTTATAATTGATACCAGAGGAAGTCGATTACGGCAGGTGCGAATGGCCGCGCGGGATAATGCGTCTCTCAGCCGAAATAGTGGAGCGTGAAATTATGAAGCGACTGGATTTTATCGGACTGCTTGTGAGTTGTGGGAACGGGAAACCGCTGTTAGACCGCACGGAGTTGGAGAAAAATTTACAAGACTTATTGGAACCTTTTTTGTTAGACCGATTTCTGGTTCTGTTTGTCAACATCAATATGCTACTTTGTTTTCAGTGTCGATTTTGTCTGGATATAGTGAAAGCGATATTTTGTTTTGACGGGCCAATATATCTATTTTGGTTGACATAAACGTTAACCCTTTCGTCTTGGTGGTTCTAAAAGTGACTCGATTATTCGCTATACTCTGTGACAGTATACATCCCAAAATTTTGAAATAGCAAATAAACTGGGTTATTAATAATTTAATAAAACATATCTCTACTTACTTACTAATATTATAAAGCTGAAGAGTTTGTTTGAATGTTTGTTTGTTTGAACGCGCTAATCTCAGGAACTACTGATTCAAATTGAAAAATATTTTTTGTGTTGGATAGTCCATTCATCGAGCAAGGCTATAGGCTATATAACATCACGCTGCGACTAATAGGAGCTGACAAAAACGGGGAAAAATTTTACGTCGAAACGTAGTTCGCGGGCACAGCTAGTCGCTTCATCTATATATCAATCAAATCACTTTATTTATATTGGTAAACTAGCTGTGAATGCGAACTACGTTTTTCAACGCGTTCTAAATTGTATCATCTATATTTTTCCCGTTTTAGCAACATTTTGCATTTATTCTCCTCTCCTATTGGTCGTAACGTGATATTACTCGTACCTATATAGTCTAAAAAAGCCTTCCTCGAAAAATGGACTATCGAACACAAAAATAATTTTTAAATTCGGACCAGTAGTGCCAGAGATTAGCGCGTTCAATCAAACAAACAAACGAAGATGAAAAGGAAAAGTAAGCGATGAATTATGAATTACAAATTATCTTTGATGTTTTGTCATCAAGTATGCGAGCATGCTTGCACATGTTGCCTAATTGCCTTATCAATACAATTCATCACATAATAATGAATGCACCTTGTTTACAGTTTGTTATTCAGGAGCAAAATCATCTTGTTCTTTATCATTGTCAGCATGGAGCTCGTTATCGTGAACAAGATTTTCAGGAATGATAATGACTTTAAATTAAAATCTATATGCAATGAGTGATTCTTGTAATTAGCGCATCAGAAACTCGGGATGCCATTGGCGTTCCGAACTTGGGTTGTTTATGTTCATTGTTCTCTATATGCCGTTGTGTTTAGGTTCGTTTTCGGTTGTTTAAATGTATTTGCAAATATGGAGACGTTCTCGTTAAGGCTTAAAGTTTACTTTGCATAGCTTGCGCACTCATACGAATTCGGTTCGTGTTCGGTTCGTGTTCGATTTGTAAATTCTCACTTCGAGTCGTTTTTGGGTGTGCATCAGGATGGCGGGTCTCCATCATTTATTTATATTATTTGATGAAGTTATTAATAACATTAATATATGTGTTTATAATGTTTGCTTAATCGTTTTTTTATATACTATAAAATGATAATTTATACTGGAAAACATATGTTATAAGTGGAATGTTAAAAAGCCTACACAGCTTATTAAAATATCAATTAATTTAGCTGGAACTTCTGCTTGTAACTCATAGCTCGTTCTGTACCATTTCCCCTACTGAATATGCTGTCTCCTTCTTTCGTCCCAATGTTGCCTGGAAGAGATTGCTTTTTAGCAATAAGGGCGCCTATCTGGCCGTCTGTCGGTTTTTTTGTAAAATATTTCATAGACTTTTTGTTCTTTTTTCATACATTTTTTTTGTGCCATCAGAATTTAAATATTCGATTTTAAAAGAAACTGCTTTTAATTTCTGGAGGTAGGTACTAAATTGTAGTTTAATCTGTTACATCAAATAGTTAGTAACTTTAATGCTAGAGCATGATCCTGCCACTTTGATAATGAAAGCCGGATTTTGTCTAAGCTATGCAGGTACCAAAATGAAAATGTTTGGTATCAAATGAGTCCCATACTAAATTGCAGTGGTTTTTTAGGAAGGATAAATCCTTCCTAAAAACAGGAAGTGATCCCGTCATCTTGACGTTTATCGCACAATCGTCTCAAACACGAATCGAATACGGATAAGTGCGCAAACGCTGGGACGTAAATTTCCCGTTCGGTTTTTTTCAAGTATCGAACACGAACCGAATACGTATAAGTGCGCATGCGCCCTAATATGTTTTTGAACTGAAAATTCTAGAGGAAAGATACTAGCGATCGGCAGTGTTTGATAGTACGTAGGTAATTGTAAATGACACGTGCTTCTAGCCGACACAGTTTCGTAAGGTAACAGACAATAGAGTTTATTTGCATATTTATTAAAATTAGTTTTCAATAAATTTCAAATAGCCTACTAATATTATCAGGAAAAAAAATATTTAGTCATGGATGCAAAAATAGCAGAACTTAGGATGCAGGGAGATTCTAGTTATATGTTCTATTAATAAAGCCTGACCTAAAACACTAGGTACAGTCGTACAGTCTTACATGCGAATGTCTATACCAAATTTCATCTAAATCGGTTCAGAAGTTTTGGCGCGAAAGCGAGACAGACATACAGAGTTACTTCCGCATTTCTAATATTAGCACAGTTGTGATATTAATATGGATTTTTTGATTCAGGGCTGTTTTAAAATATTGAACAGAGTGCTCGCTCCTTGGATTTTTTTTCTATCGAGTGAAAGATTGTTGGCCATGTTTCTTTTTTTAAGTGTTTGGCTGAAATGTTCAACAAATGTGAATTTTAGGACCTGTTGTTTTATATTTGTGGCGATACAGTTAATCGAGATTGTTCGAAAACGGGAAAGTGGCGCCTTAATGACATTTCATGATCAGATTGTCTGATATAGGATATATCGGAGTCAACACTCTGGACATAGATAACCGGAGCCATTGTCAGTTGTAAGATAATTTTTGGCATTTTAACGGTAAAATAACTCATAATATCCAAGAAATAGACCACGCACAATTGATAGGCTTTTGACAGACGACAATAATGACACCTTAAAGATTGTTACCACTTTAAGAAACTAGTTTCAATAGTTTTAAGCAATATGGCGAGATTTTTTATTCGGTCGGGCTTCACAAATAATTTCTGGCCACTGTGGCCTTACATCTTATGTCACAAGTTGATAGCGTACGCTGCAGCCCTTGTAAGGTCTGCGGGATCGCGATTACAGTAACCATATACAATAAGGTGACTCTTGCCAGTTATCGTCAGTCTGTTTGTTTGTGAACTTCGTGCCCGTGGTATTAAAAAATACAAGGAATTGGGCGAAGTGAACCAGCACCATAACGCGTATGTATGTACAATTTCGACACGAGTCAATTAAGAAGCATGCGCGAGCACAAACGAGCTGTCGTCCGATGCTCGTTACCGGCACTTTCGCCGCGGACCGTTAGCTGCGTGCGCGCATGTGACCGGTACCTTTGTTGATCGTAATTGGTATTTGAACAAACATCCACTAACGCAATGCTTATATGTATAAGTAGGTTAATTATAAAATTTAATTATAAGGTCACGGATACTTGATTCAATGACTAACTCTGAATAGAAGATGTTGGAGCTCCGAAGATGATATCAGATTAACGATTCCGTTAGTGCGTTCCGATTGTAGTGAAAATAATAATTATTGCAGAAATCAAAAACAACAACGACGCGATTGGATTGCACGGAGACTGTTTCTCGATGTTGACAACCCAGTGATTGTCTTAAATTGATCAACTCCAAAAATGTCAACTTCTGATTAAACCAAACATAAACTGGTTACCTCGTTAATATTATTATATAGGTTATTTTCTGTTTGTTGACGATAAAGATTATTGCAGACTAGGATAAATACGCTGTATTGTAATTTTTTGATACCATTATACAGGATTCTTTTTAAGTAGGAGCCATACTTTCTATCCTTGTTCAGACAAGCAAACTGGACAATTTTAACTATTGGATCAATCTTGGAATCGCGAAGAAAACGTCAGATGTTCCATACGTGGAACATCTGACGTTTTCATACGCTTTAGTGGATATTAAACATTTGTATGGAACAGTTGATTTTATTGGTCTCGCGCCCACTCATAACCAGAAACTCATAACTGGAATAAAATGTGGCGACTCATAACTGACTTGAGGACCCACTCATAACCATGGTTATGAAATATATTTTAAACTTATAAAATATTTAATTTAGAGGAGTAACTCATAACCGAACATAAAAAAAGCAAATACCTAAACTGTGAACTATTTTGAAGTACAGTTGACACCAATAGTGCTTGCTTACTATTATAGTATACTTGCATACTTATTTTAAAGTAATAGGTACTTTTTGTTTCACGAGTATTATTTCATACTAAAAATAAATATTTAGTTACAGTACAAACAGCAACACAGTCTTAACTGCCATTTCAAGACGCAATACACAAAAAATCCAGTGCTTACCCGTGGTTATGGAGTACTATTATATATTATATATACTACTACTCACGCGCCGGTAGTACTACGGGTGAATAATTTTGCCTGTAGTACTACTTATTATCTTCGACACCAAAGAACACCATGTGGGTAACTATCGGTTTTAATATTTATATTATTTTGAAGAAATTAAGGAACGCTTTAATAAAACTATTTAAAAGCAACTTTAACGCAACTTTCAATTGCGAGTCATTTCATTTTTTAACCGCCTTAACAAATTGGGGGACTTTATAATTTCCATTGTATGTTCTTTTTTACGTTTGCTACCTCATAACTCTGTCATTTATTAATCGATTTGGAAAATTTTTTTTTGTTTGAGGGGTTATAGTTCTCGATTAGTCTCATTGTCACCAAATTCGGGATCGGGCTACAAATACCTGTAGTGTTATACTAACAGTAGTACCAACGGTAGTACCACCGGTAAGCACTAAACAAATCTTAGTGCGAGGAAGGCATAAATAGATCCTCTCCGTGACATCTTCAACAAAAATAACAATATTGAGAAGTGATTGAGAATTAGTTTGTCCTGATAGCTACACTACATCTCATCTAATCTTTCAAGCGCCGCATATGAGAATACTATCTATCCAAGTCCTAATTATGATATATAAAAATTTAACAATATTCATATTATTTTTGTAATAGGTATTTCTACATATTTTTATTTAGTATGTTATAAAGTATGGTTTTATGTCTATATATATTTTACTATTTGATCGCCTTCTAAGCTACAATACACGCAAATTCTAATATATTACAATTTCTCCTTTCGCAGGTCTGCTGGAAGAAATTTCATTTATGAAATAAGCAGATCCTTTTTAACGGACTTCAAAAAAATTTATACAGTCGAACATAGAACCTCTTCCTTTTTCAAAGTCGGTTCAAATCGGAGGTTCTCAGTTTGACCTGTATGTTTGTATGTATGTTTGTCCGCAATTATCTCGCGTTTGGCTGAATCGATTTTGATGCGGTTTTCAGAAAAGTATTTGTTACATTTAGGATAAGGTTTTGGTATTTTAAATTAAGTAAAAAGATTGAAAATAATTTTTTTTTACAAAAAATACAACCGACTTCAAAAACACCGAAAAGTCATAAATAATATAAGAATACAAACAACATCACAGTTTTATATTAAAGTCGGTGCCAAGCAATAATCACCTGGAAAATCTTAAAATAATATAAGTACTAGTTAAAATTTGGCACGAACTTCAATATAAAAACTTTGACGTTGTTTGTATTCTTATATTATTTATAACTTTTTGGTGTTTTTGAAGTCGGTTTAATTTTTTGCAAAAATAAATTACATTTTGTCTTCTGTATTGTTTGTGCTGTCTAATATTAATGCGGGAGAGAGATTACACACCGCAATAGCCACCCTCACCTTGCCGACTTGCAAGATGCCTCTTTACACCTCTTTTTAACCGACTTCAAAAAAGGAGGAGGTTATCAATTCGGTTTTTTTTTATGTTTGTTACCTCATCTTATTGTTTTTTTATGTTTGTTAACTCCGTAATTTTTAAACCGATTTCCAAAATTCTTTTTGTATTCTATAGGAGTATACTGCAAGGGTGGTCCCATGGTCACCAAAGTCAGGATCAGATGATGGGATCCCATAGAAAATAGAGGAAAACACTAATTTAATAAATTAGGGTTTCTTTAACTGAAAAGATTTCATTCACTAAAAAGTTAAAAAAAAATTTTTTTTTACAAAAAATAATAGGTACAGACAACATCACACTTCTATATTGAAGTCGGCGCCAAACGATGATCTCCTAGAAAATTTTAAAATTTGTCACCGACTTCAATATAGAAGTGTGATGTTGTCTGTACCTATTCCTATATTATTTTTAAGTTTTTAGTGTTTTTGAAGTCGGTTTTATTTTTTGTTAAAAAAATTTTATACCAAGCTTTTTACTTTGATTTAAAATATTATTCACCCTTTTTTGTTAATAATTATTAAAGCGACTGTACATAATTGTGTAGTTGTGTTGGTTATGAGTTTCGTCTTCTCACATCAGCAGTTATGAGTGGGACTTTTACGTATTGGTTATGAGATTTTTGGTTATGAGTGGGCGCGAGACCATTTTATTGGCGCGATTTCAAAATTGGCCCCATAGTAACAGTTGTTTAGTATGCTTGTTTGAAAAGGCACATACAATTTAGTTCCGGCTGAAAAAGTAGCCTTATATATTGTTTAGCCTACTAGTTGTGTTTTTCTGGTGCCGATATCTTTAAACGCACATACCTTGCGAGTGCTTTTTGAATATTAACCTCCTCATCGGAATCGGAACGGCTGATCGAATTATTACGAGACGTACAAACACGTGGAATGAGACCACAAATCCGTGACATGCCGCTCCTCAGTATCAATTATTAATAGTTGGCGCTCCGCCTCCGCGACTGGTTTCTATAATGAGCAAAAAACCACAATCGGGCTCTTTAGACGGCCTTAAAATAACTTTATGACCTCTGGATAAAATTATGTGTTGTCCGCCTTTGGGCAAAATGGAGACACTTATCTGTCTGGCCTGGGAAAGGACCCTGGAGAAGAAATAGCGCAGCCGGATGAAGCCTATCAGGACTTCTAGAGGCTAACATTAGTTTAATTGGATTCGTTCGGAGTAAACTAAAGTGTAGGTAATCGTTTTATAACAAAACGTACCTACCTAGGTGGTCTTATTACCTACTACTAGTTCGTGCAGGCCAAGTACTAATAGGGTAAGCTTCTTCAACTGTTAATTGTCAATAGGAAAAATAATATTAAAATCACGGAATCGTTACATCTTCATTGCGAAATTAAAATACATATTACATATCAAATTTAAAATGATAAACTTCAAACTATGTTCTGTGTGTTTGTTATTTGTGTTGTTTTGTATGATGCATGCTGTAGGTTATGGTTAGTCTTCCAATGTATAAAATTTTATAAAATGTTTTTTTATAACTGAAGCCTGTTATATCTTTTAATTTAAAAAAAATGCTAATTTCTTCTATTATCGGTGAATAATAATGGTCCAATACTTACTGAAGTGTTTTTGAGTCAAAGTAATCAAAACTAACTTTATCTTAGATAGTAAGCAGGATAATGTTAGTTAATTACAGTGACATAAACTGAGATATTGATTTACCTGGTTATGAAAAAAGAATGTAGAGATCATAGCTGTGAATTAAAATATACAATTACAAGAACTACGATACTAACTCCAGAATATGTAGATACCTCCTAATTATTATCATAATTAGTAAGTCAAGACATAACTGCATATTGAGTACATGTGATTTGAGAGAATTTGTAACCACAAACTACATTAATAAATACGTATGGTAGATTGATATGACGGTCTTCCGTTTTCTTTATGAATAATATTTCTTTTCTATATAATTGTTTGTAAAATTATGATTTTATATGTAGTCAAGTTAATTATGATTTAAAACTACGTACGCACAGGTGCAATGTCTTTTGTATAAAAGCGTCAAAGACAAAAAGTAAGAACTTATCACGTGCAGCGAAATTGAAAAACTAGTGTGTAGTCGAGTGTTTATTTACTACTGTAAAGTAACGCTTAATTTAATTCATCATCATCATCACAGCTCATATACGTCCTCACCGAGGGGCACGAGCCTACCCTAACCAGTTATGGTAGGGCGAATTTAATTAATTACTCCTATTTATTGTATTTATTTGTAAAGTTTGATTGATGTGGATATAGATTTGCAGAATAACTCATGTGTCCGATCAATTAAGTTGATCAACCATGTTTGATATCTGATAGATAGGCAATACTCTTAAACCATGATTGAATATAACTCAAAATACTAGCAACTTCTGAGTGTCGTTTTTGCATGATTCGCATCATCAATCGCAGTGCTCCGGTCGGTCATTAATTACTTGATATCTGATCTCCTTGCGCACGCGCAGATGCATCATCACGCCCCGCACGGCTTAATCAAAGTCAACTCGACGTCGACGCAGAGGCTACCTTCACAGTCATCTATTAAGTCGATTAACAAAATGTCCATTCAATTCATCACCATACTTAACATTTGTCTCTCTAGTAAGATATTTGTGTAAGATTAAGCGTTCGCAGAAAAAGCTTTAAAATTGTATTTTTGCTCGTATTTTTAAAGCTTTTGTTGATCTCATTTGCTTCATCAAGTATACAAGAAGAACCATTTTATTTTGTTTTCATTGAGTAATGCTAAATTACCTAGTCTTAAGTTAATAGCATAAGTCTTATTAAATCTGTAAAGTAAATATCTATGGCTGTGAGCTCCCTGATGCAGTAAACCCATAGAAATGGAGACCTCCACTTCTATGGGTTTACTGCATTAATTGAATTTCTGTCTCTGATACCTGTATCAGAGACAGAAATTCAATTAATTTCTTCTAGAACGTTCCAAAACTAGGATTGTACGCTTATCCTGAACCTTGTACTCCATCAGAATAGTCACGGTCACTGTCTGCGTAGCACGAATGCGAAGGTAGGATCAATAAGTATATCAGAATTGTCCAATATATTTTTATCAATCTCCACACCACGTTACAGAAGTATGTTTTGGATGGACTTTTTTAACCAAAGATTCTCATCATCCACCGGGCATTTAATTCCGCCAGCAGATTATGCGAGAGGAATGGAGCAGGCGATAAGTCCGTGTTATCAAGCCTTCTGACAGGGGTTACTTAACAGCTTTCAACGGCAGCCAGCGGATCGCGTGATGGAGTCCGAACGCGGCAACACCGGCTCCTTGCAGGTTTTATTTAATAAATTCAGTCTGAGTTTAATGGTCATTCGTTCGATAGATGTAAATTTATGTGGGTCTGTCTGTTTAAGACTTCGATTTTACTTTCATTCTTTTTATGTACTTTAAGCAGTAAATGGGAAGATGAATTTCGATCTGATAGTGGGCGTGCAGTTTTCAGTTTGTGTAGTTCTAGGCTGTTAGTTTTCTTTAGGAGTCTCTGTACTTTTAATATATTTCGCTATAGTGATGATTGTTTCCTCGGCGATTTTGAGAAACAACTTGGTTTGGGTGGTAGCTTGATAATTTTCTAATCCTACTAATATTATAAATGTGAAAGTGTGGATGTTTGGATGTTTAGTTGTTTGGATGTTTGTTACTCAATCACGCAAAATCGGCTGAACGGATTTGGATGAAATTTGGCATGCATGTAGCCTTTGATATGGAAAAGAAAATAGGCTACCTTTTATCCCGATTCCTTAAGTAGTTCCCGAGGGAAAATTGTAATTTTTTTACGAGCTAAGCCGCGGGCAGACAGCTTTGAAGTATGCATGTCACCTATGCTATGGAAAGGGACATGTACTTTATATTCCTTAATGATCTCTCAAATAGTTCCCGTGGGAAGATTAAAAATTGTTAACGAGCGAAGCTTTAGACCCAATTCTGAAGTCCACGTAGACGAAGTCGCGGGCAGAAGCTAGTTGATTATAATATTTATTAAACTTTTCTTTTGCTCTATGTCTGGGTATTGACACGTGCAATTTTTATGAAATCTTAATCAATGTCTGGAGAATTTATTGATGTGGTAAATAAGAAGATTTATTTAAAAAATACTCTCTGGCAAACTAGTGGAAATGGCAACAACTTGAAGTTTAAGAAAAATCACTCTGGTTTCTGCATGGCCATCCTTAATTGGAGACATTCAGTAATTGGATGATAATTAAATACACCAGCGAACAGTCGCAGCGCCGCTGCGCTCACGCATTCTTTGCAAACTTAGGGGTGTGGCCATGTCGATGTTTTCAATGCTATCAAACAGGTAAGACTAAGGTAATAACCTATATTAAAAGTCAATAAAAGTCGGGCTACATCATTCATTGTACTAGGCAGATGAGATGTCCATATGTAAAAATTAGTTTTTTTGTTAATAAAGAAGAGGTAAACATGGAAAAGTATTTTGTACAAACAGTGGTAACTTTAAGTAGTAAAATTAAATTTATTGGGATAAAAAAGGGGTTAAAAGTTTTATATGTTTGTAAGTAAGTTATATTTTGAGCCGAATAACTACAATTTTTGTTGACACTTCAAACTGAAATTAGTCCATGATGCGCTTTAGCGTGTCTCAAGGTTGAAAGCTACTATAAAATAAAACTTCATCAAAGCTAAATGGAATTGACGAGAATAGCCAATCGTATAATTCGCCCAGCAATGCCTCAGAAGAGAAGCTGTTGACGATAGGTCAATTGCTTTTCTTCTGAGTCCACCACTACACATACCACGCTGGTCAGACGGGTTCTTGAAGGCTGGGTTTTGTTACGAGTTTTTCACCTCTTAGCAGAGGTACGAGTATAATTGCGTTAAACTTCTTAAGTCGGCTCTTACGATATCCACGGGAATAAAGGGAGAATGCGGGACCATCACCGCACGGACACTGATTATTTATTAAATTTACTGATTTTAATATTCAATGTTCATTGTGTACGTAAAAAAATTCTATCGATACACGCCACATCACTATTTCCACTTTTATCCTTAAGCGCAGGACGCACGACGGTCGTTGACCGATAAAAAAGCCACGTCGAAATTCCCCTTAACTCTACGCAAAACATTGGCCCTTTATGACATAATTGTGTCGTCTTTTTGCACGTCACCCGTTGCTCGACGTCTCGTGTCCAATGTAGAGTAGCTTTGGTTTTTTCGATCAGCTGAATTTGTAATTAACTGAAGCGGTAATCTGTTTGTAACAGTTGTTGATAATGATGTATGTCTCGCTATATGCATCAATCGAATCGCTCGTACTTTGGACTGCTACGTTCATGATCGAAGAGAAATTAATTATTTTATTAATTTAGAGAAATTAATATATTGACCTTAGCAGGACAATACATTTATGAAAATTTGATTTATGTCTATAAGAATTATAATACATTTGAAACCAATTTCCACGTTCACCAGTTAAACACAAGAAATAAAAATAAACTTGCCGTTCCAACGAACAGACTCCAAAAAACTAGAGGCTCATTTATGGGGAAATGTATAACGTTTTACAATAAAGTTCCACATAGTGTAACTGACTTGCCTTTTCATAAGTTTAAAGCGCATGTAAAAAAGACTCTAATGAGTAAAGGATATTATAAAGTCAACGATTATTTAAATGATGCCAATGCCTGGTGTTAATATGAAGTTATTATTCGTTATAATGTCAATAATCGTGTTGTTGTGTATAGCTATTGATGTTAACAAATGTTGTTGGCAGAAAAGAACTGACACTGTTTTTGAATTAGACTAAGTTATCAAATGTTTGGTAACAACATTATTTATTGTATTATGATTAATGTATACGTCTATAACTTATTTTTTGACATTTTAAGTGTATGTAAGCATACCGATTGTATTTTTTTTTAAAAGTTTCAATGACTATGTAACAAAACCAAAATTGTAAATGGCGATTTAAAAGAGGAGATAAAAAATTTGACCTTTCGAGTTTCTTGCCTGTTCTTCTCGAGAAGGCTCTCCCAATTTCCGAACAGGTGTAGATTCAACTTTTTTTTTTTTTCATTACTACTTGTATTTGCAGACATCTTGAGTAGGTATATTCAGGATGTATGCACATACAAGGTTAAATTTATGTTTCCTTTAAATTAGAATGTTTTGCTTTGTTTTGACGTCAATAAGTGCCTGTAAAGGCCTATGTTGAATAAAGATTTTTGAATTTGAATTTGAATTTGAATTTGAAGAGTATTAGGCGCATAACACATTGCACCGGACACCGCTCCGGTGTGCGGCGCTGCGGTTTTTAATTTTGACTGAAGAATCTTAATTTGTATACAAAAACCGCAGGGTATAACACACTCACACCGCATGCCCGTGCGGTTGTGAGGCGCGCGCGACGGCACCGCACTCCCGGACGGTGATGCGGTGCGGTCCGCGGGGTATGCCACACTGAGCCGCAGTATCGTACGGATTTTTGCGTAGAAAGGACGTGCATACGCGTAATAGATCTCGACATAGATAATGCGGCGATGCGGGGCGTCGTGCACCGCAGCTCCGGACGGTGATACGGAGCAAACCGTACGATGGCACGGTTCCGTGCCGCCGCAGCCGCATGCGGTTTTCGTCCCTCCGTACACCGCAGCGGTGTCCGGTGCAATGTGTTATGCACCTTAGAGCAATGAATTTATTTTTGTAAACGGCAGTCCGATTGGGGAAGACTACACTAAGGCGCATAACACATTGCACCGGACACCGCTCCGGTGTGCGGCGCTGCGGTTTTTAATTTTGACTGAAGAATCTTAATTTGTATACAAAAACCGCAGGGTATAACACACTCACACCGCATGTCCGTGCGGTTGTGCGGCGCGCGCGACGGCACCGCACTCCCGGACGGTGATGCGGTGCGGTCCGCGGGGTATGCCACACTGTGCCGCAGTATCGTACGGATTTTTGCGTAGAAAGGACGTGCATACGCGTAATAGATCTCGACATAGATAATGCGGCGATGCGGGGCGTCGTGCACCGCAGCTCCGGACGGTGATACGGAGCAAACCATACGGTGGCACGGTTCCGTGCCGCCGCAGCCGCATGCGGTTTTCATCCCTCCGTACACCGCAGCGGTGTCCGGTGCAATGTGTTATGCGCCTAAAGGACCGTAGGCAAGCAACGTCCTTTTGTACTCCTGCGTGGGCGTTAGTGGTCACTTGCTAGAGCGCAGCGAGTTGTTGGCAGCACGAAATGGCTTCGGGCGGCGTGAGGTTTTGGACCAACGTGAATATGATCCTGAAATGAAATTTGATTCTCGCTAAAGCTGGCACTCGGGGACTCGGTAAAGCTATTGCATTGCATTTTTTATCAACTTATGCAATTATAATTATTTATTTATTTTATTTATGCAGTATTTTTTTTTGATATTAATTCAAGTTTTTTCTTTGATATTAATTCAAGTTACACTTTTTGAGTGTGGTGACGGATAAAAAAAAATTTTTTTTTCTTTTATTGAATAAATGAGAAGTTAATATTGTTTAAAATATTTTTATCTTACAATACATGTAGGTTATTCAGGAATTTTTATCATTGAAACTATAGGTTTATGGTATGAAATAAGAAACATAAGTTTCGGTTGCTAACTAGTACTGTCATTTTTGAAAGGAACTTATCATTGACAGTTCTGGTTACCAACCGTAGTTAGCGAATAGGCCTGCCGGTCGGAGTAGGAGGTGTTATGTTTTTTTCGTTACGGAATTTCTTGATTCGGTCGCCGCTCTCAAAGCCCGCGATAAAAGCTATGCAATAGCTTAATAATAAGTACAGGAACGATACTGTCCGTGTGGTTACGGGCATAGAATACATTGTTGTCACCGCTGCCTTTCTTGGCGTGGATGTCGTAAGAGTCGACTAAAAGAGTTGCACTAGTAACCTCTGTGAAAAGATGGAAAGCTTGAAACAAAACACAACAAGCGATCAGGGGCTCTATTTTTGGATCATTCGCCTGCCGTCGAGCGTTGTCTGCACTCGATTTCTACAGATTTTTGTTTCGTTTTCGACGAAAATCAACATAACATTACATTATTTATATCATGTAAAATTTTTATCATAAACGAAATGAATTCTGTCACAGAATATAGCGCTGATTTACAGCCATCGTATGCCATGGGATTGGCCGGTAATCTGTTACATAGAACCGCACAAAAAATATTTAGAAATAAAATAAAAATTACTTACGCATAAGCTCATCCATCATGTACATTCTAGACTCATATTCTAAAATAAAAAAAAATATTTAGGCTCAAAACCAATTCACTCTGTATGTTAGCGAATTGGAGTAACGTTTTAAAGTCAATAATCATTAAACTCAGTCATCTAAATAAACCTGTGAAGTAATATAAATAAATATGTACAGGAACTGGAAATAATTATGGTCATTTACGAATCAGGTAATACGCGTTTCTGAAAAAATAATTCAAAGGGAAGATTCTTGCTTTTGCTAGCGGAAGTTCTCACATTTTATAACAACGGAATTATGTAGCGATTCGCTAATTCTCCTCTAAACACTGTTGCGGAAATACCGCAGGCCTAGTTTGCCTCAACTATTTGCGAGAAAACTGCAGAACATGTCTACAATTAGCTACTTACATTTCATTATGGTGTGACCAGCGGCTCTCAAAGTTTGCATCATAGGTCAGACAGAAAGATGGCGTATACTCCACCGACAAGAGCTATGCTCTTGAGTCTAATGAATGAATAACTAACGGTTAATGAAATAGCAGCATGGGTAATATATCTGTCAAATTGCTTAAAAATATGTCGAATTTTAATCAACATGACAGATGTCTTGAACACTTGTACAAGTACATTCTTATCCCTGATAACAACGTTTCAAATATTGTTGTATTCCCTCCGGCAGCTAGAGGTAAGATAGCCAGTTTTTCAATTGTTGAAGAATCCAAGTGAAAATCACTTTCATCTTCGGCTTTATTGTCATTTATCATCTAGTGAGATGATGGCCAAGAGCTGCCCTTTTGTGTTTTTAGCGTGACCCAACGTTGTTTGGTAACGCTTATTGTGTTCATATTTCCGTTCATACGACCAAGGAAAGAAACTAAGGGCTTTCACTAAATGATATGGATAATTGGGATGATGACTGAATTCTAAATTTTACGTCTCGTCATAAAATATTAAAATACCGTAGAAAATGATGCAATTATGTGAAATTAGAATTAAAATCGGCTTAGAAATACATTAGATACAAGCATTTTAAGTTGGTAATTTGGTTAGACAGAGAGATCCGACATGAACCGTGACGTCATTGTTTAGTACGGCCATATAAACTCCATGTCAATTGCCGTTTTGCTAGAAAGAGATGGAAAAAATCTTTAATACTTTATATCTTGGTTGTTTTTATAGGTATTCGAAAACCGTTTTTTTCTTTCTGTTTATTATATGAATGAGCTTCTATTAAAGCAATATTTTTTTTTTATTCATCTAGCCTATTACCTTCAGTTTAGCCCATTTTAGATAGGTTACGTCACCTAGGGTCAAAACTCTAATATTTATTATATAAATTCAATATATGGTTTGTAGCAACTCATTGAACTGGATTTTTGATGTTGAGTATGGAAACGATATTACCACCATAAATGTCTCGGTCTTAGCTTAGGTCATGCCACAAAAAAGTAAGGGCCAAGTACTGTATAGTGAAATTTCGTTTCCAACTCCAGTAATATAAGTATCAAATCGAAGGGCTTGAAAAGTAAAGCACTATGAACCTAGCAACATTGCCCTAAATTGAATATGGCCACCGCATATTAATGGCGCATAAAATTTCGTTTTCTATCCCAGTATCCCAGTATCTTGTGATGATAAATTCAAATTTGTACACATTAGTGGAATGGATATAATAAAATCATTTAAAACTTTGAATATGAAGAAAACTGCGGATCTGTGGGGCAATTCCGTTAATGTTACTAAATCCGTAATTGAAACAATAGCTCCAATACTTGCTAACATTTATAATGATTGCATTGACTGTGGTGTATTTCCTGATCTAATGAAGCTGACTAAAATTATTCCTTTACATAAATGTGGTAGCACATCAGACCCCAGTAATTTTAGACCTATCTCTGTGCTACCTACCTTTAGCAAAATTTTTGAAAAAATAATGTTGGAGCAAATGCAAAGTTATTTTAATAGGAATAATCTTCTACACTCTAAACAATTTGGTTTTAGGAGGGGTCGCTCAACAACCGATGCTGGTGTTGAGTTAATACAACATATATTTGAAGCCTGGGAAGACTCACACGATGCGTTAGGCATTTTTTGTGATTTGTCTAAGGCATTTGATTGCGTTTATCACGAAACCTTGATCAGAAAATTACACCACTATGGGTTTCGTGATACTGCACTGGATCTTCTACTCTCTTATCTAAGTGGAAGGATTAAAAAAGTAGACGTCAATGGAAAAAGGTCTCAAGGTTCCGCAGTTAAAATGGGAGTTCCGCAGGGTTCGATTCTTGGTCCTTTTCTATTTCTTACATATGTCAATGACCTCCCTGATTTTGTACAGGACAGGCACGAGATAGTGTTATTTGCAGATGATACTTCACTTTTATTTAAAATTAAAAGAGGATTGCAAATGAATGACGATGTAAATAATTCTATCTCAAGAATTGTTCATTGGTTTAATGTAAACAACCTGTCACTTAATGAAGGGAAAACAAAATGTATAAAATTTGTTTTACCCAATGTAAAAGAGGTTCACACCACTGTAAAAATAAAGGATATAGGTGTTGACCTCGTGGACACACAGTACACACAGTATTTCTTGGGATCACACTTGATTCTAAGCTGCAATGGGGCCCACATATAGATAAATTGTCAAAGAGACTTAGTTCTGCAGCTCACGCTGTATGGAAAATACGTCAGATGACTGATGTTGATACAGCACGACTTGTATATTTTTCTTACTTTCATAGTTTGATGTCATATGGCATTTTGTTGTGGGGAAATGCTGCCGACATTCAGATCGTTTTTGTGCTCCAGAAAAGGGCTATTCGAGCCATCTATAACCTTAAAATGAGAGATTCTTTGCGAGAAAAGTTTAAAGAAATTGGTATTATGACAGTAGCGTCGCAATATATTTATGAGAATCTAATATATGTTCGTAAAAATATTCATTTGTTTTGTAAAAATAGTGATATTCATTCAGTTAATACTAGACAAAGGAATATGTTAGCTTTACCAAATACCAGGCTTCAAAAAATCAATAATTCTTTTAGAGGCCTTAAACAAATTTAAAGTTGCACTCAAAGATGTACTTATTAAAAAAGCATATTATAAAGTGTCTGATTACATGACGGACAAAAAAGCTTGGGTTTGAACTCTCATTTCTAATATTTAACAATGTACCGCGTTTTGTTTCAAAGAAACATTCAGTGAGAGCAATTTATAAGCTAAGTTCACGCACTTCTCTCAGAAATAGCTTATATACTGTGAATTAACACATCTCTTCTTGTAATGGAAGTTGAGCTCAAACTTTTGCATTGAGGTCAGCTTCCAATTGACGACCCTGTAACAAAATCAAAATTGTAAATGGCGATTTAAAAGAGGAGACAAACAATTTTTACCTTTCGAGTTTCTTGCCTGTTCTTCTCGAGAAGGCTCTCCCAATTTCCGAACAGGTGTAGAGTCAACTTTTTTTTTTTTCATTCCTACTTGTATTTGCAGACATCTTGAGTATATTCAAGATATATGCACATACAAGGTTAATATGATTTCATTAAATAAGATTGTTTTGCTTTGTTTTGACGTCAATAAGTGTCTGTAAAGGCCTATGTTGAATAAAGATTTTTGAATTTGAATTTGAAAAAGTAATATGGGTAACAAATGAAAAGGCTTGAAGAGTAGAGCACTATTAACGAAATGTGGGTCATATGACAACACCCGTGTTATGGGGCTTGAAACATAAAAAAAAAAAAGTTGGTGAGCACACTTGTGACATAGGATGATAATAACCCATAGTAGCTAGTAATTTCACTGCCTGTCTTACCCAAAAATCGAAACATAGAATTGTAAACATCGCTGCTTAGTGGCACAAATAAGTAAGATAAAGGTGCCTAATGCCTTGAGAGAGATGCAGTGCTCATGCATGGCAGAAGTTCTACCCAAGTTATTGCGCCTTAAGTGGTATGTAGCCTGTAGGTATTCTGACTTGTGAAGAAAGAAAACCGACGTGGATTTTTTTTACTCAAACCCTAAAAAGTTTTTAAATTTGATTATCCTTCCAGCTTAAATTTATTTGATGTTATTACTCCCTGCATATAGTAACAAAGCCGTTCATTCAGAGCGGTGAAAGTTTAAGAGTAGCTGGTATAACAAAAGCGGGTGGCGTGGGAGCAGCGCGCAAGCCTGCTCAGGAGTTGTGTAATTATACACAAATATTTAAATATGGGCGCAACTACCCTGCGGGAGTACAAGCTAGAGCTGGCATGCCGTAAGTACCGAGTAAAAACCCTAATCTTAAAGTCATGTGGGTGTTTAGGAATTCTTTGCAACGATAGCTTGCGATACCCGTCCAGCACCGACTTTCTTAGTGTGGCAAATAAAGCCACAATATTTGTGTTATAAGTTGAACAATATCAGTATTTGTTTTAAAAAGTTCTTCATTTAAATAAAAAATTAACTTTATTTATAGTGTAATTTAATAAAAGTAATGGAAAGATGCGCCCCACGTTTTAAGAGTTCACTGGCAAGCACGATTGTATGGGGGTCTATCGGGTAATGCCGGACCATCGAAGGGTTACTTTATTAATTTTAGGACGAATAAAAGTATTAATTATGTATTGGATATTTTTTTATGAAAAGTGTACAGTTAATTTATTCTTTTTAGAGTTCCATACCTCAAAGGAAAAAAACGGAACCCTTATAGGATGACTTCATTGTCCGTCTATCCGTCTAGACTCTTTTTTCGGGAGTGTGTAGATATCAAACTAGCTTTCCGCTCGCGACTTCGCCCACGTTATTTTTGTTTTACCTTGGGAAATTTTTTTCCCGTAGGAAAATTACCCTATGTCCTTTCCCTGGTCTCGAACTATCCCTATACCAACTTTCATCAAAATCGGTTTATTAGTTGAGAAGCCTATTCAATACAAACAAACAACAATCAAATCTTTCCTCTTTATAATATTAGTAAGTATAGATACTAGGATCTATGGTATCTTTTAGCTGTGAAAAAATTATATGTACTTATAACGCGATCAAAAAATATGACTGTTTGTGTCGCATATTTTCGCAAATTTTGCAATTTCGTAACGAAATCAAAATCTATAGGGTTCATCCCGTTGACCTACATAGAAAAATAATAAAATTTGGCAAGAAGCAAGACACAATTTGTAAAGAAAAAATCGAAAGAAAGAAAGGGCAAGTCCTATTTCAACTTGGCCGTTTTTAGGGTTCCGTAGCCAAATGGCAAAAAACGGAACCCTTATAGATTCGTCTGTTGTCTGTCTGTCTGTCCGTCCGTATGTCACAGCCACTTTTCTCCGAAACTATAAGAACTACACTGTTGAAACTTGGTAAGTAGACGTATTCTGTGAACCGCATTAAGATTTTCACACAAAAATAGAAAAAAGCAATAAATTTTGGGGGTTCCCCATACATAGAACTGAAACTCATTTTTTTCATCAAACCCATACGTGTGGGGTATATATCTATGGATAGGTCTTCAAAAATCATATTGAGGTTATTAATATCATTTTTTTCTAAACTGAATAGTTTGCGCGAGAGACACGTCCAAAGTGGTAAAATATGTGTCCCCCCTGTAACTTCTAAAATATGAGAATGATAAAACTAAAAAAAATATATGATGTACATTACCATGCAAACTTCCACCGAAAATTGGTTTGAACGAGATCTAGTAAGTAGTTTTTTAATACGTCATAAACACTACGGAACCCTTCATGGGCGAGTCCGACTCGCGCTTGGCCGGTTTTTTTATCAATGAACGTCATACATATCCGAATAAATAGTAAATTAAACTTGATACACGTAACCTAAATAGCAGCCGACAGTCTCAGTACCATGTCATATTGCAGCGATATCTATACTGTTTGATAATTTTACTGACATCATCACAGCTCATATACGTCCCCAACGAGGGGCTCAAGCCTACCCCAAGTTAGGGGTTTAGGCCTTAGTCAACCACGCTGGCCTAGTGCGGATTGGTCGACTTCACATTTTCAATTTCTTCGCATGTATACAGGTTGCCTCACAATATTTTCCTTCACCATAAGAGCATCGGACAAATGGAGATATAAGATTCGAAAATCGATAAACACATTGGTACATGACTGGATCGAACCTCGGAGCTCCCGATTAGAATGCCAGTGCCAAATCCACAGCTCCACCGACGCGCAATTTTACTGAAAATATTGTTTTTATTATGAAAACAGTGCAGTACAGTAGTACCAGCACGTTTATAAGTTACACCGATGTACTTTTTTTTTTTCTTTGGGAGGAAATGCGCAACCGCCCCGTACCCGCCGTTGGCTAGACGGCGAGTGTGTGGGGTTGACCCACTAAAACCCCCCTGTGTTCTCCCTGCCTTTGTGGGCGCACTTGGTAGGGCCCACAATGCGACTACCACTACCAGCGCGTTCGGGCAGGCCCGACCATGTTGGTCGGGCTATCGCCAAGGGGGGATTGTCCGAGAACACCAGAGCAATCCCCAGACGGAGGGCCTTACGGCGGCGTGCACGGGGCCAACCGTGAATTACACCGATGTACCTGCGGAGAAGTCTTATTTTCTAATTCTGAGCGTTCTGAGCGAGATACAAGGAAATTCTGAATTTGGTGACTTGAAATCTTAACGTATTTAATAAAGTCTATATTTTAACGGTATCGGCATAATTCGGTTACGCAGAGGAAAGCAACCTAAAGCCTCAATAGACTTTAGGTTGCTTTCCTGAGCCGAAAGCCGAATTTTGCCGATGCTACTTAGAAAAGTGGTCGGACTGAACAGTATACGGATTCTCTTGATATATACTGAACATACTCGTACATTCATGCTCTGTGTATCCTTGTCTGCGACACACAGTGGACAGAACGGTATTTTACGAGCGCCACAGGAAGATTTATCTGTTTGCTCTCCGTGCGTGGCTGCCAGATTTGTCACTTGAATGGGAAGAGGATGTTGAATATTAGCTAGGACTTGGATATTGTTCGGGCAACGAGATATTCTAGGCTGAGTTTAATTACTCGGAGATGGAGAAATGTACTTGAATAGTAATTTATGTGTTAGTGTACTCGTATGTATGGGGAGGATTCCTAGGGGAAGTTCCAGCTTGTTTGTACGACTGGGCCTGTCCTAGCCTGGTCTAGCCTGGGTATATTCGGTGAGTGGACTCTCTTGATCCCGAAAGTGCCCTCCATAGGAGGCGGATAGGTTCCCGAGGGAGATTTAGACGGATATGGCGACACCAGCAGAAAGGGCGATGGTGCAGCAGTCCTATATGGCATACCCGAGTTGACGGTCTAGTATTTTATAGATAAAAAGGGTATAAATATACTGAGGATACCAGTAAAGTAATCGTATACTGCTTAATACTCTCTAGGGATGTCTATCTATGCAATGATATGAAATGTATGAAAGACGGAACAGCAACAATAACGAATAAAAAAAGTGATTAATCGGCACGTATCCTTTAATATGGACTGATCTCTACGTGCGCTTGCGTTAAATATCGGGCTATTATACGAACGAAAGTGTTCAGCTCATCCGCCGGGATTTAATTACGATAAGTATTGCGAGCGCGCTTGTCTTAAATGGACAAGAGGATAGCAAACAATTTTTTTATAGAATTTAAAACTAAAGGGCCAATCTGATGATAACCAAGAGTGTATTGCAAGGCACGATTAGTATGTTGAACAATATAATAAGAATTATGCATATTTATTTAGGTATAATAATGTTTCTTCTGCTCATTTCACTGTCTTATACTTGTAACCAACGGCTGATATACAAAAATTAAGGCGCTTCTCTCCGTTTTTGAACAATTTCGATTAACTGTATGTACAGCTACAAATATACAACATACAGTTCTAAAATTCAAATATGATATTATTGAACATTTTATCTAAACATTATTAAAGACAGTAACATGATTTTATTCGATAGAAAAAAAAATCCAAAGACCACTCTGCTCAGTATGATAAAAGGTATGTGACCCCAACTTTCTCATTAAAAACAGCTGTGAATCAGAAATTACAGTAATAAATAACATAAAAGTTTTACTAATAGACGTGCATTTTTATTGTCTACATAACTGCATAAATACATTTTGTATTTTGTACTTCAGTTATCCAAAAATCGATTAAAACTTGTAAAAAGTGACGTTTAAGTTCTGTCGCAGTGCGTAAGCAACATTAGAAGCTTTGCAGTTATCAAGTATATTACCTTGCAATAAAGCAGTCGCCATGCACGAGTAGATTTCCTGGGAAACTTCGCCTTAAGTATCGTAAAAAGGTGGTTCATTAAAATTTATATATGTTAGGGGTTCTGGATAACTTTGTCAGAAATCAAAGCCAACCTGACATGTTTGGCGTGCACCCATCGGTTCAACGCCAAGCCTCTGGCCTTTCCCATCAACCCGCACTGCTCAGTGTTGGGGCAAAGACCCAAACCCTTCTTCTAACTTCTTCATTTCACGTAAAGGTGATCAGCAATCCCAGTCTTGTTATTTTTTGTCATGTACCAATGTCATGGTGAGTCGATCAAGTTGCTGAATTTGTGTTTTACGAGTACGTTATTTTATAAATTCTTCGAATCCATCGATATAACTCAATTTCGGAATCCTCGGGTGCTTGGGTCGCTAATCATGGCTTCGACAGGCAGCGCCTCCACGGAATCGTGACGGCTGCAACCCACAGGCAAATTAAGATGGCGAATACGGGATAGCGTTTTATTGCACAAAACAATAATTAGCCAACTATTACGTTGTCGGCGCAAACTTCCTAATTTCGATTTAACAGAATAATCTTAATTTATATGAGATGAAGAAAAAAATATTATTTTCGATTCTGATTCTCCAAGTTATAGGCAATAGTTGTTGTTGTTGTTGTTGTCAATAATTTTTATTAAGTATAAACGTCCTATGTTTTATTTGTAAGCATTTTGACAGTTATGAAAAGTCTTTACACGTCTTAAGTATTTAATGTGTGGTCTATTACTCTTTTTTCAAAAGTCCTAAATTATAAGAGCCACGTTTGTTATAATTTTCGATTCGAACCTAAAGTATATCGTTCGTTTTACATGCATTAACTTTTCTTAATGTCCCCCTTAGTCATCATAAGTAAGTTTCAGCCAAGAAATTGGTTCGGCCCCGCGCGAACGACATGTGCTCCGGTCGTAACGTTTGTCGCATTGTCGACCGTTTATGGACGACTTTACGGGCCCGCTAAGTCGCGTGTGACTGTATGGGACGGTTTATGGGCCCAACACGTGGTGCATTTTGATATATTACGAGGTATAAACAACCCGTGTACGTAAACGTTACAGGGCGCTAGTTCCATTGATCTCAATACTGCTATGCGTGTTAAACAATCGTGATAGATTATTATTGGCAAATTTTATATAACACCACCCAAAAATTATAGACAGGCTCCCTAATGTTAAATGTTTACAAATATCTGTTGACGCTTCCGACCAGGGGCTCCATTTTTTAATCTTTCGTCTGGCGTCGAACGTTCGTCAAGCGTCGTTGTCTCACGATACTATATTCGTTTTTACTATACTATATTCGTTGTAATGTTATATTTTTCGTCAAAATCGAAACGAAAATCAGTAGAAATCCAGCGTAAGCAACGCTCGTCGAACGCTCAACACCGGGAGAAATATTAAAAAATAAGGCCTCAGAATCCTTACCAAGATGGCTTAGAGTAATGGTAAAAGAATGTTCAAACAGAGGCGGCCTCTGTTTGAACATTCTTTTACCATTTCGACAATTTCGCTCTCCCCGGGGACTTACGCTTTGCCTTGCCCGAAACCTCACGCCGCCTCAGTTCTAGTAAGTTCATCTCTAGGCAGTTCACGTACTAGACATAAAATTGTAGTTTTAGCAAATACAAAAAACGCAACGCAAAAAAAAAGTAGTCGCATCTGACGGCAAACTCTACCACCGCGCGCGCTCATTAGTCAAATCAAATAGCGCGCTTCCCTGGCTTCCTGTGACACGCTTCTGTCTCATTTAACGAAATCACTTCAAAAGATTCTAAAAAAACAGGAGAATTGATGCTGCAAATTAAAAAAAAAAACGCACAAATAGAAAAATGATGTGTCAAGTAATGCCAACTATTATTAGGTAGGTACTTAAAGTAAGTAGCTGAACATGGCTTCACTACGTTTGTATTTTGTTTTCAAATTAATTTTTATAGATTGTGTCAACCAAGAGCCTCGTTAATTAAAAATATGTAAAAATTTTTACTAGCACGCCAGCACATGCCTGAGCGTGACGTGTACCGCAATATATCTTGCTGGTGAACAGGGAAATTCGGTGTCCCGCGGCCGCGCGCGGAATTTTAAGCGGAAGTGCGCGCGGCCATCTTGTGCGGCGCGTGCCTCCGCGTCCGCAGGAACGCGTAATCAACTTGTATGCCACACGGTTTGCATAACAATCACATTGTTTATTAGATTGAAATATCATATCTTTTCATTAATTATCACTGGGTGTTGTATAAATAGTTACTACTTAAAGGTGTTGTTATCAAAGATGATAAAAAAAACTTATCATAAGTATCTTATATGTATTGATATCAATGACCTAAAAAACTAAAACGATATTTATAATATTGTTTTCAGCGTTTGTAACGCAATCAATGAGCCTTGCTAAAGGAGAAATTACTCAAAATTGTGAAATGGCGCCATGGCCACCAGTTGGGGGAGGCGTGTGCTCAACAGTGTCCGTCTCTTAACTGAAATGATGTATGATGATAATATAATTATTAACAAGATTAATCAAGACCTATAGCAATATAGGTTTAAATCCTTTGGCTTTCCTATAAATGGAAGAATTTATAAAATACTGCAAAAAATGCTTTTATTATACGGTTGACACACTGCGGTAGATGGGCCGAGAATAATAATAATGTTGCGTTGCTTCCCGAACGCTGTCCAGCGGAGTTGGAGACGTCGATTGACCCATTTCTGAAAGTTCACCTTTCAGAGTTGAACTTCTTGCCCCAGGTAAATATACTCGTCAACAATTTCCAGTAACATAACTTTAGTCTTGTTCATGCTCATTTTAAGACCCACTTGTTTCATCTATTGCAGAGTCTCAAGACGAATTTGTGATGCCAATGATGTCGTACGTAACTGAGACGTGGCCGATTACAACTGAGACGTAGCAAATGAGTTTAAAACCTCGTGACCCCTTCATAGAGGAAGTCCCAGCTTATCTATACTGCTGGAACTGTTTCAAGGGGAGTTTGTTCGGTGTTATCGGGCTTTGCTGATCCCAAACGAGCCCTCCATAGGGGGCGTTGTAGTTTCGGAGGAAAGTATTGCCGGGAATTGGGAAGCTAGTGGTTACGCCACTGGGCGATCTAGTCAGCTTAGCCCCTTGGTGTCGTGGTAAATTATCCCGCATTAAAAACAGTATGCAAACACAAGTAAAAGCTTAAAAAGTTGATTTTGTGCCTGTTTGTGAATAGGGAGAATCCTCGCGACAAGGACCAGGATAAGAAACCATTGACGTATACGTAACCAAGAAGCTCGTAAGGTCTCGGAGCATCAAATTAATCTGTTTATTCCTCATATATCAATGTATCACAGAAGTAGAATCATCATGTAAATATGATGGCGATGCAATATAGATCGTATCGTTGATTCTGTATGTTTTCATATTCCCTTGGTATAAGCGTGTACAGTGCGTACACCGTGCATCGTGAGAAATCGCCGCATTGACACACGGACACACATTCCGTGGCCCGTCCGATCTTATCTCCTCCCCGGGCATCGTAACTCTTATTTTTTGACAATAGCCTAATTTTTATGGTATGATTCACTGATAAAGCTATAATTGAAATCTGAGGCATGCCTGGTGAATGCTGACAATAATTGTCAGAATTATTCTCATCATTATAATAAGTTTATTGTAATGAGTAATTCATTAAACCATAATTAAATCTAGGACGTTATGTAATGATCTTCTTTTTAACCGACTTTTTCCAGTAGCTTCCGAAGCGTAACTCGGCGTAAAACTTTTCCTTTCGCTTTTCAGGTAAAAATGTATAGTAATGACTAAGAATTTCTACATCTAGTGCTTTTAAAAATACAAACCTTGAGCCTAAGCGTACTCAAGCAATGTGTGTACATCGAGCGTACATATCATGCAAAAATGCTTGTTTTCATCATCAGTGTCATCACTGAGCACGTGTTACGGTCACGTGACCGCGTCACGTGCCCGCGTCACGTCTCTCGGATTACGTGGAAACCGTCTCCAGGAGTTACGACCACCTGGGCTTAGATGTAGTTTAGATCGTTGATAATCCTGATACACTCAGTAAAGACGACTCTGATGCATTGACCCAAAAAAAGTAAAAGGGAATGTGTGAGTGAACCCGCGTGAAAAGGGTTCCCTATTAGTAGTAGTAGACGTTTATTGCTTACAATCAAAACACAAACATTAAGAAAAACACACGAACAGAGATAAAGGTTTACAATACACATAACGTCATTATGTTTGGGTGCTGCAGCAAGCAAAGGGCTTTGCTCAACGACAATTAAGGTACTGCTGACAGACATGCTCATATTTAAGCATGTTTGTCAGTACCTATGCTTAAAACTAGCATGCTCTGCATCTGTTCACATGTTCTAGCAATAAGCATACCAGTTTTGAGCATACTTCTAAATAACCACAATCAAAGCAAAAAATCGAACAGACGTGCTATTTAAACGCAGACTTTCGGGCAAAATAGAAGCTTTGACAGAAAATACAAATCAAAACAGTGGTAGTTTTATTGACAAACTTGAATCGTTCATGTCCTTTAATAAACTTTCAGAAGCATTATTTCGTGTTATCGAGTATTCCACAGATATTAGTAAAATGTCACGAAAAGCAATGTTTTTTAATCACCCCAACGCGACATTATTTTTCAAGATGCCTATTATAAATTTGAGATAGATTTTACAATAATTAGAGACTGAGCGAATTTAAAAACGTGCCTGTCACTCACTGGTAAAATCGTTACTAGCTTGCTCATAAGCAAACCTGTTCAGACACGCTCGAGGCACGCCCACTTCCACCCGCGCCTCAGGTCAGCACGCTCGAAAATCAAACGACTGTTGATTTTGAAGCATGTCCGAAATAAGCATGCTCATTACTAGCAACGCTTAGACATACATGCTACCAAGTAGCAATTGCTCATTTATGTCATGCTTTCGTGCTAGTAATGAGCATGTCTGTCAGTACCTTAATGTCACAGGACATAGCACTGATTTTCAGCCATCACCCGTGGGAATCGGTCGGCGATCCTTACGTACACTTTATAATTAAATTGTTTTATAAGTAAGTATTATATATAAAAAAGAGATTTCCTGTAGGTTTTTTTGTATCAACTAAAGTAAGTAAAGGACTATTTAAGTGGTTACTATAGCTTCGGAGATGTGAAGGAATTTCGAGGCTGTCAATTTTTCGAATATTTTTCTAGCACAAATTTATTATTTAATTAAGAAACAAATGTTAATTTAATCTGCAAGGATCTATAATTATTTGGTATCTCTGCAAAATACTTATATTTTTTGTAAAATGATTAATATTTTATATATGTGACATTGCATTTTCTATGAAAAATATGTCGTTAGAAGTGATTGTTACCAAATTTTATATATTTTTTTACTTTGGTAATATTTTCCTCTCTATTTAGTTTAACCGGTGACAACATGGCACTGATACAGCGGCTATTCAAGCCGCATGCCATCTGCCGTGGCTGCGTCCCACTCAACCGCTTCCGATGCACTCAGCCGACATAATTCGATTTAAACGAGTTTCTTTACTTCTGAGTGACATCAAATTATCTAGTGCTTTAATGAGATATTTTTTCAATGTATAAAATAATAATTTTATGAAAGAAAGGCAAGGCTGGTGAAGTGCGTTTTCTCCATTTTGAACCGACTGACTTGTCTCATGTTTTTTTTCTAATACTATGCAGGTATTCGCGTTTGGTTGTCATCATCTCAAGAATTCTTCCATCACGCTGAGCTGATGATGGAAGGATTTTTGACTTAATGAGTTACGCACGTATTGTTTAAAGTTGTAGTCAACCCTTAGTTGTATTCTCTCAAGGTATTTTAGCGAGCTGGCGATAGAAAGTATAGCTAATAAACAATTTTTAAAATATTGTTTAGACCATAAGTAGTATTCTTGAAAATTATTTAGGTTATCAAGATTGTCTTACTTGTTCAGACTTAGGTCACGAAAAACTACCAGTTAAACATAGGACCTCAACAACCCCCTATTTTTTATTATTTCAATAAGATTATTGTAATTTGTAAAGCTGTTTGGGTATTTGCGTCTGGTAGTCATCATCTCAAGTACAGTTTATTAAAAATGAGGGTAGCACTAGTTCAGTTTTGCACAAGAAACGCGGAAACAAAAGCACAATTTCAAGAAATGAGCTTTGATTTAATTATATTGGAAGGTTAATTAATAATAGTTTCATGAGTACACTAATTAGCTGTCAATCTAGTTTAAACACGGATATCACATTTTAGCTCCAGCTGTCACCGCTCGAAACTCTTTTTTGCCAAACTGTAACTGAATTGTGGCTCTATTTTTAACAGACTTCGAAAAAAGGAGGTTACTCAATTCGACCGTATATATATGCTTTTTTTATGTTTGTTCGCGGATAACTTCGTCGTTTATAAACCGATTTTGATGATTCTTTTTGTATTCGATAGAGGATACTACAAGGGTGGTCCCATGGTCACCAAAATAAGGATCTGATAATAGGATCTCATAAAAATCGAGTAAAACCATTCGTGTGTCCAACGTGTTTTGTGTATATGTTACGCGATTACTCTGCCAATTGTTGGCCGATTTTCATTTTTTTTTGTATTCGATAAAGTATACTCCTGGGATGGTCTCAAGGTCACCAAATTCAGGCTCTAATGATGGGACCCCATGAAAATCGAGGGAAACCCTAATTTTTCTGGTTTCTTTCACTAAAAAGACTTCATTCACTAAAAAGTTAAAAATAAAAAATATTTTACATAATATAAAAACTGACTTCGAAAACACTGAAAAGTTAAAAATAATATAACAATAGGTACAGACAACATCACACTTCTATATTGAAGTCGGTGACAAATTTTAAAACTTTCTAGGAGATCATCGTTTGGCACCGACTTCAATATGTTGTGTATGTGATGTTGTCTGTACCTATTCTTATATTATTTTTAACTTTTTAGTGTTTTAGAAGTAGGTTTTTATTTTTTGTAAAATATTTTAGAAACATTCGTCAGACGTTGAGTGCTCGTCGTGCCCCCCGCCGTCTGCGTCCGATTTCTACTCATTTCGACGGAAATGAAAAGTTGGTGGTGCCCCAAGTAGACTCCACCACGTCGGCGTTTCACCGACTTGTATTGCTGAATTTTATTTGACTACCAACTCATAGAAAGCTGGTATTACTTACCTTGGCTCCAATTGTCTCCTTCCGTCTCCTCCGTAGCCGGTGGACTTCCTGAGCTAGCTCGAAGGAAGTCGCGGCTCCTGAAGATCTGCAGTGGATCCACCGGTGGAGACCGGAGCACTACAAATGCCTAATAGGCCACCACGACTCACACTCGCGATTTTGACACACAAACACAAAGCGGGCTTTCGCACCCCGATATTAGGTGCGCCGCGCAAATCACTATTTGCTTGAATATTGTGTATTATATTTTATGGATGCCCGGACATCATCCTAACCACAAATTATGATATTTCGACTCGACTCAACTGACATATCACATGCGGCCGGCCGCCAAAAAAGCTGTCACTGCACAGACTAGAATGCAGTGCCGCCTCTCGCTCTTCCTCGAGCGTGAACATCCCCCCGCTCCGGACAGTCCCGGACTGTCCGCCAAATCAGTCTAAGGGGAGGCGAGAAAGAGTAGCGACCGCGCGCTTCAAAACAGAATCCCCAACTAGGACCTCGGCAAACCTGGGCACACCATCAGACCCTAGAGTAAGTTGGACAATGCGTCCGCGACGCCAACGTAAGGGTGGCAGGTTTGGGTCCTTCACTAACACGAGGTCTCCAACCCTCGGTGGGTTTGTCTTATCTGACCACTTAACGCGCTGTTGCAAAATGTGTAAATATTCAAGGTGCCAGCGGCGCCAGAAACTCTGGGTAAGCTGCTGGAGCAACTCAAACCGCGAAAGGCGTCCGGGATTGATATCTCTATAAGGATACTCGGGCAGGGCGTTAAGTGGTCTGCCTATCAAGAAATGGCCCGGCGTGAGGGCCTGCAAATCGTTCGCGTCGGTAGACAACGGACATAACGGACGCGAGTTGAGAACCGCCTCAATCTTATGAAACACCGTCGCGAGTTCCTCAAACGTGAGAATAGTCTCCCCAATAACGCGGCGAAGGTGAGTCTTGGCGGCCTTTACAACAGATTCAAAAATCCTTCCCCAGTGAGGGCAAGACGGCGGGGAGTATCGCCATGTTACCCCCCTACGGGAGAGTGTGGATCCGATCTCAATATTATTTTTATCTAAAAATTCACAAACTTCTCTTATATGTCTATCAGTGCCCTTGAAGTTCGTCCCACAATCGGACCGAATTAGAGAAGGCAGTCCCCGGCGGGAGACAAATCTGCCTAACGCTGCTAAGAAAGCGTCCATGGTGAGTGCACTCACCACCTCCAAATGAACGGCTTTAGTGGCCAAACAAACAAACACACACAAATAAGCCTTTTCAGTCTTAGCATTACGGAGTCGCGACGTTTTTATAGTGAACGGTCCCGCGAAATCAGTTCCAACTCCTAAGAAGGTCATCGATTCATTCACACGATCAGCAGGCAAATCACCCATTTGGGGCTGCATCGTCTCGGGGCGTAAACGATAGCAGGGCAGACATCGAAAGATAACAGATCGGATTATTCTTCGCGCTGACAAAATCCAAAACTCCCGTTGGAGGAGCGCGGTCAATGCATTACATCCGGCATGAGCATTCTTCACATGGCGATCAATGATCAACAATCGCACCAATGGTCCGTCCTTGGGGAGCAACAGGGGATGACGTGATCTATAAGGCAAGTTAGCGTGCCTCAATCGGCCTCCTACACGCAACAATCCTTTATCATCCAGAAAGGGAGTCAAACGCACCAAGGGTCCCTTCAATTTGGACGTCCCGGTACGGAAAATCTTAAGTTCCGGTTCAAACGCTCTAGACTGGGTCATACGCACCCAATGCAGAAGAGCATCTTGGCGCTCCTGCGGTGAGAGGACCGGACACAAATCTTTGTCCTGAGGCCGGCGACAATTTCGTATAAATCTTCTTATCCAAGCGGTCACGCCGAGCAACTTGTCCAGAGAACTGTAGCGGTCTAATAAAAATTCCCGCTCTGGAGCCGCCATAGTCTCGACAGCGTGAACACGCAAGCCCGGATTTGGTACCTTCACCACAGTTGGTGTGGAAGGCCAAGACGGTTGTAACAACCAGTCGGGACCCCACCACAGAGTGTGGTCAATAAGCTGAGGGGCTTCGCTGCCACGTGATGCACAGTCAGCAGGGTTTATTTCACCTGGCACGTGGCGCCAAATCAACGTGGCCTTCGAGGCCTGTATTTGGGATACCCGATTGGCCACAAATACTTCCAGGGAGTGGACGGAGTTCTTAATCCAACACAGGACAACCTGACTGTCGGACCAAGCAAAGAGCGACTCAAAGTCCACACTACGTCCCAGGGTGTCAACAACGTGGTTCATCAACCGAACCAGAAGAGTAGCTCCAGACAATTCTAACTTCGGAATCGTTAATCGAGTCCGAAGTGGAGCAACCTTACTCTTAGCAATTAGCAAGTGGAGCTTAACAGCTCCTCTATCATCGACCGTCCGGATATATACGACGGCTGCGTATCCACTCTCAGACGCGTCACAAAAGCCATGAAGGCTGGCCGTAAACCGTCCCTTAGGCAGTATATGTCTAGGGATACTAACACGGTTAATGTCGGGGAGAGACAACATGAAGGACTCCCAATCTCGCAGCAAACGGCCCGAGAGGGGCTCATCCCACGACACTTCGGCTGACCAAAGTTCCTGTAGGAAGCACTTCATCCAAAACACTACGGGACTAATCCAGCCATTTGGGTCAAAGGTACGAGCTACTATAGACAAAACCAACCGTTTCGTCCAGACCTTGGGGCTTGGCAGCTCCAATCGATAGGTGAACGTGTCCTGGACAGGTCTGTATTGCACTCCCAAAACAGACAGTAAATCTGGAGTGTTGGCATTCTCAAAAATATGAGGCTCCTGCTGGTGGTCGTCTGGCAAGTCACACAAAAGCTGAGGTGAGTTGGACATCCACTTCCTCAGTTCATAACCACCAGCCCCGAGAAGAGCAATTAGTTCATCTCGCAAAATCAAGGCTTCCTCGACACTAGAGGAGCCCGTACAAATATCATCCACAAATGCATCCTCCTTGAGAACCAAGGATGCGCGAGGGTATCGTAACCGCTCACGTTCAGCGAGTTCCACAAGTGAGCGAATTGCCACAAAGAGGCTCGAACGCAAACCGTATGTATTGGTGTTCAGCTCGTAGACTAGCATGGGATCCCTGGGATCCTCCCTCCATAATATGAGCTGATATCGTCTATCGTCCGGGTGAATCACAGTCTGCCGAAACATCATCCGGATATCGGTCACAAAGACGACGGCATGGCGACGGAAGTTGGTCAATACATCGCCCACCTCGTGGTGCAACTTCGGTCCAGCATGCAGACATTGATTCAGCGAAACTCCGGTAGACGTAGGAGCTGACCCATCAAAAACAACGCGTATCTTCCCAGTGGAAGGTTTCAAAACCGCGTGGTGAGGAAGAAAATTATGTTCCTCGTTTCGCCAGTCCAGTCGCGAGACCGACATGTGCCCCAGTTGCTCATATTCTCGCATGAAGTCGACATACTTCTGTTTGAGGTCGGAGTTCCTACTCATACGACGCTCCATGGACAGCAGTCGCTTCTCGGCCAACGGCCGGGAGCTGCCAAGTGAGGGGCGAACTGACAAAAAGGGCAAACGAGTGATCAGCCGTCCCGAGTGAAGGCGACCTGTATTGTTCTGGTAGAACAACTCACACTCCTCGTCCAAGGGGTTCACTCGCTTCACGGTAGGGGGCTCTTCCACCTCCCAAAACCGTTGTAGGACATCCGATAAGGTGGAGCTAACAGTTATGTAACTGTCCACCGATGGAGATGGTGGGTTATGCCTAACTGGTCCCATCACTACAAACCCAAGCGATGTAGATAAGGCTACCAGCCCACCCTTCTGTAACTCTCTCCTCTTCCCACAATACACGCGGCCTAGAACATCGGCACCGAGCAATAAGTGAATCGGACCGGTTCGGTGGAAGGAAGGGTCAGCCAAGGTCAATCCTAATGTCGCATCAACGACAGCGCGCGAAACGTGCTGTTGCGGAAGCTGACCAACAACCTTCTCATAAACAATCGCGGTAGCGCCAATTTTGGGCGCTGAAGAGAAGTGGGGGGAGAAGGAGAACAAAACCTGACCGATCGGATCCGGGATCCGCAGGTCTCCGATTCCTCGTACCGATGCAAGGTATGGAGATGTGTTCAAACTCAACTGCCGGACTAGCCAGCTGGAGGCAATGCAACCCTGAGCTCCCGTATCCAAAAGGGCGCGAACTAAAACAAAGGTGCCTCTCGGGCCCCACACCTGTACGGAGGCTGTTGGTAACAGCACCTGCTCCTGTGGGGGGGTTGCAGCCGACAGTTGGTTTAGTGAAAATCCTCCCGCATTCCCCGCAACGGGGGGGAAGGGGGGTCCGAAGAAAAATGCGTGCGCGGCGGAGGAATAGGGCGCTCAAGGCGCTCGAGCGGGTCCCAATCCGGCCCGTACACACCCCGACCAAAGCTGCATCGGGGGGCCGGGCGGTGCCCATGATGGGCGAAAGTTGGGGGAGCCCGCGATAAACGAGGTCTCTCCATCAGAGGGGGAGAGAAGCGTATCGGCTCCCGGCGTGGCTCCCTAATTACCGCGGCCCAATCCCGCGGTGGCGCCTCATAAGCGGCGCGTCGATCCCCCCCGCCCGTAGGGGGGGTGGGGCGCCCAATCCTCTCACTGGAGGGGGGGCGCCTGTCCAATCTCCGCGGAGGGGTGGCACGCCCCTCCGATCTCCTCGGAGATGTGGGTGACCTACGAGGGCCCCCGCCCGTGTGCGAGTCCCTCTCTCTCACCACCTCACGAGTGTCTTTATTATTAAAGCACAAGAGGGGGTGATGGGCCCCTCCACAACAGTGACAATCTCGTGGGTGGGGGCAAGCCGATGCCATATGAGCCCCCAGGCAGCGGTAGCACCAATTCCGCTGCTTGGCCATATTCCTACGCCCCTCGGTGCGTAGGCCAACAAATTTGGGACAGGCCGGCAAACGATGGCCATCCCGCTTGCAACACTTGCAAGGCCTCGGCCTCTCCCCGTGTGGAGAGTTCTGCCGCACTGCAGTATACTGCTTGTGCGGGCGGCGCTCTCTCCGTGGCGCTGCCCGGGTCGCCTCAAAGCGGCCTGTACTCGGTCCCGGTATAGGAACCAGATCCAAGTGGTCGGTCATCCGACACTCATCCTCCAAAAATCTGAGGAGATCCGAGAAGGGGGGGAGGTACGAGGCACTATTGCCCCCGTACCTTTGTTCGAAGCGTCCCTTCATCTCCATGGGAAGCTTATCGAGGATGAGGTGGAGCAAAATAAAGGACCACTGGTCCACCGGTAGATCAAGTCGTTTGAGCGCGTTAATAGCGCTCAGCAGCGGGTTCAAAATCTCCTTCCTCAATGAGGAGACCCGCGATACTCGTGGCAGCCCTAAAATGGCAGCCACATGTGTGTCCGCTAGCAAGCGAACATTCTGATACCGGGCAGTCAACAACGCCCTTGCAATATCATAACTGTCATCATTGACAGGTAGATGCTGGACAAGTACACCAGCCTCTCCCCGTAAGGCAGAGAGCAAATAGGCCAATTTCTGGCTAGGGAACAGGTCGTCCCTCGAGTGAACCAGGCTATCAAAGAGGTTAATGAACCCCATCCAAGAAGCCAAGTTCCCATCAAAGGTTGGGATGTCTAAAGTGGGCAGTCTGCCCAGCAAGCCGGCCGGGGTAGGCTTGACCTCCCCGGGCGTGCACGACTCACCCCTCCGGGCGGATAGGATTGCCTGAGCCTTGTTTATAATCACATCCGCCTGTTCAAAACACTGATCATAATCGGCATTAAATTGGTCGACTGCCCGCAACTCAGCGGCACCCTCGGCTGGGTGGTCGAGCAGATATTGTTGATGAGCAACGAAAAGCTGCTCCAATTCCTTCAAGCGAGCCGGTACTCCCTCATGCCGAATTAACAAGGCCTGTTCTCGGTCTGGTCGGTCTACCAAAGCGACGGCACTAGCAAACCATCTCAAAATCTTTTGTGCACCCGCGCGGGCACCACTAAGCGGGCTGACTGGCGGGACCATTTTGCACCAAAATTAATAAACACTATAATAATACACGGACAAACAGACCGACAACCGCAGACAACAAAACAGATCGGGAGGAACTTCAAAGGCAGAACAAAATATATAAACAAACCAAAATCAAGTATAAATGCTAGAACTTAACTAGAACAACAAGGCATTTAACAACAGAATTTTTCAAACAAATTAAATTCAAGCATTAAGTCAATAACTTAACAAACACAATATTCAAAGGCAAACAAAACAAAATCAAATGTAAATGCTAAAACTTAACACAGCAAAATAGTGTATTACAACAACAGCAAAGTCATTTAGCAGCAAATCTTTTACACAAATTAAATTCAAGTATAAGTTTACAACTTAACAAACAAAATAGTCAAGGGCAAAACAAAGATATGAAAAAACAAACCAAAATTTAAATATAGGTAAATGCTAGAACTTAACTAGAACAACAAAAGACATTTAACCTCAATTTTTCATATACAATGACAATTAGTTAAGGAGATCGGTCCACAAATGAGCTGGTAGTCGGTTTAAAATCAGCAATCAAAACCAATTAATATGTATTGCCCGTTTGGACAACCAACAAGATTACAATATTAATTGTACAATACTAATCAAATGCTCAAATCTAAGAACCACGCTCTGCTACCAAGAGATGGTGGTGCCCCAAGTAGACTCCACCACGTCGGCGTTTCACCGACTTGTATTGCTGAATTTTATTTGACTACCAACTCATAGAAAGCTGGTATTACTTACCTTGGCTCCAATTGTCTCCTTCCGTCTCCTCCGTAGCCGGTGGACTTCCTGAGCTAGCTCGAAGGAAGTCGCGGCTCCTGAAGATCTGCAGTGGATCCACCGGTGGAGACCGGAGCACTACAAATGCCTAATAGGCCACCACGACTCACACTCGCGATTTTGACACACAAACACAAAGCGGGCTTTCGCACCCCGATATTAGGTGCGCCGCGCAAATCACTATTTGCTTGAATATTGTGTATTATATTTTATGGATGCCCGGACATCATCCTAACCACAAATTATGACATTTCGACTCGACTCAACTGACATATCACATGCGGCCGGCCGCCAAAAAAGCTGTCACTGCACAGACTAGAATGCAGTGCCGCCTCTCGCTCTTCCTCGAGCGTGAACAAAAGTATATTGATTTTCGTCTTAATGTTTTATTGATTTTCATCGCAAATCGATCAAAAATCAATACAAATCGACCGAGAACTGCACGGCGCTCGCGAGCACTTATCGCCTAACGAATCATACAAAAATAGAGCCACGGACAATGGAAGGTTTCTTGTGGCTTAGTAAATGTAGAAACATACTGACGCCGTAGTTTTGTTTTTTAAAGTCATTCACAGGTGAGGTGATAGTGGAAAGTTAAGCCTTACTAAGTTCTTAGGAGTTCGGGAATAGCTTTTAGTACCGTTTGGCTCGGAACCGGTTTAAAATATACCGGTTAATATCGGTTTATTTCGGTTTTGCTCCGAACTTTTCCTGAGAACGCGAACGTTATAAGAACTTTACTATGACCTAAATAAACCGGTTTAATTGACATTGTATCGTGTTATTGACTTGAAGACGCGTACGGCCGCGCAATACGTTTTAACGTATGTACGTTGACGTCTGATTTGCATAGTGGATTTACAAACCTCTATCATTTGAAAGTATTTAAGGTAAGTAGAAAGCGAAAGAATACAATATACACGGTTATTTTTTTATCACCCTGGTTATTTTAAGGGTGGCTTCAGGACACGGTAGAAGAATTATTTAACCATTAATAATAAAATTTACTCACCTGTTTAATTAGATATTTATTATCTAAAATATCCAAAAAATACTGCACTGGTATGGACACTGAGTGAAGTTGTAGGCAAAACATTGAATGAACGCGAACTGGCAACAACGTCGCCGATTCAAAGTCATCACTGAGTTGATCACAATTTCACCTTCCTACTTTACGGGCTTACTTAGGACCGGCAAAACAAAGTTTTTAAAGAAAACAAACAGTACTAGGTAGGTATTACGGTTATGGTAGGTTGTTTTGGCATAGTTAAAAAATTGGAATCAACTTTAAATACTTACCTACCTAGGAAACAATTTAAATCAACTTTAGTTCTAATAACAAAAGAGTTCTAAATTTAAAGGAAGTCCTCTAACTCATACATAGTCGTGCACGTTTAAAACTATACATGACCACAACAACATATCACTTTGGTTAGTGTTTAACGTCTCGAAATGCAGTTTTCGCTTCCAAGTCTTACGTTTGTGGCTTCACTTTCTTACACCAAACACTTAATTTCACTTCACAAGTAAAAGTCTACGGTCTACCGGAGTAAGGTCTGTGTATTAAGGTGTGTGTATAACTTGAAACTAAAATTCCGAAAGCGCCCGATTGCCGCGCGTCAGGCGCGGGCGCGACATCGCGATACGTTCACACACGCTGGGGTCAAAAGGCGAACTAAAGCCGGCCAGCTCGTGCCGACAAGCGACAGCAAACAACAAAACGCCGCCGCTGGCGCTCGGCGCCGGCGCCGACTGTCTCTGTCTTTCACTATTGTAGTGTCTAGTGCAATAATAACTCTTATTTCAAACGAGTTGTAGATTGATCTTGCTTGAATTAATAATGCGACGTTGCCGCATTTTCCTAAGCCCGTAATAGTAAATGCTTTATTCATTCATAATCTTACCTTATCTTGTAGTAAACAAGAACAATGTCTATAATTTAATATTATTGGCGGATAAATTTTAAAAAATATAACCACATGTTTTTTTTATTGATATGAGTCGTCTAGCGTCTACCGAGCTGCCTCTAAAATTTTCCAGTATGATAAAAAAATAACCGTGTATAGGTACATACTTTGATTACGTCGCAAACAACACTTATTCAAACTGCGAAGAAGTGAAGTAGGTACTGTAAAAAAATTACACAGTATCAATCTTGCTTTCTATTAACCGGTTTTTATTACTCCAAACCGGTTTATTGATAAAAACCTTTATGTAAACATTCTTGCAAGAACCGGTTAAAAAAACGGTTTACTGGAACGAAACCGTAATGAAAAGGTTCTACTCCAAGTAGGTACATGATACCGGTTTGAAAATTTTACCGGTATCCGAGCCTTGTTTAGAGTGAACGACGTTTTATTTTAACGTTATTCAGCCGTTTGCCTCGGGTCAAATTCTAAAACGTATGCTTTATTTCCCCAAAAAGATTGGTTTTCTGTGTATTCTTATTTTGTTTTTGACTTTTTCTGTCGAATATAAAATCATTTTCAAAATTGGCGGAGAAAGTGGCGTACGAACATAAAAAAATAGATACAGTCGAACATGGAACCCACTCTTTTATTGAAGTCGGTAAAAAATGAGAATCGTAAATAAATTGATCTCTAGATTTTATATTTCAAATGCGTCTAACCGAAGGAAACTTTGTTTATTCGACATACTTAAATGAAGTGCTTCATAAGGTCTCTTTCATTTAAAGATCCCAGTTTGAACAACAGGCTGTTTATTCTCAAAAAAAATCTGAACGAATATTAGGAACGTATATCACACAACTCCATAGGCTATAGCTGTCACTCCACTAACTGAATACTATAAAAATAACATAAAACAGTTCAACTGCTAATGAGTTTCTTTAAGCCACGAATAGGCCGCCACCTAATTCACCACACATACAATTCATTAAGCCGCTGGTCCCGCTTCCTGCACGTTCCCACATCGTGTAATAATAATAATAAAAAACGTTTATCTATTACATCACTTAAAGCTTCAAACGTACCAATCAATACCAATGTCAAGTTCCTCCGTCTCCCCTGTTATTACGGAGATAATTCTAATCGTACCACATTAAACATATTAATAAACTATCGTCAGTAGAGAACGTATCGATTAACGACCGTATTACAACCACTCAAGTGTCCCCAGCTAGCTTCGGCGTCAAAGTACAATTAAGTATGATGTTCCCACATCCACATCTTCTCACAAATTTATTTTTGTTAATGGTTAAATCTTAATGGCGATTTAAATAAAACAGAAATTAGTTCGGAGCGTCCGTCTGCTTGGAAGGTATAGTGCATACGAGATGTTACAAATGGGTCATAAAAACATTCAGGTGTTAATGCGTTTGATTGGTCACAGTAATCAAAAGCATATATGGAGGTCTCAGTACAAAATGTTTTAATTTATTTCACGTGAAGTTATGAAAAAATAAAACCATAGCAGCCTCAACAATAATAATAATACGGCACCTTTTATTGCGCGTGGCCTGACACGCACTTTTTACATTAACAGATAAAATTTAGATATAGTTGAAACTTGATGCTGTCTTCATTTATCCTTATTAACAAACGAAACGTATTACTCAATATGTTGAGGATACAGAATCGGTGAAGGTGACAGTTGGTTGTTTCATAAAAACGTAATTATTCTAATTTTAATTGCCTCTCAAATGACACATTCGTATCGTATTTTTTTGTTTTATGATTCCCTAATTAAATAGAACTTGTAGGATGTAGTGGAAATGTAATCGGAATTAAATATTTTTATTCTAAGCTCTTTTTTGTTGACCGACAGGCATTGTAATAAATGAACACTGCAATGGGCCAGTTTGGAGACCATTAGAGTATCTTAGCAATGAACTTGATAAATAAATTATTTATATTGAATATTAATGCCAGAGCTCTCTCTCTATGTAATGCTTGCACTACAACGCAATTCACCATTTCGGTAAATTTTCTATCTCTCGACCGGCGCCACTAATCTTATCATATTGCTGTTCCATTTTCAAATCGCTTTTAGTTTGTTCCAGTCTAATCAGGCCGTGATTTTTCATGTCCCAACCAGTTGAACTGCTCGCGTTTGTTTGAAATCCATTTAGGATCAGCTGTCACTTTTGACAGATCGTCACAGATAACAACACCAATGGTTAGTCCACAGACCGTTACAGATTAATCACAGCCTAACTGACTAATCGGACAAGTGATTAAGTTAACTGGAAGAGGCGCGCCTGAGCCGCCCGATAATTGTTTAATTTGAATTCGAGAAACGCCGCTCAAACGCGACGCGATTGTTTCTTGATTACAATTAATCGTCGGTTAGGTTAATTATAATTGTTGTTGGTTTCTGGGAGATTGATTATTGAGATGTGTAGATTTTTTGTAAGCAACCGTCAGCTTTTAGGTCGGATTTAATGTACGTCTTTGAGTACCATCCTCCCTATGTTACTCATGGCTATACATAAAATTGCCTTTATGAAGCGGTAATCAAAACTGATGAGAATAGTAAATTTGTACGTATTTTACTTATGTGTTACGGAGAGTTTCTACTTTACAGGACATGTCACGCTTATAAGAATTTTTTATACAACTAAGTTGGCTAACAAGCACGCTTCGCACCTGTTGGTAAGAGGCTACAGTCGCCTATAGTACATGTGGTTCCTGTAACACTTGCAGATCTACAACCTTTTTTTAAGATGGAAAATGGTTTATGTATACCTCAGCATGATGAGAGGCTAAGCTAAGGTTATGTGGGACTCTTTTATAAACCGATGTACCCACTAAAAGCCATCTGTGTTCGCAGCGCCCGCATGTTGGTATTGGCCGTACGGGGAACTTCATAGTCGTCCGCGCGGCCATACCCGCGGTCGGCTTCCAGAGCCGAACTTCCTACCCTGAATAAGGGAACTTATTCAGGGTATTCAGGGTTTCTTTCATTAAATAGATTTCATTCACTAAAAAGTTAAAAATAAAAAATATTTTAACAAAAATAAAAACCGACTTCAAAAACACTAAAAAGTTTAAAATAATATAAGAATAGGTACAGACAATATCACACTTCTATATTGAAGTCGGTGACAAATTTTAACACTTTCTAGGAGATCATCGTTTGGCGCCGACTTCAATATAGAAGTGTGATGTTAGAGTGTTTTTGAAGTCGGTTTTTATTTTTGTTAAAATATTTTTTTCAATATAGTTTTAACCTTGCGCCAAGCGATCATGGTAAAGCACAGAACAGAAAAAACTGTTATTGATATTAATAGATTATTGATTATTGATAGATCATTGATAGATAGTATTGATAGATAATAGATTATTGATAGATCCTTGCTCTGTTATTGATATTATTTTGAGTAATCTGTCATTCCCTGCTGGACTCTCACTATGTCCCTAGTTTTTCGTGCCCATCTTTCCTATGCTACGGCTCGTAATAATAGTCGCATCTCAAGTCAGAACTCGATCTTGAGTAGCAGTTTTGACGTTTAATGTATGGCACATCTGTCAAAAACACCAGCTCAAGATCGACCTCGTACTTGAGATACGACTATTTATACGAGCCTTACAAAAGTCTAAGCTCTTAATCCCTGTTTCACACGGGTGCTACTTAAATTGCCCAAAAAAGTTATAATGAACATTATGTTTATACATTGTCACGTTATTTGTGGTATCGATATTCTAATATATTTTTTTAACACCACCAAGGTGGCAAAGAAGCATGCGGGTTGCCTGATGGTAAGCGATCACCGTACGCAGCCTATATAGACGACCGCGAGACCTTGGGACATTACCCGCGCTATGCCGACCCTGCAAAAACTTCTTCAAGATTTTTTTTTGTAGAACCCATGCTGTAAGTCTTTATGGAAAATCTCAGAAGGGAGTTCGTAAGAGAGAGAGAGAGAGAGAGAGACGATAACTTAGCATTCCATGGATTCACCGTGCGGGTGACGGGTCCATCGCGTTGCAGAGAAAAGAGCCAAGAGCAGTGCCTGGGGCTTACGACCCAGGTGCAGGTTTAAGTTGCTACTTTACAATCAACATTCACCTTCACCACTCCGGCTCCTCTCGCCGCCTAACCATATTAATTCAATTAATACTTACGTATTTGCACTGAAAACAAGAAACTGTTAAAGATTGTAATAAATAAAAGTATCCCTACATAATTTGCTTAGTTACTGACTATCTTAAAACCCTTAACTAACGGTCAAGATCACGATAACGTCTGAGATTAGTTATTCAAAAATCACTAATTAGTGTTACTTTGGTCGTAAATTTGTTGCACGCTCTCCGTATAAAATTAAAATACCATCATATTATCAAATATCAATGCGCGCAATTTAAAATTTTAATTATACAAATAGATATAATTCAGTTGGCAACTAATCGAAGTTTTTATTATGTTAGAATAATTCGCGTATCACTGAGCATTAAGATAATGTTTCGTATGTTAAAATAGAAATATTTGAAATTTAAATGATTCGCCGTGGAATTTGTAAATAAAGTTAATAAAAACACGGTAATAAATAATAGTTCTCACAGCCGCTTGTGATGTAGACACCTGATTTGAATTGTAATACAATATGTTATGTTCCAGATATCAACATAAATACCGTATGATTTATGATGTGGCACGAAAGAGCTTTTTGATGTCGCGTGGTCTGAGCTGAAGCATGAAGTTTTTGTTACACCTTTGTGTAAATGTACAGCACAGTCATTAATTTCATGATTTACCTATAATGTGATGATTATTATTATATGATTTTTAAATTCGCAGAGCACAAAATTGACTTTATAGCATAGCTTCTACAGATGCTTCAGCAATTTCAGACAAATCGGTATCCATATAAAGTTATAAACTCATCAACCCATTTTCTTTGAAATTGAGAAGTAAAACTTCAAAATACACAAACAAATTTAAATACAACATAATTTGGATCTGCTGTAACATAGAATTTGAGACTGACAGCTTAACTCGAAGCAGTTTTTCAAAAGGCAATCAAAACTGGGATCAAGAACTAATTCTAACCCTTTAGCACTTGTAACTAGCAGAAGTAGATATAAAAACTGCAACTGAGCTTTGCCCCTGGCATTGCAGATGTCCATGAGCGGTGGTTACCACTTACCATCAGGTGGGCCACTTGCTCGTCTGCCACCTTTAGCAATAACAAAAAAAAAATTATCGAACCGATTGTAGTAAATGTTTGATCATCATGTTACCATCAGCTTTAAATCCAGAATTAGGCGTGAAACCATGAAGGATTTGCTATCCATGTCAATATGTGCTATTAATAAAATGCATTTAGAAAATATTGATTAGGTTATGATTAAACTTGCCTTAAACGATAGCGAGTGCATCGCTATGAGTTAGGCGTTAGAGCCCCTCGTTCAGCTAGTCTAGTCTAAAAATGAGAGCGTTTGTCAAGGTGGTATAATAATTTAATTTATCATATTAATAGCAATTACTTAGCAAATGAGTATTTGTCGATAGGAGCCATTCGCCGCTTAATTGCCGGTCAGTGTTTATGGCTCTAATACCATTAACAAGTCGTAACGAATCATATTTACGAGCGCCACCACCGCTAATGAAAGATAACAGCGTATACTCATATCTTCCAGTTTGGTTCGAAAAATTTCGATTTTTAAGCGTTTCGTGGCTTTTAGTCGATAAAGGTGTCTCTTGTGAGCTTAGGACGTGAGAATAATTTCATTTTATGATGTAAGACGTTATACGTGATTTTATATTATTCGTGTCGAAGAGTACGTTTGAACATTTTTTCAAATATTTTCGGTATTTATTTTCTAGCCGATCCCGCGTAACAAGTTTTTTTATTAAATGAGGCTTATGACCTATTTTATAATGTACAAGTGAAATAGGACCTTGATATTGTAATTCAGAGGAAGACTGTATCTACCTAAGTTGCCTGCCCGGGTACATTCATTTTATCTTACCTGTTAGACTCAACACGACACTACATCATTCAAATATTTTTTAGTACTACATAACTTTATCTTCTCTAGAGGGCGCCATTATATGTAGATTCTTGTCACACATAACTAGTAAATATGAGGGAATTGGTGAATATATGTATATGCACACACCTACCTACATACAAAATTAAATGCATTTTACTTTTTATTAATAAAATAACTTCAATAAGAAATTTTATTAACTTTGCCATTGCTGGGTTAAAATCTAATGAACGACGAGCATTTTTTTAAATCTTTAATTGTTGTCGAATAATTTTGTTCGGATTTTGTTTCAGGTAAACCAATTCCTAACTTTGGTGACTTCAGTATGGATTTTTGTTCGTTTTTAATAGTAAGTAGAGTACCGGAATTTTTTGCCTTCTTATACAGAGGGGTATATATAACTGTCTTGAGTCATAGTATCTATCTACTGTCAAATTGCAACATGCATTTGAATGTATGCCCTGCATGATGCAATTTATCTAATATATTAAAATCTCGTGTTTGTTATCGAACTCTTATCGCTTGACCGATTTTTATGAAATTGTTTGTGTACATTCGGTAAGTCTGAGAATAGGACGTAGGCTATTTATTATACCCCGAGGTAATAAGGGTGGCCCTCTCCAGAAACATTGAGTGTTGAGCTTTATTAAAGCGAAACGTAGTTCGCGGTCACAACTAGTAATTCTATAATTGATGTATTAGGGATACATTGGTAGATAAAAAACATTCAAAAATATATCTGTTTTCTGTCGTATCTATAGGATAACCTTTGCTGTTATTGTTGATTGAATGAGAATTTGTTAACAGAGGGTAATATTATTTTTTATTATAATAATGAATCATGTTTCAACGTCTTCAATGAGCGTCGGTGGCGCTGTGGCCTCGGCACTGGACTGTGCCCCGAGTAGAATCGGGAGGCCCGCGATCGATCCTGCCATGTACCAATGTGTTTTTCGTTTCACGAATTTCATATGTAAATTTATCTGACGCTCCTACGGTGAAGGAAAACATCGTGAGGAAACCTGCATACACCTGCGAAGTAATTCAAAGGTTTATGTGAAGTCAACCAATCCGCACTGGGCCAGCGTATGGTTTGATTAAGGCCTAATCGCCCTACCATAACTGGTTAGGGTAGGCTCGTGCCCCTCGGTGGGGACGTATATGAGCTGTGATGAATGAATGAATGAATGTTTCATCGCGAGAGCGTGCAATGTTCGGTTAACGCAATTCTTTGTAACATTGTACCGAGTGGTTTTAACATACAGTCGGCCAATAAGTCGTTAACCCGATGGTTGAAATTCAATTTCATGTTATAAAACAAGACAACACACAACAGCTACTAAGATAACCTTATCGGTATTTTGTTTGAACGCGAAATTTTGTCAAACCTTGTACACCACTTTCTTGGCCGATCGTACTCTACCGTTCTCTACAAGTTGTGAGGTGGCCGCCTCCTCTCCCGCCTGTTATCTGATTGTTCCCCGACTCCTAACTCGCTCCTGTAAGTTGACACGTGAGCAGGGTGCCGCGGGGGGCGCCGGCAAACTTCGTTATCAACTTACACCTGATACGTGGAAAAATACTATAGTCTTCGGCTTCCTTTTTATTTTTTACGTGGCTTTATATAAAATGTATGTATATTGTATAGAATTTGATAACGACTGTTGTTTTCCTTCAGTTATCTAAGGTTTTAATATTTTAGAAATGACCACCTTTCTTTGTAATGCTATAGAATTACAGTGTCGTTTATCATCTACAAGTATTGTAACGAAAACACATTAGATTTTTAAGCTATTTCATTAGCAGTTCTATAATAGATTATCTAGTTTGAACAATTTAACAAATATTTATTTGTTGTTTATTATTATCAAACATTAGAAACACAGATGTGTACATTTCATACGTCTATGCGAAGTACTTGGAGTTATCCAACATAAATGTTGTAATATCTACCGCCTTCAAAAGTAATACATTTGAAAAGGTTACAAATAAAAGATTGTCTAATATGTTAGTTGAAACACATAAACGGCTACTAAGACAGAAGAGTTTAGTCAAAATTACGTATGTACGTTCATTGCGATAAAACGAATCGAACGGTAATGTTAAGGAATGGCATTTAACTGTAAAATTTTGTAGCCACTTGCGATGAAATACACTGACGATAATCAAAGACGGCATATGCTATTAATAATATTGTAGTAAAGAAATGCAAAAGTAGGCAAAATATTATCTAATCTGTTGATTTATTTACTGGAATAGAAAAATATGAAGCTAATGTCAAATACTTATCGCTTGTCACCAAATCCACAGATAAATAGAATATTGAAACCACGTAAGCTACGACGAGACTCGTCGTTCCTGTACATGCCGTTCTATGCGTTTGCGCTGGCGAATGTACGCTAGTACTTGTATATATGACTAGTCTGCTAGACGCTTGTTACATCGGACTAGTCATAATTTGCACGCGTCACCGTATCACACAGCGGTGGGTGTTTTATGTGCCGAATCGGCATAGCGTCGCCGTCTGTTAAGGACGCCGTCACATTATTGTCGCCTCCCCGGGGGACTGGGCGGACCCGCCTTTTGCGTGTCACCGGCCTAAGGCAATGTTGGAGTCAGCCTTGCTCCTCACCCAGAAACGGGGAGTTATTTATATAGGACTATCAACAGAATATCTGTCGTTTTTCACGCCAAAACCGTTCGAACCGAATTTGATTCATATCAGAAGAATCAAAAGGCTGGACATAAAATGGAGCTGGAAAGTTTGCTTCGACAATTCTGAAAGTGTGTAGATTGATTTATAATCACCTCTGTGGACTAGTAGTTGAAAAACTCCAAATCTAAAGGTTCCAGACCTTCAGATCAGATCGAAGGCTCAGATTTTTCGGCTTGGTGTAATTGGTGATCAAATGCGCAGTCCTTTATGCTACCTACACCATTTTATATTAAGCTGTGGCCATCATTATATAACACACACATATAAGAAGCCAAAGAAGCATTAGGTGCGACTTACTTAAGTTAAATGATGTTAAGCAATTATTGCAGTCTATGGATAGTAGCGACTGCGCGATGTCGACTGTGACACCTCAAGCATACGCAGGTACACAAAACAACGTTATTTGTGTGTGGTCTTATGTACGGTAGAAGTGGTTTCTCTGTTGGGCTTTCCAGCTTGCCACTTATTCCGCCAATAGAAAGAAAATTATATAACATGCATCACCGGCGATGTAGAGGTGACCATCCATATTGCGTCCATTTTACAAGCCCGGGTCGTTCAAAAGGCATCAAGTAGAACCTTGCAAGTCGGCAAGGTGATGGTGGCTAGTGCAGCGCGTATTCCATTTCGTGCACTAGCCGCTATCTCCGCATTTGGACTCCACCTCCACTTTACCATCAGGTGGAATAGTCATTTGCTAGGCCCACTATAAAAAAAACCAGAAAAAACACTAGTAGAATGCTACGGCAAGAAAAGTTTCCAGCTACATTACACAAAGCTCATGACATAATGGATCGAGTGCAGCTGTCAATGAAGTATTTCATTTAGTTCAGTGCCGCGTCCGCGCTGGGCGGGTGGCCGTCCGTCAACCGCCCGCCCAAGGTGACTTATGACCCCATACGTTTCGCCGCGGACGACCGTTTTCAAATTGAAAACAACCTAATTGCATTTCCGTTCCAACAAACGTTTTTATGGGTTAGCTAAATTCGATTATTGAGGCTTTTAGTTTTGGTACTTAGTTCATCGTTCAAATTAGCTAGCTGTTGCCCCTACGTTTCGTTTTAATAGAGCACAACACTGTTTCCTTATTTTTTTGGAGGGGATTTCTCAGTTTCCTGTGGGAATTTCGAAAAATCCTTGTACCAAGCCAATGAATCCCTGTACCGAATTTCACGCTTCTAGCTCCAGTAATGGACTCACAAAAGCCTTTTATTTAATAAAAACTTTTTGATATATTACGAGCTGTTGCCTTCGACTTTGATCTGCGTGAAATTTAGTTACATCAAGTGTTCAGTCGTTCCGTAGGGAAATTCATTATAATCCTTAAGCAACACCATAATATTTCAATATAATTGTTCAGCTGCTTATGGAAAAGCGTAGCAGACAGACATACAGGCGATGTTACTTTTACATTTAAAATAGTTTGGATTCTGCATAGCATTGCTTTTATTACCACCATCATAAAAATAGATGATGAAATAGATTAATTTCATAATTTTAACATTTTATTCAGGACTAGTTTTGCCCGTAGCATTGTTTTCTTGAGCTTGTTCTAGCGTGATATTATATAGCCTACAAATAAATAAATTCTCGATAAATGCCACCGATAACTCAGGCTATCCTCCTACACCAACATAATGTTTCAATTTGTATTCATATCAGTAGTTTGCGTTCAACCAAACAAATAAACTTTCCAGCTTTACAATATTAGTAAGTAAGTAAGTATAGAGTATTGCACCCAACGTAGTGTGGTCGAAGTGTAAAAGTGTTACAAGAAAATGTAGGAAACAGAAATCCAGGTGGTGTCTGTCGTGCCGGTTGCTGATTCCATAGATAAGGCAGACAAACGACGCTATCTGCCAGCACAAAGGCTGCGATGGCTATCACGGAGGCTGGGCTGGGTACCACGCCACGGCCAAGTATTCAATTATTCAGGCATTATTAAACGATTATTCGTTTGCGTGTTCCTTTTAAAGACTCCCTTTTTGTATTGTATGAAAGTTGCATCACTGAAAAATAATATTTTAACATTAGGCTATCTAAATGGCAATACGACAAAAAATAAAAATCATATAAATGCCATAGAAATTAACGAGCCGTGTCTACCAGAAACATCTAAAATAAACATTTAAGATGGCACTGTAAATATTGTATTAACAGATTGACATTTCTTTTTATATGGAACATTAAAAAATGGTAACCAAGCGAATTGTCGCTAGTTTTATTGGTGACACTACTCCGAAGCACCTGTCTAGATGCGACCAACTTGCATAAGGTTTTCGCTATGATAACTATAATCATCTGTAGCATTGTGTTCCGATTTACGGTAAAATAGCCTGTTCCGAACAAACCGGATTTCACAAATAAAGATAGTTGTGAAAAGCGGATTAAGCTCGCTTCCGTCTTTGGTTTTATCATCATACACATACTATCAGGTGACATGAAAGCCAAGAGTTTGTCTGTTGTGACGAAAAACAGGATAGGGTTGTTTGTTGTAATAAGCAGGCGAACTAGAGAAATACACATCAGAGATCACCGCCGCCAAATAATTTCGTGTTCTTGCGCATGAGTTCACAAGCGGCTGTAAGCATCAATAATATAGAAAGCACTGAAACATCAGGAAAGCTGTATGCATATTTGACGACTAAATTGTAAGGTATTTTTCTTATTGCAAATAAGTTGGCAAACAAGCAAACGGCCCACCTGATGGTAAGTGGTAACAGTCACCTGTAATACATGTGGCTCTTGTGAGATTCACAGCAAAACTGCAATCCCCACAAGAACCACAGTGTACGTTGCCTTAACTTGTGACTTAAGATGTAAAGTCACGGTACCCAGTAATTTCAGTGCCATATCTTACCCTTTAAACCGGAACACACCAATGCAAGCACTGCTGCTTTGCGGCAGAAATAGGTAAGACGGAAGTACCCATGCACACGATCCTTATTAAAAATTCACACGAAGACGCAATAATATTTTTAAATTGTGCAATATCTTGTGGTAATTCAGTCATACCCTATGGTTTTCCAATCGGAATCTGCCCCTCAACGTTTATGCCTCGGTCCTCGAGTCACGTCCGCGGCCAACGGTGGAACTTTAAACCGATGCGATCGCATCTTAATCCGCCAATAAGCGGAAGTCTTTATCTCCGGCGCAATATGGCGCGCCTGTTTGCGCCCCGGTCACGTGCTCCGCCCCGCCCGCGTCTTTGTTTTGGGGGAAGCCTCTCGATGTCCTGGCTTGTTTTGACTTGGACCAGTGTTCTCATTTGTTCGCCATTCAAGAGTTATTACTTGAAAAAGGCATAACCATCTAGTGATACACTAACAGTCCCAACGACAGGGTCAAAGTAGGTCTTTATTTGAAGGTGATGTTCTCACTAACTACCGCTTAAAAGTACGTCCAGAGTTACGATCAACGGCGCCCTGGACAGGACACCGATAGGCAGTGTAAAATATCTTCAGCTGCTCCTGGAATGGAAGATCTATCATGTCAGTCAACGATTCATCAAATTGTGCAAGCGAGGGTATTGAGAGCACACCTGTCTTTGTGCATGAACAACATGTACACTATTATCTTTTATAGTTATTCTAGTTTGAAATACGAAATTACTACTTTTAACATTATAATAACTTCTTCACGGAGAGGTTTTTACAAGCTTTTATTTAACTTGCAATGTAAGTAAGTATGTAAGTATGTATGTTCGGGTGAAATCTTGCAACTCAATTTTGAAGCAGATATCTTTAACCGATTGAGCTGAAATTTTGTATACACGTTGAGTTTGGATGACAATGCATGGTTGACTGTGTGACGTCATTCTAAATCCAAGATGGCGGACCAATTATTTTTAATGCACCCCTACAATATGGGTATCAAATAAAAGGTCTTGCTAAGAGTAACTCGAAAAATAATGTGACGTCACTATTAATCCAATATAGCGGACTTCTAAAGCTTGAAAATCAATTTTGAAGTAGATATCTTTAACCGATTGAAGTGAAATTTTGTATACACACACAGTTTGGATAAAAATGCATGGTTAACTGTGTGACGTCATTCTAAATCCAAGATGGCTGCATACCCAAGATGGCGGACCAATTATTTTAAATGCACTCCTACAATATGGGTAGGTATACCCTGGCGCAGAGGGAGGCTCTGCGCCAGTGGGGTGAGGCACTCGCCTCCCCAGCTGCCGGCCACCGGACGATCGAGGCAATTCGTCCGGTGTTGGAGGAGTGGGTTGGGCGCCGGCAGGGCAGCCTCACATTCCGCACGGTGCAGGTACTGACCGGGCATGGCTGCTTCGGTCACTACCTGCACCGGGTCGCCCGTCGGGAGGAAACGCCGCAGTGTCATCACTGCGACGCTCCCGATGACACTGCCGAGCATACACTATTGGTGTGCCCGGCTTGGCGACGCCAGCGCAGCGAACTCAACGCTGCGCTGGGAGGTGCAAACCTCTCGCTGCCGAGCATGGTCGTGGCCATGCTCCGCGGCGAGGCGGAATGGGGGGCTGTCGCCTCCTTCTGCGAGGATGTCATCTCGCAGAAGGAGGCCGCGGAGAGGGAGCGGGAGGCAGATCCTCAAGCCGCTCCCATCCGCCGCAGACGGATAGGCAGGCGAAGGCGGGCATTCGCACAAGCGATGCCCGTCTAGTGACCCTGCCGTGGAGGCCTGCGTGCATGGTTGGCCCCGTGCACGCCGCCGTAAGGCCCTCCGTCTGGGGATTGCCTTGGTGTTCTCGGGCAATCCCCCCTTGGCGATAGCCCGACCAGTTGGTCGGGCTTGCCCGGGCGCGTGGGTAGTGGAGTCGCAGTGTGGACCTTACCTAGCGCGCCCAAGAGGGCAGGGAGAACACCGGGGGGTTTTAGTGGGTAGGCCTGGCACTCTGCCGGGAGAGCCCCACACACGCTCGCCGTCTAGCCAACGGCGGGTACGGTGCGGTTACGCATTTCCCCCCGAGAAAAAAAAAAAAAAGTAGTAACACTTTGTGGAAGCTTATTATAAAAAGTTATACATTTCCCCATAAACGAACCTTTAGTTTTTTGAAGCCTGTACGTTGGAACGGCTAGTTTATTTTTGTTTCTTGTGTTTAAATGGTGAATTTGAAAATTGGTTTCATATACAGTATTACATATAATGTGTATAGACATAAATCAAATTTTTCTTAAATGTACTGTCCTGCTAAAATCAATATTATGTTAATTTCTCTAAATAAGTCTCTTAGAGAATCTCTTGCTCATAAATTATAAATTGCGCGGACCACTCTTTTTTGAAGTACAAAAATATTTTGCATATACTTTCAGCCGATGCCCACAGTAGAATTCCATATGACATCATGACACTGAAAAAACTTAAAGTAAATCAATCTTTCCATTTCAACATCAGTAAGTTGTCTTTATTTTTTTACTGCATATGCTGCAGAACTAAGTCTGTTTGCCAAGGACTCAATATGTGAATCTCATTGCAATCTAGAATCTAGTGTAATACCCAAAAATTTGGTAGAATTCATCGATTCTACAAAATTTTTGGGTATTACACTATTTGATTTGACTGTTCTTACATTTGGCACTAAGGATGTAATACATTTAGTTTTACTTAAATTCAACGATATAGCATACCAATAGCGCTTCTACATATCTAACGTGACGTCACCACATCGGGTCTACAAACTGGTGCACACAATGCACCGCGCTCAACCCCCTCCGCCTCGTCACCTCACCCCGCGTGACTATATAACCAGCCTCGCGGCTAACTGGAAGTCAGTCTCTCGCTAGACGGCTCCGAGTACGATTGCTCCCGTAGTCTGCTCTGAGTCCAGTGCTTGACTTGATTGGTGCCCCGCGCCATCAAGTTATAGCTAGCTAGGAGGATAGGGTTGCGATGCTCCGCGTCCTTCCCACGATCCTTAAATAGGTCACCGTATGAAATATTTGTATATCACTAAGTAATTGTAAATCGATGCTAGTAAACAATAAACCTACTCATTGATACCTACATCGGAGTATTATTTCATACGCCAACCCTATAATTGGCGCCCAACGTGAAATCAAGAATACCCTCATCTGAAAAGATAATATAAAACATCAAAAGAAAGGGGGGTAATAAAAAAATGGCTAACAACATCGTTATGAGTGAAGATCAGTTCAGTCGCCTGATCGAATCGATCGCAGCAACATCGCTTACTGGAAACAACGAGCACCTGGATCGTCTTATTCAGAGTATTGCGTCCACTACTCTTCAAAATACCGAAATGCCTAAATCAAGCTTCGCGAAGTGCACATACCGCTTTAACGGCCAAAGGAGTCACGAAAAGGTCGAAGAATTCATTAACTCCATAACAACGTTTAAAACTATTGAGGATATATCGGACAAAGACGCTGTTGATGGACTGACCCTGCTTTTTATCGGTACAGCTGCTACTTGGTGGCAAGGAGTGAAAACTGAAGTCAAAACTTGGAACACAGCATTAAAGCTAATTCGGCAAGCATTTGCACCAAAGAAGCCGCCACACGAAATATATTTGGAGCTGTTTGCTACCAAACAACGTGACAACGAACCGATAGATGAATTTCTATGCAACAAACGATCTTTGCTAGCTCAACTTCCTACAAAACGACACAAAGAAGAGGAGCAAATCGATCTCATATATGGTCTTTTGCACATTATTATTAGAAAAAATGTGCCACGTACACAAATTACAACATTTGCGGAACTACTGGAGAAAGGTCGATACATAGAAAGTATTCAAAGGGAAGAGGAACCTACTGCACCACCCAAATTTGATGGCATCAGAACGAAGCGCTGCACAAACTGCGGGAAACGTGGCCACATTCAGGAAGAGTGTAGGAAGTTTAAAGCCGACTCAACAAAAGAGATCCCCACTGAGAGCACAATTAAATGTTACGGTTGTGGAGCTCCAGGAGTTTATCGCAGCACCTGTTCTACGTGCAAAAATAAGGAGACGCCTCCCAAACCAGTGGCATTCTACGCTGTCCAATCTACTTTGCAGACCGCAACAAAAATACCCACTATTGAGGTGAACATTAAAGGGGAAAAAGGCTATGCACATATAGACACAGCAGCAAGAACAAGCATTGCAAGCAAGCAATTATACAGCACCTTGTTACGCCACGGCAGCAAATTTTCCAAGAGTCCGGCCGATATCACATTGGCAGATGGTAGCATAAAAAGCTCGAACCTATTGACCACCACAACTGATATTGTAATAGGTGACCGCATCCCATCACTCTTGCGGTTATACCGGAAGCGTCAGAAAACCGAACACTTCTCGGGATAGACTTTTTAGAAACCTCCGGTATAGTGCTCAACTTACCACAGCGCACCTGGCATTATATTGACAAGCCTACAATACACTTCAACTTCCTCCAATTACGCAATGAGCCTATACCACTGAAAACTATTAAGCGTTTGTCCTTCGACGATAAAGAAGAGGCTATTAACGAGTCATACTCCGAATTTATGAAATGGGCGAACGACCTTCGAATGCTTTCGCCAATGACGAACACTCCATCACCACTTCAACATGAAGATGACGACGTCCCATCAGGAAATAAGCGACCACGTTGGATACTTCAGAAACTGGACACTCCACCGCGCCCATCACGTCCACGCGAACCTGCTGTTGATGATCATAGTATAGACCCACGTATTGATTATTTACAAATAAATCCCATAAAATTGTATTCTGTCGATATTCATTTACACCCAAGCGATGGCACCTTATTCACAAGCGATGAACGAGACATATTCAATAAACTTTTATCTAAATACAAAAATATATTTGACAAAAATACAAATCCAACTCCATATACCGAGCACAGAATTGACACTGGCAATCACCCACCTATCAGTATGAAACCATATAGATTGTCACCTACTAGGCAAAACCAACTTCGGGAAAAAATTGATGAAATGATTAGTAATGACATTATCGAAGAATGTGATTCCCCATGGTCAGCACCTGTAATTCTTGTACCTAAAGGCGAAAGTGACATCAGAGTTTGTGTTGATTATAGACGTTTGAATCAAATCACCAAACCAGATAGATACCCATTACCTCGCATAGATGATCTGCTGCATCAGGCAAAAGCCATGCCCTACATGTCTACTATTGATCTACAATCAAGCTATTGGCAGATTTTAGTACACCCAGATGATCAAGACAAAACTAGCTTTGTTTCACCATTTGGAGCATATCGTTTTAAGCGCATGCCATTTGGACTACGTAACGCACCTGCTACTTTCCAAAGATTAATGGATAAATTCACTCAAGGCCTTAAAGCAGAATGTGTGCTATCTTATCTAGATGATTTGATTTTAAGATCATCTACGTTCTCTCAGCACGTACAAGACCTATCAGAACTTTTTGATAAATTTGGAGTTTATAACCTACATGCTAATAGACAGAAATGTAAATTTGGATGCTCTCAAGTAAAGTATTTAGGGCATCTCATTGTACCAGAAGGAATAAAGTCAGATCCTGATAAAGTATCCGCAATAATGAATCTTCAAGAACCAAAAACGTTGAAACAACTAACTTCGTTCCTCCAAACTGCTTCATGGTACAGAAGATTTATACAAAACTTTGCAGAAATTGCAAGACCCTTGACCAATCTAACAAAAAAAAACTTTTGTTGGAAATGGACATCAGAACAACAAAACTCTTTTGATAAGCTGAAAAGTGCCCTAAGTTCTGCACCAGTACTGAAACAAGCAAACACAGAACAACCGTTTATAATCAAAACCGATGCAAGTCAATATGCTATTGGAGCAGCTTTGGTACAGGGGGAGGGTGAAAATGAACATCCTGTAGAATATGCAAGTAGAATGCTTACTACAGCCGAATGTAACTATACCGTGACCGAAAAAGAAGCCTTAGCCTTAGTATGGGCTATATCACGATTTCGCGGCTACATAGAAGGAACTCGTTTTATTACTATAACTGATCATCAACCACTTAAATGGTTAATGGAGCTGAAAACTCCTACCGGCCGCCTAGCAAGATGGGCCCTACAGTTGCAGCCGTATGAATTCAAAATTCAATATACACCAGGCCGCACAAATATTGTTGCTGACACACTGTCCAGGCCTCCATGTTTGAATCATGACGATGCATGTGCTATTTGCCGTATAGAATTGGAATTGCCAAAATTAGGTGAAAAACTATTAAGGGAAGAACAACTAAGAGATGAGGATCTGAAAAGTATTATAGAAACACTGGAAGGAAACGAATCAGATAAATATATAGAAATGAGAAGAAAAGGATATCTGCTACACAAAGGTGTCCTATACCGATACATAGAAGATCAAGAGGATGATAACGCAAAGTTGTTGGTTCCGCGACACGAAATACCGAATATACTAAAAGCACACCACGACGCACCAACTGCTGGTCATATGGGTGTAGAACGTACATTACAACGCATTACAAATAAATTCTTTTGGAGAGGCCTCCGAAAAGATGTTATTAAATACATCAAGACATGTGTCGACTGTCAAAAATATAAGCCTTCAAATCAAAAGCCTGCAGGATTATATCAATCTACACCAAATTATCAAAGGTTTGAAGTGTTATCAATTGATTTATTTGGTCCATTACCAAAAGGACAAAAAGGAGAAAGATGGATATTCATCGTGGAAGATACTACCACAAGATGGGTAGAACTATTCGCAATAAATGAAGCTACATCAGAAAACTGTGCAAACATATTGTTGAATGAAATATTCCTACGCTTTGGTTTACCAAGAAAGCTAATCAGTGATAATGGAGTCCAGTTTATATCAGCGATAATGCAGAAACTAGTTTACTGTCTGGACATTCAACAGATATACACACCTGTTTACCACCCTGAACCAAACGTCGTAGAAAGGAAAAATAGAGATATGAAATCACAAATAGCTATATTGGTCAAAGATAAACATGAGAATTGGCCAACGACTCTTTCCGCAATACGATTTGCAATGAATACAGCTGTCTGTCGAACAACCGGCTATTCACCATCATACCTAACATTTGGCCGTGAGTTAAGAACACCATACGATCTCAACCATGACCTCAGTACAATAGTACAATCCGAAAACTTCGTTAAAGAAATAACACCAACTCTGAAGCAATTAGCACAAGATTTAAAAGTTGCAAAGGAAAATATTGAATATAATTTGGATGTAAATAGACAAAATGCTAATACAAAAAGAAGGACTGATCCAGGATACAACATTGGAGACTTAGTACTTGTTGAGACACATGCGATAAGCAATATTGAAAAACAATTCACAGCAAAATTTACCCCGCGCAGAGATGGCCCCTATATTATAAAAAAGAAACATGGAACTTCTACATATGAAGTTGCTCACCCAAATGCCCCAGACAAATCAATCGGCACATATCATACTTCATCAATAACAAAATTTGAAAGAAGAGATGAATCTTTACCCCTGCCGGTTAATCCTATTCGTCGCAGAGGAAGACCTCGTAAATCTTGATGCTGGTACTCCTGTCGAGGCGACTTTAGAGTACCAGAGGGGGAGGATATAGCATACCAATAGCGCTTCTACATATCTAACGTGACGTCACCACATCGGGTCTACAAACTGGTGCACACAATGCACCGCGCTCAACCCCCTCCGCCTCGTCACCTCACCCCGCGTGACTATATAACCAGCCTCGCGGCTAACTGGAAGTCAGTCTCTCGCTAGACGGCTCCGAGTACGATTGCTCCCGTAGTCTGCTCTGAGTCCAGTGCTTGACTTGATCGGTGCCCCGCGCCATCAAGTTATAGCTAGCTAGGAGGATAGGGTTGCGATGCTCCGCGTCCTTCCCACGATCCTTAAATAGGTCACCGTATGAAATATTTGTATATCACTAAGTAATTGTAAATCGATGCTAGTAAACAATAAACCTACTCATTGATACCTACATCGGAGTATTATTTCATACGCCAACCCTATAACGATAAATTATTCATAGTAAACCAATGCAATAATACTTCAGAGAGAGTACTATTTACAACGTCACTATTTCTGTTTCCTCTGTCAACCTTAGATATTAAAGATGTATCATCTGCAAATAGTATGTATCTGTATCGCACAGATTCCTCGAGATATATTTCGAGATATATAGTTTACAATGAAATTTTTATAAGAATAATCAAGTTTTTCGGGGGTGTTTTGTATCATTGCTATAATGCACAAATATGAGTATCACTTAATAATAATAAGAATTAATATCTGCTTAATTCTAAGTTCAGTCAATTCCTAACAATTACTATGACGTTCGCGCAACCGTGTTCTATAAGCTCGGCCTATTTTAGTGCATTTTTAAGCGACAGTTTCTGTCCCCACAATTCAAGTGGCTGTATTGTGCGTGCGTCGTCCACAAATCTCCGCCTTACGACATTTTATTTCTCCATCGCAGTAAAGGCAAGATGGCGGGGTTACTATCTATACAATGAAACTTTGTTTCAAGTTCATTTTTTTTCGTTGCTGTGCTAGCCCTGTCACACTGAAAATTGAAAAGCGTGTTGCCACAGCATTGTACAGCGAACGAAGGGTCTAAATCTTTGGCTGCAGTTTTAGATAGTCCCACGGGCTCCTTTAAAGCCGAAACTTTAGCAGTAGTTTGAGTGCGGGTCACGCGTGCCCCGTATTACCATATCGTTACTGCTTATGGCTTTCTGATTTCAGTTTCGGCTTTAGTACAGTATCCGTAACTTTTATGGCTATTTCGAGTTCGTTATTGAAGTCAAAATATAATGAGTTTCATAGCTCTCTTCAAAGCTAACGTCCTTTGCTGATGAGTAAGGAGGTCATTGAAAATATTACAACAAAATGACATTTCTGATTTGAGATAATGATGTTTTTGGAAAATCAATTTAACATTTTCTTATCAAATAACATTATTTTTATAGAAACATTATTATGCCTGTTTTTTAACTATCAGCAAACCTGTTCAGGCGTTAGAAACCACCCGTTAAATAACAGAGAGAGAGAATCAATTTAACAGCACAATAAAAAAGAAACATTAATAGATTATAGATGAAAGAGATAATTCGGTCAAACATGTAATTACGTAAAACCATTAATATCTGCTTAAAGTATTGCAGCAATTGCAATTGCATCAAACATAAAGAAACATCGTATCTGATAATTAAACCAGCATACACATACAATCAAAGTTGATTAAAGCTCAAAGAAATATGATTATATATAACTAAGTGGTGCTAATAAAATATTTATTAAAGCATACAGAAGCAAAGAAAGCATTACGTTTAATTCTCAACACGTAAATACAGATTGATAACGTTAAAGAACAAAATATGACACAAATTAATTGGTTTCGTGTCGAGGGCTATTAAGTGTGGAATTAAAGCAAAGATTTAATAAGTGCGCAGCCGAGTTCTATACGAGTTGAATAGTATAGGTTTGATCGCAAACGAGCATTCAGCTTTTGCGTATCTTGATTATAGGCGATAAAACCCTATGCCAGTTAATGAAATTACAACTTTGCATCGATTTTCCAAATTGTTATTAGTTTTGCGATGTTTCTATGTATAATCAGAAACCTTTACATACAAATATTTATATGAACGCTATAGAAATTTAATAAATAATTAAACAATAGTTGAAGTGGAGATTATCAGAAATTAATTTCATGATTTTGTTGCTTGTTAGAATTATAATTGAATGTCAAAATGTTGACTCAGACATTAAAACAAGTGTTAGATTTCTACAGTCGATGTTTGTACAAGTCTCGTTCATATACATTGAGATATGGCAGTGCAAGTCAAACCGGCCCCCTCAGGATCGCTAATTGACGTTCGACAGATACACCGTCGAAATATCAACGTCTTAGAGTGATAAGGGCTTGCTTTTAGAATACAGCTTAAAACAGATTGTACTTAAATTCAATTTGCACTGACCGTTGTCCTTATGTAGAGTTGGCTGAAGCGTTCGACTGTGTAAACCCAGAAGATAGCAACTGTCGAATGATAGCTGAGGCATATTGATCTGTTGTTTCGTTGAAATAAAAGTCATTTTATTGACTGATCGCAAAGTACTTGTCACGTTCAATATCATTGAAAAACAAGAACCTGTTATGGTTATGCAAGGCAATATTTTCGGACCAATTTTGTTGTTACTTTGTATCTTATTTTATTAGGAGCACAGTGGAAATTGGATTATGTCGGATGCTGTGGGTGAGTCGTTTTGCATCGAATTTAAAGCAAGAGGCTGGAATGCCCGGCACGGAGAGAACCTGTCTTTTGACTAAGAAATGTACTTGAAGTCTGTTTTGTGAATTTCACGTCTGGAACGGTTTACTACGACGGCGCTGCGGCTCATATTATCTAGATCACAATAAAAAATGCAGCTCCGTATTTCTGTCTAAGAACAAGTAAATGCAGCTTTGTATAATTATGTAGATGCGATAGCGGCATGTAAGGTTGTCAGCGCACTTGCCACTAATAAAGTCATTTCATTACTACTTTCTATCTTCGGTATGTGAGACGGTAAATCACTTTTCACACATCTAATAGTCGAAGTGGATGCTGAAGCTTTCAACAAGTAGCTGTTCATACATTTAAAGTATGTTTACGATTAATATTAATATTTTTTTAAAATTCATATCATTACTGTACATGTAAGAAATTTACTCCAAATTCAAAGATGTTATTCTCTTACTGATGTTATAAAATGGTTAGGCTTGTTGGTATTAAATTATTGAACGATCCTTACGCTCTCAAGTATACGAATAAACAAAAAAAAAATATGCAAACTTGTATCATATTTTGGGATGATTACTACAATAGAAAAATATCGACACTATCGATTCCGTTTTAAAGCAACATACAATTTCTATCTAGGTAAGTATATGTACCTATGTTTTAATTATCAAAAAGTGAATTTTGTGAGAAGACCAAACACTGGCATTGTTCTAATAACAAACATAATATAAGAACCCCAAGGTAGATGTCAAACGTACTGTGAACAAGTATCGGCGATTGCAAGTCATTGCCGTATAGGCTCTCACTCGCTCGATATCTACGATTTAATTACCAATGGTAGTGCAAAGTTCTCTGGGGTGGTCTTTACCACCACGCTATTCCGATCTTTATTTAATGCAATTACACTTTCATCCTACCTCATCACTGATCCAAAGTATAATTTCCTTCGGCATTTGTCTGTGCGGGAATACTTTGTCAGTTCCAACTTTAACTGTAAAACTAATTTTATGGTGTCATGAACTTTATTAAGTGTTAGTGAATGGGAATTCACTTTTAGAAATTGACCTACGTTATACTAAGTCATGGAGTCAATTAGAGTGTTGTAAAATCGATTTTGTTATAGAAAAGAAGGATTAATCAAATTGTGACTAATATCTCTCGCCTTCGCATCAATTAGTGATTCTTAATGTTATACATTCTTATTACGTATTCTTAAACAGACGTTCATCATCACAGCTCATATACGTCCCCACCGAGGGGCACGAGCCTACCCTTACTAGTAATGTTAGGGCGATTAGGCCTCAGTCAAACCACGCTGGCCCAAGTGCGGATTGGTTGACTTCACATACACCTTTGAATTGCTTCGCAGGTGTATGCAGGTTTCCTCATGATGTTTTCCTTCACCGTAGGAGCATCAGATAAATGTACATACGAAATTCGTAAAACGAAAAACTCATTGGTACATGACAGGATCGATCGCGGGCCTCCCGATTCTACTCGGGGCACAGTCCAGTGCCGAGGCCACAACGCCACCGACGCTCTAAGTCTAAACCAGCCATACTCAAACTGCGGCCCGCCAGTTTTTTGAAAGTGGCCCACCCGCTGTAGCTTTAAATTCTATTAACGAAAGCCAATTACCTATTTTAAATTCCGCGGGATTATTAAGCGTAGCGCAAGGCACTGATTGCACACGTTGCGCGTGTTAATGAAAAATTATACAAACTTAGTGTTGGTGCCCAAAGTAGACACCACCACGTCGGCGTTTCGCCGATTATTTGATTGCTGATGTCGACCAAATACAATTAAAGAATTTGCTACTTACCTTGTCTCCGTTCGGTCTCCGTATGTAGCCGGTGGACTTCCTGAGCTAGCTCGAAGGAAGTCGCGGCTCCTGAAGAGCTACTGTTAACCGATGGAGACCGGAGCACTACATAGGCCTATTAGGCCACCACGGCTCACACACGCGACGATAACAGATTTGGTGAATTTACACTTTCACCGACACTAAAACTTTGGCGGACCCTCGCACCAACAATCACTTGGTGCGCCGCGCAATACTATTTGTTAGATGCTTATATATTTTGTATTATATTTTATTGCTGCCCGGTTCTAACCTAGTTCAATGTCATTCCGTATTCGACTCGACTGACATGTTACATGCGGCCGGCCGCCACAGGCTCTCACTGCACAGACTATAATGCAGTGTTGCCACTCGCTCTTCCTCGAGCGTAAACACTTAGGATATTGGATAATAGTGCCTGATCAATATAAGACTATTAAAAAATGCGCCCAAATTCTGCTTACGTTTTTTGCATAGACATTTCTTTGTGAGTCATCTTATTCAAAAATTAAATATGCAAAGAACGTATACAGAAACCGGCTTACAGATTCTCATCTCGATAACGTATTAAGAGTAGCAATTACAAGCCAGATCTAGATGAAATTGTTAAAATATGTTCCCAATATCGTCATTCTCACTAAGATTTAAATAAACAATCAACGCAATAGATTTTTTTCATTAACGCCTAAAAAACAGGTTGTGATTTATTAGGTAGCGGCCCGCACCACACAGCTAAAATCTGAAAGTGGCCCATGAAAAAATAAGTTTGAGTATGGCTGCTCTAAACAGACGTTACAAAAATTGAATATTAAAAATCTTTATAAGTAGTTTATTCTTTACAATATTGCAATAGCTACAATAATATGAAATACGAGGTTGATTACAACAATAAATTTGTCACAATTTGTGCGACGTTTTTTATACCCATATCAACTGTACACATGTAGGGCGTGGCAGTTATTAAACGGAATAATTATGACATGTCGTTACAAATTGCCGATATTGATGTTGTAATACTTCCGAAAGAAATGTTAACTAAAAGGCCAATGATTTATTATTGAGTTAAGACGTGTAGAAGCCGAGTTGACGTGTTGGAATAAAATAATCAGTTTCTAAAAAATAAAAAAACTTATTAACAAAAAAAGCAAGAACCATTTCTCCTTGAGAAAAATTATTTACCTTCTTATGTTTTGGAATCTCTATGAGCGCGTTATCAATTGATTATGGTCGATTAAACGATTAATAAAGCGACGTGAAAACGTTCAAATTTTTAGTGTTACGTATATTTACGTATATTGTGTAGGACTGTGGTACTGTCCACTGACCCGCCCTTTGATTGTGTAACATAAACATACTCGTATTATCGCGATCGCTTTCAATGTTGACAGTCCAAGTGCATCCATTACTATTTTTGATCAGACAGTCGACACAGAGTCTTGTATTGACACCGCAATGACTAGTAAATTCAAGGCGATCGTGATAGATTTTTTCTTAGACAATAACCCCCAGACCTCATATGGCTCCAGCTTAATGAGGCTTTGAAACGCTGCTCATAAATCCATCATTGCTAGCGATCACGTCTCATTACGACAGCTCTTCAACGTTCCTTTAGTCTTTAATTGGTTTCTACTGTGATTCTATCGTCCTAATGGGAGGTGAACAAGATCCCTTCTTATTTCCGTTGGAATGAATTGGAAATAATTTACTTATCTAATTAATTCTTTTCGCTATTAAATTTTCGCAGAATTTTCGTCAACACACACGTAATCGTCTATTAAGTTCTTTAATACTATTTATATTAATCTCAAAAAATTATTGTCTTTTAATAATATCTAATGTTGGCAGACAACATATTTTACTGGGTTCTTTTGCATGCTGGTAGTTTTAATGTGGTAATGCGCAGTGACTTCATGTCTGGCTCATGTATAGACACTAAACTTTTGGAGCTAAAACATGAAATTCGGTGCGGCGGTGGTACGTTGGTTTATGTAAGCATCCACTAAGGAAGAATTTTTCAAAATTCGTGCAGGAAGCTGAGATATTTCTAAAAAATAAGAAAAAAATATTTATTCATTGCTTTTATGTTGTACATTTGCTGGTGTTTTTACATTTTAAGGCGCATAGTAGGGTCAGTCATAAAAAATCACTGCAGAAAAAACCGGTTCTCTTCATAAATATTGAATAAAAAAATCTTTAAAAAAGATATGTTATTATTCAACACATTTTTTAGAGGATGGTCTTTTTAAGTTTTTGATAAATTAATTAAAACTTGATTAAAATGTGACCCAAACATGCCTCGATTTTAAAACTTTAAACCTAATCGTGTCGTAAATATTAGGTTAAATCTAATACTTTCGATTTCAATAAATAAAGGGAACAATATTCTAGCGGATGGTCTTTTTAGATTTTTCTTATTCGCCTTTATTAATTTTTAATTGAAATAATTCATCTTACGCGTAAAGGTTTGCTTAAATATTCCCCTCACTCTCACTCACTCACTCCTATGTTATCAGTGCGGGACGATCGACGCAAGGTCATTGGGAGCACTATGCGCCTTAAGTCTGAAAATGAAACCCTGCAAGGGCACCGCAACATTAATTAATACATATCACATTTCCTACTCGTTAAAATTTTTAATTAACAATCATCTCGTAAAAGAAAACAAACAATAAAATGACGAAAAAAATATTTTGCAAAAAAAAACACTGAAACGTTAAAAATAATAAAAGAAACGATGATCTCCTAGAAAGTCTTAAAATTCGGCACCGACTTCAATATAGAAGTGTGATGTTGTCTGTACTTATTCTTATATTATTTTTAACTTTTCAGTGTTGTCAGTTTTTATTTCTTGTAAAATATTTTTGATTTCTAACTTTTTAGTGAATGAAATTTTTTAGTGTAAAAATTAATGAATTTGGGTTTCCCTCGGTTTGTAAGGGATCCCATCATCAGATCCCAACTTTGGTGACTTTGGAACCACCCTTGGAGTATACTCTATCGAATACAAAAATAATTTTTAAAATTGATCCACAATTGGCGGCGTAATCGCGTAACATACACGCACAAAGAAAAACAAACCCATCGAAATGAGAACCTCCTCCAAAATCAAATCAAAATCAAAAGTACTTTATTTCATAGGCCCTTGCGGGCACTTAAAATCGTCAATTTTACACATTTTACAAAATTATTAAAACATAAAAATATTCTACTAAAGCTAACCCGTGCGCTAGTGGCAAGTACATCCGCGGAGTTGATGCCGCGCATGTAATCGCCAAGAGCGACCCGATTCCGAATGTAGGGGCTAACATGAGAAGAATCGGGCAAGAAACTCATGTGCCAAAACTCTTTTAAAATCGCCAAATGTCTTACAAATTGTGAATATTACAAAACTATTCAGAGAACGAGCAATTCATTTCTTTTACCGCCACGCTGCCTTATCATTAAAAAAATCTTTAACACTGTAATAAGCCTTTTTGCTTAACTGAGCTTTAATTAAAATTTTAAATTTATTTACTGACAAGTCATGCATGTTACATGGCAGCGTGTTGTACATTCGTATACAGTGACCTGCAAAAGAGTTGCTTATTTTATGGAGCCTATATGTGGGCATTGCTAGCTTGTCTTTATTTCTTAAATTTAAATTATGATAGTCACTATTTTTACTGAATTTGATATCTTTATTCTTGTGTGCATACAGTAAGTTTTCATAGATATATTGTGAATGTACAGTCATAATATCAATTTCTTTGAATTTTTCTCTTAAAGACTCTCGGGAGCCCATCCCATAGATCGCCCGAACAGCCCTCTTCTGCAGTACAAAAATGCAGCCAATATCGGCGGCATTTCCCCACAGTAGTATCCCGTATGACATAATACTGTGAAAGTAGCTAAAATAGACTAACCGCGCAGTTTTCACATCTGTTATTTGACGAATCATTTTAACGGCGTATGCTGCAGAACTTAGTCTGTTCGATAGGCATTCAATATGAGGACCCCATTGTAACTTAGAATCTAAAGTTATACCCAGAAATACAGTTTGATTGGCCAGCTCTATTTCTTCATCCCTAACCTTGACTTTGGCTTTAACTAATCGAACATTTGGCATAGCGAATCTAATGCATTTTCTTTTACTTTCATTTAACAACAAATTATTGGCGCCGAACCAGTGAACGACCTTGGAGAGTGCAATGTTTACTTCGTCAATATTAATTTGTCCACGTTTAACTTTAAATACTAAAGACGTGTCATCTGCAAACAAGACTATCTCATGGTCGTGTCTTACAAGGTGAGGGAGGTCATTAATATATACCAGAAATAGAAATGGACCTAATATTGAGCCCTGCGGCACCCCCATTTTTACAAATGATCCAGGTGACTGCTCTCCATTGATGACCACCTTTTGAATCCTGTCACTTAGGTAAGAAGTGAGAAAATCCAAAGCGGTACCACGGATACCGTAATAGTGTAATTTCCTGATTAACGTCTGATGTTGGACACAGTCAAAAGCCTTCGATAAGTCACAAAAAACACCATAGGCATCCTGCGACTCCTCCCAGGCCTCATAAATGCACTCTAACAATTTTATTCCAGCATCAGTCGTGGACCGTCCGCGGGTAAAACCAAATTGTTTAATATGCAGTAAGTTATTATTACTAAAATGTTTCTGTAATTGCTTAAGCGCGGTTTTTTCAAAAATTTTACTGAATGTTGATAGTACGGATATTGGACGAAAGTTAGAGGGATCTGAAGTACTACCAGATTTAAACAATGGAGTTATTTTGCTAAGTTTCATCAAATCAGGAAACACACCACTATCAATACAGTTGTTGAAAATTAAAGCTAAATGTGTAGCAACTATTTCAATAACATTCTTTACCATATATACAGATATTCCCCAGAGATCGGCAGTTTTTTTAATGTTCAACGATTTGAAAGTGTCTATGATGTCACGTTTACTAACATGGTTAAATTTAAATACAGTATTACAATAAGGAACATTTTCTTTCAACAAGGATTCTGCAATGGGGGTGGAAGAGCCTAAAGTGCTTGTCAAATCTACAGGAATTCGAGTAAAAAATTTCTCAAATTCATTAGCAACATCCGAGTCTGAACTAATAAATTTACCATCAATTTTAAGTTTATAATTATTTGCTTAAGCTTTTGTTTGGCCAGTCTCTGCATTGATAATTTTCCAAGTAGATTTGACTTTGTTTGTACTGTTATAAATTTGAGCACTAATATATTTAATTTTCGCAGTTTGACAAACCTGCTTAAAAATTTTTGAGTATGACTTAACATAATTTTGAAAAGATTCAGTTCTATTAAACTGTCTTTCTGAGTACAGCTCATACAATTTTTGCCTACTTTTGTGTATTCCTGCAGTGGCCCATTCGCTAAACACTGGATTAACAGTAACAGTGATCTCTTTGGTTTTGAAAATTTTGTTAAATTGGTTACAAAATGTCTCAAAAAATAAATTATACATATCATTTGGTGACATATGCGGTGATAAAAAAGGAAGTTTACAACATAATTCAATTCCAATACGTTTCAATCTGTCAGCAGTTACTGGTCGACATATAATTTTACGTTTATTGACTTGTTCTGTGTCAATTTTGAAGCAAGCTAATTGCCCGCAATGGTCTTAATCTAAGTTTGTAATAACTTTCTTACTTACAGGTACTAGATTACTATATATATTGTCTAAACAGGTTGATGTTGTGTTACAGAATCTAGTGGGCTCCATAAATAAGTTGGAAAGATTGTGTGATTTAAATAAATTTAAGATTTTATAGGTTTCAGTGTTCTTTTTAAGAAGATCAATATTAAAATCTCCACACACAATCAAGTATTTTTTAGATCTACCCAATTTGTTCAAGGCTTCATCTATGATTTCCTGAAACCTATCATAAGCTGAGGAACCAGGTTTGTATACACATACCACAATGAGTTGCTCAAGTTCTATACATGTTAGTTCTATTATGCATTCTACAGAGAGAGACACAATATCTTTCCGTTCTTTAAATTTTAAGCTTTTGTTTAACAGAATCAGTGACCCCCCATGTACTGTGTTGACTCTGCAGAATGAACTACCAACCTGGTGATTATTGAAACTAAACATGAGTTCACATTCCTTAAGCCAATGTTCTGTAATACACAAAATGTCAATTTGTTTTGAATTCATGAATAATTCCATCTCTAATTGTTTGCCCTTTGATAGTCCATTACTATTTTGATGCACCAGGTTAATATTTTTTATTTTATTTAAATTAATACATTTATTTTGAGGGCATTTTTGAACACATTTTTTTTTATTTGACTCTAATGATAATGTCATATTAAAATCATTATTTATGTATTTATATTTGCAAGAGGATACCTCTTTTGTCTCTATATCTAATTTAAATAGCTTGGAACAGATTCCACTGTCATACTATTATTTAAATTATACTGCTCAATAGAGTCAGTTTGTTTAGCCAATTTCTTGGCTGAAGTTAATAAAAAATATGATAGTGAATTTGCTATCTGTCCTTTATAATATTTAGGCAGGTAATATCTACCTTTAGTCAAAGTATATACATTTTTACTAACAATACTGTTAGAGTCAATTACAAGGAATTTATTATTATACTGACTGAATAAATTCAGAGTCATATTTAAATTAAACCTATAATTATTTTCCGCATCTGGCAAATTTTTTATGTAGGGGAATGTAAACATTACAATTTTTTTAATCTCTAATTGTTTTAATTTTTCAAAGTAATAGGTTAACTTTTTTTTGTTGACATTACCCCTATTTCCAATAAATATAATTAATTCATCATCCTTACTAAATGTGTAGTTAAATATTTTGTGCATAATTTCATGTAAATTAGCACAAGGAAAACAATTATTTATAATCGACTGCTCCGGTGAATTTATCTTTAAGCGCAAATTTGAGCCCATGTCCTTACCAATATTATCGCTGAACATAATTATATTTTGATAGGAACTGACGTCATGTATACTGCCACACAATGACGATGGAAGTAAAGGAGAGACCTGGGACTCTGAGGTTACCGGAGTGCCTTGTCTATCTGGTGACTGTGGAAGATTGCCGTTGTTACAAATACAACACTGATTTTTAACCAGTGAGTCAAAGCGCTCAGAATTATCTGGATAACTTTAAAATTTCATCCACTGCCATAGAATACTCCTTAATTGCCTTTTGAGACAATTCATATTTCTTTGTAAGATTTTTTAAGTCATTTTGTAAACTTTGTATTTTTGACTCTAAGTATTGTGTGTCAGTTTCATATTTTTTCAAGTTATTTTCTAATTTAAAAGTACATGATTGAAGTTGCTCTCTTAATTCAAAATTTTCCTTTTTTGTTTTAATATTTTTAGTTTTAATATTTTTAGTTAAGGATTTAAAATATTTCATAGCTCTTTTTGATTTTTTTATGAACTTATTTATTTTAATATATTTTTTTAGTTTATTCCTACTGCAAAATGCTATTCTTGACTTTTCATGTACTGAGTCCTCTTTGGTGAGGTCTACAATGGTCAAGTTAGAAATTGCAGGAGCAACCAACTGCGGGGCACAACTAACCAATTCTTGCTATAGGCTGTCATTCTGCTGAGCAGTGACTTTCAGAGCAGTCTCCTCCAGATCTGAGATGTGATGATGGGCCTCACGTAGTTCCTGTTCCAATTTGGAAGTTCTTCTAAGGGTCTGCTCGTACTCATCACTGCATTCATCGAACCTATCAACTATTGACTGGAGTCTGTCCCGCTCATCAACAATATCATTAAATCTAATATGTAACGATGCCAATTCACTTTTAAGCCTACTGTTATTATTCAAAACCCCTACTAGTTCCTTCTCATTATCCTCCCTTTCATTTTCCAGTTGGACACATTGCTCCTTTGCAGCCTTAAGTTCCTGCAAGGTCAGTTGAAGTTTAGACTCCTCTTGGCGTGACAGGGCCCTTCGTGTCATCATTTTAAGGTTGTAAATTACAAGTAACAAAATTTATTAACGAAGGAACAATTTGTCAACTAAAAATGGGAAGGTAGGTATTTCTAAAATTACCGGTTAATCACAATATATTTAAATGATTATATCAAGGTAGAAACCGACTATATCTTCATTGAATATCCGTTTATATACGAGATATAATAATAATATTCAAGAGAAACAGTCAGTCAATACTTACTTTGATAAAATCAGCTGTTTCGAGGTTAGCGGTATCGACACGTTTATTTCATTTAAAGTCACAAACAATCACAACCATTAATTACCTATAATTAATCACTTATATGTACACCTATTAAAAGCTTAATATTGGTAATTGGGCTATAAGAAATTAATTTAAATAATTAACAAATACGGAGCACAAATATTTTGACGTTTGACTTAGTGTTGCCAGACGAGCACTCCTTTTTTGAAGTCGGTTAAAAAGAGCTTCAATATCTCAGTCTCAACATCCAATTAAGAAATCTACAGATTTCGTGAAAATTCATTTGGAATAAAGCAAAAAAAGCGTTCGGGTTCTCATTCGTAGTTTTGATGGTTTAGCAGCTAATTAAACGTGCAACAATTCACGCTCATTACGCTAGTATGAATTGGGTAATGATACCAACGTCATTTTAATATCGTGACAAAATGATGTTATTCTCTGCGTTTTCTTGTGTTGGATGTTTCATTAGGCTCGGAAATAAGTGCTGGAAAAGTGAGCAATTAAGATTTCTGACCACTTGTGCGGATGTGCAAGTATATGGACTCAGCACAACAGGGTTCACAGCGGCGGCGGGTGCGTGTCTCAACGGCCACAGGCTCGCTGGTGCCGTGCCTAGGCCGCGTCCGTGCCCCGAACACATTAATTACCCGCTACCTGCTATTGCCGCAGGCTGCGCTGTGTGGAGACTGCGCTCTTCCTTCCGTGATTTTACTAAAAGTGCGCGAGTTACATATTAATTTTATTGTTTTTTTTTGGATTTGTATGCATATTATGTATTGATAGTTGCAGAGCATTATACAAATGTCAGTGAACTGCGATGATTACTTTCGAAGATACAACGACGGCATGTTTGCGATATTTTTGTGGATTACTCAAGCACACCCCGTACTAAATACTACTGAAGTTATTGAAATTAGAGTTTGAAAAACTCGAATTCAAAATTTTTGTTTGTATATTTTAGCTTAAATTCGAGTAGATATTACTGAAATATTCGCGCCATTCGTTCTGGCTCATTCTCAAATGAGTAGTGTTTTACATTTAATCCGTGAAAGCTAAAATATGTGTGATTTACTTTTTAAAATATGTGTAAGTTACGTTTTAAAACTATATTTACCTTTATTGTCCCCTTAACTTAAGAAAACACGAGCTGCATATTATTGTCATACTATTTTCCAGTAATAAAAGCGTTTTCCATACTGTGCCCGCGTTTTCCCAAATATTTCCACAGTCGAGCAATGCATCATAGTGTCCGTTATCGGCCGCCCGCCGGCCATTACGGATTAAAAAAACACTAGCCCGCCCATCTAGATAGCCCGACGGCCATACAAATTTCACACAACCACCAAAAGTTTCACGGAAAATTCCTAGTCGTACGCACTTAACTCGCCGCCTGAAAGCTTATAATCCCGTGACCCTTAAATTATACAATAACGTAATCTCAATTACTGCAAACAAACTGGAGCGAGCGCCGTTAAAACGCATCGGATAGTGTGTTGGATTGTTTTATTGATGTCTATTTTAAGGTGGATAATTGCGTGGCGCGAAATGTTACCTTTTAATTTAGATGGTACGCCGGGTGCATTTGTAATTAAATCGAGTGGCCACAAGGGACGGCCTTTTCGGACGTTCTCAGGGCATCTCTGTATATCCGTGTACTTTAGTTTTTTACCCGCAGTTAACCGTACATTACTTGCGTGCGCTGTCAAGTATCTCGAAGCGCGCGCACTTTCGCAGCCACGGGCATCGAAGTTGCGGTCCGAAACGATGCTTTCGACATAAAGAGTTACCCTGAAACTCAGTAACATTGTTTCGTATGAACTCTTGTAGCGATAAATGTTTATTATTATCGTTTTATAGCGCCATTACGATGCTATAAGCCGCTTAATTGTTACGACATGATCAACTTGCACGCTCGCGATGGGTTTTTGTGTTTGTGTAGATTGCGTAGGTATCTACTTAAAATTGTTATTTTCCTTTATACCAAACCACTTTCTGGGCATGATATCTAAACACTATTCATTAAAAATCTCATTACAACAATGTAGCATTTTATTTCTTAAACAGTACAATTACTTTTTTGGTAGAGCTAGTTATTTTTTTGTACATTCTCTACTTTTTACCTTACTGTATGTTTATACAAGTAACAGGAAAACTATCATTGCAAACAAATCGCTCACAATATTACCCAGGCATCTGAAATGGTAGATAGAAGAGATTATTCATCAGAATTCCGCTTAATATTAATATGAATAGCCCGCAGTGTCGAGGAAGCCCGCTCATTACTTGTGATCCTTGGTTATATATTGGGCACTTAAGCGTAAACAGATCGTAAGACTTGCCACCGAGCATTTATGTGTGGCGAATTACCTTGAAGTTGCTTATCTTGTTTTTATTCGAGTTGCTAAGGGTGTGTTAACACGAGTGGGAGAATGATCCTCAAGCCGCTCCCATCCGCCGTAGACGGACAGGCAGGCGAAGGCGGGCATTCGCGCAAGCAATGCCCGTCTAATGACCCTGCCGTGGAGGCCTGCGTGCACGGTTGGCCCCGTGCACGCCGCCGTAAGGCCCTCCGTCTGGGGATTGCCCTGGTATTCTCGGGCAATCCCCCCTTGGCGATAGCCCGACCTCGCTGGTCGGGCTAGCCCGGACGCGTTGGTAGTGGTAGTCGCAGTGTGGACCCTACCAAGCGCGTCCATAAGGGCAGGAAGAACACCGGGGGGTTTAGTGGGTAGGCCCGGCTCTCTGCCGGGAGAGCCCCACACACGCTCGTCGTCTAGCCAACGGCGAGTACGGTGCGGTCACGCATTCCCCTCGAGAAAAAAAGGGGTTTGTTTATACGTGGGTATACCTCGATTAGCGGGATGAGTCCCACATAACCGCAAGTGGGCCCCACTTCCACTACGGTAGATCTAAAATCTTTTTTTCTGGGTTAAAAAAAGGGGTGTGTTTACACGATATTTAAAAGCAAGCAAAAGTACAGCTTGAAAGCTTCAGATTTTATTTGATGTAAAATCGAGACAACATGCACAAAAAAACTTACTTACTTGAAACTTGCTTAACTTACTATACAAAGGAGTCGAAGTGCAGGACACTTCAACCCCAATATAAATTTCTACATCGGTAGTATGGTGGTGGTAGTTTAAATTGATGACAAATCATTTTACCATAATCAAATATTAAACAAAAATAAAGTTAACCATTATAATCATCATCACGGCTCATATATGTTCCCACTGAGGGGCACGATCCTACCCTAACTAGTTAGGGCGATTAGGCCTTAGTCAAACCACGCTGGCCCAGTGCGGATTGGTTGACTTCACATACACCTTTAACTTACTTCGCTGGTGTATGCAGGTTTCCTCACGATTCCTTCACCGTAGGAGCGTCAGATAGATGTACATATGAAATTCGTGAAACGAAAAACACATTGGTACATGGCAGGATCGATCACGGGCCTCCCGATCCTACTCGGAGCACAGTCCAGTGCCGAGGCCACAGCGCCACCAACGCTCGAAAAAAAAGGTCACAATAATTATTTTATCATAATCAATCATACGATACAAGATTACTCATGAATGACGTGTTCACTCTCATCTTGAAGATATCCAAGTTACGAGTATATTGTTCGGGGAACACATTACATTAACACACAACTCCCACCGTACGTATCAGAATAGTTCGACATCGACAGTGAATGGGCTTAACACTAATCTATTCTTGGTAACCCAGTGATAAAAGGGGGTTGGGGCAACAAGTTGATCGAATTTATTTAATATATAAAAAAAAAATTAATAATAAATTAAATTATAATATTAACACCAGCATTAGAATTGCCTTTCCCCCTCGCCTCTCCCCCAACACAACGATACCTCGACATGAAGAAATGACATAAGTCAGCGACCCCGGCGACAACTCAGAATGCACCCTTGAGACTAATTAGGTGATTATGAGTAATTAATGCACGTTATTGCGTGTGTGTTTATGTATTGCGGTCGCAATTCGACTTAAAAGTAAGCATTGTGCTTATTTTAAAACATAACGGAGAATCCGGGTAAAAATTTGTTAGGAGATGTTATAATAACATATTATTACTATCTGTGCCGGTGAACTACGTTTCGCCATAATAATCATCTAGGGGTATAAAAAATAGTTTACTACCTATTCTTAGACCTACCGAACATACACAAAAAAGCCATTTCAGAGGAGTTTGGTAAGAAATACATGTGACACGAGAATTTTTTATATTAGACTGCTGTGTCCGCGAACTAAGTTTCGCTATAATAATCACCTAGGGGTATAAAAAATAGGTTTAGGTTTATTTATTTCATTTTTACAAATGTTTCTTATAACATTTTACAACATTTACAGAAAGTATGTAAAAGTGATTGTCAAATATCAAAGATTAATCATAAATTAAATACCCTATGCTGTGGATCGTTCTTAGTATTCGTAGTGTAAATTTATGCTTATCTGTACCACCTCACAAATCTTTTATGTAAGAGTTTTTAAAGAGCACGGAAATCCAACAATTGATGAGCCTTACAGTTCGAATCTCGCTCCATGCGACTTCTTTCATTTTTCGAAAGTGGAATTTGGACATCGTGTCATTTCGATAGGCATAGGTTCTTGCAGCAGTGGAAAACCTTCTCAAAGAAGATTATCGTCAATGCTTTGATTTCGTCAATAAGATTATCGTCAAGGCAAATACTTGATTTTGGCCAATGGATCGTTGTATAGAGACTAATAATGGAGAGTATTAAAAAATTGAAATTAAAAAAGTTCTATCTCCGATATTTTTCTATCTCAAAACTGTCTTAGTTACTCACGTAACACATCTATGGAGCTTTCCATTTAAGCACATGTTTGAAGCATTTTCAACATTTTAAGCATCTTCGCGTTTCGATAGCTTTTGAAGCTAGCGTTCCATTTAAACAATTTCTTGATTTTTAGGTTAGGTTCCCTTTGTGAAAAATAGCGCGGCAAAAATGTTAACATTTCTTAAAAGAAACGCTAAACATGGTTAAAATTTGATGTTAGCGTGAACAAATAGTAATGCTTAAATGAAAAGCCGGGATAAAAGCTAAAAAACGATTTAATACCAACATCAACCCGCCATTCAGCATCGCATGAGATTTACGTTTCACGTAATACAGATTCATTCATGGACATTTATTATAAAGAAATTCATTATGGATCCCGCTGTATTAAAATGCAGACTGCATTTGCTGTACAGCCATAAAGTCTAGTCAGCTATTCAGGGGCATCGCTCAAAACATCGATTTCTTTCACAATCGCATTGCACGCTCGACTCTTTGTGCGATTGGTTCCATCGTCGTCGTGGTTTTATCCGTCTGCTTGGTGCAGGCGATTTCTACACACGATATTGACGTGTCGTGTTTTGTAAATAAAACAAATTGATTTTGTCGTTTCTGAAAAAGTCCATTACACTATAATGAAGTTCACATAATATTTCGTATACATATACGAAAATATGGTTTTTACTTTTGAAATATGATAATACGTCCAAACAAACAAACACAAGTCATAGCAAATGACACTTACTAGTTTTTCTAGAATAATTGTGTTGTTTAGTAGAACGTAGTTAGTAGAGAACCACACAGAATTTTGGCCATTCTTAGATTTTTATTCCTTAAACATACCAAAGAATAAAAATCTGAATGGCCAAAATTCTGTGCGGTTCTCTTTTTGAATTGAAGAATGAATATTAAAAACGTTAATTTCACAGCTACGACATTTTTTAATAGTATCAGCAGCCGTAGAAACGCTAGAGAGCATTTCATCTTGCTGTCTATTTCCATTTTGTTATTGAAGCAGAAAAAGCCTATACCAAAACGAGTTTTAGTCGTAGTCGGGGCGATCAACTGATCATAGCCAAACAGCTACCTGCAATGTATGCTAGGGACCGAGCATTGATAGCAAGTTAAGAGTATCGGCTGGCGAGGCACGGAGTCTGCGCGGGTGACGACGCCTGATGGTTTTCTTATTCAAAGCAGAGGCGGGAAATGGCTTCATCGGGCGGGCTGCGTATGCAAATGGCCAGGTAACAGGTTCGATGGATGATAACGTCGCAGATTGGCTTTTTGTAACGCACCTCGTTACGGGGAGCCCCAGTGTGCGCCAACACTAATACGTCAAGCAACTAGCTTGACAGAAGCCATAGATAATCTGTCTGTCATCATCTCATCATTATAATCTATGGCATGAGACTTATATGATACCGTGCGTTTACACTGACGAAACATGGTACAAAAAACATGTTTTCTATACATGTTTCTGTCAATGTTTATGAATGCGTTTCCATTATCAACACCCCTACAAGTTGCAAAACGTGTATTAAGACTTGTAAATCCATAAAAAACATTAACAGACAATAAGTTTTGAGGCGGTCCAAATGCAATCTGCAACAAATCTTACGATTTGTTCCGAATCCAACACGATTTTCGGCAATGCAAACGCAGAAGCATACACAACAGGTTTTAAGATTTGTATCATACAACAAGCTGTGAAACATTACATGTTTTATGTTTCTCAGTGTAAATGTACGGATATAGAGACATTTGAATCAAAACTTGCTACGGTCATTATGACTTAGTTTGTAGTCTTTGGTTATAATGCTTCATCTCAAATTCATCCCAATCGTTACAATTTCAATAAAGTTTTACAGTTCTTTTGCGCTATAATTTACAGTGTATTATCGATCATTTTTATATAGTAGGGTCGTAGGGAAGTTACTTAGGATAACGTCAGTGTCAACTGTTGTAGAAAGGAAACAACGGCCTAATCGAGTACCAAGGTAATGTTTTCTCACATCGATCGTACAATCTCGTTGTGAATGAGTGTCCATAAAGAAACAAGCGAGACAGAACCTACTCTAGATAAGATTGGCAGTCTGCGTCGCTGGAATATTGTGAAATAACATCCAAGACCTTTCTCCGAGCACAATGCAGTGTTAATAGAACTGCGAACCGTTTCACAGAGCAGTCTACGTTCCCGCTCCATCGCATTAGCATATCCTTTAAAACTTCAACGGTTGTATTGGCGAAATTGGATTGAATCACTACCTTCCACTATTACTGGAGAACGACAAAGTTGCTTGGTAAGCAACGTAAAGTAAATTGCTTCTTTTGTACTCTAAATTTAAGAACCATATTTGTCCGAACGTTTTATTTGTGGAACGCAGGAGCTTGTATTTGCATTTTCAATAGAGGGTCCACACTCACAGGATCTCTCGAGACTTGGACCTTAATTTTGCGCGATTGACATCAAGTTTTCTTAGAACATAGACAATTCTCTTACCTAAAACTGAAATCACCACAAGTGTCATCATCACAAGTTTTATCAATGATCTCACCTGATAGAAAATGGCATAATAGCAATGGTATATAAGTAAGTCCCATTAAACAAGTTAATTTTTTAGTTACTGAAAAAATTTTGTGTGCTTGTTCAGACAAGCAAACAACTTTCACTATGGTACCAACTTGGAAATCGCCAAAAAAAATCAGCTGTTCCATACAAATGTTCAACATTCACTAAACCTAGATGTATGGAACAACTGATTCGTGAGTCATCACAACGACGCTCCCGACGACACTGCCGAGCACACCTTGTTGTGTGCCCGGCCTGGCGACGCCAGCAGCGCAGCGAACTCAACGATGCGCTGGGAGGCGGAGACCTCTCGCTGCCGAGCATGGTCGTAGCCATGCTTTGCGGCGGGGATGTCATCTTGCAGAAGGAGGCCGCGGAGAGGGAGCGGGAGAATGATCCTCAAGCCGCTCCTATCCGCCGCACAGGAAGGCGAATGCGGGCATTTGTACAAGCGATGCCCGTCTAATGACCCTGTCTTGGAGGTCTGCGTGCACGGTTGGCCCCGTGCACGCCGCCGTAAGGCCCTCCGTCTGGGGATTGCCTTGGTGTCCACGAGCAATCCCCCCTTGGCGATAGCCCGAAATGTTCGGTCGGGTTAGCCCGGGTGCGTTAGTAGTGGTAGTCGCAGTGTGGACCCTATCACGCGCGCCCATAAGGGCAGGGAGAACTCCGGGGGGTTATGTGGGTAGGCCCGCGGCACTCTGCCGGGAGGGCCCCACACACGCTCGTTGTCTAGCCAACGGTGAGTACGATGTGGTCACGCATTCCCCTCGAAAAAAAGGCTTGAACCTGATGTTCAGAACCACTACACCAGGAGGAAGTTACATTTTTTTTTATTATGTTTCCTTGTCATAAAAAGAAGCTGCATAGAAAACAAAATTCGAAATCGCACTGCGTAATATACAAAATAAAAAGCGGTTCCGTGGACCATAGGCATATCTTCGCGTGAATAATATCGTCAAATTGTTTAGTACAGCGCCATTGTATTTTAATCGCGGCCAAAAGCCGATAAATATTCCGCCAAGATTGTACGTCGTGGCTCTATTGATACTTAAAATAAGATAATATAAAAACTGTAACATATTATGTTACAGTTACATCGTCTTTATTCCGATCAATGATGGTGGTACCCATTTATAGTTCCTTAGGTCCCAAATTGCAGAGGGCATATGCAAATGGTGACCATTCCAAAGGCAATTGCGCCTGTTATCTCTCCTAGATACGGCGCGGCATCTCCAGCCAGGCGCTCAGGCCGCGGAGGAGGGCCCATATTCTATTCAAATGGAACGAATATCTGATCAGAACGGCCTCGCGACGCTGCAGATAACTCTGTGCTGGAATTTTTCACTTTCATGTCGGATGTAAGTTTGGATAGGCATTTCGAATACTTCACGAGATACAAACAGCATAATGAGAATTTTTCACGAAAATTACTGCGACAGCTGTGAAACTTCTTAAAATTTAAAGATGTATTATATATACTCGTGGACCTTTCACTTCAACTCGTATACGTCCCACTGCTGATCATATCTCCTTAGGCGAGAAAGAATCAAATTCAAATTCAAATTCAAAAATCTTTATTCATTATTGACGTCAAAACAAAGCAACACATTCTAATTTAAAGGAAACATATTAACCTTGTATGTGCGTACATCCTGAATATAATCAGGATGTCTGCAAATTAGGGATGTTACGAATGTCATATTTTCTACATTCGCGAATGCGAATGCGGACGAGAACGTTTGGAGTGCGAATGTTGCGAATGCGAATGCGAATGTTTACTATAGATATCAAATTAGGTAATTAAAAAAAAACAAATAAATGAATTATCAATCATTTTTATTAGGTAATTAGAAAAAACTGACGGATATACCATTTTAGGTACTTTTAATTAGCTTTAAGTGATAGTGACAGGCACAAATTCAACGCGACCGCGCGATCGACGACACGTCACGCACGACTTCCGTTTACATTCGCATGCTTCTATCAGGTGAGAACGTAAAGCTAGTAATATGTATATTGATAAATAATAAGCAGACTTAATCGAACATAATAAAAATAGGTTAAATGCTCTATGTGAAAATACCAAATAAACCGTTGATGAGATCCGAATTCGAATCCTGATCTTTGTAGTATTAGGCTTAGTATTTATACTATAACAAGGTATGTTTGATGTCTCGGTTATGGCGAGTTAACCTTACGTTAGTGCGCCTGCATGAACAGAGAGTAAGTACAGATACGAATAGCCTCATCTGTTTAGTGTAATGATAGTGGAGTCTCAAGACGTTCTGAATAATTGGAAAGATTCAATGTAACGCTATTTTTCTTAATGATATGTATAGATAAATATAATTTTCGAATTAATTTACTCGTATTTTAAGGATTTCGATGTAATTTTGTAGGTAGACGACTTACGACAGGGATTAACATAGAGGCTACTTATTACCCCGGAAAAGAAAGTAGTTCCCGCGGGAAAGTAGATTTACAGTTTTTTCTTTGAACTTTTAAGGTATAAACATAGTTCGCTGGCACAGCTAGTATTGAATAAAAAAATCTACTTAAATAAAAAAACTGCTGAGTAATGGCGTCACTTGTTCGGGTCCGCTAGTTAATAATAGTGTCTTTCGGAAAACCATTTTAAAAAGCTTAGAAGCACGAGGTATTTAATGTTACAGATATCCAGATATTCAAAAGCGTAAGCGTACTTTACATTACACTACGTAGAACACATGCTTACTCTCTAAAATAAAGTACAGACAAAACAAAGACAGAGTCTGAAGTTACTGGGTACCGTGACTACACATCTTTCATCACAAGTTGGCTACACTGTGGTCCTTGTGGGGTTGCAAATTTGGGAATCATACAAAAGCCAGGTGCACAGTCTGTTTACCAGCTTTGTTGTATAAAAAAATGTATACTCCTTGGTGTCGGAGAAAAATATTTCATGCATATTAATTATACCTGTATATCTGTTCTGAAAACAATAATCCGACTCTTGCATTATTTAAACGGCTAAGAAAAATGCTGTGTCATGATACCATACATTTTATTCTCACAAAATTATAGTATATAGCGTGTATTATAATTTTGTGAGAATAAAATGTATGATATTATTATGTAATAATAAAACTTAATTTGAAGATAATTTTAATTTTATTTAATCCAACATGGACCTTCTTGTCTTTTGTTCGCATAAGGACAGATTCTCAAAAAGACAGATTCTCAAATGTTTTTATTTTTATTAAAAAGCAATTCTTACTTAGCGAATTTAATATGTGATCCCATTTAAAAAATTTGTTTTTTTTTTCTATTAACACAGCAACAACTTTACGTTTCTTATCACAAGAAAGAATATCTTTGAACATGTAGTTACAAATAGAATAGTCACACTAAATGCGATTAAGCTCTATTTATGTAAATAACGAAATATAAATTTGGATATTCATTTCAGGTACTGAGCCAATCCAATCGTCAGAACCATTAGCGGGCGACGAGCGCAGATTGCTTGGGGTAATGAAGGTGAGGCTGAGACTTAGCGCGGCATTGGGATGCAAATCAGCCGATTGACTCGCACTTTATGTGAAATGACCCTAATTTATCTACACGGCTTGTGGAAAACACGAGAGCCTTTTGCGTACTGGCTCACGTTGAAAATAATGTAGGATGGCAACGTCTTCAAACCTTTTGCTTAATTAATTTTTATATTAATTGATTTCTTTTATAGTTATAATATAAGAAATATTATTAAGTTCAGGTAGGCGAGGATCAAAAACGAAAGGTTTTGGTTAAATTTGTGGAATGTGTGGTGTGCGGAATTTGTAGCGAATATAACAAGCTTCATATGATTTAGACATATTTAACGATAGCTTCGAAAAGTATAAGATAATGTTAAAAAGTAACAGTTTAAATTTGATGTCGTGTGTGATGTGAAGCAAGCTGCCCACCTGATGGTAAGTGGTAACAGTCACCTATAATACATGTGATTTCTGTGAGATTCGCAGCAAAACTGCAACCCTCACAAGAACCACAGTGTACGTTGCCGACTTGTGAATTAAGATGTAAAGTAACGGTACCCAGTAATTTCAATGCCATATCTTACCCTTTAAACCGGAACACAGCAATGCAAGCACTGCTGCTTTGCGGCAGAAATAGGTAAGACGGAGGTACCCATGCACACGACCCTGGTACAGAGTCTCCCTCTAGTAAAAGCTACCATTGGTTCGGTTTCCATTATTTATTACATAGTCATTTGCATTACGTTAGACATTTTTCAGAATTTCGGTTGACAACCGCTCACAATAGCGGTAGAGCGTCAAGCGCTGACTTAATGAAACAGATGTTTAAAAATAGAAGTATTGCACTGTTTACGCTCGAGGAAGAGCGAGTGGCAACACTGCATTATAGTCTGTGCAGTGAGAGCCTGTGGCGGCCGGCCGCATGTAACATGTCAGTCGAGTCGAATACGAAATGACATTGAAATAGGTTAGACCACCGGGCGGTGAGTTTTCGTTTCGAGGAATATATAACAAATATTATTGCGCGGCGCACCAAGTGATTGTTGGTGCGAGGTTCCGCCAAGTTTTAGTGTCGGTGAATAGTGTACCAAAGTTTTTGTGTCTGTTAATGAGTTCGGGTATTGGTGGCCTAATAGGCAAGTGTACCATCCGGTTCGGTCAGACCGCAGCCCTTCAGGAGCCGCGACTTCCTTCGAGCTAGCTCAGGAAGTCCACCGGCTACATACGGAGACCGAACGGATCCAAGGTAAGTAATACCAATTTTCTAGGAGCTGGTAGTCGGTTATGAAATTCAGCATCATAATTCGGTGAAACGCCGACGTGGTGGAGTCTACTTTGGGCACCACCAGCACTTTCTTTTGATAGGCAAAATACATCCGTACACTTGCAATGTATGTTTGATTCATGCCTGCATTATTTTAAAATCCTTTGACTAAATCCCCTTTTTTTATTGTTCTTATCATAATTATATTTGAGTAGAGAACATAATAAACGCGTTTATATTATTAAAAAACTAGCTAAGCCCGCGATCGAACTACGTTTCGCCATACTAATATCGCTATTTAAAAATGAGGATTGATGGTAGAAGGGTGAAAATTTAGGGTTATAAATATTTTTTGATGCCAAATAATAAAAAAATGTATCATCCAGAGGTATAAAAAATAGCCTACGACCTATTTCCCCACCTATCAAATATACACAAAAAATAGAGTTCGATAGTAAACATTGTGACACGACACGGAACGCTCAGGACATTGTCCCGTGTGTTTCCAGCTTTATTTATGGCGGCTGGCGTAGGGCGCGTCCCCAGTCGCGATAATCCGCCGCGGCTCAGGCGCACTCCATCGTTGTTTCCTCGCAGTTCGACTCGGGCCGATAATTACTCCGGTGATGAAGTGCTGTTATTAATGGACGTTGTTGTGTGAGTTCGGAAACGCCTGCGAGATATCTATGTTCTTGCTGGTCTTCTCTTCGTACAGTAGTTGTGGACTGTTAGTCCAGGGTGAATCTGACACTGAGTACAGGTTTTTTCAATAGGGACCAGGTATATTTGAATAGGGTAGTTGACTCATATCAAAATTTATTAAAATATTGTTTATTTCTAACAGTATTTGGCATAAGGTTCCACAATATACCGATTTTAATAAATAACAATGAATGATTGCTGTAAAATTTTAATTTGAAAATGCTAGAAATAATCTAGTTTTATCTCACGCCGTAAACGCTTTGATATCCTGTGGTCAGGGCCGTGACGTCAATCATATAGTAAACAAAGAAATGTCAAATTTGATTCAACAACTCGTCGATTTGCACTATTCTTTCCTAAAACTGGCAAAAAATCGTCCAAGTCTCCGTTATTATATTTGTAAATATCGTAAATTATTTGTATTAATAGCAAAATCAACCATTGATGTTGGATTTGTGAGAGCAGATAGTACAAATCTTCCGAAAATAGACAGATTGATGGTCAGGAGATTCTTTGTGTATCGCTCTAAACAATATAAGTACAGTTTCAATACTGTTATAATGACGAACGGTTACAAGTGTACTTGTCAAGATTGTCACGCGGCAGAAGAGAGTTGCAAACATGCATTTTTGGTGTGGTTGCACCATCACAGTGAGGAGCTATTTTGTACAGCAGTTGAATGCTATTGGATAGAATTCTATATCTCAAAAGTCAAATAAACACTAAAAATATTTACTTCAAGAGAAATGTTGAAAAGAAAACATCAGGATCATGTGTCAAATACCAGTGTAGTACTGCAAGAATTTGTAAATGAACATAAAAAGAGAAAGATTGGCAGTTGTTCATTTGTCAAGCATGAAGAAAATTACTGGGAGGAAAAATATATATACATTCACAGACACAGATTGTGACATATTTCTTAAAAAATAAAAGACCTCTTCAATGAAGAAAGAATAAAGTGCATAGAAAACTAAACCACGAATCATCAATACAGAAGTGCTCTTTAGTTCGAGCTTCGTTATAAACAATAATAGCTTCCATGTGCTATAAAGTCAGCCAGTGCATAACACATGATGGTTCTATTGTTGGGAAATCTTGCAGACACCTACGAGTATAATGAAATGTGGATAAAAGTTGAAAGATGAAGATTTGGGTTGAAATTTGCAAAATGTGACCTCATTTCTGATTAATACCCTGTAATAGTCTATTCAACAAACGGTATCCATAAAATTAGATTAATACAAAATTGTCATGCTCTTTTACTGAAGAAAATGTTAATTAACAAAGACGGAAAACTGTGAACAGTATGCTTAACTCAAGTATAGATGCAGATGTTTTGTGCTAAAGCAAACAAAACTTATATACTTTTGTGTTGCTAGCAGTATGTCATTTTGAAAACACTCAAAAGGTGACAATATTAGCTATAATAGGTATTTGTTCTAACAATCTGAATGTCAAAAAACTTATTGATCAAATAGTGTCATTTTGGAAACTATACTACATTTTTTCTAAATTATATGAAAGTATTACTTCATAATAAATCAATTTACTATTATTTTGACTTTTATTACCTGCGACCTTAAGGCAATATATACAAATTAATAAATTTGATCTAACTCTATTCAACCTATTTGTACTTTTCGAACATATACTATATTTGAGTAACAATGATAAAAATGAGCAACAAACCTATAAAATATTATAAATCTTTTAAGGTGTAACAGAAAAATAAAACACATGCATTTCAAATTAAAATATTTTGATTCAACTTAAACCTTTACAAGTCATTATTGTCAAATAAACATAGAACATTTTTTTTGTGAAGAACATAATGACTAATGTAGTACAAAAATTTATTATGTCATCTTTAGATGTTAGTTATGTATAAAGTAAAGAAAAAAAATTTCTTTATATTATTTATTTAATAAGAAGGGTCTTGTAAATTAAGAAGAGCACAGGCTGACAACACAGCAATCACATTTAATATATTTGTATACGGCTTTAAAATGGATAACTTGCATATTCTTGCGTAAGCTGTTCTGAAATTTACCAGCCATGGTGGCAAGCAGGTTTAATCAGTGAAGATATAACATCTTTCAGTTTTACCAAACTGGACCTATTTACTTCTATGGTGCTTTGGTATATGAATACTTGAGTTATTTTGTTGACATAATGTTGTTCTAGTTGACGGGTCACATTTTGATGTTGTGGCTGAGCATGCACTGCTTTGTATTATGTTGCACAACTTTTACTGCCTTATCAATCTCGTTGTCAGGAGGAGAACAGGTTAGTACACAATAGTTCTCATTAAGTAACCACTGAAAGCAACAAATTTTAATTAGGTACTCAGTAAATTCAAGTAAAAGTTGTTTAGATAAATATATTCATTATGAAACTTTGATATTTTTGTTTGTTTTACATACTTTTTAATTAATATTCAATTACATCATTATTCAATTGGACATAAGTACATATTCTTTTCCTTGAAACATCATCTAGTGTCAGTGTATAACTTATATTAAATCAAAAAGGCGTAAATGGTCAAGTTTTCTCTCAGTTTTCTGGTCAAGTTAAAATTTGGTTGGTTGGCTGCAGTCAGTTTTCATTCTAACTGAAAGATAAAAATTTAATTAATTTACATACAGATTTGATTTTACATACAACCTAAAAACTTATATTTTGTTTAAGTTGAAACTGAAGTACCTACATAGATTGAGTTATTCAGTTATAGTACTTACATTAATGTGATTTTCGCAAAAATACATTTGAGTTTCAGTAGATAGTTACAGGATTTTTTTAAGCGAGTGTTAACCAAATATTTCGCATGTCTATATCACTGGGTACGTCTAATCCACAGATTTCCTGGAGTCTTTGAAGAGGTATTTCTATATTACTGTTCTATTGTCCCGTTCCATATACAGTTTTACTATATTTTGTGATATTTATTAGAAAGCATTGTTTTTGTGAGGTTATTTCGCCCCCGTGCTTTGTTTACTATAAGACTGACGTCATTGCTACAGATAATGAACAGACTATCATGGCTGGCCGTGTTTTCGGTCCAAAATTGAAAATCTTAATTTAAAATAGATTTTTTGCACTTTTTAGCCATCGAAAAAAATAATATTCATGTGCTATGGTCTAATACAACAATTATGAACATTTTAAGCCCTACTTTAAAAAAGGGTCAACTAGCCTATTGAAATTAAAACACATTGATGGTTTACAAGAAGATTATATTTTCTTTTTTTGGCGGCTTACTTTTAGGAATTATGTATGGAATACTACATAATTTAAATGAGTACCATGCATACGAGAGATCCAATTTTCTATCACTTTTTGACTCTTTTAATTATTACTCTTTATGACTTTGATAGTTCTTGGATTGTTTGCATACATCAGTGATTTTATATAACCCCACAAAAGATATTACAAAAATAAATTACATAATCTTGGTGGCCTGCCTTGTCTCCGAATCTTGAAATCAGGAACCCGTTGAATTTCTCTTTCTATAAATTGACTGTTTCTCTGTCGGTATGACAGGTGGCACCGTCCTGTTGAAACTAGTTGTCCGTCAGGTCCATTTCTTCCAATTTTGGCCAAATCATTTGTCAATACCGATAACCGTTCACAGTAATGGCAGCATCAAGCTGAAGTGAATAGTGAAGGAAAACATTGTGAGGCAACCTGCATAAGTCTGCGAAGAAATTCAAAGGTGTATGTGAAAACAACCAATCCGCACTGGGCCAGCGTGGTTGACTAAGGCCTAATCACTCTGACATAGAGTAGGCTCGAGCCCCTCGGTGGGGATGTATATGAGCTGTTATGTTAATGATGATGAACTTTCCTATTACGTAACATTAACATCTTTGATATCACTAAATAATTCTGTCAATGTCAAAAGCATCGTTGACTGTTGAAAGACATTGGTGGTTTTTTTCCCATTGCAACAGCCCAAAACGATAATGTCCCACTTGCCGGCGAAGCAAAAATGTATAAAATTATATGTGAAGATTTTTTCACAACGGCCAATCACAGCGAAGTCCCAATTTCCTAGCAATAAATTCATCGTTGTAAACTGTAAATGTTCACTAGTTGTGATTATAATGTTTTAACAACATGACAAATGGAGCTATGATGGAGCTATAAGCTCATTCATTATTATGCAAAACACGTACTGACTAGCAATAAGGTACAACGTTCGCAATTAAATTAGACGCATTCAAACTTAATATCACTTTAATTGACCAATTATTTCGATTTTAATTTAATAGTAAAAAATATTCTATCACACGTCCATCATTCTGCGGTACCTAGTTTAACGCTGCGGAAATTCACGTCTTAATACATGACGATAAAGTTCTGTTTTGTTAAAAAATGTTAGTTAAAGTGAAGAATATATTTGTATTAATATCATCTATCTGCCTCATTCTTGTCGTAGTCGAGTCACGCGCGGCTAGATGGCGCTGTAGCTATTTAATTATTTCGTTCTTCCCTCAAGGTGCGATCTAATGTAATTTTTATAGATGGGTACGAAGTTAATAATAAGGCATTTACGAGCGACTAAAGTGCTTAAAGTGATCTTTTTTATATTAGAAGTTGACGATTAGTAGTAGTGAAAGAACAAGGTAATCAAGGCTACGACAGCAATCAGTAATGATTTCTATTACATTTTAAAGAACCATTGAAATATCTAAAGTTGTTTTCTGGTGTGAGCCTGGCTCTTGATTTTTGTTCGAAGTTATCACTGTTTGGCGTTGCCATCATAGAATTTTGAAACGGTAGCCTAACATCCTGGTATGGGGGCGCTAGACCATACTGGGGTGGGCAAGGCCCACCCGGCCTGCCTCTCTATATGTATACGCCAATGAGAATAACAGTATCCATCATCATCATCACAGCTCATATAGGTCCCCACTGAGGGACACGAGCCTACCCTAACCAGTTAGGGCGATTAGGCCTTAGTCAAACCACGCTGGCCCAGTGCGGATTGGTTGGCTACATACACCTTTGAATTACTTCGCAGGTGTATGCAGGTTTCCTCACGATGTTTTCCTTCACCGTAGGAGCGTCAGATAAATGTACATATGAAATTCATGAAACGAAAAACACATTGGTACATGGCTGGATCGATCGATTCCACTCGGAGCACAGTCCAGAACTGAGGACACAGCGCAGCGCCACCGACGCTCCGACAGTATTATTGCATGTATCTAAATAAACCTAAATAAATATAAAAGTGAATGAAAGGTTGTACAATTTTCTATACTTTTGAACCCTGTTTTAAGTTACTCTGTTTATTACGTTGCTCTTATTACCGTTATTTACTTGTTTCCTGCGTATTACCATTTCTGTTTCTTTATTCATTTGCAAACTCTGTTTCATGTTTTTTTCTATATTTAAATGAGTCTATTGTAGATAATTTTGAACATTGTATCAAAATATTATCTATAGTAATATTTAAAAAAAATCATGGTGTGATTTTATGAAACTGCAATGAAAGTGTAACTTTTTCAGATCGAAGGCATTTAACTGAACATTTTCGAATTTTTTTTGCGATTTAGGGTACTTATTAAAATCGCGTTTTTAATTTTAACTTAAATCTTTTTCTTCTGAAAAGAAAATTATAAATAAAAAAACTGAAAGTAAATAAAAAAAAGAAATAAACAAAAAATCAATAAAAAAAATAAAACAAGAAACAGTGCTCTACATCAGGATCGAACCAGTGCCACACTGATTTAAAGTCAAAAATCTAAAGCATAACCAATCTCGACTTATATGAAGTAGTGAAATTAAAGATGTCATATTTTTGTGTAATGAGACATGCTATAGGTGTACGAAAAAAATTTGAGGCGATGTAAAAAAGTTTCACTTTAAAAGAAAAGCAGTTTTGTTTGTTTTTAATAAAAAAAACTCACAAACAACTAGACTGATTTTAAAAACTCTTACACTAATAGAATGTTACATTATCACTAAGTACCTTAGGCTATATAATTATTTTTCCGACGGAAAATAATAAATTCCCACGGGAAAAACGGACATAACGCGGGCGAAGCTCCGAGCGGTAATCGAAACAAAATAAAACACTCAGATCACTAATTTTGCTTACAGATGTTACAATGAGATGCTAGAATTACATACAATTTGTCAATCTATCTATTTCGCCTACTAAAATACTCATATTGAATAAAACCATGGTTTTCTTGCACTTTTTTCCACTATTTATTTTACTGTTTGAATTTGCTATTTTGTACGACCGGTTTCGATTACTTCATCTTCAGGTATCGAAACCGGTCGTACAAAATAGCAAATTCAAACAGTAAAATAAATAGTGGAAAAAAGTGCAAGAAAACCATGGTTTTATTCAATATGAACATTCAATTCCATCAAGAAGTCACACCAATAAGTATAAATGTTACTAAAATACTGTTTTTACTTTACCTAGAAGGCTTTATAAAAGGTTAATAAGCTAAAAATCTTATTTTAAAACTGGTGTAGATTTACTCACTACAGTATAAAAATATACCCGAAAACAATTTTAAACCACGAAGAATTATTTTTAACAATTCATACAATAAATAAAAGTTAATGTATCCTTTAAAAGTTGTCATCTGATGATAAATTGAATCGAATCTAGTATCACGAGAAGCTCACACGACGCGCATACCGCGTGTCATGTTAAACTCATGCACTTGTCAGACTTAGTGTTGAAAAACGATGTCTGCCAGTCACACGGAGATGTTTATGGGAGGAGCGAGAACATCTAGAACACGTTCCGTGATGTATAAAATATTTCTTGCCACTCACAATTTATAATATTCAACAACGTAGCCTTTTAAAATGGCGGTCGGGTTATGCGCATAATAAAATCACGTTTTTTATAATCCGCGGCCCAGAAAGGGCATATTGTTTGGCTTCGTGCTTCGGGAGAATATTGCGTTTTTATGAATTTATCGATATGGAATTCATTTTCTCAATATTTCTTCTCGATTTATTGGTAAAAAGTTGACGATGCTCTCTTGACAATGTCGTTGCGTCTTCGTCGCCGCTTAAGAGCTTGATGTAGAGATAATATTCGTATTTTATATTTTTTCAGTTATTTCAAATATGATGTATGATTTTGTTTCTTATTTTCCTTTTCTATTCTCTGTTCTATTGACAACGCTCCGTGTTTTGATTTATGTTTCGAAACAAAATTTTATTTCCTTGAAATCAGATTAAATAATATTGACCATCTTTTGGCACGTTTATATAATGTTTGTTAGCGACGTGCTCACATTTTTAAAAATATATTTTATTGTTTTGTACCTTCTGATTGTTGTGATTTTTTATTTAATTTTATTAATTAGCATGCGAGTAAATTATTTATTAAGATTTGTTTCTCAAACATTTTTAGAGTAATTTTTCAATTAATTGTATTTTCTTTGGAGGTAGGTACGTGTGTGTCGCACTAACCACTTAAATAGGGCACTTTTATTGCATCGAGCCAGTCGTTTTCGTACTATCCGTGCTTCACATACATACATACCCCCCCCCCCCCCCCCTGTTTTTCGAACGTATGTGTTGAATTTTTCGCGATAACTATAGTAATAAAAGTTGCCAGTTCCTACATTTTGTTTTTACTGTACAACGCTTCGGGACGCCTACACTGTTCTTTTTTTATTATGAACAAATACAATGAAAAATGAAATTAAGCATTAGTAGAAGTTTTTTTATTGATTTTATTATTTCCTCTAACTATAGGATTTCGTATTTTCTCAGTGCAATCAATATTGTGTTTGACGGCATACAGTATTGCTTGTCGCGCGACATACTTAAGATGATAATGTTTTTGATGAGATATCATTTCTTTTTGCTGTGTGGGCTGCCTAGGAGGTGCTCTGCGACATGTCGTCGCGATGTTGAGCCAAGACATTCTCCCCGCTAGGTAGACAGTGGACACTGATAATTCCTTATCTTCCACACTCCTCTGAGTCGCACGACCACTTTAAGTGTGAAGCTTACACGCTGCACAGACGCATAACTTACAATGTGGAAAGCTGCACGCCCGAGGTTGAAATTAAACATTTATCTAATTGATATGTACTGTAAGACTATCAATTTATTCAGCGCCCGCCGTAGTTGAAATTAAATAAACATATCTAATGGATACTGTAAGTAAGACTATCAATTTATTCAGCTTTGAATATTATGAGGTTCAAAGTGTTTAGAATACAAATTAAAATTTCTTTCTGAATAATTTATGCCCAAAAAATTACACCTATTGAGCCAATATCAAATTTTGTTGTGGAAAGAGAACGGTCGAGGGAAAATACTGCTGTCCTTTTTTAGGGTTCCGTGCCCAAAGGGTAAAGACGGAATCCCTATTCACAAGACTCCGCTGTCTGTCCGTCCGTCTGACTGTCACCAGGCTGTATCTCATGAACCGTGATAGCTAGATAGTTGAAATTTTCACAGATGATTTGTTTCTGTTGCCGCTATGACAATAAATACTAAAAACAGAACAAAATAAATATTTAAGGGGCGCTCCCATACAACAAACGTGATTTTTTTGCCGTTTTTTGCTCGATATTAATAACGGCAAAAGGTAGACGCTTGGAATATTCACAGAATATTAAGATTTATATTCTCTTTAAATCTAAATACTTACTTAATTCAAATAAAAATCTAAAATAGATAATAGTATGGAACCCTTCGTGCGCGAGTCCGACTCGCACTTGGCCGGTTTTTGTTTAGCAACCACATTGATTTACTACCAAACGTAAACGTAACGTAAACGTAACGTTTGGTAGTAAATCAATGAGCAACCAACACAATAGCGCGATTTTTAATGTACGATTTACTGCTTTCAATCAATCCTTTGAATAAAAAAAAAAATTGGAAAGAGAAATAGTGGTGCCACATTCCACTCTACAGACTGCGTTTGTCATCATTCTCAAATTCTAAAATGTCTGTGCGACGGACTTAAATTAAGTCATGTGTCACGGCCCCTTTTCTTTCCAAGGATGTCGTAAGTGGCGACTAAGGGCAAGACATTGCAAAACCAGACTAGCCAGTGTGGTGTAGTAGATTGGTTCCTAGTTCTCTAAGGACAGACCCGTGCCCAGCTATGGAAGATGTATGGGTTGATGTGATCATGGTGAAGATGAAATGTTCGAAGAATAAATCAAAGAAAAGTGCAAAGCAAAAAAAAGTGCAAACTATGAAACAGACAATTCATGGCGAAGTTCACTTGTCTTCGAAGTGACATAGGTCTAACTAACGCGCGTGAGTGCTAAATCTAGAGTATAACGGTGCTGGCGGGGCGGGCGCAGCTGCGGACCGGTCGCGGCGGGCATACTCCCGGCGCGGGCTAATTGCTGCCGCGCAATCTCCGGCGATTGCAACGTACGAGATTTAATGACCCAACTCGGATACGTAAAGATATACAATTACTCTATCTTACACATTTTATTAGTGCGCCTACCAGATAAGAATAGCAGTGCCAACTGAGTGTGCATTTGCATGCATTTTTTGCTTTGTCGAAATAACAAAAAACTACGGAGATATTATAGCTTTTAAATTAGGTAGTATTTTAAAGTTAGGTAGTGGGTTAATATAATTGATGGTGTCAGGCGTTATTTTTCGGAAGTCTATTACTAATTGCTAAGGAGTAGGTGTATAGCAAAACTTCCAATAAAAAAATGTCGATTAAAAATGGCTAAAAAATTATCGGAAGTTTTGCTATATACCTACTCCTTAACAATTAGGTAGTGGGGCCTCGCTACGTCACAAGTAAATAGAATATTCACTTACGTATGACGTCATGCGGAATTGCAAATCAATATATCTTCAAAAGTTATTGACTGTGTAAAACAAGAAACAATGCGTGTCCAATATTTTTTTAGCCGGATATTTTAAAAAAGGTGCCGGCTTGACTATTGTTAGTTCTTTAATACACAAATCAAATTCAAATATAATTGACCGGAGGGAGACTCCGTACCGGGGTCGTGTGCATGGGTACCTCCGTCTTACCTATTTCTGCCGCAAAGCAGTAGTGCTTGCATTGCTGTGTTCCGGTTTTAAGGGTAAGATATGGTATTGAAATTACTGGGTACCGTGACTTTACATCTTAAGTCACAAGTTGGCAACGTACACTGTGGCCCTTGTTTGCCCTTGCAGTTTTGTTGCGAATCTCACAGGAACCACATGTATTATAAGGTGACTGTTACCACTTACTATCAGGTGGGCAGTTTGCTTGTTTGACAACTTAATTGCAATAAAAAAAATGACGTGTCATGTAAAGAGAGCAGGTTCCTTTTTACTATCCCAAGCAATTAGTTAATTGAGACCAGGGAGTTTTCAATCAAAATCGAAAATAGTTTTGACCTGTACAATAAAGATTACTGAAAGAATGGTGGTTTTGACAGCAGACTAGCTTAGAATAAGGCAGAAAAGAATTAATTTTACTCGATAAAGATTTCCGTATTTATCATTTTCACGTTACTTACATCTGCTTTTGTTGGAAAATACGGAAATAGTTTTTTGATTGATGGAATTACGAGCTCTTTCCGAATACATTTGAGAATAGCACCAGACGCAATCCCAAGAAGCAGGTAATCCATCACAATCAAAGACAGCCTTGCATTGCATACCGAAACTCTTGCTGTAGCTGTACTGAAATCGTAGGGCGGGCGGCAGTCGGTCGCGCGCCGCCGCCTCAGCCGGCTGTCTACCGCCCGCCCAAAGGCTGTGAACAACATCGAACGTAAACACGTAACTGGGAATCGTAACTTTAAAGTTTGTGAGCGGAGTTTGTAGAAGCTTAATATCGCGATGTTAATTTTAAGCGAAAGTGTAATAAATACTGTGAACATATCCTATAGATTGTAATGTGAACTGTTATTAGGGTGTTTTTTAGAAAGTTTGCGAAAAATATTTTTAACACTCAAACATCGCATTTCTTTTGACGTGCGTCCGCTATAAACGTGAAATTTAACTATTGAAAAGTCCATTATGTAAAGTGTGATTCATTATGAGAACTAAGTTATTCAACACTACTTAATAACTGTCATGACTTATACACGACAAGCTTTTAATACGTGAAAAGTGATCTTATTTTATTCCGAAATTACGTGGTAATTGTTTTTTTCCGTGTTATACTCGGTCAGAGGCCCCAAGTTATGTTGGTGACTAACTTCCAAGGTCAAGAGACACTTTAAAAGGTGGAAAAGTTAAAGGTACGTAATGTATATTATTTGTATTATATTCTCTTACTGAGAGTTGATACAGAACTCATCTTATTTATTTACTAGCTGTGCCAGCGAACTACGTTTCGCCGTATATTTTTTACCCGTTTTTGCAACATTTGTCATTGATTCTCAGCTCCTATTAGTCGTAGCGTGATGTTATATAGCCTAAAGCCTTCCTCGATAAATGGACTATCCAACACAAAAAGAATTTTTCAATTTGAATCAGTAGTTCCTGAGATTAGCGCGTTCAAGCAAACAAACAAACAAACTCTTCAGCTTTATAATATTAGGTTGGGGAAAAAGTCTTTTCGCATTATAGTATGTATAAACTTGTAATAAAATCTCTTTGGCTATACTATTTGTATCTGGCTGGTTTTGGTATCATTGAAAGTTTAAATTTTAAAGAACATAATTCCAAATTCAAATTAGGAAAATGTGTGATTTTCATTTGTTTTTCGTACCGCCAAGATGAGTGAATCTAATGAAGAAATTCGATACATTTTAAAATTTTACTACAAAAAAGGTAAAAATACAACGCAAGCCGCGAAAAAAATTTGCGATGTTTATGGACCTAGTGCAGTGTCTGTGAGAGTAGCACAAATTTGGTTTAAGCGTTTTCAATCCGGAAATTTTGATGTCAAAGATGCACGTCGCTCTGGTCGCCCTATTACAGATAAAATGGATGCCATTTTTGAAAAAGTGGAGCAAGATCTACATGTCAGTAGTTACGACGTAGCTGAAGAACTGGGAATTGACCACAAAACAGTTTTAGCGCATTTGAAAAAAACTGGGTACACAAAAAAGCTCGACATTTGGGTACCTCACGAGCTCACTGAAAGAAACCTAATGAACCGTGTACTCATTTGTGATTCTTTATTACGACGTAATGAAACCGAACCATTTTTGAAGAAGCTGATAACTGGTGATGAAAAGTGGATCACGTACGACAAGAACGTGCGAAAAAGGTCGTGGTCAAAGGCCGGTCAGGCTTCACAGACTGTGGCGAAACCCGGGTTAACTCGCAACAAGGTGATGCTGTGTGTGTGGTGGGATTGGAAGGGCATTATTCATTATGAGCTGTTACCACCAGGCAGGACCATCGATTCTGAACTCTACTGCGAACAACTGATGAGATTAAAGCAAGAAGTTGAGAGAAAGCGGCCGGAATTAATCAACAGGAGGGGTGTGGTTTTTCATCATGATAACGCTAGACCTCACACATCTTTAGCCACTCAGCAAAAATTAAGAGAGTTTGGCTGGGAGGTGTTAATGCATCCGTCGTATAGTCCTGACCTTGCACCTTCAGATTTCCACCTGTTTCGGTCTCTTCAGAATTCTTTAGGCAGTGTCAGGTTAACATCACGAGAGGACTGCCAAAACCACTTGTCGCGGTATTTTGACCAGAAGTCCCAAAATTTCTATAGCAATGGGATCATGTCCCTACCTACAAGATGGCAAAAAGTTATCGAACAAAATGGTACCTACATACTTTAGTTAAATGTAAATAAACTATATTAAAAAATGTTTTGAATTTTCTTAAAAAATGCGAAGAAACTTTTTCCCCAACCTATTATTAGTATAGATAAGAAATCATCTTATTTTCAAAATAACCACTTTTATTTTAAAAAAATAATTTACTAAATTTACTTCATAAATTATTTTTTTAAATAATAGGGAAAAAATAATATGTATATTTTCAAAAAGAAAAACTATTTTTTGACTAAAAATTTTAACAGTTTTTTTTTATTTCGGCTGATTTGATTAATTTGATTATTTGAAAACTGTCAAACATCCAACAACATTTACATGATTATCGAGACAATTAATCAACAGATAAAGTTCCTATTCTGAAGAAATTGAAAAATCGTATACTTCGATAAAACCATTAGTCAGGCTTGTATTACCTTAACTATTTGAATTTCTTACAATCTATAATTACGTTTCATTAGTAATAATAATTTCCTAAGAGGTCATTACTACGAAAAACAATAAACTTTTTGGATTCAATGAAATCTATTCCGGAGTACCTACTATCTAAACCTGCCAAATAGATGTACACGTATATTATGTATGTACGAGTATAGTGTATACACAATTTGTTTTAAACCTTTGATATATATATGCGGTAGCTTATCAATAGCTTTAAGATATTATAACTTTAAGTTATTTCAATTATAAGAAGCTGTAAGCTTTCCCAAAAAAGTAAAATAAAATAATTAAATAAAAATCTATATAAAGAAATGGACACATTCAATACACAGAATAAAACACAATTTTACTAAACAAAACAGTCAGTCATATAGGGTTGCATGTCAGAAGTGAAAACTACTTAGCTTTACAAACATAATGATATACATATTGTTATTGGGTTGTAAAGAAATATTTTTAGGAAGTATTTTTAATTTTTTTGCTTGATTAAGTACAATATTCTTTAATTTTTTCGCTCTATTAATATATTTATAAATAAATCTGATGGTTAAAAGTGATACATTTCAAGGACAAATATCTTATTTCTATAGAAATACTAGCTGATCCGGCAAGCGTTGTTTTGCAATATAAAAGTAAAAATACTATACTTAGTATAGTTATTAAAACATTGGGATTGGGTGAAAATTTAAGGTTGCAAGTATTTTTAGATGCCTAATAATAAAAATAATAAAACTTGTCAAGAAAAAAAAAACTGGAGAGGGTCAATCTTATCACCTAGGGCTATAAAAATAGCCTATGAGACCTATTCTCAGACCTACCAAATATATACAAAAAATTTCATAAAAATCTGTCAAGCCGTTTCGGAGGAGTTCCATAACAAACACTGTGAGTGTAACACGAGATATTTATATACGAGTATCTGCACTATTATTATAAAGAGGAAAGATTTGTATGTATGTATGTAACGAATAAACTGAAAAACTAGTGAACCGATTCACTTTCTTCACCATTAGAATACTACATTATCCCTGATTATAGGTTACAATAGTACATTGTTACCCCAGGGGTGAAAGTAACTTATTTAGTCCCGAGATGGTGTTTGGCGCCCGAGCGTAGCGAGGGCACCAATAGTTCGAGGGACTAAATAAGTCTTCAACCCGAGGTAAACACTGTGCTTTTCATTACGAATACAAGGAAAGTAAAAATAAAACAATGAATTAGCTAAAGAAAAAACATGAACGTTTTATTTTACACAAATCAACAACTTCTGCTTTAGCCCGCTTTCTCTTATAAAATCACTCACGCCTTAACTCCATACCTGAACGAGATGAGCTCATTGTGTTAATTTTAACACAATGTTATACACATATAATTAACAGTTAATACAAATCTCTGCTATACGGAAGTATGAACAAAACTCTACAAATGAAAAAACTAATGAAGATCGTATTGCCGCTTTTCCGCTTATTTTTTTTTCTCTGGCCGGCCAGCTATTCAGCCATTATTTTTCATTTTCATAATTTAAAAAATGGTAAATATTTTGCATATATCTATTTCATTTTAAAGAAATAGTTGAAGAAATTATAATATATTCTTTAAATACTTAACATTATGTTATTTCAATTTTACATCGCGCTGTAATTGAGTGGCTGTATAAAAAGTCGAAACATGGTTCAATGAAAATGTGAAAAAAGAACTAGTTTCTTTTTAAAATTTGACAGCAGCTGTCAGTTGAAAGTGATTCTCCCTAGGGCTGAAAAGTATTACTTTCAACCCGCTCCTCAGGCAACTTCAGACCTACTTTCAGAGTATGAGTAATGAAAAATTATTTTTCCTACAGGAAAACAAAAACAACGCGGGCGAAGCTGCGTAAAGTAAAGCTAGTAGATTATAAAATCAATAAATATCTATATCTAATATCGAATACAGAAACTAACAGAGTACGTACAAAAGTTTTGTGTTAAAGGTGTCGGACTAAAGAATTAGTTTCACAGTGCCAAGCCACTATTTATCTGCGCCTCTGCCTTCCGCACCCTCGCGCCGCGGGGGACCGCTGAGCTAAGCAAGGCGGTTACTTTAATTAAATTACAGATTTGTTCAAGTCCAAACTCTGTATTTATATTTAAAGATAATAGGTAAACAATGCAAATTAATTACTGTTACCACAAATAAGTTTTTTTAGACTGTTTAGATAGTTTATTGCAATTTTTTAACAACGTAACTAACACCACATGTCAGTCATACTACTTTTGGCAAAGGCCCTCCTTAGAAAGGGGGCTTAGGCTTATTCACCACTTTAAAACAAATGAGTTCTCTATTATAGTGTTATAAAATTTCTTGCATACACTGTTATATTGTTTTTTACAGCAGAATTGTAATGGATGATTGGACTTTTGATCCCACCAGAGGGCCTATTACCGATCTCATGGTTTTGCAAATGATATCATAGTGCAAGACGAAAAATACGATTTCCGGTCAGATTTTTGATCATTTTTTCATTAATTAATGATGACATCATTGAAATTATGCCATAGTGATGATATCATTGGAGATCGGTAATAGGAAATGTAGCATTTCATGACTTCTTTTTCTCAAATTTATACCATGTCATACGATGAAAGATCCATAATTGGCCCGCAGGCTAGCTACTACCTTAAGTTTGTCGCTATAATAACAATGTCATACCATTGATGTGTTTCGATAGGTTTGAGAAGAGGAAGCCATTTCCTCAGACGTGGAGGAGTTCAAGTGAAGTTCGCTTCCATCTTCGGGCCTATCGTCATTTATCATCAGGTCAGATGAAGGCCAAGTAAAGCAAATATTAGTACATTTTGCAATGCCACGGAGGGAGACTCTGTACCCCCTATTGATGTGCCCGGCCTGGCGACTCCAGCGTAGCGAGCTTAACGCTGCGCTGGGAGGCGGAGACCTCTCGCTGCCGAGCATGGTCGTGGCCATGCTCCGCGGCGAAGCGGAATGGGGGGCTGTCGCCTCCTTCTGCGAGGACGTAATCTCGCAGAAGGAGGCCGCGGAGAGGGAACGGGAGGCAGATCCTCAAGCCGCTCCCATCCGCCGCAGACGGATAGGCAGGCGAAGGCGGGCATTCGCACAAGCGATGCCCATCTAATAACCCTGCCGTAGAGGCCTGCGTGCACGGTTGGCCCCGTGCACGCCGCCGTAAGGCCCTCCGTCTGGGGATTGCCCTGGTGTTCTCGGGCAATCCCCCCTTGGCGATAGCCCGACCGGTGGGTCGGGCTTGCCCGGGCGCGTGGGTAGTGGAGTCGCAGTGTGGACCTTACCTAGCGCGCCCATAAGGGCAGGGAGAACACGGTTTTAGTGGGTAGGCCTGACACCCTGCTGGGAGAGCCCCACACACGCTCGCTGTCTAGCCAACGGCGGGTACGGTGCGGTTACGCATTTCCCCCCAAGAAAAAAAAAAAAAGGGTCGTGTACATGGGTACCTCCGTCTTACTGCCGCAAAGCAGTAGTGCTTGCATTGCTGTGTTCCGGTTTGAAGTGTAAGATATGGCACTGAAATTACTGGGTACCGTGACTTTACATCTTAAGTCACAAGTTGGCAACGTACACTTTGGTTCTTGTGGGGGTTGCAGTTTTGCTGCGAATCTCACAGGATCCACATGTATTATAGGTGTTTGTTACTTACCATCAGGTGGGCAGTTTGCTTGTTTGCCAATTTAATTGCAATAAAAAAAATCTTAATTCATGATTACTCTTGGTAATACAAAGATACATTGGATTACCGAGATTTACCAAGATTGAATGTTTGTTTGTCTTCCACCTGGCTAAATCCCAAACTGTTGTGATAAGATTTCTTTCATTAGCACACCGCGCTAGTAACAAAATAAAGTTAACAAGCTCAAATCAAGTCTGTTACCTTATGCGGCTAACTAAATATAGACCCGCGGCTGTAAACAAAGACGGGACTGTCGACCGCGACACGCCGCGGTGCCGCGTTGTAGCGCCTGTTGCAATTGCCCAAATTGAATAGATTAACACTAATCTCTGAATTCATTTCTGCTAAATAAGGTATCCGATGATGATTGTGATGTAACAAATAGTCGACAGAGACAATCTCGATGAACTCTATGTTGACTCATCAAATTTTTTTTTGTGTATTCGTGGAATTCTGAATATCACCACAATCCATTCGGGAGAAGGAAGGCCAAATTTGTGGGACGAACCTTCCTGACCCGAACTTCTCATCTGCACACGGTGCCTATAACAACGGACAAGTCACTGGGTGAATTGAGAATTTGATCTCGGACTTTCCCACAGTAACGTTACAGACACGGGTGGCTAAGCAAGTAGTTTTACTTTTCACCGGGAGTTATACACTACCTACTGCCTTACTGTTAGGTAGGTACAAACATGTGGTGTATTGAGTACGAAAATATTAACGCTCGTTACTTCGCCATGAATATAAATTTGGATCTATTTATGGTTAGGAAGCATAGCCTGTGGGCTGGAATGAATGCTCTGTAAACCTTATTCTTTGATGAAGACATAAAAAATTATCATATTTTAAAGAGCTTTATTGTTTACGGTGTATATATACTCGTAAGTGTTGTAGCATATTTATTTATTTTTTAGCCAGTTTGAATAAACATAAACACATCACAAAGTCACCCTTAGGTGGCATTTGCATTAAATGTAAATAAATAACAACAGCCCGTACTGTGATGTATATGTAAAGAATACACGTGTCGCCACCTTCTTTCTTCCCGTGGATTTTGTTAGAACCAAATATTTGAGTTTACCATAATCATACCTTTGGAAAATCTTGGAAAAAAACCCGTGATGTGGTAGGTCAATTGTGAAGAGAAAATCGAGCTCAGCAATGGAACGTATATGGGTTGAAATGATAACGGTGATAAAATAACACTTGTCGTTTAAGGTACCATATAATGATAAAATATAATATGCTGACCCGCGCTAGTCCAGTCCACTGGCCGCCTGAAACGGGCGCGCAACTCACACGTGGCCCGCGCCGGAAACACGCTACGATTTCTGTTTGCAATCGGCGCACTATATCTGTTGCTCGCTACCATCGTCGGCTTTCAGTTACACCCTGCAGGCGTAGCACGGGCTGCCAAGAAATTTGTGATGAGACTCAGTGACACGTATCCCTTGAGGAGCGTCAAGAAATTTTATCATGTCAGTCACACTAAGGCTGCGTTCCGAAAATCAAAAAGAGTCACTATTAGCGCGCTCAAACGCGTCCCGAAATGTTGTGAGCGCGCTAATGTTAGCCGGCATGAAGAGCCACATGACGTCATCGTTAACGTCATATAGAACTTACGGCGCTAATGCTCTGGAGTGAAATCACTTTATGCGAAATCGCAAGCATGCTGATAGCATTTTCAATGTTTTCTTTAATTTGGACAAGGCGATTATAATCGTTAGCACTGTGAGCGCTGTTATCGGACCGCAGCCTCAATACGCGCCGCCGTGCTACTCTTTAAGACATAGATATTATGTCACTCAAATTGTAAGATAATGCGTGACTCAAGTCCCGTCTTGGCAGCCCGTACTACGCCTTCTGATATTGTTACGACGTGAAAACGAATCAGATTCATGTAATGTTAGGATGGTATAAATAGGTCATGTAGTCATAGGTCGCCGGCGGACCTTATGGCGGTTAAAAGTAAACTTTATGGCATTTTAGAAATAAAAAGAACTTGACTCGTCCACACAGTATCTACTTATTAATTTGGTGATAGACTCCTCCTAAATTATACTTTAGGATACTTTTTCTTATACACTATTTCGGCAAAGCATATTGACCTTATATCCAAGCTATGCGTTGAAATTGTAACAGAGAATCGAGTTACATCTGTACTTTTTATTCTTATTTTTAACAAGGTTTTTCTACGTTTCCTATACTTATACTTTTAAAGAAATTTAACATTTTTACTTGCTTGACATTTTATTTAAATGTAAATACGACTTGCTTACGTAGCAAAAGTATATTGACAATAAATTTCTAGATAATGATAATCAAAGACATTATAAGAGATTAGACCGACAATACGCACGGCCTCTAAGAAATCCAATTGAACCACGCAGCGGTCAGCAGACCTCTACTCATCGCGCGGTGATATATGCCGATTCAGTCTGCATTCGAATGTCGAGCGCGCCTTTGGTTATAAAAAGACTTAAAAATGCCAAATTGCTCTGTTTTGTGGTGTAAAAACCGAACAGTAATTGAAACAAAGTCAAATTGTAACATTACTTATCACAGGTAAGTCATAATTATGCTTATTTATTTTGCTGAACTTGATATCACAACGAAATTATTGAGTAATAACCTTACAAACAGTATGAGTGTGGCCGCACGGTACTGTACATACGAGCACAACCGTCGTCTAAATTTGGTAATATTACATATAGTGTGGTGCACATCAAGGAAATATTATTTATCGATAATATTGACTACAATTGTTTTGCTTTGGTATTGAATATACATTATTTACAATACAATTTATTATACTTAATACAATACATTGTTGCATTACTATTGCCTTTTAATACTGCTAATAACTCTTATGTTTCGCCTATTGGAATAAATCTTTTTTGTATATGTTTGAATGTATTTCGATCACTAGGTTGCTCTAAGCTAAAATACTAGTGCCCATATACGGATTTGTCTGTTTTTTTATAAATAAATATTTTTCAATGGCTTACCTTATAAATTTGACGTGTTTTTTTTTTCAAATTGTTAATGGATCTTCATGAAAGAACACAAATTAATTTGGGATTGGGGCACTCGTACGATACCAGATAAGAAATGAAAAGGCATTTATTTAATTTTTACAGTAAGTGTATTCATATCTATATACATTTCATTTTAGATTCCCGAAAGATCCCTCTTTAAAACTATTATGGGTTGAGGCGACCGGAAGACCAACAGATTGGATTCCAACAACATATTCAACAATATGCTCAATTCATTTTGCACATAGTTTATTTTTTAAAAGTAAAAATGGCTATCGAACTTACCTGGAAAAATCAGCAGTACAGCAACCCTAACTGCCTCAGCCAATATTGGGATACTTGGTGTCGACATATCGAGCGAAGTCCAGTTCCGTGGCCACTTAGAGGGTAAAGCTAAATTAGCTTCTAAGAAGCTTGGTGTGCTCAATAGATCGAGACAGTATTTCACTCCTATTACGGGGAATGCTCCGAGGAATTGTTCGGACTTATACCTGCCGCCTCTTTCCGCCATCGTTCCACGCGGCAAAAAATCCATGCCCATCACTTAGATGGTTGGCAGTCCACAACTGTGCGTTTCTCTCGAAGTTTCCTGCCTCGCACAGTCAAACTTTGGAACGAATTATCGCCTGCGGTATTTCCGGACCGATACGACCTTCAAACTTTCAAAAAAAGAGCGTAATCCCACCTCAAACGCCGGCAACGCACTTGTAACTCCTCTGGGGTTGCGGTTGTCCATGGGCGACGGTAATTACTTACCATCAGGTGATACGTCTGCTCGCTTGCCCCCTATCCCATAAATATATATATATATATATTAAAGCTGTACCCGCGAACTACGTTTCGCCCATAATAATTGTCAAAAACAAATCAGTAAAAGGGCCATCTTTATCGCCTAGGGCAGAAATTGGCACCACTGGCACACGTGCCATCGGTAGCACGCAACGAAATATTATGAGCACGGGATTAATTGAGCACCTTACCTACATCAACATACTCGTACGTAAAAATCTGATTTGTTTAATAATTGAGGTTTTATTTTAGCAGGTCAAGACAACTTTTATTTTCATCTGTAATAAATGGCATGAATTTGTATACATTATATTTTTTTTATTTACCTGCATGTGAACCCCTTCAGATCTGAATTTCTAAAACGCAGCAGAAAAATTATCTGTGTTGATTTTCTAAATATTTAGGTTATTACAGTTAATGATTTTACGTAGAAAAAATGTATGACTTTTTAAAGTTTTTTGAAAAGTGACATGTCCATTTAGATGGACACCAGGTCTACACTGTTGTTTGATATACAATTTTCAGGTACCTCCAAATAGTACCTCCAGATTTTCATATTAAACGGGTTAGAAAATAATGTCCATTGAGATGGACGCCAGGACCTAAGGGGTTAAAGACGTTAAATGAAATACTCTCTATTACATACATTACCGATGAGATTTAATATCTATCAAATTATCTTTAAATGCAATTTAAAAAACGTAAGTAATATGCTACATTAATATCGATAAATCTTTTGTCACCACCGTATTGTCCCAACACTAACTTACACGTGCTGCCTTAAGGTCGACCTCAGCGCCAATTGTGCGTGCGTACGATTGGTCAATTTAAGACACGCCTCACTGTTCCCCCCGCAAAAATTGGTTGAAGCGAACTGCATACATTAACGTTTGCATTGTCGGTCTAATCTCTTATAATGTCTTTGATGATAATGATAAATCTGCTCCCAAGTTGCAATAGGTACCTATATATTTTTTCTGTATTATTATTTTTGAGCTATGACTTTACTCACTCCATATCAACATTCATTTAGAAATCTGTACAGATTTCGTGAAAATTTGTTTAAAATAATGCAATTTAACATATTGTATATTTGTGACTTTGCATCGAGACCTTTGGTTCGAGACCCGCCATTTGTATGACGCTCCTACGGCGAAGAAAAATATCTTGAGGCAACCTGCATACATCTGCGAAGAAATTCAATGGTCTATATGAAGTCGACCAATCCTGGGCCAGCGTGGTTGACTAAGGTCTAATCACCCTAACATAGAGTAGGCTCGAACCCCTCGGTGGGGACGTATATGAGCTGTGATGATGACTTTGCATCTATTATGTAAATAAAAATGAATCGTCGAAATGTATGTACGCGCATAACTTCAAGACGACTGCACTGCACCAATTGGTTAATTCTTAATTTGTTGTATTCGTTATTGTCAGGACAAGTTTGTATAAAAGAAAATGTTGAATTACTATACAAAACAGTAAAAATAAGAAAATATTTTTTTTATAAAAAAAATGATGAAAGATTGACATTTAGGTTATTCCTTATCTATATTTTTTTAAATTGTTGTTTCGTCAAAAGATTTTAGTATACCCGTGCCGAGGCCGAGGAGGACAACTAGTTTGATAAAATGCTAAATAAAATTTGAATGCTTGTAGAAATCTAAATAAAATCGTCTAATACAACAAACTTTTGGAAAAAAACATTTTTCTGACAAATTTTGTTGGGTGTTTTTATGAGCATATAAAAAGTCTTGCCAAAGGTACTTGAAGAGCCAGCATCATAGATATGTTTGTCGTAAGCAGAAATCCAATTTACGTGCATCGCGTTCTCCATGCAAAGTGGCCGCGGTTCTCCCGATTTTCTATTAAGATAGGCCGCGACCCCGGTTTTATTATTGTACCGGCATATTTTCGTCAACTCTGGAATCTGTCAACGTGAGATACGACTTTTGTAGAGCTAAGAAAGTGTAGAGCGGTCATTACTTACTGCCTATTAATATTTTACATACCATCAATTAATAATTTAAAAGAAATTTAGAATTAAGAATAATAATTGGGGATCTTATGGCCAATTTCACTAACGTTGTCTTAGCTAAGACAATCCTGAGAAGAATGCTGTCACTTCTTATTTTTAATGAAAAGAATGTAACAGCGTGCCACTTAAGATCGTCCTAAGTTAAAACAAGGTTAGTGCAATTGGCCATTAGAGTCATCTAATTTTATTTCATTGTTTGTGGGGCCATACAAATCAACAAATTTTTAAATTGCTGGAAAATTTGAATATAATTCGTGTTTTTTTAACCGATTTCGAAAAAAGGAGGTTACTCAATTCGACCGTATATATATGCTTTTTTTATGTTTGTTCGCGGATAACTTCGTCGTTTATGAGGCGATTTTGATGATTCTTTTTGTATTCGATAGAGGATACTCCAAGGGTGTTCCCATGGTCACCAAAGTTAGGATCTGATAATGGGATCCCATAAAAATCGAGGAAAACCATTAAATTTTTACGTGTGTCCAACGTGTTTTGTGAAGGTATATGTTACCTACGCGATTACTCCGCCAATTGTTGACCGATTTTCAAAATTCTTTTTCTATTCGATAGAGAATACTCCTGGGGTCACCAAAGTCAGGATCTGATGATGCGATCCCATGAAAATCGAGGGAAACCCTAATTTCTTTCACTAAAAAGACTTCATTCACTACAAAGTTAAAAATAAAAAATATTTTACAAAAAATAAAAACTGACTTCAAAAACACTGAAAAGTTAAAAATAATATTAGAATCGGTACAGACAACATCACACTTCTATATTGAAGTCGGTGCCAAACGATGATCTCCTAGAAAGTCTTAAAATTTGTCTTAAAATATTTTTTTTTATTATGTCTCTTGGCTTACGTTTGTCTATATCTATTCACTGCTTCACGTGGAGGTATATGTTATATTCTACAAAAGTTTTACACTTCTGGTTGACCTAACTTATGTAAAATTCTCAATCGTATGTTAAAGTGTTCTAGTGTTCTTTAATACAGTTGTTTGCTTTTCGTAGATATTTATCTAAAACTAGCTGTGCCCTCGAACTTCGTTTTACCTTTAAGGCATAACACTGTAGCTAGTTTAAACCCTTATTTCATCCCTTTAAGTTTTTGTTTGTTAAGTAGTTCTAGCATAGAATTGTACCTAACAAATTGACAAACAGACATATGTAAATTGGCATTTAATTGTTAGGGTATCATTTATTCGAAATAAAAAATACGTTGGAAAATCGCTTGTGCTTAGAATACTCGTCTCGGTAAAAAGATGGAAACACTTCATGTTGCTTAATACATAAGAAATTAGTACAGCACATACACAAACAGCAAAAGGAGCGGCCTTGTCGCCATAGGCGATCTCTACCAGACATTGGTCACAGAGAAATCCTTTAGTCCAGTATTTCACTTTTGCGGAACGAGACTTCTTTCTAAACGAGAGTATGTCTATGGACACCCTACCACTTCTTGTCGCGAAATATGAATATTATTCAAAGTGATTTGTCACAAATTGAAAGGAGGCGGCGCCCGCCCGACGACGAAATATTTCGTGTACCATCCAATACATTTTTCAGCCGAGTAATAAATTCCGTTAGTATAAATCGATTGCTCTACTGCGATTTATTTATCATTTACTAGCGCCTGCTCGTGACTTCGTTTGCGTTGACTCAGAGTTGAGTCATGAAGATAAGTATGCTAAACAAGCTTGTTAAGAATACTTATCTTCATGACTTCAATCGGGAACCGGGAAGTGGGTCAAATTTAACTTGCAAGATTTCATTACAGACACCGGGACAGGTGAAAGTAAATAAAATCTTGTTAAAATGGATTTCTATCTGCCCGCTCTTTCATTGTTACAATCCTAGGTCCTTCAAAAGAAGCTTGAAGGAGCACTTTGCAGGTGGAAAGGAAGAGAGTGAAAGCTATACTGTAGTATGTATTTTCTCTCCCCTTCCCAGTAAGCAATTTTCACAATTTGTTGAGTTCAGGCTTCCAAAGTTCTGTTGACGTATAAGTATGGCAGAAATCTGAGGGCTTGGACTCAGAGGGAGAGGGAGATGGCGCAGGGCATAAGCGAGAACGCTAAGGCCTTAAAAAGTAGAATGGCTTTTAAGCGCAGAGGAAAACACGCAGCGATGATAGCAGACAAAGTCGAATGCAGCGACATACACGTGTTATGGTAATGACGTCAATGATAAGAAAACCTACTACAGGCCGCACTATAGTTTTATCCCATAAAAATATAAATAGCCTTCCCATAAGATAACAGAAATGTAAATGTGATTGAAGAAATAAATTTTGTGTTAAAAAAGTTTGCATTTGTCAGTACAAAATGGCAATTTCATATTTTAAACCCTCTAATATTAGTAAGATTATTTAGTGCTATAATATTTATTTAGATTTTCACCTTTTAATGCAGTTTATGCACTCGGTGTAGAAAACCCATATAAATTGAAACTAACCCTTTATCTGTCAATATGGATCTTATCAAACAAGTAAACAGTGCCTTGTTAAGTAGAGTCAGCTCTACTTAACAAGGCTTTGTTTGGCGCTATCGCTGTCGGCTGCGCCCGCGCACGTCCTACTCTAGGCGCTCACGACACCCATTAGTGGCTGACGATACCATTTCCTCACATTTCAATGGTAGATTTCAAATAGAGCAGCTACAGAAGTGTCTTTGTTCTAATAGCCAAGAACATTTTTTTTGAAACAGGATAAAATTATTTATGCACTTTGATGCATCGTAGGTCGATGCCAAAATTACCCGATAATACATCGTACGAGGTGCGAAGTCACAGCCAGGCCATGTCCTGGGAAACCTCACAAGCCATTGCTGCGAACGTCTTTGGACCCAACGACTGACAGGCGGACTTATCCGAACGTCTCCCAGTTGTGTATAATTAATGAGTTATATTTTTTACACGTAACATCGAAGCTCTTGGCTTCATCACACCTGATCTGGTGAGTGACGAGAAAGCCGAAGATGGAGCGAGCTTTATCTAGATTTCTCGACGACTGAGAAACTGGCTATCTTACCTCTTATTGTCGGAACACAACAATGTTTTTATTGTAAGACGGTGGTAGTTAGCAGCCAGGCGGGCTCAGAAGCCTTACCAACAACCGAAATCTAGAGGTCTGGGACTTCATTCTCGAGGGACTAAAAACACTGACTTAATTTGGTGATAATAAGTAATTTTAACTACGCTGCCGTATGTTACCTAAATGTGACGGAAGTACTTCTTAATGAACTAGAAAGGCTGCAGAATTTGGCGATCCGCTTTGTTTTATTCTTAAGAAATTTCACCATGTGTCACAAGTAATATAGATCACAACTCAAATGGTTACTGATCTAGATGTGCGGTAGCTTGTCAGGTCAAGTCAAGAAACCTGGCGAGCAGCTTTTACACGAACCATTTGGATCCACTTTTGAATCCCTCATAACTCAAAATTAATTAATACAAGTGAGTAATCTAGTCTAGTAGCAATAAAAAAAAATACTTCACATTATGCTACTAGCAGCACACCACCACGAACTCTCTGTTGGATCTAATGGTTGATTGGCGGAATTAATGCCACATTACTGCCGTGTGGCATTAAGTCCACTTTGTACATTATTGTCATTGTATGTACAATAAAGATTTAATAAAAAAAAATTGTACCCCAAATTTCATTAACACAATCGGTAATATAAATATTTAAAACGTCCAAAAGCCTTAAATTTTATGACTGATTGACTGACATATTATAGATCAAAAACGTAATCCACTTCTAGATGAGCTATAGAGAGTTCAAACTTGGTATCCAGCTAGGTAATTGTGTGCATACATGGGAAAAACCTGAACACAATAAACTAGGATTTTAAAGTTTTTCAAATAAATTGATTTTATTAGGTAACCTTTCAAAATTATACATAGAAGAGCAAAATTCATTCCTTCTTTGCAGTACAGTAACTTCCATGATGAAAGGTTGTTTCTACCGTTTTTAGCAACAGCATAATTAAGTATTTATAAATTATATACCTATTTAAATAATTTTAAATAATTATAAATTTATTTACAAAATAGGATATTATTTTATCCCATCGAAAGCTTATTTTGACATTACTCATCTTTTTGGCTAATCAACTCGACTTTAAGTTATACGCGAGATATATTTTTTATATTGTTAGGTTTCATACTTCTAAATATTTGATTTGCTGGTAAAAAACAGCCGGGTCAAATGTTCATAGGCAGCACGATCAGAGGGCAGTTATTTAGGTACTTAGTTTAAATAATTTTAATAAATAAATTTCATTTAGGACTGTGTATACAACTTGGCACCTAATTTATATTATTTAGTCGGTGAAGTCGACAACCACATCATATCATAATATTGTATATTTTTAGTTTTACATTTACTATATGAATTTGTATATGCAGTAGATTGTAATTATATGTATTTTAATGTCTGTCCGTGTTATGTTGTTATTCCCTGAATTTGCAGTTCCATTACACCTGTTAGGGTTGGCTCGCAGAGATGTTTTCTTGAGATAAGTTTACCTGTGTACATTTTATCATTTTTAATGAATGTTTGTTTATTTGTGTACAATAAAGGATAAACCAGTAAGCCTACCATCATCTTATCTCAATCCTATCGCCATAAAAACAGGATGTACACCCATAATTAGAGATAGCCTTTGTATTATTATGGATTTGCTGAGGTGAAGCTCGCTTCTTCATTCGGTCTTAATAACTAACTTACCGTTAACTTGCTGTGAATAAAAAATGTTTAAAGTACGTCGTTTAAAAGATTTTATTAAGACTATTTTTGTAACAATAAAAAACGGGTCATTTTGCAAGGAGCGCTACCTACTGATATAGCGCGTATTAAGCCCGTTTTGGAACGCGAGGGAGGTATGAAATGCGGTACACTAGGAACTCTTCGTGCTCTATTTGCGGCTGAACGTTTGAATGTAAATGTTTATTTGTCTTGTTTTCAGGTACGTTGCGGCCAATTAATTCGGAACGTCCCCCGAAGACGCCCCAATTTATGCGCGGGCACGCCGACGCCGCGCCGCGCCTGCCTCCCGTGCGTTGGTGTTTGGGCACACTTGTGCAGACTGGTAAGCTCAGTTCATTTCTGACAATTGTTTTTATTACTATTCGGAGCTAAGATAAATAGTTTGTCTTGAGAAGCTCGAGGGCGCAGTGGTTGGTACGCTTGGCGTAAGATTGCTAAAGTTAAGCAGCGTTCGCCGGAATAAGGTCCAACATGGGTGACCAAAAATGTATGACAACTTCAGCTCTTCCGTGCTTCGGAAGGCGCGTTATACAATGCCTGATTTCTTTCTGATCGTGTTAGTAAGTTATTAAACCGGGTTATTTTACTTTGCGACTGATAGCACAGAGTCTATGTTTACTCAGACACTTGTGCACTATATTTCTTACGCTGATGACTATATTATTATTAAATAAGCTATATCATTGTTGAGAAAGACTGCCGTGATCGAAAATCCAATAGGAGAACGAGAGAACGTGATTTTTTTGCTTTTTTCATTTAGTAACAAAAACGTGTTACTAAATGAAAAAAAAAGCGAGAAGAAATATCTTCCGGTCGAGACATGCATAGGGAAATTTGCAAAGACAATCTTAAGTTATTTATATTGTCTATTACCTATATCCGAGGTGTATATTTCTAGTTCTCTTAAGGAATAAGCGTGCATGAAGGCATTAATTATGTTGCGGAAGTTAGAGAAGAACCAATATCGTTAAAAGTGGCAAACTTTGATATCTGCCTATCCCCATGGGATAGAGGCGAAAGTAACGAGCATAAATGTGTATGTATGTTGATTTTCGAATCCACTAAAATATCAGTCCCGTGCAAAATCCACTTTAACCGCTGAAACTGTAAATTCATAAAAGCGATGCGATACATTCCGGCCCCCAGCTGAATTGCGGACTGAGTTTCATCATGTCAGAATGTTTGGGTATTGTTTCGACAAATTAACATACTTTCGACTTTTCGGCACGCACGCTGCTACGCTGTACATTATCAATTTATTTTGTCAAAATTTTTGTCTTTTTTTTCATATTGTTCCTGGATTACCTTTATAGCTGTGCTTCACCAACAGAGTGCGAATTATTAATACAGTAATTTAATAATGTTTGTTTTAATAAGTTGAAAGCTTATAAGAATACAAGATATCTGTTAGACAACCATTAGATGACTGAAAAAAGTTTTATTTATAAGAATATGCTAAATCAATGGTATGATACAAGTGAAAACATTAATTACACACATTTTACCACTTTGGACGTGTCTCTCGCGCAAACTGTTCAGTTTAGAAAAAAATTATATGAGAATCCTCAATATGATTTTTGAAGACCTATCCATAGATGATACCCCACACGTATGGGTTTGATGAAAAAAAATTTTGAGTTTCAGTTCTATGTATTTGAATTCAATAAATTTTGGGGGTTCCCCATACTTAGAACTGAAACTCGTGTGGGGTATCTATGGATAGGTCTTCAAAATTCATATTGAGATTTCTAATATCATTATTGGCCGGCACATATGCCGGCAAATATGCACTTGGCCGGTTTTTTGTATTGCTTGACATAATCATCATCTTATACGAATCCAATCAAGCGTATTGCTGAAATCGAATCAATAAATTTAATCAATCAAGTGCAAAGCAATTCGATAGTTGTCTCGCCCGGGGGCACGTGCGCTTCGAGGTGGGGCAGATGGGACATTATGCCCCCTTAGTGCTATATTTATTTATTTATTTATTTATTAATTTATTATCAGGCAACTTAGGCCCATAGATATATACCTTACAAACTACCATACATAATATATATAACTATTTGGTTAGTGTAATAGAACTTATAAGCTATGTTAGTAAAGAATATTAAATATTTGCCGTGTTCTGCGTGTTCTGCGGCATGCCGATGGTATTAGGTATTCGTCCCCAAAATCGCCTAAACACCACACCCTTTGGCCAGAAGTCCTCCTTCATGAAAGTGTCCAGCGCAATGTTTGGGACCCGAACCACAAATGCTTTAAAACTGGCATTGTGGCGCGACTCCAGTGGCTGCACCCTCAGAACGAAGTTGGCCTTCTTCTGGATGTACTGTCCCACATCCTGCTCTGTGGTGGTGTAGTGCAGGCGGGACAGGTACAAGGCCGTAGTCGGTGCCGCGGCCCTCAGCAGGAAGTTGGGCCCTGTCGGTGCGGTGCCGCAGCGGTTCTGTGTTCCCCTTTGGCGGCGCACTCTCTTCTTCTCGACCTTGACGAAGCCGTCGTCGTCACGGTCCTCGACGACGGATCTTAAGACGTCTCCTCTCGGCACTGCTTGAGCCGAAACAGTCGCGTAGTCACGAGGAGACGATACCGTGACCTTGCTTCCTGTGACAAAAAATCTCTATACTCGTGGAAGGATGATTGCGCACACTTTGGAATTATATTACTTTTTTAAATATACTGTGCTATTTATGACGTCGTTATATAATTTACGAGTTTAGCTATGACTCATCTTGATCTTATATTATTTTGGATGTTAAGCTAGAAAATTATGAATTAAGCATTTCACCTAACTTAACGAATACTTATATTTATTTCACACATTCAGTATATTATGAAATGAGAAATCTTTTTTAATAAACAGCACAAGTCGAAGATCTCGAAATTACCCCAAAAAATATATGTCATAAAATCAACTTTTGTATAAATCAATAACGTAATAATTAATCTATACTAATATTATAAAGAGGAAAGATTAGATTTTTTGTTTGCATTGAGTAGGCTCAGAAACTACTGGACCGATTTGAAAAATTCTTTCACATTTCAAATCCTACATTATCCTTAATGAACATAGGCTACAATTTTTTTTTCAACGGGAAAATATAAAATTCCCACGCGTAAACAAAAATAACGCGGATGAAGCTGCGAGGGAAAAGCTAGTTTTCTATACCTAGTCTTGCCATAAATATTGTAAGATAGAAAAAACATTTTTTTTAACTGCTTAAAACATTTATTACTTTTACACTATGTTAGTTTAGTACATAAATATAAAACAATTAAAAATATATAAAGCTTATTCGAAGTGGTCTCCATTGGCTGCAATACAGTCCTTTAAACGTTGAGGCCAGTTATCAATAGAAGCACGCCCTCTTTCCATGGGAAAATTCTTCACTGCCAATCGTATAGACTGTTTTAGGGACTCCAAATTATCATGGCGTTTAGAGCAAGCTGTACTCTCTAAAATTGACCATAAATCATAGTCTAGTGGATTAAGATCGGGACTAGACGACGGCCAGTCTTCAGCTCTGATGAAGTCCGAAACGTTCGCTTCTAACCAAGACTGCGTGGAACGAGCTTTATGACCCGGCGCCGAGTCTTGCTGGAAGGACCATACTTGGTTATTGAACATGGTGATGTTAAGGGGCTTAACTACCTTCTCAAGAATGGTATCTTGATATACTTGTGCCGATGTTTTGATACCTTTTTCACAAAAATATGGCTCAGTCACTCCTTCATAGCTAACACCCCACCAAACCATCACTGAACTCGGATAATGTCCACGTTGCACTCTGTCGACTAATTGGGAAGCTTCCTTAGAGCTTTGAGCATAAATACGGTCATTTTGTTTGTTAAAATGTTGCTCTATTGTAAAAATTTTCTCATCCGTAAACAAAATTTTTCTGTGACCTCCCTTTGCGTACCGCTTCAGTAGTTGTTTCGATTTTACCACCCTATTCTTCTTTAAATTATCAGCTAAGAAGTGACCAGTGCGTCTCTTATAGGCTGCAAGTCCTAAGTCATCTTTTAAAATACGTGACATGGTTCTAGGTGCTATCTTCATTTCCCGAGATAAAATCTTTTGCTTTCGGACAGGATTTCTTCGAATTCTTTCCCTTACTGCTTTGACCACCTTTTTCGTACGAACACTACGTGGACGGCCAGATCTTTTTCTATCACAAACAGAGGAAGTCTCATTGTACCTACTAATAGCCCGGTACACAAACATTTTACTAATACCAAGGGTATGGAGAGTTTTAAAAATTGCATTTGGCTCCATACCTACTTTGTGTAATGCAATCACAGCGATTCGGTTCTCTTTATCACCCCACTGCATTTTAATATCGCAAAATATTATAAAATGTATTGGCGCCAAAACGAGAAAACACAATGAACAACCGTATAAAAATGACAGATTCGAAATTCTAAGGTAATATTTTTTTATTTTTAAGTGTAACAGTATTTATGGCCAGACTAAGTATACGAACATAAAACATGTTAAATTTTCGTTATTCTCTTCCAAATTATTTTTTCAGTTTAACAACTCACTTTAATTTAAAAATTCAATACATCAATGAATCACATTAAAACATCCTAAAAGTTGCATTTTATTAAGAAAAACTAGCTTCCTACCCTCAGCTCTGCCTGAAATTTTCCCTTCGTCCACATTCGTAACCAAAGTTTCATAACCAGTTTCGAAACTGGAATTTTTTTCACGGTTTCGTAACCAGTTATGAAACAACACGTTATTTGTCCATTTTCATAACTTAGATTTTTTTCAGTTATGAAAGTACACATTATTTTCTGTTTTAGTAACTTTTCGTAACCACCTTATTTTCTTCTACTTCATAATATTACTAAAAAGTATAGTGGCAAGTTTTTTCAACAAACTACTTTATTACAAGTGTTTTTCGGACATGCAATTAAATGCAAAAATTCTTTTAATAGCCATAAGGCCCTCACTAGCATGAACAGCATCAATAGTCGATCGAAAAAACACTAGGTCATCATCATCATTATCATTTCAGCCAAGAGACGCCCACTGTTGGACATAGGCCTCTCCCACTTCCCGCATCCAGCGGCTTCCCACAACCTTCACCAGATCGACGGCCGCCACTTGAATACCTTTCCGCCCCAATTATGGTCAGTCCTGCGAGTAATGTGTCCTGCCCACTGTCACTTTGGGCTATGACGGCGACTCTAGTTCTACGGATCTTATTATTTTTGATGCGATCGCGTAGAAAACCCCCGAGCATAAACCCTTTTGAGTGACCTAAGCCTTCTTATGAGACCCATTGTAAGCAGCCACTTCTCAGTTCCGTACGTCATCACTGGTAACACGCACACTAATATTGGTTACGAAAAAAGAAAAAAAGTTACTAAAATGGAAAAAAAGTTTAGTTTCATAACTGAAAAGAAATAAAGTTATGAAAATGGAAAAAAAACGTGTTGTTTGGTAGCTGGTTACGAAACAGTGAAAACAATTCCATTTTCGAAACTGGTTATGAATATTTGGTTACGAATGTGGCCGAAGGGGAAATTTTTCGTAGGAAAGTTTTTTTTTCCAGTTAGTAAATATTCTAGTTACAGACTAAAGCACAAATTAAAGGGTTTTTAAAATAATACGTTCAGTCAGCGTTACACGTCTTTGATGAATGGAATTTTCAAAAACGTTAAAACATGTATACATTTAATATTAATAATAATTACTTAATCTTAATAAGGCTTTTGACGCTTTAAGCTTTATTCAAGAACTTCAATAAAATTTTTCAGAATTTCAAAATTCCTTTCATGCCTAAAGGCTTGCCTCTCTCATGAGTCTTGCTTCAATTAATTACGCTAGGTGATAATATATCGGATATGATATAACATGACTGCTTTTAAGTTTAAGTATTACTTTCCAAGGACGTAATTTTTACCGTCAACTACGCAGTCGGTAGCGAATCCAATTATAATCGTGGTGGTGCCACTGATGTGTCGGCGATCGTGCCAGCCCATGGAATAGACAAGGTCAGATCCTCCCCTCTGCCTCAGTCAGACTACCATGAATGAACGAGGGTGCCGGACACGGGGTGGGAGCCCCGTGTACTACACCGCAAGCATTTGATACTTGGAGATTAAATTCAAATCTATTTATTGATGTTTCCTTTTTACTACTCACAGGTGTATTTATTTTACACTTGAAGCCAAGTATTCGGCTGTAGTTGAAATGTAAACTGTGAGTGTGTTAACTGGATGTACAAAGAAGTCACCCCTCTGTAATCTATTTATGTATTATCTAAATATCAATATATCTGCAGATTATTAGTAGAGTCTGCTGATAACAAGTGCTTAGTCTTTTTCAACATTAATTATGAGCTTTTTACAACTGGATTTGCAACGGGTCCTCGATCGAATGCACCTCTTTGCTAGATTGCTAGTACAATAAAGGCAGATATTGACGTATGGTAGGGTGGTTATGATTCTATCTTTAATGAAGTCGTTTAAAAATGATTCGATATCCTAATTCCATAAAGTATACAGTCATTGATAGTGACGATGGTGAAGATTCGTAGCGTTTTTTTTTATATATGAACCAAGTTATTAAAACTAAATAAAAATAATATATGTTATTTGAGTTATTGGCAATGCCATGAACCTATAAGCTACTTCTAATAACATCATCTTTATTAGATTACTTCTAATCTACTAAATTAAAGCTTCCTTTCAAATCTGGACGTTTGCATAATAATGGCGAATTCATTACCGTCACATTAAATTCTATATGGCTAAGATTGGATTACATCATAGCTGTAATATGTTAATAGTTGCGTTTAAAAATATTTTATTGTAACAGTTTATAAAAGCAAAGATCAGTTTAAAAGATTTTTGGACGAATGGTATTCAAAATACGCCACTTTTATCAATAAAATCCAATCCTTAAAGCACACTATTGCAAAGTGGGTCTGCAATCCAACCTCCAATACACTATTCTATAGTATTACTATTACAAAGAAAAGTTCCTCATTTTTCAACCAACGCATATTTATTTAAAGCCTTCCTTTGGTCGTCTCGAACAGATCGTTTGCTGAAATTTCACTATACGTCAAAGTATCAAGAATATTATAAGCTCACATGGTATGGGGTTTTACGAGCGTTCCCGGCGTGCACGCGGCCGCGGCACGGCGAGGTTAGTTCGCGACGTGGCCGCACTGACGCGCCACCTCCGCGACCACTCTGTTAGAAATGTCAAATGCAAACACATATTGACACATTCAAACTTTTCAAAAGTGATTTGAAATCGCGTTAAGGTGACAGAAGTGATAGCTCAGTGATGTGTGGTGTGCCTGTGCCTTGTAGTGTTGTGGAGCAACTGTCAGGTTGACAGTGATGTGTTTTGACAGTTCTATACAATATATTAAAACTATTTTATAGGTAATGTGATGTTGGCTTTGAAACACTTCGTAAACACGTCGTTCTCTTGCCGTGCACTGAAATACAACTTGTTGATTGAACTCTACATGAATTATAAATGATTAAATCATTTGTTTTTAATGAAAATTTAATGAAACCCTTTTATAATATCGTCCTATTGCTAGCTTCAACATAATCCCTAATAAACCTTTAGGTTTTTGGCTAATCTTTCACAGAAACTCTCGATTTAACCCAGCTAACAATTAAACTTGAAAATCAATACTCCAAACCTTATCAGTACGCCTGCACGAATCTACAATAATGTTATTCGCCCCTCGTAGGAATAAATGACGGTTGCAGAAGTGCAAGTGTTTACAAACACGGCGTGCATCGATTTCACATAAAGTGGCGGCGAGCGGCGAGCGGCGGGCGGCGGGCGCAGTGACGGAGGGCGCGAGGGCGGGCGGCGCTGTCACAATGACAGCTAATTCGGGCGGGAAATTGCTGAGTTTGCACGCATAGAGTTATGTTTTAACAAGCTAAATAAAAACCTGTAAAAACAATGCATCCGATCCCAGTAGCTAGAAAGTGAATTATAATCGTCTGGAACTGAAATAAAAAGATATAGAATGATTAATCTGGTTTTGTACACTATTGAGTGAGAGATTTTATCAAAGAGCGTCGGTAACTGCGGCTGCATGTTAGTATATATTATGTCCCTAATTTGGCGTCTTTTTTACATAAAAGTTCTATTAAATAAATATTCACTCATTCATCCATTATTCCACAATCATAAAATAATGCTGTAAAGGTTAGTTAATAGATTATAATAAAACCGGCTGGCACTAAGGTCTGCACCTCAAAGCCGATGGATCGTGGCGTCGGACGTCGCGCCTGTGGGATTTACTGTGACTCACACTGCGGAGAAACTTTGCTGTTACGAAGTGGCAATGCGCTTGTATCAGATAAAGCCGGTAACTAGTCATGTCAGCTAGAATTTGCTTTCGTGATATTAAAGTGTGTTTCATAAGGCAATGAAATAATAAATTTATGAAAATTTTGATAATGTTACATATTTTATATTCGCTATTCGCTATTTAGGCAAATTCATTTTCAAACACTGCCGATTTTTCTGCCGTTGCACGTTGAATGGTTATGAGCACTTGTCTTAGATTCAGGTATGTTAATGGTTCCATTGCCGGTTAAAGCTGATAAAGTTTTCAAACTTAAGTTTCGTTAGTTGCAATCCTTTTAGCTTAATCATGACAACAAATACATATCTCAATACGTTTAATGTGTTTCGGAAAATATTTGATAAATTATTAATAACTAGGTGCATAGTTTCTTTGACATCTATCTGGGTATTGCTATTATTACCATGATAATCACCAACAAATGAAACAAAAACATTTAGGAATGCTAGTAATTTATCATTAAAACCTCAATAAATTCCTCTCACATAGACTGTTCGAAAAAAATACGCAATATTGTTCCACGATCTGCAGCGCCTTTTTAATTTCACTTAACGATGAATAATGATTTGTAGTTTTTCACTATCTACGGAGTACTTCCAGACATTAATCAGTTTCAGTCAAATTTGATTTCAAATCTAATTCAGAATAGAGTTCATATTGAATTGTGCATTCCTAAGGTTCACCCCTTTTGAGCACCTTTAGTTTAAATATGAACCCTATTTCTATGAGGGTAAATAGAGATGAAACTCGATTGCATTGGTCGATGAGTCTGATCTGACGTGAAGTCTTCTATAAGAATGTATAAGCAGCATTTTCTGTTTGCCAATTTTATTCCAATAGCAATACGGTTCGTTGAATTCATTACACCTACTATTTTAACAAAGTTTGTTGTTGCTGTTGCATCTATGGAATAGGTAGGTATAGCTTTCCTTTAGTTTTGATCGAAGTAAATCGAGTATAAATAAAATATAGTTTTAATAAGTTAAACCATAATTGCTTTAGAAATTTCCAGTCCTTTTAGATCTACTAGGATTATGGTTTTTGAGAAGCAAAAAAGGGTATTGAATTACGTTATATACTATCTGCTTCCCCTAACTTAATTCTTTAAAGGTATTGAAAGACCCCTTAGGTATTTAGACCCCTTAGGTATTATTTAAGACCATGGGTCCGCTCTCTACATCGTCCGGTCCATCGTAGTCTTTAGCAATGAAAATTGCGTCGAGAAATTAAAAATTACAAGAGCGCGCACAGTAAACTAGAGTGTGGTAGAATGCAGAAATGACGATGTGCCATAAATCAGCTGACAGAGGGGCCGACCCTCCGGCAGTGCACCCCAAACTGCGTCAAAGCATTGTGCCGAATCCAATCATTGAAAAACACTTCTTTTAAACTTGAATAGTGCGCGAAGTAAGCTGTAAACTTCAATTAAATGTAAGTGCTAAAAGAGATGAATTAAAATAAAAGACGCGCATATCACGCGTGCACGTTTCAGTAGGTCGGATTATACTTGACTGTAACAACAAAAATAATACTTTTCTTTCGAAATAGAGTATCAAAATAGTGTAAGGGTATAAGTATCTCTACTGCTTAACCGACTTCAAAAAGGAGGAGGTTCTCAATTCGGTCGGTATGTTTTTTTTATGTATGTACACCGATTACGCCGAGATTTCTGAACCAATTTACGTGATTCTTTTTTTGTCCGATGCGGAATAGTTGCCATTTGGTCCCATAAAAAATTAATTTAGTTTGGCCGAGTTGTTTTTATTTTATGAGCATTTTTGTTAACATAGACGATGTAATTTTCACGACACTTTGTTTATCAAAATTCTTTTTGTATTCGATAGAGCATACTCCTGGGGTGGTCCCAAAGTCAAGATCTGATGGGATCTCATAAAAATCGAGGCAGGTGAGCTGCAGTATCTTTCACTAAAAGAAAAAAATATAAAATATTTTACAAAAAAAAAAAATTAAAACCGACTTCAAAAACACTGAAAAGTTAAAAATAATAAAAGAATAGGTACAGACAACATCACACTTCTATCTTGAAGTCGGTGACAAATTTTAAAACTTTCTAGGAGATCATCGTTTGGCACCGACTTCAATATAGAAGTGTGATGTTATCTGTACCTATTCTTTTATTATTTTTAACTTTTCAGTGTTTTTGAAGTCGGCTTTTATTTTTGATGATTTTGTTTAAATAATTGTAGTTTGGCTGTTAGATGTAGGTGGGACGTGATAAACTATGCCATGAGCAAAACTGATATCTTTTGAAGTCGATACGGCATGCATTAGTTACAGCTAGAAGCCTAGAAATACAGCATCTTTTTTATTACAAGCTTTTATATAACTTGCAATGTATGTATTGTATGTACTTACCTACACATGTTCGGGTCAAATTTTGCGAGTTTTATTTGACTCGCTTACCAGGATCCGGTTAAGCTGAAATTTTGAATATACCTTTAGTTCTGATAACAATGCAATCATGCATAATTAGAATCGCTGTAAATCTAAAATGGCCGCTGCAACAAAATGGCGGATTACTTATTTTTGTACAAGCCACCCAATATGGATGTCAAATGCAAGAGCTTGACTTGGAAAATACAGTAGGTATACCATGAAAAAAACTTATTTTATAAAAACATAACATACCTCTTTATGTATTTCATACCATCATATTTATTTCTCGAATAATCTTTATCTCATAATTCATTAGTGTTACCCAAAATAATATAAATACAAATAAACTTTTATTGTAATGCTCTTAAAAGAGGAAAATAAATTAAAATGTATTACATGACACTTTAATTTAAATTTTTTATGGTGATACAAAAGCGTGTTGCGAGATTTACTTATTTTATAGAAACACTAGCTTTTGCCCGCGGCTTCGCTCGCGTTAAATTCGGGGTAACACCGAAGATTTCAAAAAAAAAATAAGGCAGGTATTTTTCGTTGGTAACAAAGAGTCCGTGTAAGTACCGATTTTTAGCTTCCTACCTTGAAAACTGCAAAAAGTCCCATATAAAATTTCACCCCCTCTTTTAAGGGGTTGGGGGCAGATTTCCAAAAAAATATTATGCACGATTTTTTTGTTAGTCACAAATAGTTCGCATTCCAATTTTTAGCTTTCTGCCTTGAAAATTGCGGAATGCTCCATACAAACTTCCACCCCCCATTTTAGGGAAGTGGGGGGTTAGAAAGAGACAAAAAGTAACCTATATCACTCTCCATCCGTTCAACTATCTCCACTTAGAAAATCACTTCAATCTGTTGCTTCGTTTTGCCGTGAAAGACGGACAAACAAACACACACACACACACACTTTCCCATTTATAATATTATTATAGTATGGATATACATTTTTTGGCGTCAAACTTTTATATTATGATCATAAAAAATTGTGTCATGTAATAAATTAAATTTCATTTTGCTCTTTGTAGAGCATTAAAATGAAAGCTTGTTTTTAATTCTATTATTTTGGGTAAGATTACTGAATTATGAGATAAAGTTTATTCGAGAAATAAATATGATGGTATGAAAGAACTTCTCTAGATGGTTCATAATAGAAAATTCAGCCCTAAATGCATTGATTTACTACCAAACGTAGATAGAGCACTTCATACAAAAACGCGCTTGAAATCTGTCACCTAATCGAGTATACATTTGTACGCTGTTAAATAGGTAGTTGAATATGCACACCCGAATTAAAATTACCATGAAGAAAGTACCGTATTTATCGAATTCAACTTTATTCTTTATTTTTTTTTATTAGTATGAGCGGCTATGTTTTGTCACTGCGACCTATGAGATCTATTGTGACCGCCACTATTACAGTTCTCCCACAAACCCTGCATCTTCTAAAAAGTGCAGTATTTTCTTGGGGGAGAGGTGCTTGACCTCATCTGGTAATAGTAAGTGTTTGCCCAGATGTGGGCTACGTTTACGCATCAGTGGTCCACAGTTTGTGAGCAAGTGCATAGGCGTCTCTTCTGCTTCGTGGCAGACCCTGCACTCTCTGCACTCACTCAACCCCATGATGGACTTGTGCTTATTAAGGCGACAGTGTCCAGTGAGGGCTCTGACCAAAGTGCGTATGTTGTTCCTGCTTAATCCTCGGATCTGTTTGCAGGTACTACGGTCATAAGCTTTTATGAGTGCCTTAGAGTGTTTAAGTCCTGGCATATGCAGCCACGCCTTGTAGAACTTATTCTTTATTACTACGGCAACTATTTGAAGTACAACCGTGTGCAGTTACATCATTTCATACCTAGCCACATTAAATTTGACATTTTAGTAATTGCTACAAGAAAATATCAACTTTATACTCTCAATCATAATGCTCAAAATTATCGCAAAATTAACGCATGGAAAAGAACTGCACGAGGCAGTTCTTCACCGGCCCACTTTTCGAACGTTCATGCGTTATCTAATCTACGTTTGGTAGTAAATCAATGCCTAAATGTTATAAAGAAAATAAATAACATTGATATTGCCTGTTTCAATGTTATCGAGAAAACTAGGTGAAGCTTGCTTTATGTTTTCGCCTATAATCCTCTATCATTTTATGCGATATTTTATTTGAATGGCACAAATTACAGACAACATACAAAATTATGTGAACAATACATAAATCAACAATAACAAAATGCATTTATAATTGCACAAAACGTGTCGCCTATGCAATGAAAATAATTAGTGACACGTGGATTAGTGGATTCAAACTTCTATATCGCCATAGAAAAACCTCTCATAATAATATAATGAACGAAAATAATTTGTTTCTCGCTCATATGAGACATTATGCAGAGTAAGTACACATCTTCAGCCCTCACCGAGCACTCCTGGATTTGGGCTGCCGCGGTGCAAGGGGCTTAAGATTTATTGCACATCGGCGTAACTGGCTCCTTCGGGGCGGACTGATTCTAGATAATACGTAACGTGGAATTAAACAGATTGCAAATGTTTTCAAACTAGTTAAAATGTAGTTTAAGATCATGCTCCTCGTAGATATATGATGTGTATATAAGTATAGGCATATTGTCAAATTGTGGAGCTTATGTTTTTGTCAACTACATGGAGTAAAAACACTACGATTAATTTAGTACAAAATGTAATGATGTGTGCATAAGTTAACGATGTAAGTTTTAAACATTACGTGTAAGTAGTATATAAGTATATAATAAACCCTTTTTAAAAAATCTTGATTATAAGAATTATAACAGACGATTATTAATATTCGTTTAAATATAAAAAAAATATCGCGTTAAGAAGAGCAATAAATGGCGAAACTTTAATTAGTATTTAGACTATCTGCTATACTGTAGTATATGTATAAATAATTCTTTTCCTACACTTTTCTCTTAACGTAAAATGAATCAAGTCTGCGAAAATGTACTATCATAATAAAATATTCGTATAAACGCCAGGAAAGTCTGCGTATGGGAAACTTTAATAATGCTATTTTCCGAAGGGCCCTAGAAGAGAGCGTTTACGTTGACACCACTCAAGCCACCTGCCGTCATTGAGACTCTTAACACCCAAAGAATAAGACTCAATTCCCTTCGACTTTCAAGTACTTAGAAAATCGGTGACGTTGCGATTTTGCAGAGATATTCCTACAGGCGTTATCGCTCAAATCTCTGGTTCATAAAGTTCGTTTTCATTGATCTTGCCATTCTTAAGATGGTTTTCGCCAAGTCGAGACGCTGTCTTGTTAATCCATTATCAATCATTGTCATGGATTTAATAAGTGTTGAAAGTTGGTGCAGTTGAATGATAGATTCTTGCAGTGTGTCTGAAAGGTTGGAAATATGATATATCGATGTACTTTTGATTAAGATGTATTAAATATAATAAGTTTCTTGACAAACAACATTTGTATGTATTTTTGTATGTTTATAGTTATGAAATATATATGGAATACATGCATAAAGTTTCAAACTGCGATATGAGGATGATTATAAAGTTGTGTGAATTTGACTTTGAAAATAGTTTTTTAAGTACTATTTCATAAAAACCATCAAAAAACACAATCATAAAAAATAAACCAAACAAAAGATCAAAAGTGTTAAACGAATGATCAGACCTAAAGCTTGTTTGAACTTTTAAATGCACATAGGTAATTTTAGGTGTGATATCAAACGTTGATTAATTTTAATGTCACATTTTTATTCATATTTATAAATGTAACCATACTGACACATTTCAACAAAATAACCAAATATTTAGTGAAATATTCGTATAAGAATTACTTGGTATTAACATTAAAATTTTTTGCGATTGCTCTTCGCATAAAATTTTGTCAGTTTCCTACAGCGCAACTGTAAACCAAAGTTGACAGTTTCGATGTTACAGTTGATTATAACCAACAAGTTGTATTTCATGAGCCCAGCGAGCCTATTTTCCAGCTTCGGTTGCTAACTAGACCTGTAATTTTTAATTAAAACTTAATATCAATTACTGCTATTATGAATAAACGCCGCCGCAACACATATAATCACTAAATTAGTGAAGGATATAAAGCTATTTTTCAGAAATGACAGTTCTAGTTACCAACCGTAGTTAGTAAATACGCCTGCAGAAAAAGTTGAGACAATCGGAAATTTAACACCCCGGTACACCGTTGGAACAGCAGTGGTAGAGCCGGTTTGGTAGTGTGATCGTGGCCATGGCCGAGCACTGGTCGTGGCTGACGGGCGCGGGCTCTGAGGCGGCGGAGTACACGTACAGCCCGCCCACGCGGCCCAGCCGCCCGCCCCACCGGCCGCTGGTGAAGGTCGCCACCAGCGCCCACCTGCATACTATTGCGAGGTAAGCCGACAAACGCCGTCAATATTATACACCCATTTTATGCTCCCTAATACGTTATTAATCGAGACAACGTTTTACGTGGTCAATAATTACTTTAATATACATACCTCCCTGGACCTATTCAAACACACACAAAAAATCGGTTAAGCCGTTTGAATGTTTTTGCGAGACTTACACACAACTTTTCATTTTTATATAAAAAGGAGAGGAAAATTAAATACGACATAGAAATTATGTCATTATTATGACAGTTTTGGTTGAAGCACAGATAAAAAATATCAGCTGGACAGAGGATTAGTGACTTATTTAGGTACATGTGGCACTCATTGACGCGATGTGTGTTGCAATAAATTTAAAGATTTTGTTGATGAATTGTGTCGTGTATTAATTTTTCTTTTGTTTACCAAATTGAGCAAACTTTGACAGATTTTGTTAAAATAAAGTAGGTATTCAAAGTCTTTATTATAAAATTCTGTATGATGCCGTTTTTTAAAAAAAGAGCGAGTTGAAAACGCATCACCCTCTCACTTCAAGTCAGCCCCGTTTTCCTCGCATTAGCATTCACGGCGCTAGTTTCCGTGAAAAATGGTTCACCTCCCCGAGGAGTCCATTAAATAACGAAACCAATCCATCTTTGAGACCTCAGGTCGTTCATTTTGAACATTAACGTCGGGACAATAAGAGAGACCCGACGGCGAAGTTTTTGAAATGGCATCATGAAACCTCTTGGTCTCTCTCGAAAGACGAAACGACTGACGGCTCACCCTCTGTAGTTCCTTTAAGTCTATTTTGGTTTGATTTAACACTAACGGAAACTCTTCACAAAGTTTACGGCATCAGCGTTTTGTTAAAGCTGGTTTTCCTCAATTTTTTTTGATGTTAAACGACTTTATGATCTACAAAAAAGTTATACATTCGAAGAAGGGCGAAAGATAGTTATATATTTGTATAATTGAACTGTAATTAAAGCTTCTGAAAACTTATGCTAGAAACAAAAATATTCTAGAAATAAGGCTGTTTATAATATGTTTTGGAATGGAAATTTATTGTACTTTTCATATTTATTTAACATTTTTTTACAGCTGTAAATATGTTTTTAAACTAGCAACATTCGCCTTATATTTTTACAAAACTTCTTAAATTAGGAATAGTTGAAAACATCAACTCTCTTCTCAAACCATGTTGGAGCAGTCACCCAGTTAGCGAATAGGTGATCAAAGACCGCAAGTTCGAGTTCCCTCTGGAGCTAATTTATGGCATTTATTTTTATTCATCTAGTTTTCTCATATTCAATATCATGCAGTTTCTGCAATTCATTTCTTCAATATAGGATGTGTATTAAAGCGAGTGTATGCCACACTCTCTTTAATACACATCGTATATTGGGCGCACAGTATCCTTAATAATATATTGTTGATGTTGGTGAGGACTGCAATGACAGTATGATGGATGGTTGGAGGAGCACAGCTCCGTTAGCGGTGATGTATGGACATATGAATGTTTCACGACTTGGTTTTTGATGTTTGAAATCGCGAAATGAGTTTTTTTTAGCAATCATCAAACAGATCATTTGTTTTCTTTTGCTAATTTTATATTTTTATATCTAACATTAAGTAAAAGTGTCTGTATTTATATTTAAATGTTGAAATGCAATGAATAGGATTGAATGGGATATTTAAGGATTAGAATTACTTATTTGTTTTTGAAGGTGGAACTCGTCGTCATATTCACTACAAAATAAATGAAAAAGAAAAAGAAAATGCTATACATAATTCCATCTTAAAATACGAAAGGAAATCAACACAATTGTTTGATGCTTGTAAATAGAAAATATTTTTGACATACACAATTTATGACTGAATATTTTCGCTGCAAATAAACGACACAGCGGCATATTGTTTTAATTCCAAGTGATAATTTTTGTATTAAACAATGTAAGTATTTTCCAAAACAAAATATGTGTGAATATAGAAAAATAATAACAATATTGACTTGTATAAATTTTTATGAACAGTCTCAAGACCAAGCCGCGGCATAAGGAAAATCTGTTCTGAATTTTCCATCCCACATATATCGGGAAATCACTTGATATCATAAACACGAGGGCGCCAGCGATTGTCTACGCCTACTCCCCATTCTAGTCACGTTGTGTTGCCATGGGAGATATAAATTTTCCATGAAATCGCGGCTTCTTCTATATGGTAATTTTTATATTTCCAAAACACAATAGGTGTGTTTGTCGTTGTTTTTATTGTTTACTGTAATGGGGTGGGCAGGTGTGCATACCATGAGCGACAATTTTCCAGACGCTGTATTTGTCAAGAGATTTTGAGTATATTTTCTTATGAGTAAGTTTGAAAGTAATAACACTTCTTACATGTACAATATACTGCTATCTTCGCATTAGGGCTTACAATCAGGAGTCATTTCCTTGGTTCTCTAAATAAAAAAGACACAATAACTTGGAGGTACCTGATATCGGCTAGACACTAATATATATATATATAAAACACTAGACACTTATTTAGCAGTATCATAAGATAGTTTGTTTTGCTCTGTTAAAAATAAAAACACTAACGAAAAGGATACAAGGTCATATGCTAAAATGTCAGTAACAGTTTAGAATTTCAAATAGTATTAGCAAGGATGATATAATTCTTCGTCTATGGTATTAGCTTTTCAAGAGAGCTTTGACTCTATATTTATTTTACTTATATTATCATTTATTAGCGTCTCTATTACGAAGTTTTGTAATATGGTTATAATGATTGATGAGAAAACTCTTATGGGCCGTGCAATTCTGCGTTGTTCCGTTAACGACAGTTTGTAAACTATAGCCACAATTAGCCGCGTGAAACTCGCCTCGTGACATGATTGTGGTAATGATGAGCGAATGTCATGGCGATGGCAAGCGTGGCTATTGACACGTTTATCAATTCACTTTGCTAGTTTTTAACCGACTTCAAAGGCTCTATGTTCGACTGTATTTATTTTTTTATCTATGTTCACAGATTACTCCGCCATTTTCAAAATTTTTTGTGATCTAAACAGTATACTCCTGAAGTGCTCCCTGATGATGGGATCCCAGGAAAATTGAGGGAAACTCTTAGATTTTATAGGCACGTCCAACGTGTTTCATGTTTTTTCTCAATATATTCAGGTACTTGCACTTGCACCTGGTAGTCATGATAAAAGGTTTCTGGTGGGTAAGGAATTTGGGGATAGTAGTTAGTTCAAATTTGGCACTAAGTTCAATTTAAAAATGTCATGTTGTATGTGTCATTAAAACTTTCTGGTGCTTTTGGATTGGGTTTTTATTTTTTATAATTATTTATTTTTACTTGTGAAATGCAGTAGTGACAGATCTGTAATGGGCTCTTAATAACATTTCACGGGACCTTAACTATTTTTATTTGCTCACGGTACCCTCTGCCGCCAAACAGACGAGGTTTTGGATCACCCCATCAACGTGCATTGAGCCAGCATGCTGGAAAACGGCCCTTAACCCTCCAAAATATATTTTATAGGGATGAACAACATACTATCGCTGAACATACCCACTACGTAACAGACATCGGTACTGATAGATATTACATGATATGTTAAGAGAGGGTTTTAGCAGAAACAATAAATATTGCAGTGGTGCATTTGTCAGACGCAGGTCTAATGCGGGCCAATGGTCCGTGGGATGAGACTCGCGGGTTGAATATCAAAACGTTGGGAGCACCTGGGACATTAGTCACTCATGGCTTGTTCGGGAGCGCACTCACAGTGACTTGCGAATCGGTCCCTTCAGAAAATTAAATGCGGATTAGTGACTGTGCTGTTCTTGAGATTTTCCAGCAAATTTGGTTTTTCTTATTGAGTTTCTAAAGTAGTTTCTAAAGCTGTCCCAACATAAATGGCTAGTTCCTATGAAAATGGTTTGGTATAAAAATATAAATTATCACATTTTTTTATACAACTCAGTTTCCAAACAATCATACTGCCCACATGATGGTTAGTGGTAGCAGTCACCTATAGTACACATGGTTCATAGGAGGTTCGCAGCAAGCCTGCAACCCCCACGGAAACCACAGTGTACGTTGCCAACTTGAAACGTATGTTGTAAAGTCACGGTACCCAGTAATTTCACTGCGATATATCTTATTCTTCAAATCGGAACACAGCAATGTAGCACTGCTGCTTTGCGGCAGAAATAGGAAAACGAAGGTACCAGGCGAACCTGGTATAGAGTCTCCCTCTGTTAAAAATTACATATTCTATTATTACATTATTACATGTGGTACACTGGAACGCTCGCCACGCGAAGCGTGGTGGGTTTCAAAAGCAAAAAGTAGTATATCTCAAATATCAAAGGTGCCGCCATTGCGGAATGACTCAACCCGGCGCGTACGGAGTGTTCAAAAAATTGCGGAGAGTGACATATACTGTCTACAAGAGAACAAAAAATACGTATGGAAAGGTAATTTAATATAGAAGGAACTTATAACAGTTAATTAGATAAGGATTAATAATTAAATGAATGAAGCGCGAAAATGTTCGGAAGGTCGCGGAAGACCCGATTTTTTTTAAAAAATTTTTGCACAAAAACTATTTTATAAAACTTTAAATAACCATATATATTATTATAGCCCTATTCTTGAAGATTATTTTGATATATAATAGTTTTGGGTAATATTTTTAATGAAAAAAGAAAAAAATAATAAAATCGATTAATTACGTAATTATATACGCGAGATGCGCACGCGCGACCTCAAATTTAAAAAAAATGCAAAAAATAAATTATTGTGTCTAAAATTAAATAAAAAATACGTATGGAAAGCTAATTTAATAAGGAATGAACTTATAATAGTTAATTAGATAAGGATTCATAATTGAATGAATAATGACGAGAATAGTAACTAAAGTGCTTAAAATTTCAAAAATACTCACTTTTTGAAAAAAACGTTTAGTGTGGCAATATAACACTATAAACTATCATAAACCATACATAATAATGTAGCCCAATTCTTCTAGTTTATTTTGATATAGAACACTCTACGAAAATACTAATACAGACTAAGTAAGTACGCAATAAATCTCATCGGTCATGGAGTAAGAAACGTATGGATACGGCCAAGTAAGTTAAACCGCAGACTATGACAAATTTATTTCAATCTAAGACTAAAAATAAATTGGACATGACCTGTCAACTTATGAAAGAGACTATTGACAAAGGAATAAAGCCATAGAGAAAATATTTTATTTTTCGCGATTTTTTTATCACACCGCGCGGTTTTACGCAAAGGGAACTGGGTACCATAGTACCCAGGTCGATCGAGAAGATCGAGATTTTGGGGACTATAGTCCCCACGGACGTTCCAGTGGTTACAGAAAGGTGTTACGTTTAAACATCATTTAATAGCCAAAGACAACATTATGCTATGAATATATTTAGTATGTATTTATAACTTAAGAGAAAATCATACGAGTCGTTTTTCCATGCGAACCTAGTTCGCTATTTCCTTCCTGGATAATGGCAATACTTGCCCAATTGTTCCAAAAAATCTATAGCCACTATTATCATTTTCCTATGTTTTCTTTTTTTTATTAAGTTCATTATTCAGAAAGAAAGTTGTAAACCTTTAAACACCTACAAAATTTGCCAGATTTTCTGCTGTATTCAGACATCCAGCAAAGAAATTTGACGAGATTATGTGAAAAATGCAAAACTCAGCCAAAGCCTTTCTTTGATTTTCAATGCAAAAAGTAATTAAATCGGTCTAGTTTTAGAGTAGAAATCAGAGGACTACGAAACGTATATTTTTGAGTTCTCTCGACTTTAGTGCTCTTAAATGAGAACAATCACGTGAGTTAACATTGCACGGACGCAGTCAACGAACAAGTAGCGGCACTATGTCACAATCATGCCTTATATCAGCTAGCCTCGTGCGATTGACCAATTATCTCCATTATCTAAGTAGAGGGTAGCTCGCCCAGCGTCCATAATGCATCTGAGACGCCCCTAAATCGTACAGACAATTATCAGATCCCTCAATCACTACTAATAACACCTATGAATGACTGACCAGACCACCTAACTACATGACTTGCTTTTCCTGACTCTACCATTAGCCCTAACAGATTTATTCTTGACTGCATACAGACATATTGAACGGTTGATGAGGCATTTGAAACTTTATTTCTAACGGTACAGATACTAAATGATTGGAATATGATGATTTGTACTCTAATGATATAGAATATTGAGGCTAAAAAAATATATGCATAATATAATACGGTGATGAAAATACAAACGTCAGTTTTGAGGTGTGGACGAGGAGTTAAACACGATGTCGTCACTTTGTTACTTGGTGCTGGTGGTGGTGGCTGCTGCCGCGTCAGTGGACGCCACCGCAGAAGTAATGAGCCATGTTACCGCTCATTTTGGGAAAGCTTTAGAAGAGTGTAGAGAGGAGGTAAATTAATCCAACTTTTACATTACAATAGGTTGTAAGAAGGTGGTGAAATTCAGAAAGGATCAGTAGGTATTCTTCTACGTCTTTAGTAAATTTTTTGGTGACAGTTCAATTTACTTTCATAAACAAATTAAAGCCTGGTTTTTTATACACAACGGGGAAGGTCTTAGGTTTCATCTTACTTGGATTCTTCAACAATTGAGGAACTGACTATCTTACCTCTAATTGTTGGAACATAACAATGTTTTTAACATTGTTATTATAGCGACAAACTGATGTAAGACGGTGGTAGCTAGCCAGGTGGGCTCAGAAGCCTACCAACAACCGAACCGAGCAGAACAAATGTGCCCCAATGGAGAATCTAATCCCGAACCTCCCGAGCAACACTCGGTGGTCTCAAATACTATAGACCACAGAAGCGGTTATTGTATGATGCGGTTGTAGGCTTGTATAAAGCAAGCATCTTATTAGGAAATTAAAGGAGTCCATGTGACGCTCGTTTCCAACTTCTGCCTTATTATCACTAGCAATCAGGTAAGACAAAGTTCAAGACCTTCCCTGTCGTGTGTTAAAAATACAACAATGTTTTCATATGCGACATTCAACCTGCCAGTCCGGCCTTTCTCCGGAGGTCCTGGAAGAGTTCAAGCATTTCTGGAGCGAGGACTTCGAGGTGGTGGACCGCGAGCTCGGCTGCGCCCTCATCTGCATGTCCAACAAGTTCTCCTTACTCCAGGACGATACGCGCATCCACCATGTTAACATGCACGACTACATCAAGAGCTTTCCTAATGGTATGAACACTTGCACACTCGAATTACTTGCGCCTTAGAAACATTGCTTTGTCAACTTAACTCGAGCGCGAGAACCCAAAATGACTTCATTGCGCTACGGACTTCTGTGTGAGGGAAGTACTCGTAGGTACTTAGACGGGCTGCTCTTTAGAGTAGATTGCCCACTTATGGTAAGTGACTGCAGTCACCTAGAGTACATGTGGCTCTTGTAAGATTCAATAACGAGTAATCCTTACAAGTACCACAGGTGCTTAAGTATATGTTATCAACTTGTGACATAGGATGCAAACACCTATGGGTAAGAGGTACCCGCGCAGGCGATTCTTGAACCCGTTGTCATATCTCATCTGGGTGATGACGATGAATTTTTGAAACCTGTCACGTTGTCTAGTACATTAGGTGAGTCCATGTTATATATGGACGATATAGCTAGAACAGTTGAATTAAGAGGTAACACACCAATGTAAACAGCATAACTATGTTAATGAATTTTCTAAAAAATAGAGGATAAAATTATGATAAGGCAAAATTCTTCTACCAAATTCCTCTGTGTTGGCCGAATACAACTACATTCATCTTAGACATGAACCTTACTAATTATTACGTTATGTGGGTGTGTGCATATGTGTGTGTGTGTGCATGAGAGAGAGAGAGAAATAGTTACTCGTAGATACTTAAGAATGTTAATGTTATTTTGATATTTCACATTTTATAGTGAAAAATATCTGCTTCATGATACCCATAAGTTAGGATAACCCTAGCCTGGTGATGAATTTGACTCATATTTATTTAGTATATTTTTTGGTTTGATTAGTTTTTTACCTTATTAACAGGATGTTATTTTATGTTGTGACCAGGCAGCTCTAAAATCTCTTAAATCATATGTTAGTTTTCTTTAATTTGCACTATGCTCGTGGGCTCAAATCATTGGAGATTCGAAGTACCTCGAATTATCAGTCGCAACATTCTAGGCGAGGTGCTGTCAGCCAAGATGGTGGAGCTGCTGCACAACTGCGAGAGGCAGTACGACGACATCACGGACGACTGCAGCCGCACGGTGAAGGTGGCCGCGTGCTTCAAGGTGGACGCCAAGAAGGAAGGCATCGCGCCCGAAGTGGCCATGATCGAGGCTGTCATCGAACGATACTGATCTGTCGCCGACCAACTGCTCCATTTTTAAATCATTCCACTTCAATATTTGCGTTGTAAATATCGATAAAAAAAGAAAGCTCGAAGATTTTTATCTATACATGCTATTTGTCACAAACTTTAATTGTTTGCTGAAAGAGTTACTATTTTGACGTTAATATTGTGCTGTGCAATCAGTATTTTTGATAAGAATTGGGTTTCATTAATACAAAAGAAAGACTTTCTAATATAAAGTTCTCTTTTAATAGTTAGATCCTTAGTTTAAAGCCACAGAACAAAATTAAATCTTGTATTGCACTATCCAACCACACATCAAGGCACAGAACAAACTTAAACAATAAATCTCAAACAAACTTGGAAATCGATTTAAACGAACTTGATGCATCTTTAGAATAGACACTTAAAATATTAACAGTGTTGTTATTTTTTTATTAGCTTTTAGTTGGTATAGTAGTTATTTTAATTCTTGTAATGTAAAGATTGTAAGTAATAAATAATAATATAATAATTGTTTATTTCCAATTTAGTACATACAAACACAATAGGTTTGATCTAACTTCCACACTAGGCTTAGCCTGTCCTGTGGGAGAAGAAATAGATATTTCTCACACAAAACTATGACCAAACGGAAAGTTCTAACCATTATTTCTAATTTTGTGCAATAATTAATAAATTAAAAAACGGCGAAAAGCGAGTTCGATTCACACATGGTTCCGTACAAACTTATCCCATTAAAAAACATAAATGTGAAATGAGAACCAAGTTCAATATGAAGAATTGAGATCTATATAAAAGAATTGAGATCTATATGGGTGTCAAGTTCTGTGTTGGAAATCCTGAAATTTTAGTAACAAGAACACGCAACATTCTAAAATGAATTTATATAACAATTTCTTGTTTCTTGATACTACCACAATGTTTGCTATTTACTAGGTAAAATAAATGCTTAAATTTTAATAAATAATTATTTACACTATGTACCTATTTATTACACTTGGGATGTAACTCAAGTTCAGGATTTGAATTGACTAGATTTTACCAACAACAACAAAATTCTGGGTCAAAAGGAAGTATCCCTAAAGGTTTTGATTCCTTTGTATAATCGCAAATTATACGAATTCATGCGACATACAAGTTAGATTTTTCATGACTGAAAGAAGTAAATTTCAGTTTGATATCTTTTCGCGTTGAAAAGATATCCCCTCCAAAAAAAGTGATTCCCTCACTTTTTTTGGAGGGGTCCGTTAGTTGTAGTGTGAATCTCTAAAAAGGGAACCCCACTACAATGATAATTTTGTGGTGAGGTTCTATCAAACCAAAAAAAATACTCATATACGAAATAAAAGCAGTGTGTAATAAATTTAGATGTATTGGGCAATCGATTAATTCTTTTGTTGCGTCTTGTTCCTCTCACTTCATATGCCTCCTTTCCCACTTTCCGCGGAACATATTATAAGAACATTCTTTTGATTAGTATTTACTGAATGAAAATCACTGTTTTGTAAAAATATTCCCGTAAATAAATCGTGAGGTAATAATAGCAACGTCTTTAAAGTCTCCCTCCTAAAGTGGCTCTTGCTTTGAGATTGTAAATTGCTCAAATTGCCCTTTTCTGCAGCACAGAATCAGTCTAAATGTCGGCAGGATTTTTCCACGGCAAAATGGTGTATGACATGAAAATGGCATATGAATACTAGCTGTGCCCGCGAATTACGTTTTGCCATAAAAAATAATTCTGGGGAGGGCCACCCTTATCACTACTAGGGCTATAAAAAATAGCCTACGACCTGTTTTCAGACCTACCAATTATACTCAAAAATTTTTATAAAAATCGGTCAAGCCGTTTCGGAGGGGATCGATGACAAACACTGTGACACGAGATTTTTGAGATAGCAAAGTACAAGATACAGCAAGACTTGTCAAGTGTCAACATCAGTCAGCTGACGTATTTTCTACATGGTGTATGTTGCAGAACTGAAGTATATAATGTAAAATAATACTAAGAAATGCTACGGTATCCACAAAGTCTACATTTTTTGCGTTATGTAGTCAGGAACATCCCTTATAGTTTCACCATATCTGTCTGTCTAGTCGCCATGTCTGTTTAGCTCAGAGACTCCCAGTACTAGCAGGAAGCTTTAATTTGGCATGGGTATATACTTTTTTTTTTGGGAGTGGGGGACAATGCATTTACGCCATTCCTCGTGGTCGAGCCAAACCACAAGGATATGTGGGACTCCCCAGACCGTTATTCGGCCCGGGCCTACCCACTAAAAACCCCCCCAGCAGCTCCTCCGTCCGTCACAAGACAGGGGAAAGGGGAGTACAGCCAGGCCTTGTTCCCGCTGACCCCTTCCCGTGACATGTCCGTTGCTGGACTCTCCGTCTGGCTCTGCTGCTTTGTGGAGCGGCGCAGAATTGCGCCACTCTACACCCCGAAAAGGGTTTTTATTGCGGTTGTCTTCCCACGCGGCCCGACGCTCAGTGCGCCGGGCCCCCGCGCCCGCTCAGTGCGGGTAACGGGTTGCCCGACGGCAGATCCCACTGGATCCACCGCCGCGCGGGTGAGCCGAAGCTCCGGGAAATCCCCCAACGGGCGCGAAGCGCCACGGCGAGAAACTCGCCTCAACTTCGCTACTACAAGAGGTAACCACCGGAATCGGCTTCCAGCGAGAGCCACACCTCTTCTTATCATAAGAAGAGGGGACTTCGCCCTTCCCCGCATGAAGCGGGTGGCCACACGAAGTGACCCGCCGGGCTAAGCCCAGCCATCCCCCACGCTCCCCCTCCATAGGGGTCCTCTCGTCAGACTATTAGCCCGCGAATCTGCCGGGTTGCTCAGGGTGCACCACAAGGAGGTTGTCTGAATCGCACCCCGGCATGGGTATATACTGGTTATTTTTGGACATCCCGCGACATTTTTTCCTGTCATTCTATATCGGTAATACAACCAATTTATGAAATAAAACGGAACGTAATTAGAGGTCTAATGGTAATTAGAGGTCTATAACGTAATTAGAGGACTAGAGGTCGTAATTAGAACCCTAAAAATGTACTGAAATTAAATCAAAGCAGTAAAGTCAACTGAAAAAGTGCAATACAGTCATTTAGACACAGATAACATATTTAATTAATACGGCCTAGAAAAGGGCAAACTGACTTATTATATTGCTACTATAGCTGTCCCCGCGAACTACGTTTCGCCATAATAATTGTCCAAAAAATTCTGGAAAGGAGCGAAATCCGGGAAGGACGAGGCGGCCTGGGGGCTGCAATTGTGCAGTGCCCCGTAGCTGCCGCCAAAGTGGTGGTGCAGAGCCGGCTCCTCATCGGGTGGAGTTCGGTCCAAATAAAAGTGTTGGAAGCTCGTCAACGGCGCTGCTTCAGGTGTTTGGGTGCGGGTCACACCCGCCAAACGTACCCCTCCGAAGTGGACCGGAGTGGGCACTGCTACCGTTGTGGCGAGAACGGCCACAGAGGCTCGACATGCAGCGCTGAGCCCAGCTGCATATTATGCGCCTCGGCCAAAAGACCGGCCGGTCACCTTCTGGGGGGCAACAACTGTAAAGCCCCCCCAGTCAGAGGAAAGCCCCCCGTAAACCGGCGGGCAGCGCCTCCGAGCGAGGCCGTGGAGGGAGCTGCCATGGAGTCCTAATGGACTTAGGTCGTCCGTGCAGCTTCCTCCAGGGAAACTTGAACCACTGTGCCAGGGCTCAAGACTTGTTCATGCAAGTTCTGGCAGAGTGGTCCATCGACGTGGGTATCGTCGCGGAGCCGTACTATGTCCCTGATCGGCCCAATTGGGCTGGAGACAGGGATAGCTCCGTGGCGATAGTAGGGCGTTCAGCGCCCGGGAGTAGCCCCCTCTCAGTAGTTGAGAGAGGAGCGGGCTACGCGGTGGCAAACTGGGAGAAGGTCACCCTTGTCGGGGTGTACTTCTCTCCCAATAGGCCTCTGGCTGATTTCGAGGCCTTCTTGGTGGTAGTAGGGTCTGCTGTCAGGCGAGCCGCCCCGCACCAAGTCCTCTTTATGGGGGACCTGAACGCCAAGTCCGTCGTGTGGGGTAACCCAACGACAGACATCCGCGGGCAAACGGTCGAGTTATGGGCCGCTGCGTTGGGGCTCTCGTTGCTCAATCGGGGAGCCACCCACGCGATGGCCTTACGGAGGTGTGCGAGGCTTCTATGCCCAGAGCGCACCCTCCGAGGGACCGCCAACAAGTTTATTGGTGGTCCCAGGAAATCGCGGACCTGCGAGCGGCATGTATTGCCAGGAGGAGGGCCTACACGCGCCACCGTAGGCGGCGCGTGCGGAACGCGGAGACGGAGGCCTCCCTGTACAATGAGTACAGAGAGGCGAAAAAGGCCCTGCAGCTGGCTATTGCCCGCGCCAAGGAGGAGGCGAGGGACGAGATGCTGCAGGGCTTGGACCGGGACCCGTGGGGGCGGCCCTATAAGGCTGCGCGCAACAAATTGCGAACGCGCGCCGCCCCTCTCACGGAGTCCATGGACTCAGGCCTCTTACAGTCTGTGGTGCAGGCCCTGTTTCCTCCCATAGACCCGGGATTCTCCCCTCCACGCATGGTCGTACCAACTGTGGAGCTCCCCTCAGTCGTGGGTACTTCTCCTCCTCCCATTACGGACGAGGAGTTTGACAATGCCATATCCCGACTGAGGCGGAAGAAGACGGCCCCGGGGCCTGATGGGGTCCCTGGGAAAGTGTTGGCGCTGTGTGCCAAACACTTCGGAGATAGGCTTCGGGAACTGTTCGATGCTTGCTTTCGTATCGGACGGTTCCCGAAACCTTGGAAAAATGGCACACTGTGCTTAATACGGAAGGAGGGTCGTCCTCCAGATGACCCATCTGCTTTCCGCCCCATCGTGCTGTTGGACGAGGTAGGGAAGGTTTTTGAGAAAATCATTGCCTCCCGCCTCGTCCAACACCTGTCGGAGACTGGTCCCGACCTCTCGGACTCTCAGTTCGGGTTCCGAGCAGGTCGGTCGACCATTGACGCCCTCACCAGATTGCGGTGGATGGTAAGCGAGGCCACAGAGAGGGGAGAGAGGGTATTGGCAGTGTCCTTGGACATCGCCAATGCCTTCAATAGTTTACCGTTTTCGGTGATACTTGAGGGGCTGCGCTACCATGGGGCCCCCCAGTACCTCCTCCTTGTGATCCAGAGCTATCTGCAGAACAGGGAGGTTCTCTTCGCCGAACGTAGCGAGTTGGCCGGCCGCCACGGGATGTCCCGCGGAGTCCCACAGGGGTCCGTATTAGGGCCCCTCCTTTGGAATGTGGGATATAACTACATCCTCCGCTGTGCCCTCCCCTCACAAGTGCGTCTGCTTTGCTATGCAGACGACACACTCATTACCATCCGGGGGAAGGATCTCGACGACCTTCTGCGGCTGGCCTCGGTGGCTACCACCTTAGTAGTTCGGCGGATTGAGTTGCTGGGCCTCAGGGTGGCGCTGCACAAGACGGAGGCCCTGGTCTTCCACGGGCCTCGGCGAGGTGTCCCCGCGGGCGCGGAGATCGCGGTCGCGGGTGAGAGGGTGCCGCTCAAGCGGCATATCAAATGTCTTGGGCTTGTCATTGACGGGCGGTGGGGGTTCGAGGAGCATTTTCGCCGCCTCGAACCTCGCCTCCTTGGTGCCGCCGATGCCCTTGGGCGTTTGCTCCCCAATGTGGGGGGTCCGAGCCCGACAGTCCGACGTCTGTACGCAGGCGTCGTCAAAAGTATGGCCCTGTATGGGGGTCCCGTTTGGGCCGACGCCCTCAGCCCACGTGCCGTCGCGTGCCTGCACAGGGCACAGCGCGCCATGGCGCTGAGGGCAATCAGGGGATACCGCACGGTGTCCCACACGGCGGCCTGCCTTTTAGCAGGCACCCCGCCTTGGGAATTAGCGTCCCACGTCCTTGCTGCGGCCTACCGCGTCCGCGTAGACGCTCGGGATGGCGGCCGGCGCATGGCGCCTAGAGAGAGGGCCTCCGCCTTGGAGGAGGCCATAGTGGAGATGTTTCGCCTGTGGTCCGATGAGCTAACGGGTTCGGCCTCCGGATCGGACACTCTGTCCAGGACCGTCGAGGCCATGCACCCGTTCCTCTCGACATGGGCGAACAGGCACCAGGGGTCGCTGTCGTACCATTTGGTCCAAATTCTCAGCGGCCATGGTTGCTTTGGCCGCTATTTGCACCGTATTGGGCGCGAACCGACCCCCGGGTGCCACCATTGTGGCGCCCCCGAGGACACCGCGCAGCACACCTTGGCGGTGTGCCCCGCCTTCTCCTCGGAACGCCGGGCGATGGTCGCCATCATTGGCGAAGATCTCTCCCTCCAGAACGTGGTCTGTGCCATGCTGGAGGGGGAGACTACGTGGGATGCGGTGAACTCCTTCTGCGTGGACGTGATGACGAAGAAGGAGACGGCGAAGAGGGGCAGGGAGGAAGATCCCTCTGCTGACCCGTGCCGCCGCAGAAGGCTGGGACGGAGGAGGCGGAATTACACCCGCCTTCTTCCTCCTGACGGCAACCACCGACGGCTGGGTCCAGGCTTGGGAAGCCCGGGCCCTGCATTGCATCGGTTGCCGCCAGTCGCTGATCCCCTGGATGCCCTGGGGGATCACCGGCCCCCCCAACCTGGGGGGGTGAGAGGGACTCGCCTTGGGCGAGTGCGCGCCGACGAGGTTGTGGTAGTTTCCGAAAGGGTTCTCATGACCTCGTCCGGCAGCGAGACGACTCTCGTCGCCGGATCCTCTTCGTCTGATGACGGGGAGGATGTAGCGGCGGTTGTCGCGCTCGCGCCAAGGCGCATGTGAGGGTTATAGTTGGGTTTTAGTCGGTTGCGGCCTACCGACTAAAACCCAACTATTTGCATTGCACTCTCTGGTGGACATACCATCCCGCCTGCCAGGGGCCGCGGAGAGTCCGACATAACCTCGCACCTCCCAAGCGCGAGGTATGCGCAATGCATTTCCCAACTTTAAAAAAAAAAAAAAAAAAGGGGTATAAAAATAGCCTAAGACCTATTCTCAGACCTACCAAATAAACACAAAAAATAAAACCAACTTCGAAAACACCAAAACGTCATAAATAATATAAGAAACATACAATATCACAGTTTTATATTGAAGTTGGTGCCACATTTTAAGTAACTATATTAATTGTTCTTGTAGTTTTTAAGACTTTAAAGGTGAACATTGCCTGCACCGACTTGAATATAAAACTTCGATGTTGTATGTTTCTTTTATTATTTACGACTTTTTGGTGTTTTTGAAGTCGGTTTTATTATTTTGTAAACTTTTTTTTTCAATCATTTTAGTTAAGTTAGTATATGCGCATTAGAATTTGAGCCAAGGCAAACACCAGAATAACTTAAAATAAAATGTCTTGCACTCTAAACAGTATTGAAAGAATTATTACCGAACTCCTAACCTACTAGAAACCTTTCATCATTTGCTCAGTATCATGATATGATGACTACCTGATGCAAATATCTGAATATTTCCAGAAAAAAACATGAAACACGTTGGACGTGCCTATGAAATTTAAGGATTTGCCTCGATTTTCCTGGGATCCCATCATCATTTTATGACTTGGTGACATTGTAACCATCTTGGGAGTAAACTCTTTCGATTACCAAAAGAATCTTGAAAATCGGTTGACAAATGGCGGAGTAATCGGTGAACTTACATAAAAAATTTTTTTTACAAAAAATAGAACCGACTTCAAAAACACTGAAAACTTAAAAATAATCTTCTTCTATATTGAAGTCGGCGCCAAACGATGATCTCCTAGAAAGTGTTAAAATTTGTCACCGACTTCAATATAGAAGAAGATTATTTTTAAGTTTTCAGTGTTTTTGAAGTCGGTTCTATTTTTTGTAAAAAAAAAATATTTTTTAACTTTTTAGTGAAAGAAACTCTAATTTAATACCTAGTATTAAATTTGTGTTTTCCTCGATTTTCTATGGGATCCCATCATCCGATCTTGACTTTGGTGACCATGGGACCACCCTTGCAGTATACTCTATCAAATACAAAAAGAATTTTGGAAATCGGTTTAAAAATGACGGAGTTATGAGGTAACAAACATAAAAAAAAATACAACCGAATTGATAACCTCCTCCTTTTTTGAAGTCGGTTAAAAATAGATAGAGCCGAATATAGAACCTCCTCCTATTTCGAAGTCGGTTAAAAATTTATAAAAATTCGGTTTCGGAGGAGTTCGATAACTAACACAGTGACACGAAATTTTTATTACATAGTATTGAATAGTTTACTTACTTGTTATTTCAAAAAAAATGTATGTTCACATATTTTATTCATATTCCTTACAGTAGTTGAAAAAAGCTGATTATGCACCTCATATTGAGTATTTTCAGATACTTTACTAACTTTTAAGTACTTTCTGCTCAGTGTAACAATCTAGACTATTACTCACCACAATTCTATAGCCAATGCTAAAAAGCCTATATACACACTCACCATGAAATGACACATTCGGGTAATTAAATTTTAATGGTACACATGCTGTTGATGATTTGATTTGCACCTGTCTATACAAGCAGTAGGAGGTCTCTTTGACAGTTTTAATTGCACATCAGTTGCTTAGCTAAGAGCACTATATATAAACATGCGTGGGATGTGTCACCCTGAAACCAGATTCAACTCTGAAACAGCTTAAGATGCGGGAACCAATGAAGCTGGTGGCATTTGCAATAGTGTTGTTAGTGAACGGTGTGATGGTGAAATCGTCGCAAGACATCATGAAGTCGATGACTAAAAATTTCCTAAAAGCATACGAGGTGTGCGCAAAAGAGGTATGGGAACTTTTTGAAGTAAATAAACATTCAGATAAACCTTCTCCTTTTTTAAAAGAAATTAATCAAATTAACACTTTAAAAATGTTAGTGACATTATAAAAGCGTTCAATGAAAATTTCAGTATAATCTGCCTGAAAGCACTTCGACCGAGCTAATTAACTTCTGGAAGGAAGACTACTCCACCACCAACCGAAATGTTGGTTGTGCCATCTTATGTTTATCTAGCAAAATAAGTCTGATTGATCCTGAGGGAAAACTGCATCATGGAAAAGCGGAAGAGTTTGCCAAACAGCATGGCGCTGGTAAGATTATTTATCTCAACAACAAAAAAATGTATTAGGTTTCTTCTCAATCGAATGATTCGGACCGTAGAGAGCGAGTTGTTTGAAGAAAATTTCAATGTCTTAAGCTTTACTATTCTCCGCCAAACATCTTTAACACAGTTTGTGGTTTTAAAAGTTGTTTATTTTTGTAAATTTAACTTTTCATTTTAACATAGATGATGATACGGCTAAGAAACTAGTGGAGACACTTCACACGTGCGAAAAGAATGAACCTGTCATCGAAGACCACTGCACGATGGCTTTGGGCGTAGCCATGTGTTTCAAGAAGGAGATGCACAACCTCAAATGGGCTCCTGATAGTGAAGTGTTGTTCGAGGAGTTAGTGGCTGATATGCAAGGCTAATGCCACTGGTATACTATGGAATACCTACAACTTCGACTGGATCTACAATTTACTCGTATTAAATTAATTTATCGTAGAAAATTAATTTATGTTGATTTTATTTGAACAAGTAGTCATGAATTAATAGAATTAATTTTCTTATCACAAATTCCGTCGGTTATAAATCTGTAAAATAAAGAAACTTTGTAATCTGGTCGAAACAGACTTAAGCTTGAATAGGGACTGAATATATAATAATACTTATTTTGGTTTATACTTTTATGTTGTGTATTTTGTGTTAATATTACGGTGATGGTAAGAACTTTGTTAACAGTGCATTACAAAAATAAAAGAAAAAAAATGTAACGATAAATTATCTTGTGAATAGTTATATAATATACTGTACAACACTTTCAGAAAGCTTATTTTATTTCTTTCCATCTAACACCTTTAAAAAGTTTGCAGTAGATATTGCATCAGTATGTGTGAACATAACCAAAGATTCCTTATTTTAAACTGAATCTGGGGGCATGGCAGTGCCCCCGCCAAGTCGAGCGCGAAGCAAACACTGCCGTACCATCCTTTACTGGAACCATTTCGCCGCATTTTCAGGCCCCTATTTGAGAACCTCTGGATAAGACCAAAACGCAATAATTTTCGTCATCCAGTAAGCTATAATCACATACTTAAAATCCAAAATTTCAAGTCTGTAGGTCATTTAGTTCCGAAGTTAAGCGAAAGCAAAGTTTCGCATTTATGACACTCACTCACTCACTCATGATCATCAAAATAGAACTAGTACTTCCCATAAACTCAGAGAGCTGAAATTTGGTACAGAGTTAGGGTTTAATGGCCACATAAGGGAAAAACTATAAAAACTAGGATAATCGAAGATCTGGAGTAACTGATTAGACAACACAAGAGCCCAACCAAACTATTAGATATATCGACATACCGCCTTTACAAAAAATATTCAACTTGGTGGGCCGCTTCCAATAAAGAAAAGAAAAAAAGAAAAAAGAAAAGAAAGATTTGTAATAATAAAAAAACTACCCCTAAAAAGAAAAAACTGTGTCAAATAAGAAAATCTAATAAAATAAATCAATAAGCTCACGTTTATACAAAAAGAAGTGAAATCCCACCAAAAACATTCTGTAAAAAAACTAGCCAAGTCTCGATGGAGCTGCTTGTTTAGGAATTAGGATCTCTAAAAAGTAATGAAATCTAGACAAAGTCGTGCCAAGTCTAAGGTTCCTTACTGCGATTTCTTTATTATTATAGTTAATGTTGTATGACTTGGTCGTTGAACATTCTTTATACGTTAGTGGGTACAAGTCAACGGCCAAGTCACACAACATTAACTATAATAATAAAGAAATCGCAGTAAGGAACCTTAGACTTGGCACGACTTTGTCTAGATTTCATTACTTTTTAGAGATAAACAAGTAGCTCCATCGAGACTTGGCTAGTTTTTTACAGAATGTTTTTGGTGGGATTGGCTTTACCAGCTAATTGAATACAATGCCGGACAGAAATAAGTTAAACCTTTCTATCAGACTAAACAGTAAAAGGCGATCTCAAATACTACTAAGTATCAATATTAAGAAACTAAATTTTGTCCACGACTGCGTACGCGTGTAATTTGTACGACTGTGTGTCGCTAAAAGAAAGTATTACAAATCACTCCAGATAAATATGTTAAAAAAACGGAAGGCCCAGCTAATTTTAAAAACAAAAACAGCCTCCAACATGTTGCCCTTTGAAAAATAGAAAAAAAATATTTTACAAAAAATAAAAACAGACTTCAAAAAATTTAAAAATAATATAAGAATAGTCACAGACAACATCACACTTGTTAATTATGTATCAAAATAAACATCACTTCATACTACTAGCGCCACCTATTGATATCCTGTGTAGTTAAATTAAAATAAATGTCAGTCTGTTGAAAGCCATCTTGAAGTTTTAATAGGTTATGGGCCCAGTCCCGCATTTCTTAATTTTCAATTAGTTTTTAGTTGCGCTCAGTTATAAAAATGACAGGAAATTACTCAGTGAACGTTCCTAAATTAAAGGGGCGTGAGAATTACGATGATTGGGCATTTGCAGTCGAAAATTTTCTCATCTTGGAAGGCGTCGATTTGAATAGCACCCAAGCGCTAGATGAACAAAACGACAAGAAAGCCAGAGCAAAAATAATTATGACTATTGATCCATCTCTTTATGTCCATATTAAAAGTGAAAAAACAGTGCAAAGTTTATGGAAAAAATTGAAGTGTTTGTTCGACGATTCCGGTTACACGCGTAAGATCAGTTTGCTAAGAAATCTAATTTCAATTCGTTTAGAAACGTGCGAATCCATGACTAGTTATGTCACGCAAGTCGTAGAAACAGCACAAAAACTTAAAGGTACTGGTTTCGAGATTAACGACGAGTGGATCGGCTCATTACTCTTGGCGGGACTTCCAGAGAAATTTAGCCCTATGATAATGGCAATTGAGCATTCAGGGATACCTATCAGTGCAGATGGGATTAAAACAAAATTATTGGACATGAGTACAGATATTGAAGTAAAATCAGAAGGTGCATTCATCGCAAAAAAATATTATAAAAGAGTTGGCGGTTGCAGCAAAATAAATTCAAACTCGAAACATAACGGTAACGAAACGCATCGTCAACTGTCAAACAACAAAACGTCAAAGGTCATTCGTTGCTACAAATGTAAAGAAATCGGCCATTACAAGAATCAATGTCCAGATAAAACCAAGATGAGTGAATTCAGTCAAGATGACTGGTACATTGACTCCGGCGCGAGTACTCATTTAGTGTCAGACAAAAACATGTTGAGAAACATCTCTTATTAACCGAAAACTAAAGAAATTATAGTAGCTAATCAAACAAGTGTACAAGTTGTATGTTCTGGAGACTTACAAATTACAACTGCAGTTGGAAACAAGCAGTATGATGTAAATGTAAACAATGTTTTGTATGTGCTTAACCTCACAACGAATTTGTTGTCAGTGAGTAGAATAACCGCTAGTGGAAACAGAGTGGTATTCAATCAGAGTGGATGTTTTATTTACAAATGCATATACTCCACAACAAAATGGTGTTGCCGAGAGGTATAAAAGATGGCGCGCTGTCTCCTATTCGATGCTAATTTTGAAAAAAAGTTTTGGGCAGAGGCTGTTAATACAGCAGTGTATATAAAGAATCGATCGCAAGCAGCAGCACTAGATGGAGATACTACACCTTATGAAATATGGACAGGCAGAAAGCCTAATATTACCCATTTAAGAATTTTTGGTAGCCCAGTAATGGTCCATGTTCCCAAGGACAAGCGTAAAAAGTGGGATAAGAAGTCGACAAAGATGTTCTTAGTTGGCTATTCCGAAAATACCAAAGGTTTTCGCTTGTTCAACCCTCAGTCGCAAAAGGTTATTGTTGCCAGAGATGTCGTGGTCATGGAGGATACTAATGACAAATCAATAGTCACAATGCCTATCGTAGACCAGCAGTCACAGAAGTGCATAGAAAACCTGTCAGATAGCACAGATATCATAGAAAATAATGAGAATGATGAAACATATGTTCCCGATGACACATCAAGTGATTCTGAAGACAGTTTCCATGATCCTATTACTTCAGATGACACATCTGTTTTGAAACAGTCTGAACTTTTGGATGTTCCAAATAAGAGGACTCGAAGGAAACCACACTACTATGGTCATTCCCATATGTGTATAGAAAATGTGACAGACGAACAGATTTCACTAAACGAAGCTATGAGTGGCCCCGAAAAAATGCAATGGCAATGTGTTATAAAGGAAGAGTTAAAATCTTTTACTAGCAATGACACTTGGGAGTTAGTGGACAGACCAAAGAATGGCACAGTGGTAAAAAACAAGTGGGTGTTCAAAAAGAAATATAACAGTGATGGTGAAGTGCGTTACAGAGCTAGGCTTGTTGCCAAGGGGTTTACCCAGAAAAAGGGAATTGACTTCACTGAAACTTTCTCTCCAGTGTTAAGATATTCTACATTAAGACTATTATTTGCTTTAAGTGTTAAATTAGAACTTAATATGAATCATCTAGATGTACCTACTGCATTTTTAAATGGTTTCTTAAATGAAAATGTGTTTACAGAAATACCAGAATTTTCTTCTTTTGAAAATTGTGATAATAAAGTTTTAAATTTGAAAAGAGCAATTTATGGCCTAAAGCAGTCCGTTCGAGCCTGGTATACAAGAGTAGAAGATTGTTTGTTAAATTTAGGCTACAAAAAATCCAAATATGAACCTTGTCTTTTTATAAAATGTAATGGTGATGTTAAAGTGTTTATAGCTTTATTTGTGGATTATTTTTTTGTGTTTTATAATTGTAATAACTCTTATTTACAGTTAAAGACTGAACTCACAATGAAATTTAATATTAAAGATTTAGGTCAGATCAAACAGTGTCTTGGAATGAGAGTAACAGTTAAAAAAGACTGTATTACTGTTGATCAAGAGCAATTTGTAAAGAATATATTAAACAAATAAACAAATTTAATATGTCTGAATGTTACTGTTCAGATACTCCTATGGAGATTAATTTAAGGTTAGATAAAGATGAAAATAAAAATTGTGATAAAAAATATCCCTACCAACAACTGATTGGCAGTCTCATGTACCTATCTGTATTAACAAGACCAGATATAGCTTACAGTGTAAGCTATTTGAGTCAATATAATAACTGTTTCAAAGAAATTCATTGGAAACATTTAAAACGATTGTTAAGATATTTACAGAAAACTAAAAGCTATGGTTTAGTGTATAAGAAAGATGGTGATAATTCTTTACATGGTTTTGTTGATGCCGATTGGGCATCATGTACTCTAGACAGAAGGTCTTATACTGGATTTTGTTTTGTTATGTCAGGTTGTGTCATATCTTATGAATCTAGAAAACAAAGAACAGTAGCTCTGTCATCAACAGAGGCAGAGTACATGGCTTTGTCTGAAGCATGCAAAGAGGCTATTTAACTAAATGAAAGGACACCGGTATACCTGTATAGTGACAGTCAAAGTTCATTAAGTTTAGCAGTTAATCCTCTATTTTATAAACGCACAAAGCACATAGATGTGCGACATCATTTTGTACGTGAATGTGTTTTTCATAATAAAATTAAGTTTGAATATGTTTCTACTGCACATATGCCAGCTGATTTACTAACAAAAAGTCTTTGTGCAAGTAAACATTATAAGTTTATGACTTCAATCGGTGTTGAGCAAATATAGTTTTGTATTTGGCTATGTAATCTTATATGTGTTATTTTGTTAGTACTATAAATGGTTAGTAGTTTATTTTGTTAAGAGGGGATATTAATTATGTATCAAAATAAACATCACTTCATACTACTAGCGCCACCTATTGATATCCTGTGTAGTTAAATTAAAATAAATGTCAGTCTGTTGAAAGCCATCTTGAAGTTTTAATATACGAGTAAGTATATCGAAGTCGGTGCCAAACGATGATCCCCTAGAAAATCTTAAAATTTGTCACCGACTTCAATATAAAAGTGTGATGTTGTCTGTGCCTATTCTTATATTATTTTTCACTTTTTTGAAGTCGGTTTTTATTTTTTGTAAAGTTATTTTTATATTGGTAACTGGTTTTTTTTAAGTCGGTTAAAAAGTCGGTTAAAATTCCTTATCTCATAAACTACTAAACCGATTTTGATGAAACTTGCAGAATTCCCTAAGTTGAACCATATCTAGTACAACAAAAAAAGAATTACTTAAATCGAACTTGTAGTTCCGGAGATATGCGAACACAAACATAAAAACATACATACACTTTTGAAATTTGACACATTTGTTCAGACGCTGATATAGACTAACATATACGAAAACTGGGCAGTTCTGGAAATATTACATACATACGGGTCGAATTGATAACCTCCTTTTTTTAAGTCGGTTAAAACGACTTAGTTTTACTTTATCCATTGCGTCGGGGAGCCGCTATGTAAAGCAACTCTTGGCAACTTTTCCTGGACGCAGTGTGCCCCGCTGACCAAGAAACACTGCTGCTCAGTGACTTTTGAACAGCTGAACAGATTTTCATCAAAAAAGGTCATAAGCCCACCGAGGACTTGCAACCCGAACGAAATATCAACTTTATTGATTTCTCTTTACTTTTTTAAACCAAAGTAGACTTTACTCGCTGTTAATCAACATCCAATTTTGATATTTTTCAGATTTCGTGTAAATTGATTAGGAGTTAACAAAGTTATATGTTGATTATGTGCAATAAAATGAGAACTTTCAACAAAAAAGCAAAAAAAAATTACATGATTAAACAAATTGGTTGTATTCACTTGATTGTTTTGCCTTACCGCAGTATAGATAATTTGAATTTTCACGGGAACTTTCCTTTGATAGGACATGTGACACTAAAGTACTTGTATGTAGCAGATTTCACAGGAGAATTTTACGCCTGCCATAATGCTTTAGTTCATTGGGTTCGTCGCGTCGGTTATTCCTAGTTTATGGATGGGGTTCAGTGGGCCTACTTAAGACAACAAACCTCTGTAATTAATTGCATGTTTCTAGCTCCAGTAGTTTGGGCTCGACGCTGATACCTCAGTTAGTCACTCACCAAAGTCTTTTATAAATACAGATGATATTTCACCCACTTTTGTCTACAGGTAATATTTAGTATCATGTTGTCACAATTGGATATTAAATGCGTCCAATTTGGCCCTAGTATTGCGAATCTAGAGAAGAAAAAACTAAAAATTACAATACTGCAATAATGATCGATCTGTTTAAAGAGGTTTCATTTCACGTGGAATGTCTTGCTTTCCTCGGATTTTCACTTCTCCTATCTTCGTTGCCATCTAGGTCGACTGGTTTTTGCCAGGCTTCCTGCTTGTTTCTATAGGTACATATATACGTACGTGTATAAATAAACAGCACGTCAGGATCACTTGCTAGAATTCACGATCGTCTCACAGTCTTGAGTCTAGTTTTTTTTTTTAATTTTGTTTATCCCATTTGGGAAAGGCAAAGGCGTCAACCATACAGCCTAGTCTGTATGCAATAAACTATTGTTATTCATTCTTCTTTTGAATTCACAAATCGCCAAACGTAGAGGTTACATATTCATAAATTGCTTCAAAGCATTTTTCAATGGAAAGAAGTTTTTGTAAAGAGCGCGGTAGATCTTGCTGGTGTTTCATTATTTTTGAAATTTCTTCTAATAAAATGTTTCTTTGCAGGGCAAAAATTGGACATTCGTAAAAAAGGTGATGCAGAGATTGAGGTAAGGTGGTGTTGCACCAGTTGCACGATGGGGAAGAAGTCATGCCTAGCCGGTACAAATGGTCATTGAATCGACCGTGCCCAATTCGCAAACGGCAAATAATAGTAAAAAATCTTCTGTTTATGTAATTGTGTCTATTGAACCAGGGTTGTTTTATTTTATTATTTATTTCTCGATACCACTTCCCTTTTATGAGCAAAGTACTATTCCAGTGTTCTTCCCATAGCTTCAATATTTCTTTCTTGATTAGAGCTGTACAATCAGTATATGAAATTGATATGTTTTTTATAGGTACGTCTAGAGTGTTCATAGTTTTGGCCAGTTTATCTACTTCCTCGTTTCCATATACACCGATATGAGCTGGAGTCCAAAATAATATAATGTCTATTTGATAATTTATTTTTAAATGATGTATCTGATCTCGGATATTATATATTAAATGATTTGTGACTGATGAAAAGGAAGGATTTCTCAAAGCCATCAACACACTCATGCTGTCAGTAATAATAATCCATTTTTTGTATTGGCTGAACTGTTGAATGTAGTTAAGAGCTACAATTATAGCATTCGCCTCAGCAGAAAATATGCTGGCATTTTGGCACATTTTAAAACTATGTCCAGTTTTACTACCTGCATCATACATAGCTACTGCAACACTTACATTCGTCTTTGAACCATCTGTATAAATTGATCGATAATCATTATAAGCCTGTAGACTTTCGTAAACATCATATTTATCTTTAAAATCTTTATGTAGGACAATATGAATGTCACAGAATTTACTAGCATATGAGCCACTATAACAATGTAAAGTAGTACTACAAAATATATTACATTGTTCTTTTAAACTTATAAAATGTGAGAAATTCTTTGAAAGAAAAGTGTTAGTGGAACATACATTTAATTTATTTAAAAGATCATTATTCGAACGTGATAAGAGTTTAAAAAGAAATTTAAGTTTTAAAAATTCAAAGCGAATAACCATTGGTGGTAAATGACATTCGACCTGCATAGAATTTATTGGGGAAGTGTTCATAGCACCTAGTATTAATCGTAAGTTCTTATTCTGTATTTTATCAATAATATCTATGTATTTTGGATCGGAAGCGTAACAAAAGAAAGCATACTCAAAATGACTTCTGACCAAAGCTTTATAAAGCATTAACACAATTTTAGGATCAGCACCCCATTTCAATCCAGTAACGGACCTAATTACATTAGTGGCTTTTAAAGCTCTGCTCACCAAGCAATCAACATATAAATCCCACGTAAGATTTTCGTGAAAAATAACACCCAAGAATTTAACTGAATTATCAATAGGCAAAGTATGATTGCTGTATGTAATATTAATTAGAGGTAGAGAACTGTATTTTGGGCAAAATATTACAACTTTACTTTTTAAAAGGCTAACATTTAAATCAAGTTCTGAGAAGTAATCTGCCAGCTTCACTAGATTATTATTTAATGTTAATTGAATATCTAATACATTAGTACCTTTACAATAAATGACAAGGTCATCAGCAAACTGAAGATTGTTGACTAAATTATTATTAAGAATGGAATTTAGTTTTCTTATATACAAAATATACAGAATAGGACTCAAGATGCCTCCTTGACATACACCTTTGCTCGAAAATCTAGGGCCTAAAAATTTATTATCTATTTTGACATACACTTTTCTATCCGTGAGAAAAGCATATATCCAATAAGCAATTTTTACAGGTAAGAAAGATAATAGAGATTCAAACAAAATACCATGATTAACGTTATTAAATGCACCTTCTATATCAAAAAACACTGCTATTGTATACTCCATATTCTTTTGAGCTGTAGTGACGTCCAAAAAAAAATGTGCTAAGCTTTCTTGAGCCGAAAGTCCTCGCCTAAACCCAAACTGGTTTAAAGGTAAAATTGAGTTCTTTTCTATGAAGAATTCCAATCTTTGTTTGATTAGCTGTTCAAATAATTTACCAGCACAAGACGTTAAAGCGATAGGACGATAAGAATCGGGATGAGATGCAATTTTTCCAGGTTTTAAAATAGGAACCAAGCAGTCCATTTTCCAATTAGGAGGAATTGTGCAATCTTGCCATAAAATATTATAAATTTGTAAAAGCTTATAAAGATTGTCAGTGTTAAGTAGCTGAAACATCTTGTACGATAAACTATCTAATCCACAAGCAGTGTTTTTTCTAGATTTCAGAGCTGCAGTTAATTCGTCAAAAGAAAATGGATCAGTGAGGAATGACTGATTATCTGGTAAACTATTGTCCTTCACAATTGGCCTGTTATTTTGCACAAAGTCAGGCGTGTATTTACGTAAAAAATCACTGACCCACGAAAAATCACTATTTTGCTTTTTATATGTTTTATGTGTAAGTTTTCTCATGTTACCCCATACTACTGAAACTGGTGTCAATCGATTTAATTTTGTACAGAATTCTATCCAACTACTTAGTCTTTCTCTCTTAATGGTAAGTTTTTTAGCAGCTTGTAATCTTTTGAAATTAATATATTTTTCTTGAGAAGGATTATTCTTAAAATCAAGATAGGCTTGCTTGCTTTCCTGGACAGCTTTTGCGCAATTACTATTCCACCAAGGAACTGTTCGATATTTTGATTTTAAGTTTTGAGTAGCAATGTTACGTGATTCGGACCGAGAGGTACGAGAGGGAATTGACTTTTGTGCAGCTGTCAAAATGATTTGACAAAAAGAGTTGTATGAATCTATTGGATTACTAATAGGGTTACATTGAAAATTATCTAAATCCTTATTAACAATTGAAGAATACAACTTCCAATCAACTAATCTATGATTAATGCGATTGTTAAAATCATTTTCATCCTGAAAATTGTTTTGAGAGTTAAAACATTGTGAACTACTATTGAATGTAATCTTAGTAAATGTTGGCAAATGATAACTGCCCAATGGATCGTCGTGTACTGACCATTCGCAGCGAAGAGCTAATGAAGGAGATACCATAGTCAAGTCCAAACCATTGGGTCTCCAAGAATGAGAACCGACAGTTGTGACCTGACCATCATTCAACAGGACTAAATTGCATTCATCTAAACACTCAAGAATATCCTTACCTCTGGAATCCGATAACGGACATCCCCAAATTGAGTGATGAGCATTGAAGTCACCAGCTATAATCGTCGGCCTATGGAGAGAATTCAAGAAATGTTTAAACTTATTTTTAGAGAAACTGGGAATACAATTTGTTGGACAATATATACTGGCTATTGAAATAGTGTTCTGATTTAGTTCTAAATGTATTACAATTGTTTGAAGAGAGTTGTCAAAATAAGATGTTACTTTTTGATATTTTAATGATGTATGGATTAAAATAGCAACACCATTATGCTTGTTGCCACAGTCATTACGTTCAATATGATAACCTTTGATTTTAAACTGCTTCTGAGGCTTTAGCCATGTTTCACATATAATTGCGATATGAATAAAATGGTCATAAAGAAATTTCGTAAAAATAAGTTGATTGCTTAATAAGCTTTGAGCATTCCACTGTACGATATTCAATTGATTTGGGGTGAATTGTGGGGATTTGATTGCTTACCAAAAGTATTTTTTAAGACCTCTAAAACACTTTTAGAATTTATAGAAGTATTTTGAGTATTATGCAAAGAAACACATTTAGTTATGGTTTCAACTAATAATGAGAGACACTTGCTGTCAGTATTGAGCAGTGTAAACAAATCTACATTATTTTTTGTCTTACTTTCTAATTTGGGAAAATTTAAAGGATTTGTAATATCTGCATAAGAAGCAGGCTTATATTTATTTCTATTTTCAATGATTTTCTGTTTTTTAACTGGGCATATTGGAGACACACTAGTATGATTGCCATCACAATGAATGCAAGTAGCTTTTTCGATAGAAACTGTACAAGTCTTATAGTTATGATTTTCTTTACATATACTACATTTTTCAGAATTTTTACAATATTTTGCCAAATGTCCGTATCTCAAACATTTGTAACATTGCTTAACTGGTGGTATATATTGAGACACATCATGTCTCCAACCACCAATATCTATATGATTTGGCAAAATGGAAGTGGCAAATGTCACTATTACTGTAGTTGTAGGTTGTAATATAAAACCCTCAGTCACATTTATTTTTTTCATTATTCTTTTTATTGTTATTATTTTTTTTGTACTTGTTATCATAGTAAATATTCTCTTGTTTGATATAATGGTAGGTACATTTCTTATAACTCCGGACACTTCAGTTGTAGCAGCAGGAATACTGGCTTTGAATTTGTATTCTTTCAAGAAGGTATTATTATTTAAAAAGGCATTCGCCAAGTCTGGTTTTTCAAAATAAATACCTATCTTAAACTTATTGATATTTCTTAAAAATTTGACGCCTTTGTTAAAGCGCTTTAAACAAGTTGACAAAGAAAGAAGATCTCTTGTTCCAATTGGTTTCTGGATGTCTGATGACTCAACAAAAACCACAAATTCAGTGCCGCTAATTTCTTCCGGATATCTGCGTATATAGTCAGTAACATAATAAGGCTTGTACCTATCTGCATTGCTTATTTCTTCATCACTGTCCGAAGAGGACATATCCGTTTCTACCAACCTTACCTCATCTGTCTCCCTATCTGCATCACCAGACTCCGGTTCATCCTCCTTTTTTTTTCTTTTTCTCGAACTCCGCTTCCCCATATCTGCTTATAATATTATTTAATGCCTATATGTTATATACCTCTTTTGTTTGTGTTTTATTAAGTAACTGACTACAATTAAAAAATTACAAATAAAATATTTTAAAGAGCCCGCCTTTACTATGTGAAGTTCCCGCGCTTTTTTTTCCTTGAGTCTAGTTATAAGTTAGGTTCATCTGTTTCATGAGACAGCGGTCAGTCGGGCAAATTTACTATTATAAAATTGTTTAAACATTATAAAAGCAAAGGGCACTTAATCCATGCAGATAATTTTATGATTGCCTAAAAGTGGAAAGTTCCAAAGAAACCCATACGAAACCCAACCTCAACTAAACTGCTGAATGTGCGCTCTGCCGTCTCTCTGGCTGTGTACGAAAACCATGAAAACATATCTCCGGCGGTCCTTGCCAAACTCGCACTGGGGCTTGCACCACGGGGCTTATGTCTAGCAGTTTGCGTATTCAGGTTGGAATGAACAAATGAGTACTTTAATCTACTGTAAGTTAAGATAATATGCGATTATCCTAATGGTGACTAAAAATTTTTTACAAAAAATAAAACCGACTTCAAAAACACCAAAAAGTCATAAATAATATAAGTATACACACAAAATAATAATAATAATAATTTATTGGTCAAACAATAATTACAAACATAAATGAGTTTCTGATTCCTGAACTAGGTAAATACATACCTGTATTTCAGGCAATCAGCGCCCTCCCCATTACAATTTTAACTTAATAAACACAATAAAATCTTAAAGTAGTACATTTTCTTATGTGTTATGTATAGTGTGTATTTATGCGTGCTTGTGTGTGTGTGTGTCTCTGTGTGTATATATGTGTGTATGCGCGCGTGTGTGTGTACGTGTGTGTGTATAACAAAGCACGTCTTGAGACTAACATACATATTATATATAACATACATATAGATTATATTAAAGTTGAAATCACAGTTTTATATTAAAGTTGGTGTCAAATTTTAAGTCACTATATTAATTGTTCTTTTCATTTTTTTAGTCTTTCCAGTTGAACATTGCTTGGCTAACAGTGTTCTTGTCGGTTTTATTTTTTGTATTTTTTTTCAAACTTGTTAGTTTAAATGATAAATGCGTTTTAGAATTTGAGCCAAGGCAAACACCAAAATAACTTAAAATAAAACGTCTTTCGCTCTAAACAGTACTGAAAGAATTATTCCCGAACTCCAAACCTACAAAAAACCTTCCATCATCAGCTCAGTAACATGATATGATGACTACCAGATGTAAATACCTTAATATCTTCAGCAAAAACATGAAACACGTTGGACGTGCCTATGAAATTCAAGGGTTTCCCCTCGATTTTCATAGATCCCATCATCAGATCATAACATGGCGACAATGAGACCACCTCGAGAGTATACTCTTTCGATTACAAAAAGAATTTTGAATATTGGTCTACAAATGGCGAAGTAATCGATGAACATACAGTGACGTACCTATGAAATTCATGGGTTTCCCTCGATTTTCATGGGATCCCATCATCAGATCATGACATGGTGACAATGGCACCACCTCGGAAGTAAACTCTTTCGATTACAAAAAAATGAAAATCGGTCCTTAAATGGCGGAGTAATCGGTGAACGTGGTGAACATACATAAAAAAATGAAAGTGGCACTCGGGGACTGCCGCGGTAAAGCTATGCATAGCATTTTTTATCAACTTATGCAATTATAATTATTTATTTATTTTATTTATGCAGTATTTTTTTTCTTTGATATTAATTCAAGTTACACTTTTTGAGCGTGGTGACCATTGATTTACTACCAAAGCAAATCAATGGTGGTGACCGATAAGAAAACAATTTCTTTTTCTTTTATTGAATAAATGAGATGTTAATATTGATTAAAATATTTTTATTATCTAACAATACATGTAGGTTATTCAGGAATTTTTATCATTGACACTATAGTTTTATGGTATGAAATAAGAAACATAAGTTTGAGACTTGATATCCTCTAAATATCTGAAAAATACCGCGTCAAAACACCGTGCCGAAGTCTGCCGAACTGAAACGACGTTAGACAAATGCACGGCTTTCAACGCCGCACCGCTATGCCGCAGGCCTATTCTCTAACTTCGGTTGCTAACTAGTACTGTCATTTTTGAAAGGAACTTATCATCCATTACTGCTATCATGAACGCTGCCGTAAGACATAAGATCACTTAACTAGTAATGGATATAAAATGTCTTTCAAAAATGACAGTTCTAGTTACCAACCGTAGTTAGCGAAAGCGAATAGGCCTGCCGGTCGGAGTGGGAGGTGTTAGGTTTTTTCGTTACGGAATTTCTTGATTCGGTCGCCGCGCTCAAATCCCGCGATAAAAGCTATGCAATAGCTTAAAAATAAAAAAAATAGATACCTACAGCCGAACATAGAACCTCCTCCTTTTTCGAAGTCGGTTAAAAATGAGGTCTAATTATCCCTTTACGGCCATATGTACTCAAAATTACAATTAAACAAGCTTGTTCAGCTGAAATTCAATCTATCAAACGCTGCGAACGCGATTCCTGATGTTTATTGGTTCTTTAGTGTTCAGATAACTCAAAACTGTAGAATAAATATGGTGATCTGACAGATTTTCTATAGAGTATTCATCGGATACAAGTTGACTGTCAGTGGAAAATTCGGCCCTTAATTATTCTCTAGCAATGTGGATGGAAACTACATGTTAAAAAGTATGTTTGTTGTTTAGACTGGCTAAGTAAAGTACAAAGCACAAACTGTAGAAGATATTACTAGAAAAATAGTAAATTACTAAATTAAGAATGATAGACATGATAGAATGGAAAATAAGAGTTATTGGGAACTAGCAGGAAGTAAGAGTATTAGGCAGTGCAATGATTAAGATGAAACTATTTTGATTTTATACACCATGTTTGGTCAATACCCACACATGTAACCGAAACATACCCACGTTAACATAATCGTATAAAAGTTACGTCGTCATTGCAAATTTATTTTGGTATCCTCCATACAAAATTTTGGGTCTGTGAAAAAAAAGTATGCGGAATTAGAAAATAAATTTTACAACCTACAAATAAATTTTCAATGACGCCACGTCTTTTGACTATGTTAACTTAGATAGGTTTCGGCTCAATAGGGTATTGATCAAACACCTTGTGTATTATGTATGTTAAAGTTCTTTTATCAATATCAAACTTATCAAAAAGCTAAATAGAACTCAATTCAATTGATAGTGATATTACTAGCTTTATCAAGTACTCAAAGAAAATTTATATCTAACGACTTCAGTGAGAATTGAGTAGACATATAATTACAGACCAGTAAACTATTTAGACCTCGTTATTTTTTTAATTGATGAATGACACGCTACTGAGTGGTGTGGAACTATAACCAATAATTAAAATGGCGGTAACCATAAATTTGACTAAGTACTTAATTTAAGATAGGTGTAATATAAAAGTGACGATCAAAGGATTTTCAAAGCGAGTCGAAAAACAGACAACGATGAGGCTGATTTTCACGCTGTTAGCGATCACATATCTAGCTGTTAGTGAAGTAATATGTTCACAAGATGTTATGAAGCAGATGACGATAAACTTTGCAAAGGTTCTGAATAAGTGTAAGAAAGAAGTGAGTTAACAAGTTGCCTTAAAACGAATTTAAAGCTACATCAAGCTGTTTTTAATTTTTGTTAATTTGTGTTTTAACTGAATTTCGTACTAATCAGCTGGACCTTCCTGATACAATAAGTACGGATTTCGCCAACTTCTGGAAGGAAGGCTACGACCTCACGGACCCTAATATGGGCTGTGCCATCATGTGTATGTCTAGCAAACTGGAGCTATTGGACCCCGATGGCAAATTGCATCACGGGAATACAAAAGACTTTGCCAAGACCCATGGCGCTGGTAATATTTTTTTTATTAAAAACCCTACATTTATTTTCTTGTTGGCAGTTGAAATTTTTATGTCTTATTCATTTATTGTATTTACAAAAATAAATATTATTAATTATTTCAATGATACCTACCAAAAATCGTAAAGAAGCTAATATTAATTAATATAATTTAGAGACTTTTACCGATGATCGTTTTTAAATTGTATTCCATTGAATTTGTATCGTGTGCTATGAGCGATTGTTGTGATGACCCTCGGATATTTACTCCGTAGATGATGATATGATCGATCAGTTGATTTCGTTGTACCACAAATGCGAGGCTGCTACTCCGGATCACAATGACGACTGCATGAAGGTACTGATGCTCTCCAAATGCTTCAAGGCTGGGATCCATGATCTGAACTGGGCGCCTAACATGGAGCTTATAGTAGCCGAGGTGCTTGCAGAAGGTTAAAACTCGCATTACGTAAAAATGATTGAACAGAACAGCGGATCTAAAAAGGCCGCATTGCAGAATCATAATACGAATCATATTATAATTCATATTATGTATTGAGAGCAATTCATCATAAGCAAATTCTATTTGACAGCTTTGTGTGAATATTTGTAAAATGGTCCTAATTGACAATTTAGTAATGTCTAATTTGTGGACCATTTTACAAATATTCATACAAAGCTGTCAAAGAGAATACTTGCTTATGATCAATTGCATTTCGTTCATAATATGAATCATAATATATATCTTAAAAAGGCCGCATAGCAGAATCATAATGTGAATCATATTATGGTTCTGCTATGCGTCTTTTTTAGGTCCGCTGTGCTGATGTTTAAAAAGTTGTATCGCTGAAATGACTAAAGAATCATCATGGGTTTTCTTTAATTTGGGTGTTAGATTAGAATGATATATATCTTAATCCTTTTTACTCTTATTTAATAAAGAGAAGAGAATTTTTAAATTATTGGACTATGTGGTATTACTTGGACAATATTACCTTAAGTTTATACTTATATTTCTGGTATTGTACGTTATTTGAAATGTTTGATAATGCACGTTCTTTGGTGTGGGTTAGGTGAAATATTTCTATAGAAGGATGTCTTATTTAAAGTTTTATTACATTTACTACAATATTATTACATCATTCTATGATAGACATATCGTTTATTTTTATTATTAAGAATTCCAAACAATTTTCTCCTTTAAATGCACCTATAAAAAATTAGTTTAGAAAATCTGGAACCTCTGGAACGCACACGTGAAGCGAAGTCGATTTTCGTTCATTTAATCAGGCATAATCAAAAAAGCAAACTCAAAACCGTAGTTACTATCTAAAATATTCATCATCTCAGCCGCACGACGTACACTGGTGGGCATAGGCCTCCCCCATGGATCTCCACAACGATCGGTCCTGTGCTGCCCGCATCCAGCGGCTTCCCGCGACGATAGATCGTCGGTTCACCTGGTCGGGGGCCTACCCACTGAGCGTCGTCCGGATCGTGGTCCTTATATATTTAGTACATTGATTTACTACCAAAAGTAGATAACGCATGAACGTTCGAAAAGTGGGCCGGTGAAGAACTGCTCAATCGCGACTCGTGCAGTTCTTTTCCATAGTAAGTGATTAGCTGTCGACACGTCAACATGCCAAATGTAAACAAGCGAGTACAAATGTATAGACGATTAGGTGACAGATTTCAAGCGCGTTTTTGTATGAACTGCTCTATCTACGTTTGGTAGTAAATCAATGATTTAGTACCTTATATTTCTAAACGATTACCTAGAAGCTTGTTTAAATGTTGTCAAATATTAATTTGTTTTGAATATCTTATATTTACAAAATTTCTGATTCTTCTAGTGAATATTAATTCTGACGTAACGCTTAGAACTAACTGAATTATCAAAACGCTGAAAATTTTATCTCAAGTCAATTAAAATTGATATTGGAATAACCTAATTGGAAAAAGTGATTGGCTCTGCTTAGAAGCGTTAGATTAACTTAGTTCGCAAGATAATGCGCCACGACTGTATTAAAATTGAAATCAGCTCAACCGTATATTTTGATCATGATAATTATATGGACTGTATCGCTCCTAATCGTACATGCAAATACATCAAGTAAAGAGCGCTCTGTGGCTATGAAAACAATGAGCATTACATTCGGCAGGAAGATTTTATTTCCATGTAAACTGAAGGTACTGTAGCTACATCATGCCTGTGAATGAAGAAATCAACTTTATGCACACTTCAGCCTTCATAAGTCAAATTACTTTTAAAGTAAAATTATTTTATGTAAAATAAAATTGCGCAAAATTTGCCATTTATATTCTAACAATTAGCGCAATTTCAGATAAATGTAGGCTTCAACGAATAACACTAAAAAGTGCTGGTCAAAAAATAATCTATTTAACCTTTGATCATCTGAATATCTCTAACCAACTAGTACTGGGTACCGATCCTGCGCGAATTCCGCGATTAAATGTAGCCTATATTTTGTTTATACATAAGTCGCCGTTCCTTATCTTTTCGTGGCTGTTGTAAGAGCCGAATAAAGGTCGGTTTCAATATTCCATCTATCTATGGATTTGCTTTCTAGCGATAAGTACTTATAAGACGTTAGCTCTATTCAAAATACGTCAAAATTCTGACAGCTGTCAAGTTGTTTTTTTTAAATGTATCGGAAACGTTTCTTATTGTATGATTTCTGTTGTCTGATTTCTGATTGTTAAAATGCTGTAAATAGCGCGGTTGCTTCTTATTGGCTCCGTTGATTGACACGCAAAATTGTATTGAAATAAGCGACTTTTCTAATTGTTATAAATAAAAATGAATCGCCGAAATGTATGCACGCGCATATCTTCGCAACGACTGCACCAAATTGGATTATTTTTCTTTTGTTGTGTTGGATATTGTTTTTTAATAAACCCGTGCGGAGTCGGGGCGGGCAGCTAGTTATAAAATAAACAAAGCTACAAAATGACATAAATTTGAAGTTTGCACTGATAACACGTCAGACTTTACATGTTGACCTTGAGCCATTCTTATGTCGGTTTAAATTGCAGTGACTTTATAGAGCAAAGTAAAGCTTGACGTATGGTCGACTCTACGTAAAACCCTACATAAGCCCTAAAAAAATAAAAAATAAAATAAAAAATAATAAAAAAATTCTTTACAAGATGTGTGTGAAGTCAACCAACCCGCACTTGGCCAGCGTGGTTGACTAAGGCCTAATCGCCCTAGTTTTGGGTAGGCTCGAGCCCCTCGGTGGGGACGTATATGAGCTGTTGATGAGGCTTTCCTTGAATATTTTAATTTAATTTTGGGATTTTGTTATTTTTATGAGATACATGGAATTTTTCAATCCCTACTATCATAGCATTGAAGAAATCCTTGAAAAATAACTGTGTCGGATTTGTTAGAGACACGTTATAAGAGATATAAAATACCACTATAATAGCATTTTTAAAAAATTTACTATCATCTCTATTTCAATAGCCTCGTGTGGCAACTTAATCTAATGAATGTTCTATCAGTAAATTATTTAATTCTTGACTAACTCATCATGTTTTTGCGATACAGATGATGAGATGGTCAAGGGTTTCGTGAATCTTTTGCAAGAGTGTCGTAATATCTCCAGGAGTGAAGACGTATGTTCTGCTTCTCTGGATTTCACCAACTGTTTCCGAAATGGATGCCGGCAGCGGCAGTGGGTGCCTAATGTATCTACGTAGAATCGTAATGTACTTGTAATGGTATGAAACTTAAACCTCTATGTCTAATAGAATGTCAACTTAATCTAATGTCAATGCAATGAGTGCTAAAAAGAAGAAAAATAAAATGCAAAGCGAGAGTTGTTGTCAAGACTTCTAATTGAACACTGATCTTAAATTCATAAAATATGCATAAATATGAACCACGACAACAGACCGTAGTTCAGCTCCGCTAATTGTAGGTCGCGACCAAAGTGCAATATTGACGCGCCTAATAATAAAAAATATATGCATAATGTACTTTGTACAGTACTTAATACGATGAATTATGAAATGAAATCTATATATATAAATAAAAATGAATAGTCGAAATGTATGTATGCGCATTGCTTTCGAACGATTGCACCAAATCGGATAATTCTTTTTTTGTGTTCGTTATTATCAGGATCTCTTTTTTTATTTTATGGTTTTCATGATAATATCATAATTTTAACTATAGTTATAGTGATAATGATAATGTGACAGTGCTTATGATGAAAATTACCACCTACGTAATTGGTTATAGAGCCCTGAGTTTATTGTCTCGCAGATGGTATGAATAGTAGAGTATTCACCTCTGGAATAAAGCAGTCTTCGTCTTAGGCGACTTGAACCCCTCGCTTCACTTAGGACTCTACATAACTCCTGAGCGAAGCGAGGGAGTTAAACTCTAAAGTTAAACTCTAGAGTCCTTCGTTGCGCTCGGGGTTCAATGTGGCGCCCGTGACGTTAGACACTGCTTTAATCCCTTGGTGCATAATCTACTATTAACCCCGAAGGGATGAAATAGAGGTTGCAAGTTTGTATGGATTTTTTAAATTAGCAACGATTTTGATAAAACTTGAGATACATGCTCTTAAAACATTCCATTGAATAAGTGTTTAATGTTTTATTGGGATTCACCCCCTTAGGGTGCAAAATAGGGGTTGACAGTTTATACGGTAAATATTTAAGATCTGCTCCAATTTTTATGAGATTTATTATTCAAGCTTCTAAATATAAATAACAGTCTTCTATATACTAGTACTAAAATAGTAATAAAAAAAAAAAAAAATAAACAATAATAACGCGGGCGAAGCCTCGAGCGGAAAGCTAGTACCTACTTAAATAAAGTTATAACGGCCTACTCATAGCGACATGTCGTTCATGTCGTTGTAGACACATGACCTACCTTTATCAATTAAATCAATTGGCTTGTGAATCTTTTCTGGCCAGAGTGAAAAAAAAAGCTTGGTATAAATTCTCATTAATCACACTAATTGGCTAATAGGCGTCGGTGGCGCTGTGGACTCTGCACTTGCCTGTCAATCGGGAAGTTCGGGGTTCGAGACCTTCTACGGTGAAGGAAAACATCGTGATGCAACCTGCATACATCTGCGAATGGTGTAGTGTATGTGAAGTCGATCAATCCGCACCGAGCCAGCGTGGTTGACTCAAGCCTAAACACCCTAACTAGGGTAGGCTCGAGACCCTCGATGGGGACGTAGATATAATATGAACTGTTATGATGATGGTGATACATGACGCTAATTAAATGTTTATTGGGAATTACTGGAGTATTGTGTCTTAATTTTTTTTATTGCAATTAAGTTGGCAAACAAGCAGACTGCCCACCTGATGGTAAGTGGTAACAGACAGTCACATACACGTGGATCCTGTGAGATTCGCACGAAAACTGCAACCCCCACAAGAACCACAGTGTACGTAACCAACTTGTGACTTATGACGTAAAGTCACGGTACCCAGTAATTTCAGTGCCATATCCTACCCTTCAAACCGGAACACAGCAATGCAAGCACTGCTGCTTTGCGGTAGAAATAGGTAAGACGGAGGTACCCATGCACACGACCCTGGTACAGAGTCTCCCTCCGGTATTATATATGTAGTATAGCAAAACATCATCCACACTCATATATTTTTAATAATCTACATCAGAAAAGGTCACCTTTATACAGGCATTATTCAGTATAGTGGTAGATAAAAGCGTCTGACTGAGGGATGATGGGATCGAGATCCTCAATCTAATCGCAACCGAAACATTGTCGACGCTCACAGCTCCTGAGGTTTCTTCATAAATCTCGACCAAACAAAGCCTCCAACCATCCATTCACACCGCAGCGCCTCTATCTACATCGCTCGATTAAGTCGGAGTCACTGACGAGTGCCCCGCGATTGTGCTGTCCCGTAATGGCTCAGATAGGGTCAAAATTATAGTACAATTAACCGGACTCGCCTAGAGAGGGCTCTTTGGTAGTTAAGTCGTCAATTTCGTCTTAAAGACAATCGACCTGTGTATGGTGTACCTGTTCAACCTTTGAATTTTGATGGGCTTAAGTGAATCTCATTATTTTTGAGAATAAGATGTTGATATAAAAATTTCACTACTTCTTACAATTGTATCAATCACTTCAGTCTACTAAATGGTATTGTATCACGCTCATTAAGTATTTACCTATACAATTATAGTAGTGATTCGTAAATTTTCAGAAAAAATACTGTTTTGAATTAGTAATGTCTTTTGAAATGTTCTTATTTAATTCATATCACGTATTTCAAACATATGAAGTTTTTAGGGATGTGACAAAAAACTATCTTAATTCATTAATCATATATTTTTTAAAATAGTTTTTAAAAAAGTTTTTTTTAAATACTCGTCAATACGAATGAAAGGAGCCCAAACTCGATGAGGTTGTGTCATATTGCAGAGTTCCTATGGCCACCATTCAGCTACAGCATTAGATCAGCTCTATGTCATCATAATATTGCATTGTTGCGTGATATACATATATTCATGCTAAATTTCAGTTCAATTGGAAACCGGTAAGTGGGTCAAAGGAGATGTCCACGAGTGGGTTTTTATAAATTATGTTAACGAAAAGCAATAATTTATATACCATTGGAAAAAGGATCATAACAGCAATTCAGTCATATTAAAAATATTCTTTTAAGTACCTCCGATTTGTATTAAACTGTGGTGAAAGTTTTGAAATCACAAGCTTTAAATCTATCCAATTTACCCGTATTAACTTCATATAGTCACCTAAATACAATGTATTACTAAAATGTTAATGTATTTTCATATGAAAATCCATTTTATTCGTGTTTTAAGAAAAATCTACAAATCTTTTAATCAACTGGCAGTGATTGGCTGAATTCTCTAGTCCAATGATTAAAATGAAAAAAAAAGATTTGACATTTTAGTTTGACAATTTTGCAACTGACTTAACGCTGTGGCGCTTTATGATTTATTAATTAATTATTATGTTGTTCAATTATTAGATTTAATGAAGAATAGGCCCTAATATATAATAAGAAAAAATCCATCACGATCGCCTTTAATTTGATAGTCATTACGCCGTCAACATTTCAAGCACAAATTATATTGCATTTCAAGCAACAACTTCAACACGAACAACAACCAAACCACAACCATAGACTAGCTTAAGTGCCATTGTATTTACAAATACAGATTACAAATAGATGTTTTTTGCAGATAATCTAACACAGCATTCGATCATTAAACAAAACTGTTGCCATAACTAAAATATACAAAAATAAAAATATTTCCAAAACGGAGGGGTATAAAGTTATGATTTTCACGGTTTTAGAACACTAAATATTAAACCTTCATAACAGGCATAGTTTCGTTTCTTTTAGTTAGCAAAACCCAGCCTCCATACAAAAAGAGGACATCTCCTTTAACTTGCAAGATTTCATAGACGCCGGGACAGGTAAAAGTAAATAAAAGCATGTAAAAATTATTATCTGTTTCTCTGCTATTTATATTTTATTTCAAGTCCAAGCATTTCCATAGCCATTATAAAAACTTGTTTACAGTTCGTTTACAGTTCGATTTCTTACCGAGATTGTTTTTCTAAGTGATTGTTATGTATCAAAAGCAAACACCAATAGTTGGTCGATATGAAATACTATTACTGTTTTGTTGTATCCGTACATCCTAAATTCAATCACGGCACCAATAACTATCGGTGGAGAAACAGCGGGGAGCGGATGTATGAGGCGCGGTCACACAACACATATTGTTCTATGATGCAAATATGCATAGAGTGTAGTTTGAAAAAAAATTCACTCAAATAATATAAAATATTGCGAATGCCTACGACAACAGTATTCCTTGCACTGTAAAATAGTTAGTAGATTTCATCGAAAACCTAATCTCCTAATTTAACTTCAGTCGCTTTATAGTCATCGCAGCGGCGCGGCAGCGTTAAAACAAGGCTTTGTGCCAATTGTCTTTTATAAAGCAGTATGGGTGCACTTTGACTATCACAATTAATTATTATAGCGATGTAAAGGATTTTGAATTATAAAAATACAATCTCTCGTTCAAATGTTTATGTGGAAATACGCATACGGTAACGCATCTGTGAAACTTACATAAATCACGTTGCCTCGTCACGTCATGTTAACGAATGCGTATTGTTATTTTGACAAAGACTCAGAGGTATAAACGCATCCTAAGAAACAAACACTGTAGCCTGTAGCGTGGCGTAAATCTCCGCCCCAGGATCGCGGGGAGCGCACCTGAGCCCTGTTTATCGTCAGGGCTCGCACGCCGCGCCTGTCTGCCAATTCTCACCGCACACGAGTGCAGGTGCGGCTGAGTACATTACAGCTTGTGTACGAACATTTATTGCGATTGAATTTCAGATAATGTAGCGTCTGTCTAAAATACAAAATTCGTGATCAGTTGGTGCTTTGTATGAATGACAGTTCAAAACAACTTTCACTCTGTAGCTTTTAAATTTTTTGTAGTGTACGGAAAATTTGCTGGCAATTGTTAATCAATCGCCACTTCATTTCATCACTAATTTGACGCAATACGCTATGTGATACGTATTTCATATATTAGTATGATATGATATGGACGGGAGGTTATTTGACATTGTCTCAATAGAAAATGGAGTACAAGGGGTTCCAAGTAATACCTTACTTGATTAAAACTAGCGTCACCTGATCTCGGAGCAACAGTAATGAGGAACTTTCAACAATCTACATCCGGCAAAAGTGCTGAGAGATGGCACAAAACCGCTTCTTGAGGGAAGCTTATGTCCCGTGCTTAATAGTAAAGCTGAAATGATAATAATGAAGGAAATGATGTCACATCATAATGGATTTTAGCCAGCGTACGTTCAAATACTATGTATAAGCGTTTCATCATCAAATCTTGACGTTAGTTAAACAAATACATGGATTTACATTACAAATATCACAATGACATGATTAGATAATCTTCTGTATTTATAAAAGGCTTTGGTGAGTGACTGACTGAGGTATCAACGTGGAGCCCAAACTACTGGAGCTAAAAGCTCGAAATTCGGTACAGGGGTTCGTTGGCTAAAATAAGTACCCACTAAGGAAGTATTTTTAAAAAATCCCACAGGAAGCTGAGATGTTCCCATTCGAAAGATAAGGAAACAGTGCAGCAGTGTTGAGCTTTTTCAAAGCGAAACGATAGCACAGCTAGTAAAACAAAAATTATATTGAGCCATTTATTTTCATTTAACCCAATAACTTTAACACTTATATTTGACATATTACACAAATACCCGACCCGTATAAAGAAACACTTATAATTGAAATAAAATAAAAGGAGGCACCCGTACCATACAAAGAAACACTAAGGCTCGTATTAATAATTGCATCTCAAGAATGAGATCCATCTTAAGATGCCGAATTTGACAGATGTTCCATACCTAAAACGTCAAAACGGCATCTTGAGATCAATCTCAACTTTGAGATTCATTTATTAATAGAACCTGAGAATAGATTACCTTATTCGTACATTTATTTTTATAACTTGTTTTTTCTCTTTTTTTCCTAATATTATTCATAGAAATTTTTAATGCTTATCTGTATTATCATCAATGTTCTTATATTTTCTTTCTTATAACTTGTTAGATTAGATATCTCCTAATGTCAGCTCTTCCAATCCTCAGAGTAATGACAGAAAACGAATTTTGTTATTGTTAGGACGAAAATCCTCACCGACCCTTGGCACATGCACATTCTTCTTGCTATTTGTTTAGTAAAGTGTGTATTTACGCAAAATTAATGTATTATCCATGTGTAACTGCCATATTTTCTATAATAATCTTCCCCAAAAAAACAGTATGTAAACTTAAACTAAGTTCAGTTTATCTTTGCCTGAACGTCTGTTCTTCTCAAAGGTCGATCATGATCTCTTCCAGTATAACTTCGACCGATGGCGCCCACTTGATACTGTGCATGTGGGAGCGGAAGCACAGGGCCACCTGCACGACGCGCTCACATTGGTCGCTGCCGTCGTTGAACTGCTTCTCGCAGTCGTTCAATATCTTCACTATCTGCTTCGCTGTTTCACTGTCTGGAACGAAAAATAACTTTTTATTAATTTAATGGATCACAATCACACGACTTCAATGTAGTATTGTCATTTTTCCTTTATTTGTTTGGTTTCTGATTTAAAAACAACAGTTAAGAACGTATGTTCATATCTCAATCTCATGTACCTAATTTTAGTAACACAGCAGGTGAGGATTCTATTAGGTAAAAAAAAGAACGTTCAACAAACTTTGTAATGCACATTTGAAAATTCTTAATCATAATTTATCTAATCATAATCTTTATGATGATGATGATGAATCATACTTTACAGTTTTCAGAACAAGGCAAATTAAAAACAAAATATTTTCCATACCAGCTCCATGGCTCAAGGCGAAATCGTATGTTTTTTCTTGATGGATCGTAAATTTTGAAAGTTCGATGAGGTCTTGTTTCGATGCCATGCATAACATGACGCAACCTAGGTCTCTGGTCAGCTCCTGACTCTCGTGCCAAAAGTTAAGCAGTTTCTTAATCTCAATATCTGGCACATCCATCTATAAAAAAAAATAATGCGGAGGATTTATTCTATCAGAACAATTTGCTACCGATCGAATCGACTACATGCCTAGAAACTTTAAACCTGTTACCTCCTTTTGGCACTCCTGGGTGACTTTATAGAACGTCACGCTCATCTTCGTTAACAGCTCCTGAGATGAAACGACTTTCCTCACATTCAAGGATAAGCACAAAGTGCAGATCACCATAATCCGCCATTTTGTGGACGCAGCCATATCATGGAATATACTAGTTAACAATGTTAGCTACCTTTCTTAGCTAACTGTTTTTATTTCAGATCAGCTCATTACATTAGCTACTGAATAATGACACTGTAACCGATTAGGAGCTTGCTGATAATCTGTTTAATAGGTGGTTTGTTTGCTCATCGCACTATTACTTCTAGCCGGTAATTTGAGGTTAGTTTAGTTACGCATTGTTAACTTTGCATGTTTACTCAAGAAATTAGAAATGTGGTTGTTTTTTTTTAATGTTAACGGCTGATACTAAGCTTCATAATATTTTCTATCATGTGATAGGGCAAATTTGAACAGGAATCATTATCATAGACGTACTTAAGCTATCTGATAAATGGCACCCATTTGGTGGGTAGTCTGCTCGTTTACCAAGTTAGTTAAAGAAAAGAAAACTTTGCAATTACAATTAAAGTCGTATTATCCAGAAAACACAAAATCCGGCAAGGAATTGATTTAGTCCTTTTTAGTAAAGATACAGCTTACCAAACTTCTACGCAAATAAAATCACAGACTGGAAATTGAGCAATGTTTAAATGTGATATTATTAAGGGCGTAGACACTTAAAACATTATCAGCTTGAGAAAAACAATCAGTTTTATTTGAATTCTGTGAGAGGTCTAATTCTAATATAAGATAACGTTCTAAGGTCACAAGGAGAAGAAGCGAGGCGCTTGATGGCACTTATCACCCTGCCTTATTACGAATCATCTCTATATATTTTATATTATATAATAAAATCGTAGGGGTACAAAAATCTGTAATTGCGAAATATTAAGAAAAAAAATACACAGGTCGCCTTAAAATCATTAGCAGAACACGATAGAATAGTTTTTAAAAAAATTGTTTGTTTGTTTGTTTGTTTGTTTGTTTGTTTGTTTGTCTGTTTGTCCGGAAAGATCTCCGAAACTACTGGATAGAATTTAATATGGCTTACACCACAGTGCTTAGAATTTTCCGGAAGAACATTTAGGCATAATTTCGTTTGTTTAAATTCACTTTTTATTTTTAGTGAAAAAATACCATATAAAATTTTCGAATTGGCTTTAGGTAGAAAAACAACATGGCGCACGTGAAATTATTTTGACAAGTCTGTCACATAGTACAGAAAGAAGGTATTTTCTTCCACGAAGGAAAGGCAATGGAACTACGCCATACAGCCTGATCTTAAGTAATTGGATTTCGAAAATTGAAAGGCAGGAATGAAGTGTTTCACATAGTACAAATAAAATTTAATATTTTCTGTTAATGTGCTGTGCCCAACTGGATTTCGCCAACCAAATTGTCTTTTTCTTATGTCGCACCGTGATGGTAAGGCAAAAAGATCAAGCCATACAACCAATGTATAAAGCATTTTTTATGATAATACTTATCGAGTGACCATAAAATTTGTAGATTGGTTCAATTCTTGACTAATTTTCACAAAATCGGTACAATTTTTGAAATATTAGGTTGGGGAAAAAGTCTTTTCGCATTATAGTATGTATAAACTTGTAATAAAATCTCTTTGGCTATACTATTTGTATCTGGCTGGTTTTGGTATCATTGAAAGTTTAAATTTTAAAGAACATAATTCCAAATTCAAATTAGGAAAATGTGTGATTTTCATTTGTTTTTCGTACCGCCAAGATGAGTGAATCTAATGAAGAAATTCGATACATTTTAAAATTTTACTACAAAAAAGGTAAAAATGCAACGCAAGCCGCGAAAAAAATTTGCGATGTTTATGGACCTAGTGCAGTGTCTGTGAGAGTAGCACAAATTTGGTTTAAGCGTTTTCAATCCGGAAATTTTGATGTCAAAGATGCACGTCGCTCTGGTCGCCCTATCACAGATAAAATGGATGCCATTTTTGAAAAAGTGGAGCAAGATCGGCATGTCAGTAGTTACGACGTAGCTGAAGAACTGGGAATTGACCACAAAACAGTTTTGGCGCATTTGAAAAAAACTGGGTACACAAAAAAGCTCGACATTTGGGTACCTCACGAGCTCACTGAAAGAAACCTAATGAACCGTGTACTCATTTGTGATTCTTTATTACGACGTAATGAAACCGAACCATTTTTGAAGAAGCTGATAACTGGTGATGAAAAGTGGATCACGTACGACAAGAACGTGCGAAAAAGGTCGTGGTCAAAGGCCGGTCAGGCTTCACAGACTGTGGCGAAACCCGGGTTAACTCGCAACAAGGTGATGCTGTGTGTGTGGTGGGATTGGAAGGGCATTATTCATTATGAGCTGTTACCACCAGGCAGGACCATCGATTCTGAACTCTACTGCGAACAACTGATGAGATTAAAGCAAGAAGTTGAGAGAAAGCGGCCGGAATTAATCAACAGAAGGGGTGTGGTTTTTCATCATGATAACGCTAGACCTCACACATCTTTAGCCACTCAGCAAAAATTGAGAGAGTTTGGCTGGGAGGTGTTAATGCATCCGCCGTATAGTCCTGACCTTGCACCTTCAGATTTCCACCTATTTCGGTCTCTTCAGAATTCTTTAGGCAGTGTCAGGTTAACATCACGAGAGGACTGCCAAAACCACTTGTCGCGGTATTTTGACCAGAAGTCCCAAAATTTCTATAGCAATGGGATCATGTCCCTACCTACAAGATGGCAAAAAGTTATCGAACAAAATGGTACCTACATACTTTAGTTAAATGTAAATAAACTATATTAAAAAATGTTTTGAATTTTCTTAAAAAATGCGAAGAAACTTTTTCCCCAACCTATTATTTGAAATGTTGAAAAATGAAGATACTCTTTTCAAGGTATTTTGAAAGATGTTATATGTTTTTACATTAGGACTAAGGAATAAAACTCTTTCATCCATTTAAAACTTTTAAAAGTAATAGATTAATATTGATAATTAAAAAAAATATCTGACTGCAATGTTCTGGGTTACGCGTAGAGGGACGGGACAGGACTCTTGATCCTAATGTCTAAAATGACGGATCACATTTTTTTGGATCCACCCAAGGAACATGGATATCGAACGAAGAACCTAAAGAGTAGAACACATTGAACCTAGCCACGTTGACTTAATTTGACATGACTGCCGATAAAGTTCGTTTCCAAGCCCAGCGATATGCATATCAAATGAAAGGCCTTGATGAGTAGAGCACTATGAACGTAGGAAAATCGCCCTAAATTCAACATGGCCGCCGCTCAAATAAAACGGATAAAAGTTCGTTTCCAAACCCAGCAATATGGGTATCAAATGAAAGGCATTGATGAGTAGAGCACTATGAATCTAGCAACATTGACATAAATTCAACATGGCCGCCGCTCAAAAAAGGTGGATAAAAGTTAGTTTCCAAACCTAGCAATAGGGATATTAAATGAAAGGCATTGATGAGTAGAGCACTATGAACCTAGCAACATTGACATAAATTCAACATGGCCGCCGCTCAAAAAAGGTGGAATAAAGTTAGTTTCCAAGCCTAGCAATATGGGTATCAAATGAAAGGCCTTGAAGAGTAGAGCATTAGGTACGTAGGAAAATCGACCTAAATTCAACATGGCTGCCGTTCAAAAAAAAAAGGATAAAAGTTCGTTTTCAAACCCAGCAATATGGGTATCAAATGAAAGGCCCTGATGAGTAGAGCACTATGAACCTAGCAACATTGACATAAATTCAACATAGCCGCCGCTCTAAAAAGAAGAATAATAGTTCGTTTCCAAACCTAGCAATATGGGTATCAACTGAAAGGCCTAAAAGAGTAGAGCATTATGAACTAAGGAAAATTGCCCTAAATTAAACACGGCCGCCGCTCAAAAAATGGATAAAAGTTAGTTTTCAAACCCAGCAATATGGGTATCAAATAAAAGGCTTTGATAAGTGCACTATGAACCTAGCAACATTGACATAAATTCAACATGGCCGCCGCTCAAAAAAGATAGATAAAAGTTCGTTTCCAAACCTAGCAATATGGGTATCAAATGAAAGACCTTGAAGAGTAGAGCATTAGGAACCTATCAAAATCGACCTCAATTCAACATGGCCGCCGCTCAAAAAAAAAGGATAAATGTTCGTTTCCAAACCTAGCAATATGGGTATCAAATGAAAAGCCTAAAAGAGTAGAGCATTATGAACTTAGGAAAATTGCTATAAATTCAACATGGCCGCCGCTCAAAAAATGGACAATAGTTTGTTTCCAAACCCAGTAATATGGGTCTCAAATGAAAGGCCTTGATGAGTAGAGCACTATGAACCTAGCAACACATAAATAAATTCAACATGGCCGCCGCTCAATAAAGGTGGATAAAAGTTCGTTTTCTAATCTAGCAATATAGGTATCAAATGAAAGGTCTTCAAAAGTAGAGCACTATGGACCTAGCAATATTGACGTAAATTCGACATGGCCACCGCTCAAAAAAGGTGGATAAAAGTTCGTTTCCAAACCTAGCAATATAGGTATCAAATGAAAGGCCTTGAAGAGTAGAGCACTATGAACCTAGGAAAATAGCACAAAATTCAATATGGCCGCTGCTCAAAAAAAACTGTTAAAAGTTCGTTTCTAAGCCCAGCAATATGGGTATCAAATGAAAGGCCTTGATCAGTAGAGCACTATGAACGTAGCAACATTGACGTAAATTCAACATGGCTACCGCTCAAAAAAGACGGATAACAGTGGCTTTTCAAACCCAGCAATAGGGGTATTAAATGAAAGTAGGCCCTGAAGGGTACCTAGAGCAGCCATGCTCTAAGTGTCTTCCGCGGAACCCTAGGGCTCCACAATACCCCTATAAGGGTTCCGCAATAATTTAGAAAAATCAAAACACCCTCTCTGGTCGTACTTTTATTATGCTTATTAATAAAGAATACACTTTTAAAAACTATTGTTTTAATTTAGGGTTCCGTCAAGTATTTCGCTTTCCAAAAGGGTTCCGTCACCAAAAAAGTTTGAGAACCGTTCCGGGGCCTATTGGATGTTCGATGTTAGATGTTACCTGTGTTTAGTATCCTTCGAGACCGTGATAATACAACGATCGTGAACTAACTAACGATAACTCCAAGTTTGTGTGTTGGATGTTAGTCATCACGGCGAGTTTGCTAACCGAACTATGCCAGCAACACTATATCGCACAGTACACGTTACAAAAACGGAAGTCTCAATACATTTTAAGGCTAACCGCATAAATACGGTTTTTCGCATTCGTTTTCTGAATGCGGGCATCCGAATGCATCAAATCTATACAAAATACTCATTGACTGCCGCACACGTTCGTTTTTATTACGAACGGAACACGTTCTGTACGTACGTTTAGGTAGAATGGTAGAAATCCCGAATGAGAAGAACGTCTGCGCTACGTTCACGAAACTCCGTGTCTGTATTCCGTGATCGGATATCGAATACGGAAAACGTATTTGTACAGTAACCCCCCCATTCATGCTATACATTAACTCTACGAAAACCGCCAGTATTACGAGCGACATAAGAACGGTTCAAAGGTCAAACAGTATAGCTTGACAAGGAGCTTACTGTACGACCAGTCAAAATTGGCCAAGTTGTCATATCCAAAAAATATATTTAGTTGGTGTTACCAACACCCAGTATAAAATCTAAACTTTATTCGTATACAGTTCTAATTTATTAACAATTGTTTATTTTAATTCGAAACATGAATACGATAAAGATTATTCTTGCAACTGTGTGTGTAGTTCTTTCTACTGAAGAAGAATTTATTAATATCAATAATGTCTCTAAAACAATAATTATACTTAGTGTTTATAGTAATATGTAATGTATTTAATTTTGTGGACTGTTAGAAAAAGAGCATTACGAACCTACGAAAATTGTCCTAATTTCGAAATGACCGATGCTCAAGAAAGGCAGGATAAAGTTGAATCATTATGGAATGAAATGGAGGAAAAAACTAAACACTGTGTTAGTATTTTGATGGCGAAACGCAGTTCGCGGGCACAGCTAGTTAAATAATAAAAACTGGCTTCAAAAACACAAAAAAGTCAAAAATAATACATACGTACAACTTCATAGGATATTTTTATATATAAAACGGTTCCAAATTTAAAATAATAACATTAGTTAGGTTTAATTTTTTTTACGAATTTCTAGCAGATTATCACTTGACACCGACTTCAATATTAAAATATGATGTTGTATGTATTGTTCTATTTTTTTTTACTTTTTGGTGTTTTTGAAGCCGCTTTTATTTTTTATAAAATATTTTAATTTCAATCTTTTTAGGTAATTTAATCCATTCGTATTAGAATTTAACCCGAGGCAAACATCAGAAAACAATATTAAAGGAATTATTCCCGAAATCCTGACAACCTAATTGTTAAGGAATTACTTTCAATTATCATATACGCGTCAATACGTTACAATTACATAAAAAGAGTTATTCCCTAATTCCTCCTACCTACAAGAGACCATCCATCACCAGCTCAGTAACATAAGATGATGATTACAAGACGCTAATACCTGAATAGCTTTAGAAAAACAAAAAACATATGTTGGACGTGCCTTTGAAATTTAAGCGTTTTCTTTCGATTTTACTGGGGTTTCATCATTTGACTTGAGATCCTGACTTGATGACAATAGGACCACCTAAGGATTCGACCACTTCTTTCCCTTACAAATGGCGGAGAAATCGGTGAACATGCATAAACAATAGATACAGTCGAACATAGAAATTCCTACTTTTATAAACTCTGTAAAAAGCTAAGCAAACCAAGCTAATGCGGATTTCATAACCTGGATCACAGCAAATTCCTTGCAAGCATTCAATAATACTCTGGGCATATTTATTAGGGGAATTATAATGATAAGTGATTATCCACTAATTAGGTAGCGTGGCGTACAACACGAGAATGTGTTTAGGGGCGTATGACTCGAAATTGCTCGTGTCGTGTGTTTAATGATTGACGCTCTGTGTCCACGTTTCATCCAAACGACACGAATATTTTAGCTTTTTTTAGTTTAAATCTGACTCCGGAGGGAGACTGTACCAGGGTCACCGGCTTGGGTACCTCCGTCTTACCTATTTCTGCCGCAAAGCAGCAGTGCTTGCAATGCTGTGTTCCGGTTTGAATACTCGTATATGTCAGTGAAATGACTGGGTAGTGTGACTTTTCATCTTGTGGAGGTTGTAGATTTGCTGCGAATTTCTCAAGAGTCACGTACTGACGTATGACTGTAGGTGACAGTTACCACTTACCATCAGGTGGGCAGTATGCTTGTTTGCCAACTTTGTTGTATAAAAAAATCAGTTGGCAAACAAGAAGGCTGCCCAACCAATGGTAAGAGGCTACAATCGCTCATAGTATAAGTGGTTCCTGTAAGATATGTAAATCCTCAACCCCCTTTTTTAACGTTGGGAAATGCATTACCCATACCTCACGTTTGAGAAGACGCGAGGTTATGTCGGACTCTCCGCTGCCACTGGGATAGTGTGTTACCCAGCGGCCGTGGCCTACCCACTAAAACCCAACAATGCACCATCACAAACGCCTTGGCGCGAGCACGTCTATCACCGTCGCATCCTCTCCATCATTAGATGAGGAGGGTACGTCGAGCAGGAACGTGTCACTACCTGAGAAGGTCATGGGAACTCTATCGAATACTTCCACGACCTCGTCGGCGTCTGCTCGCCTATGGTGAGCAACTCTCACTCTTCCAAAATAGGAAAGCCGAATATCCCCCGAAGCATCCGGGGGGGTCATCGACTGGCGGCGACCTGTGCAATGCGAAGTCCAGGTTTCCCGGACCTGGACCCTCCGACCCACCGTACCCAGTACGTTCACCGTATTTCTTACCCTTCAAAGTAAAACCGGAACACACCAATGCAAGAATCACTGCTTGGCGGTAGAGGTAAGAATTAATGGTCCAATGAATTAATTAATTCACAAACGATTGAATTTAGTTGAACATTCATCTGGCTTGTTAGGTTATAATACTAGTCGTAGTAACCCAAGTTGTATAAAAAAACTAACATATATATACATACTAGCTGCTGCCCCAGACTTCGTTTGCATTCCCTGGGGAACTCTTTAAAATTCGGGATAAAAAGTAGCACATGTCCTTTATCAAACTATCTCTATACCAAAAAAAACGTGAAAAGGTAACAGAGAGACAGACAAACACACTTTCGCATTTACAATATTAATATGGATATAATTATATTGACATCACAGTTTTTAACTCTGACTGGTTTGATAAATAAAGAACATTTCCAAACTCAAGTAAATAACTTTCTCAAATAATTTATTAATTTTATTATATTATTATATATTGTTGTCAGTCTGTCTATATAGCAGTGGATCTCTCTGTAGAGCAGTGGAAACAGCGCCGCCTTCTGCATGCCGTACGCTAATAGTAATCCCGCGGCCCAACGCGGATTACTCTTCGTTAGACGCTGCGCTGTCACTAACACCGCGTATTTATCATTGGGGCCTAACCTTGGGGACTGACGCTAGATAGTATATTTGGTATATATTTGCAACAGCGAATCAGTTTAGCCTCAATTGGAGAGTGAGTGATCATTAAATCAGATTTAAGCGATATTCACCCGGGCGTCTCTACTATAAGGAAACATAGAGTATACTCGTATACTTCTTGGAATTCTGAATGTCAATCGATCAGGAACAGAAACGTTGAAATTAATTTCGTAATATTAAGAGGAAAAATAGATATTTGTACAATGTACCTATTGCTTTCGAGGCTGTGCTCAACCAACAAGCTGAGTGAAGCTTAAAAATTAAAACTAATATTTGGCTGTATTTCTATGTTTTGCATTTTCATATAATCTCGTTAAACTCGTTTGCTAGATATTTGAAGTACAGCAGAAAATCCAATTTTTTAGTTTTTACAAACTTCACAAAAAGGAGGAGGCTATCGATTCGACTGTATGTTTCTTTTACGTTTGTTACATCATAACTCTGTCATATATTAACCGATTTGGAAAATTTGTTATAGCTTTATAGGCACGTCCAACGTGTTGCATGATTTTTTATAAATTCAAATTCAAAAATATTTATTCGACATAGGCCTTGACAGACACTTATTGACTTCAAAACAAAGCAAAACATTCTATTTTAAAGCAAGCATTCACCTTGTATGTCCATACATCCTAAATTTACTCAAGATGTCTGCAAATACAAGGAATGAAAAAAAAATATTGACTCTACACCTGAAGTTATTTACGTATATTCTTCTGGTAGTCAGGAGTCGATCTGATGATGGAAGGATCCTTGACTTTAAAGAGTTAGATGTTAGTTTTTTAACTGTAATAGGCACGTATAGCTCTTCAGTTGTATTCTTTCAAGTGACTTCGGTGAGATGGTATTAAATTCACTAAAAAGATTTAAAAAACCGACTACAAAAACACAAAAAAGTAAAAAATATATAGGCATACAATATGTGCTAAATTTGAACTTACGAGTATGATCATCGATCATCTGCACCGAGTTCAAAATAAATGTAATGTTCTGTGTATTCTTATATTATTTTTTACTTTTATTGTTTTTGAAGACGTTTTTTTTATATTTTTTAATGTTTCAAATCTCTTATAATAATTAACTTCATAAAAAAGGCAACATGCTTATAGTGACCATAGATTTTTTTTGAAAAAATACAGCAATCATTGCCGTTAGCCCGGACGGAAACTGGGTAGGTACTACGTTTCTTTAGAAAAACGGCCCGTATGATTTCCTCTTAAATTGATTTTCGTTCTGATAGTTTAATTTGTAGTTACATGAATATACTTTGATTTATTTATTTGTTGACTTTATTAAGATGCTACAACTTTATTCGTTTTTGTTTCAGGTATGTTTTCATTGCCGGAGATTGACATAAGTGAGTAAACGAATGAAGCTTAAGAACATCTTAAAAGTAATAATTGTGCAGCAGAGTGATCTTGGAAAGCAATAACAAAAATGGATTTTAAATCCTCTTTTGTTTACAAGCAATCTTCAAGTATAAACGGAACGATATTATGTAACTTATTCTGAATTAAGCACGAGAATCAATTAATTAATAAACAAATTATAAAATAAGAAAATTTGAACAGTCTCACATTACAAGTCAACCAATATACATTCTAAAAGTTACTTTAGAACTAAAGTCATTTAAATTCGAGTCTTATACAAAACCATGTCTTGACCAATTCACGTCTTATACAGACTCGCAAAACTTGAGACTTGAAACAGCTTCTGTTGTGCATCTCAACCATGACACCTTTCTGAGTAGGTAAGACCCTCGGAATTAGCAAGACGTCCGTCTGGACTATTGCGGGATTAGCCGGTTCTATCCCGGGGCCGGGACTGCGGCGACAGCTGCGCTCAGCCGGCCTTATCTCGCCGTGAGCTATCGTCTCGATTTGTCTGGACGACCTCTCAGAGCGAGCGCCGTAGATAGATATACGAACAGGTAGATTTATCATCAGACCTACCTGTACGTGACAACGTGAGGTAACGTGATCTTCGTTTAAGTTGTATTAAAATTTCAACGAAGATCACGTTATCTCAACATTATTTGTTACTGTTACTGTTGAAAATTTTCCGAAATCGTGTACCCTTAATATTTTTATTTTTTTCGCATTTTCGCATAGGTGAAGTATAGAAAATTTGGAAACGATAAGGAATGACTTAAAATAGAAGCGACGCACATAAATAATAAGTGCTTATCTAAAAGACACGAATGTCCTTAATAAAGACTAAATGTGACAGTATGATTTCAACTTCGCCTTTTCAAGTGCTGTACTGATAAAAGTTATTTTGTCTAGGCTACTAAATTAATAGCTTTTGTATACTACCATATTGTGCTCAAATCAGAAGGCGTATTCCTTAGGTCGAAAGTCAACTTCCCACAAATTTTATTGTTAGATTTGAGTATGAAAGTTTCTGATAATAATAGTTAAATGAATTTTTAGTATACTTTGGAAACATGCTGTTATTGCGGATAATTCTAAACTTTGTTAGTCTATGGTAGAACAAAACTATCTCGCTCCTAAGACGATGTTATCTGTCGGGGACATAGGCGACGTTAGATTGCCGGATAACCGGACCCACCGGCTATGACCCGGCCGGAATGGCCCGGGTTAACACTAATAGGGCTTGGTCCTTACCGTCTTCCTAATCGTAATGCTGATCCGTATGGCTGGTGAGCTCCGTGCCGTTAGTCCTGACTGTTTGCTCACTAATCCAACGCGACAAGTTATATTGCTGGCACCGAACAAAATTAATTGTCGTTATATCTGGTTATTCCCATATACCCGATCAATGTATGTTGGACATTGAATGCTTCTCAACTGCACTAACTCCAATTACTAATTTTAATAAAAGTCAAAAACCTTTGTGCATCATATATCTCTACGGGCACTTATTATCGTTATGAATAAATGAGAAGAGTTTTCCAGTCTGATACGTCGGCCTTGAGCGTGGTTTAAGTGGAAATCATACATTTCGTTTTTCCATACAAACATTGTCCCTGTTTCCTTTCTGGATAATAGTTGCTCTATTTTTTTCAAAAATGGATAGCTATCAGAAGGTTTTCATTTTTTTATGAAGTAAATTATTAAAGGAGAATTAAACTATCAAAAACCAGACAAAATATCAGATTATCTGCTGTATTCAAACATCCAGCAAACAAATTTGACGACATTATAAGAGGAAAACAAAACATAAGAAACACAGCCAATGTATTTCTTTAATTTCTAATGCAAAAAGTAATTAGGTAAATCGGTCTAGTTTTAGCGCAGAAAACAGGGAACTATATTTCGCGCTACTTTTCATAAGTCCGAGCTGCAGTTGTATGTATTTGCTGTCGTATCAACACATTTTACAAATAATATTTATTCTTTATTATGAAACACCTTATATAACAAAAAAAACGTAGCCCCACACCAGGATTTTCTCCTGTGTCGTGTGTGTAGTTACAAACATAGAATATCACATGCACATACGCCCAGACCGGAACAAATGTCTGTAGGCCATACAACATATTTGCCCCGTACGGGAATCGAACCCTCGACCCGTTGCGCAGTAGGCGATCACTCGATATCTGCGCAAACTGTGTCGTCGAATTACATTGTCTACCAATTGAAAAGCGAATCGTTTTTCGTTACTTTCGTATGCTACTCAAAATAACTAATTTTTCGTTAATATTTAATTTAATCGTTTATTTTACCATTTATTAGAATAATAAAAACACACGGTGACCGTTATTTTGTTTTGAGTGGATAACAAATATTTTGTGTTGGCTGGGAATTAGTTTTCGTTATCTCAGAGACGACGACGAATTTAATTATCGTTTCGCTGTGAAATGATTGCCACTTGTTTTAATTTGTGTGTATATATTTTATCTATGTACTATCTTTGCGCAAAAGCACAGCGCTCACCAGAGTATTATTTTCACTACCATGGGTTGACTAGAAGAAATCTCTTGTAGAGATAAGTCTACCATTCGCCTACATTTAATTGTAATTTAACTAAGTCTGTAAATTGATTTGTGCAATAGAGTGTGTAATAATAATAACATGCCATCGGATGCAGTAATTAATAATAACATAGTCAAGCGTCTTGTTGTTACTGTGGAGTATCAAATGACAGAAGAAAATAATAAATGCCTACTCGTGCTTATACGAGTATAAGTTGTCATTGGTTCAACGCCGACCGCCGCGCCGCCGGGGTGTAGTATAATCGAGCGCGTTCTACCCCTATCAGATGTAACAAATCAAACTTACCCCATTAAACCGCAGTTAAACTGTTCAGTTAATACGTGAGTGTTTGGCTGCCGACCAAATGTCACTGAATGAATTATTTATTATTAAACGCATTGTAACTCCTATAAATAAATGTAAGTAGAAGCAGTGGTATCCGGGGTATTGAAATTGGATATTAAGGTACTAGGATAATGAAGCTTCACGTCTTTTTTATTTTCTCAGTTCAAGATATATACGTCTCACTATAATATTATGTAGATTGTCAGACATGCTTGATCTAAAAAATCCACTTCGCATAAAATCCTGCCTGAATCACGGATTAAAGTGGACACATAAGGATTGCAAAAAGATCCATCAATGAATCTATACGATAAATTTCTAAATCATGGATGTTACGAGTAGTAAGAGTGCAAAAAGATCCATCAGTGGACCTTGGTGGATATCGCCTCCAGGGCACGGGTACAGGGCATTAGACGAGATGTGAATACGGTGAACTCTAGCCATCCACGACCTCCACGGGATGAAAGGGAGCTTCGACACATTATGCTCTAAATCCGCGTCATCGCACAGATTCTATTTTTTTTCTTACGTTAGTTTTTCCCCTTATTATTTAAGTACCCCGATAGAAAATATTTTTTCACTTCTCATGGTCGAATAAATTGTTATTTATGCTGAGCGAAAGCTGTATAAAATGGTATTTTATGTTCTTATACTTATTTTAAGTTATACGACACATTATGTTTTACTCGTATCTTAATACAAATTTACTGACGAAAAATATTAAAAAAAACTCGTCTATTTAAATTATTCATCAAAACAAGTCAAATTTGTTGTGTTGCGGTTAAAAATTCATTAAAGTATTCGTAATTAAACAATGTCCATGAGGAATGAAGATGAAATAACGATTTCGCCTAAAACTTTAATAGAAAGTGCGAAGAAAGTATATGATTTATCCTCGTTTTATTTCCTTGCAATCGAAGTGAAAAGCAGTGTAAATCTAGAGCATAAACCCATTTTACCCTCGACGTGACTAACATCTTTGGTTGAACAACAGGTTGAAATTTAGTCGTGTTATAAAACAACAATAGTACATTGTTACCCTAGGGGTGAAAGTAAGTTTATTTATTTATTTATTTACATCTATATGCTTACAACTAATTGCACCGAGACTGGGTTTGGCACCAGAGCGTAGCGAGGGCGCTTATAATTCGAGGGACTAAATAAGTAAAAATAAAAACATGAATCAGCTATATAGTTAATACGAATCTCTGCTAAACGGGAGTATAAACAAAACTCAGTCTTACAAATAAAAATGAGTTATACCACATTTATTCCACCCTTATACTAGGTATAGTTATACTTAGTATAAAACGAGAATAACTCTAGAATATTTTTTGACAAATAAACGAGGTTTATCTTCGGTATAGCTATTCTTCCGATCTATCAAAATGCTCAATATGGCAACAGCGCAATCAAAGAGAAATGTACAAAAAAGTAACATATTATCTGTGAAAGCTGTCAGTTTTTCGAAAGGGCGACCGTTTTGTTGATTAGTTTCATTTCCATATTATTATATGTGTTTATACATTTGTGTAAATAATTATATTAATTTGAATATAGTTAAATTTCGATAAAGAACTTTGATTTTTTTTCAAAAATGTTGAATAAATCAATAAATAAATTTCGTCTCAGGCGGGGATCGAACCCGTGTCTCCAACGTACCGTATTGACGCTTTGACCACTTCGACCACCGAGTTCTTATCAGTTCCGATGAAATCTTTAACTGTATTGATCTCATTAATTTGGGGGAGGAGGGGTGGGGGGTGGAGATGGCTATGTTCGGAGTTTCTTTACGTGAACACATCAATAATTATGAGATCCGTAAGAGACGCCGCGTTGGTAAGCCCCCCAAAAGGTGGACCGACGACCTGATGAAGGTTGCGGGAAGCCGCTGGATGCGGGAGGCGCAGGACCGATCGGTGTGGAGATCCTTGGGGGAGGCCTATGTCCAACAGTGGGCGTCTGTTGGCTGAAATGATGATGATGATTGATCTCATTTGAACTTTGTTAATTTTTAACAGTGATTTTACTTTAGTGTATCCATTAACTATATTTAAATATTATAACCTCAAATGACCATAGCAAACAAGCACAAATCGAGTTATACTAGGTTTATACAAGGGTGCGGGTTGGTATAACGTCGGAATAACGTTTGTATCAATAGAAATGTCAATGTTATACTCAGTATAAGTTATTCTTGGTTTATTTGTAGACATTTTGCTTATTCTTAGTTTATTCTCGAGTTTAACTTTATGCCACGTTTATTTGTAAGGCTGGTACAACTCGAAAAAACAAATCAAGATCGGATTGCCGCTTTCTCGCCTATTTTGTTTTTTTTTTCTGTAAAAAAGACGACATATATTTTACCCAAATCTATGTTATTTTAAAGAAATAGTTGAAAGTAAATTAAAATAAAGTCATTTCAAATATATTCTATAGTTAAGACTTACGTATTACTTTCAACCCGCTCCTCAGACAACTTCTGACATACTTTTCGAGTATGAGTAATTAAATATTGATTTTCCATTGCGAATTTCAATACCATTACTGTAGTATTATATTATCTGTGACCATACTGAGAACTACGATATTTTGGCCACACGCTGTTTTGTCGAAAGGGTAAGCCACTTCCTTGGCCAACCGCACATCACATACGATCGACCACATCGGTATTAGTAGCGCCATCTGTCGATGCTCCTAGGAAGCTATGCGTTCACTTGCGTTTAAATAGTTCTGCTTCTTGACGATAGATGGCGCTCACACAGATTGAATTTTTCTAACATTGCGTATAAAAAAATAACATTATTATGTGGAGACAGATAGAATATTATTAATAATGCATTTTTTTTATTATTCGATAAATTATACATTAATGACTAGCTTTCCGCCCGCAGCTTCCCTTGTGTTATTTTCGTTTTTCCCGTGGGCCCTATACGTAATACAAACCATAAAGCAGCAGCATTCAGAAGAAGTTTCGTTGTAATATGTCAAAATATTTCAGTTATTAATGTTCGCGATTTTAGCTTAAATAATAACAAAGTCCACACAATTTTTCAGCCCCTTAGGGGTAGAATTTATAAAAACTCTTTCTTAGTGGATGTTAGCGTTAGAAAAGGAACCCACCGGCCAAACTTCATAATATGTCTAGCTTTAATTTTTTAGGCGGTGATGAATATAGATAGCAATTGATTAGGTAAGTTGGCCTAAAATTTTTAACCTTCCGCACTACTACTTACGAGTAGAATGGCTGGAAGAGATCTCTTTTAGAGATAAGTCCGCCCTTGTACATTAAGTTTTCTACTGTTATCTATTTTGTGGTGTACAATGAAGTATTGTATATAAAATGCATAAATTCTAACCAAATAGAAATTCATAAAATATTGTAGAAAATTACTACCTATGTTTTTTTAATTATATTAGTTACTTACCTACCATACAGTTGCTTAACAAAAAAAATAAAACTGACTTCAAAAATACCAAAATGTCATAAATAATATAACATACAAGATCACAGTCACAGTTTTATATTGAAGTTAGAAATCTCGTACCTAATTAATTATCTTCGGCAAAAACTTGAAACACGTTGCGTTGGACGTGCGTGCCTATGAAATTCACGGTTTTCCCTCGATTTTCATAGGACCCCATCATCAGATCATGACATAGTGATAATGGGACCACCTCGGGAGTTATACCCTTTTGATTACAAAAAGAATGTCGAACATAAATAATTTTGAAAATAGGTCCACAATTGGCGGCTTAATCGTTGTCCCACATACACACAAAAAAAACATTCGCATCGAATTGAGAACCTCCACATTTTTTGAAGTCGGTTAAAAAGGAGGAAGTTCTCAATTCAATGCGTATGTTTTTTCTTGTGTCTATGTTACGCGATTACGCCGCCAATTGTGGACCGATTTTCAAAATTCTTTTTATATTTCATAGAGTATAATCCTGGGGTGGTCCCAAGGTCACCAAAGTTAGGATCTGATGACGGGATCCCTTGAAAATCGAAAGAAACCTTAATTTAATATCTAATGTTTCCTAGTTCCTGATGTTTGTTAATTAAATAAGCTTTTAGCTTATTCTTAAAAGAGTTCAACGATGTAGCTTGCCTAATGGGTGGAGGAATATTGTTCCATATTTTCGAAGCAGCATAACGGAAGGTACCCTTATAACAAGCCGATGCATGCGACTGAATGGCCACCTGCAACGAGCAATGCCTTCGCTCACTTAGTTACTTAGTCGCTGGAATACCTAAAATTCGTGATAGTACGTGTAACAGTGATAGTTATTTACAAACTAACACAGAAATGTTTGTGTAAAGTCCCCTTACACCCCACCCACCCTCAGTTTGCTATCGTCCGGATGAAGTAAACGGCTCATAAACAACGCATTGGTCAGTTTAATTTCCGCAAGGACTATCTGCGAATCTCCATTGCGTCATTTTCGGACGGATATGTGTGAAAATCCGTATACATACTACTGATTGCATTTACTGTTCACGATGAACAAAATAAAAGATTGTTATTTACTATACAATTTAGGTTTTAATAAGATAGTTTTACAAAAGGCGGAAAAAGTTGATGAAATGACATTTTGGAATGAATTGGGGACGTATAAAATGAACGAAAAGAATGAATTAATGAATGAACGTTTGGCGAGAGATTGAGGCGAATGATGAATGCTTAAATGAATGTGATGTGGCGTAGACATCCTCCCGGGGTTGAGAGCATCTGCTCTGAAATTTCATTATCTTGAGGATTGGGAAACAAACATAAGGTTGATGGCTCTGCGTAGTACTCCTTGGCTTGTCGTAAAATCAGCTACGCGAGGAACTCCGTCATCACCGGGGAAAATCTTTGAAACTCGCCCAAGACGCCAACATAGGGGAGGGAGATTGTCCTCCTTAATGATCACCAAATCATCAAGTTTCAGGTCTCTGCACCTTGTACGCCACTTCGTCCGTTGCTGCAGTTCAGTGACGTACTCCGTAGACCACCTCTTCCAGAAATGTTGCTTGATCTGGGTAAGCCGTTTATGGCGGTCCAAGCGATTGGCATTGTAGTCTAGTAGTGCAGTGAGAGATCTGCCTATTATAAGGTGGCCCGGGGTAAGAGGAGAATAATCGTTAGGAGAGGAACTTATAGGGCATATCGGACGACTGTTGAGGATAGCCTCAATTTGTGAAAACAATGTGCATAATTCTTCAAACGTTAGATGTGTGTTCTTAATCGTTCTATATAAATGAAATTTACTCGATTATTACGCCGGCCGCCCAGAGACCGCCGAAGTGAGGAGCATATGCTGGTAAGAAACGAAATTCTATATTTTGACGAGCTGCAAAGTCTACAAGGTAGGTTTCATTAGAAGTTAAAAAGGAATTTATCTCTTTCGCTGCGGCAACAAAATTTCTACCATTGTCGCAGTATATTATTTTAGGCAAGCCCTTGCGAGCTATAAATCTTTTTAAGGTTAGAATAAATGCATCTTTGGAAAGGTCGCTCACAGCTTCCAAATGAATGCACTTATATTTAAAACAAATAAATATGCACATGTAACATTTAGTAATTTTGCAACCTCGACCCTTACGGTCAGTAATAAGAAATGGTCCCGCAAAGTCGGTACCGACTGTACTAAATGGGAAATCAGGTTCGACTCTTTCCGGTGGTAAGCTACCCATAATATTGTTCATAGCCTGAGCCTTGATGAATTTGCTCCGAGGAGAAAATCAGGTCTGTTCCACCACAAGGGAGAATTGACTTGGTCGGGATCGACTCCTCTGGACACTAAATCTGCAGGATTTAGAGCTGTAGGCACGTGACGCCAAGAATTAGGATTGGTGAGTTCGGTGAGAGCAGCTACTCTGTTACCTACAAATATTTTAGTTTGGCTAGTGGTACGTAACCAACCCAATACAACACTAGAATCGGTCCAATATACCTGACAGTCAATTTTACACCTTAGGGATTCCATAACTGTGGAACTTAGTTGAGCACCAAGCAGAGCAGCGCAAAGTTCAAGTCTTGGTATAGTTGTTGGCTTCACAGGAGCTACCCGCGACTTGGCACACACCAATTTGACCTGAACCAGGCCATCTGCATTAGAGGATCTCAAATATACGCAATACCCATAGGTACGTTGAGACGCATCACAAAAACAGTGCAATTGGATACTGGTGGTGTTTTCAATTAAAATTCGTCTTGGCGTTTTAATGAATGCGAGATCGGGTAAATGATTTGTGAATTTCAACCAGCTTTGTTCAATTTGGCTGGGTACTGGGTCATCCCAACCAATTTTTAGATTCCACAGTTCTTGCAAAAGGATTTTAGGTTTAATAATACAGAGTGACAGTAGTGCTAAAGGATCGAAGATTTTGAAAGTTATAGATAGTATATTTCTTTTGGTAATTACGCTTGAATTTACATTGTTTAAAAAATCATTTTGGAAGTGAAATTCATCAGAAGAAGGAATCCAGCCTATCCCAAGAGTGCTAGTAGAATTGCTGATCATGAGATTTCCTTCTTCAATGGCGGAATCAAGAAGTTAGATCTATACTTTCGCAATGGAAATTGGCCCATTGCCAGTTGATTAGACACTGAGTGTTGAATATGATGGTAGATTGCTTGATATGCTAGGTAGAATTAAACAATTGGAAATAACATTAAATGAATTAATTAGAGAATGTAGACGAACAGTACATCGTTCAGTAGGAAATTTTAGGGTTGTGTCTCCAATACCAACTATTTTAGTGTTGGATTGTATTGGAGTCAACTTAAGTTTTTGTTTCACCGCTTGGGTAATAAATGTAGACTGGATACCGCTATCCAGCAGCGCTCGTACAAGCACAGTTTTATTAGTGTTGGTATTGGTGATGTTAACCTTAGCGGTGCACAGAAGAACTTCGGAAGTGGAAGTAGCAGACAATGAAACGGACTCACTATTAGTATTAACAGGCTGAGTTTCTTGCGATTGGTGTAGCATCGAATTATGACGTTTTTACAATAACGGCAGGAACCTGGAAGCCGACAACGGTCAGTGGTGTGGCCGCACTTTAAGCAATTTTGGCATAAACTATTCGCTGACACAAAGCTCAACCTGTCAACCACAGACATAGATCTAAATTTCTTACACGCATATAAGTGATGACCACCGTTACAGCAAACACAATCAGTGCCTTAGAGTTACTAGTACTAGTGTTATTGTAGTTTGAATTCTTAGAGCCGTACTTAGTTGCCACCACCATAGACTTGGTTTGGTTATAATTGTGTGATCTTTGAGGAATGTTTGTAGTTTTGGTTTGTTTATAATCATACTTATGCCTATTTACGGTTTCTAATACGTCTGCATGATTTTAAGAAACTCAAAAAAATCACTAAGCAATGGTATTTCTGCTAAAGAGTTGCGGTGTTCTTCCCATTTAGTGTAAGTGGTATTATCTAATTTACCCGCAACAATGTAAATAATGAGAACATCTCATTTGTCGGTAGGTAAACCGAGTGTGCCAAGGGCTCGTAAGTTTTTGTTAACGTGATCTATAATAAATCGAAGAGACTTGTCAGTCTCCCTTACAGATTCAATGCTGAATAATGATTTTAAATGGTTATTAATTAATTGGCGTTTATTATCAAATCGGTCGCATAAAAGCGTCCACGCACAGGAATAGTTGCTGTCTGATACTTCTAAATTAGAAATAACGCGGGCCGCTTCTCCGTCGAGATACGAGTTTAGATATTGAAATTTGTGAATATTTAGTATTTTATCATTTTTATGCACTAAACAGACAAATGTGTCCTTAAACTCTAACCACTTGAAGTATGTGCCATCAAACATAGGAATTGTAATTATAGGTAGCTTAAAACCCAAAACATTATCATCACCATTGTTGTGACAACACTGAGATGGCTGGTCGACGTTAGTATTCGGACTAGAATTCTTTGAAAGTAACTCTTGAGATATAGCAATGCAATGGTAGAAATCTTGTTCAATTGAGTCTTGAATTAATAGTTCATTATCCAAGTTATTCGACAAACCTTCTATTTGACATTGAATTTCGTCAAATTCGGTAAAGACTTCCAATTTTGGCAACTTCAATGCGAGCTTATTGATTTCAATTTTAGAAATATCTTCAGAAATAGAGAATGTATCAATATAATTTTTGTACTTAGTAATGCGACCTTTAATGGAGCTACGTTTGATATTATAGTCTTTAATAGTAAACTTTTCTTCGGACATTTTAACTTGCAACACAATTACAATCAGAAGATAATAAAATTACGTAATCAAATAAGTAAACAAATGAATACGATACGCTTCTCACTCCGACGAACACCTTATCAATGCGGGCTCAGGCAGGTATACGGTACCGCGAACCTAGCTCTCAGATCGCTTGCGTCGAAAGGACAAAGAGCTCGTTCAGTGACAGTCAGTCCATGCGATGCGTAGCACTGGAATCTTAGATCATTTAATGCTCTAAGACTGGAATAGATTGTTTACGTACAAATTATGTTATGACTTAATAACTCGCAATGAAAAGTGCATGTAAATCGTTAGGTCTGTATGTGTATGTGATTACTAGCTTGAATTTAGATTATAGTGAAATATTTACTACGTTGATATGGTGCAAATAAACGAAAGTTTAGTGTTTAGTTACAAAGGTGGAATTTAAAATACAAAGTAATGGAAAAATATAACCTTAAAATTTGCCGGTCAGTCACCTTGTTTGAAGTAGGTACGTTAATTTTAATGTTATAATGCTGTATTTATAATAGTTAACAGTGAATTTATTTTCTAAACAGTATTCTATAGCCAAATTACAATTGAATTACTGCGTTTTTAGTAAGGTAGTTTGAGTAATCAGCCTCACTGTTTTACACAAATTTTAACTTAGGGACAATAATTGGTAAGTAGGTAATAGAAATATGATTGGAACGGGCTCACATTTATAGATAGGCACTCCCGGGATGATAGGCGCTGATTCTTGACGTCGGCTGGTTCGGTGCTTGGTTTGGCGTAAATCCCATAAGAAAGGAAGGCGTTCCGGTGGATGTGAACTTAGATACACGGCTCACGATGAAATTGCAATAGATGTTCCTGATTCGTCCTCAGGAGACACTTGATTAGGCTGCTTCTTGGTGTGGTCGTGTTGGTGTCCTTGTTGGTATATAACCAGAACAAAGGACCTGGCGACTTGTTGGTATATAGCCGGAACAAAGGACCTGGCGACTTGTTGGTATATAGCCGGAACAAAGGACCTGGCGACTTAGTTTTTCCGAATAAGTAATGCTGCATGTCCTGTCACGGTCGCCACTTTTTTGTTCACGATGAACAAAATAAAAGATTGTTACTTGCTATAAAATTTAGGTTTTAATAAGATAGTTTTACAAAAGGCGGTAAAAGTTGATGGAATGACATTTTGGAATGAATTGGGGACGTATAAAATGAACGAAAAGAATGAATTAATGAATGAACGTTTGGCGAGAGATTGAGGCGAATGATATGACTGCTTGAATGAATGTGATGTGGCGTAGACATTTACCAATGATTTAATTTAACGTTTTTGGGATTTCCTCTATTCACGGGTTGTGAATGGGACTTTCAATAACAAAAAAATCAAAATGTCAAAAAAGGTAGGTTCAACCTGTAATGTATCCAGTAGTTTAATTATATTAATCTTCTCTTGTAGGTTCATCGATTTCTCAGTCAATTATTCTGGACTGATTTCCAAAATTCTTCTTCTATTCAAAAGAACACTTATAGGTACTTTTGTCTAAGGTTCATGTCACTATGACTTGATGATAGGATCTCAGGTAAATCGAGGGGAAATCTCAAGTTATGAATACAATTATTTTATCAAAGTCGTTATCATCTCATCTTACTGAACTGCAAGGTTCCTTGTGGGTAAGAAGTCGGGGGAGAAGTTTTTAGTTATTTTATGTATGTCGGTTCAAATAGCAAATGCTGTTAATTTAGTTAGCGTGCATCTTTAATATCCTATGCGTCTTGTTCGTTTGTATTTTATTAGGTATAGGTATTTGTAATTTTCTTGAAGTTAAATTTCGATAGCAATAGATCAGAATGGCGTATCGCTCAGAAACGGCATATAATACTTATACAGTATAAAGGTTATAACTTTTCAAGTTTTAACTTTTGGTTTAAACTTGTCGATTGTTCTAACTAAACTTTTCAAGTTTTAACTTTTGGTTTAAACTTATCGATTGTTCTAACTAATAAAGAGAAAAAAATTGTTTTTTCGCATGCAATGTTCTTCCAGTTTATTCGTAATGCTGAGGCCACACTAACGGGAAACGTCGTTAATTACCGGGATGATGGACGTTTAACGTAGGTAGTCACTCATATCGCGATAATTTGACAACGGCCTTTAACCAGTGGGGCTAGCACGCAGGAGATTCGAAAATCGAATCGAAATCCGAATCGAGGAGTTTGTATGGCAATTTTATTAGTTCTGCTACTCACCGCCGTGGCGCTAATAAAATTGCCATACACACTCCTCGATTCGGATTTCGATTCGATTTTAGATTCTCCTGTGTGCTAGCCCCACTGACGTGACGATAGACGATAGCTTGATTGATTGGCGGGAGGTATCAAAAACATTTACCGCAAGAATTAATGGAATCAAGTGGCCACACACGATAACCGATTAAGTGTGCCCACTTAATGGAAGAGTTAGAGATGAAGGGCTTTGACGATTTCTATTAATTTAGTATGGCCCGAGCGTAATCCCGCACTGACTTGAAACTGAGCTGAGACACGGGACACGGCATATTGTATTGTTCTTTGCATCTGCCAAAACGTCTTCGCCGTGTCACTTCAAACTAAAAAAACGTGCTCGCATGCGTTAGCAGCAAAGCAATTCCTACTCTTTTAATAGATCTCTAAAGTGGAAAATCCACAGTACGTACCCATTGCTCCAGCCCGTTCCGTGGTACAACGTCATCTGTGGTTTTCATTCAACTGTAGCGAAAAGAACCCTAAGCTTTTAAACATAAAGATTGAATTAGTTCGGCGGGGTAGCTGTCGCCAGAAGGGTGCGGGGTATCGACCGCGCGTCAGACGCGGCCCAGCGCGCGGCGGGAGTACATGTTTACGCTGAAAAAATGCCCAACGCACCGCCATGTGTTGGCGTCAAGTGTCCAAACGGCAAAAGACTGTGATCCTAGTATTTTTATACTTAACGTTGTATTTTGTGATATCATACATCCTTTATCCGGAAGTGCAGATGACATTTGTAGACGAGCAGCTGAGGATAGGGGATAAATACGTGTACATCTTCTTAGTGGGTGCTGGCGCGCCGATTTTCTCGGATGCTGAGGGCGCGGGGGTGTTTCCGGAAAGTTGTGGAAAATGCTTCATGACGAACAACAAAGGGTTCTTACCTACGAGCGAATACGATGCAGTTCTCACTCACGGCGGACCGAACAGATTAGACGAAGCACTGATGGACCCAGACAAGCACTACCTCTTGGAGACAACGAAAAGATGCCTGAGCAGTAAGTTCAATAAATGTCGGATGCCGCCAAAAATAACATCGTTTGGCAGTAAGGAAGTCTACGGCCTGTGCGATCTCTGCGCCAGCCTTCACAAGAAACGCCTTCAAAGATACAATACTTGATTGTGATGAAGCAGGAACGGGAATGCCTTGTTAGTATAAGATTAGCTGATGCCTGCCAAATTGTCTGAGAATGTTTATTTTTTATAATATACCCATGATAGAATGGTGCTTACCTGTTGAAATGTCTGATTGAAAAAAAACATGGCACTGTTTACTATCGAATGAACACAAGATCGAAAACCTAGGTAGGTGTAGATAGATAGATAAATATATAAAACGTTTATTAGGTACAAAACACACAAACACATTAACAAAATTAAGATACAACCAATATCAAGACGGGTGGATTGGAAACAAGAATTAAGAAACATAAAAAAAAATTATGTAAAAAAATGCGCCTGTGTCTTGCAGTACTGTGGCTCAGTGGAGATTTTTTGCCACTGATTTTCAGCCATTACCTAGCACAAAAAACACTGATTTTCAGCCATTACCTACCTAGCTAATGATTGTCGCGCTAGCATTGTACTTCGGTTCGGATATTATGGAGGTCGATTGAGTACAAATATTATAATTTATTTATTACTTAGAACGATATAATGGTAACATAGGTACCTATATAGGCTATAAATTATGAACTTAACAATTAGCATACCCTATTTACCCACTTAGGCATTTTTTTAATGAAGCCAAAGAATCTCAGTAGATAGGTTATGAAAATGAAATGGTCGGTCGGTCACTCATCATTGTGACGTTATCTAAACAACTCAATTTATTGTATATTATCTCATAGAATTTATAAAGGTGTTATTACTAATAAATACTATGTAATCATGGACCTACAAAAATAATCTTTTTTTCAGGTCCGTGTATATAATGTAATGAATGATAATGAAGCAACGAAAACTAATTAATGAAAGGTAACATTTGTACAAACATTATGCTTAAGACTGTACCTGAAACAGGTTTCGTTAACTAATTACATATTAGAGTACTAAAACTGTTACCTTCCTATAATATATTATATTTTTTTATAAATTGGTGCCATTGTTGTCAAATAATCACAGATTTTTCGTTATCGATTCTAACTAACTGTAGATAACAAATCATAAATATGTCTGTTGCGATTAAAATTAAGGTAACAGATAAGTACGGAACATATCTGCAATACACTTATGTGTAGTTATTAAATAAACTTGGGGATGTCATGAAAATGTTTGAATGTTATTCTGATATAATGCAACCAATAGCGAGTCTAGAAAAATGTGACAAATAGATCAGCCACCATCAGCTGATTGGTAAAGAAATTTAGGAAGTTACCGGGTTGCAAATTTGCTGCGAATCTCACAAGAGCCACTCGTATTATAGGTGACTGTTACCACCTACCTACTATCAGGTTGGTGGACAGTATGTTTGTTTGCTATCTTTGTTGTATTAAAAGAATAACTTGAAATAACATTAACATAAGACACCTTATCAGCAGTAGTTGTCATCTCATCGCCGTATATTTTTCCTGTCGGCAATCTGAATGCGTACGCAAAATGTTATTTTTCTAGACTCCGTAATCAGAAAACGCTCTTAAACGAGTACATATGCAGATCATAGTTTAATTCATTGCACTGTAATTTCACAGTAATTTGTATGAATTGAGATTTGCTAATAACGTTTATAATGTAGTCTTCTTTACCTACTGAACTACTCATAAAACGAAACCCAATCTCGAACGCAACGGAACGTTATTCACATAATGGGAATGCATAGAATCTCTTTCAAATGTTCAATAGCGTGGTAATGGGTAATTCCGATTGGCTGACCGCAACGTGTTAGTTCGGTATTAGTAAATACCTATTATCCGTTGTTCAGCTTTCGTATACAGAGCCACAGATTGCCCTTTTAAGGCGCATAGTAGGGTCAATCATAAAAAAAATCAATGCAGACAAAACCGGTTCTCTTCATAAATATTAAATAAAAAAATCTTTCAAAAATATATGTTATTTTTCAACGCATTCTTTAGAGGATTTTCTTTTTAATTTTTTGATAAATTAATTAAAACTTGATTTAAATGTGATCCAAACATGCCTCGATTTTAAAACTTTAAACCTAATCGCGTCGTAAATATTAGGTTAAATCATATACTTTCGATTTCAATAAATAAAGTGAACAATATTCTAGCGGATTTTTTTTTAGATTTTTCTTATTCGCTTTTATTAATTTTTAATTGAAATAATTCATCTTACGTGTAAAGGTTTGCTTAAATATTCCCCGCACTCTCACTCACTCACTCCTATGGAATCAGTGCGGGACGATCGAGCAAGGTCGTTAGGACCACTATACGCCTTAATTTAGCTAATTATACCTCTGACCCTTCAGCATCCTCGCATTTCGTCATTGCTCTCATTGATAATAACTATTATGTCATAAATAGTGGTGATATTGACACTGTTTAAGATTTTATAGATAACTAACGTACAACTTTTTCTATTCATTAATGAAAAATATAGCTAAGAGTTTTAGCTTAGTGTTAACGAGTATAATTTACGCTTAAAAAAGATAGATCAAGGCATTAAAGTGTCGAATGATAGTACATTTTATTTCAAAGATGTTATTGAAATTGCACTACATTGAACACAATGATACCCGGACAGTCATGTTATCAACGCAATGTTACAACAATGATTAGCTATTTTCCTGTAGTTACATCTGAATTGTTAGCATTCACATTAATTATGTTTAACTGATTAGAAAAAATATATACTCATTTCAATTGAACGAATCAAAACTGAAAGCTTTCAGTTTTGATTCGTTCAATTCGTTCAATGAACATTTAAAGAAATACCGCTGTGACAAATGCTATTATAACCTAGACGAATTTTTTAAGGATAAATGTATTTAATTTTACTTTAATTTGAAACAAAAATTTATGTTATAAAATGTGATGTATTGTTCTTTATTTATTGAAATGAAATTTTAATGAAATGACACTATAATAAATTGAAATTTGTAATTATTGTTTTTTAGGGAATTATATTTTTTTTATGGATTACCATTATGACAAAATAATTTAATTCTAATTAGAACTATTATTAAAATGTTTAAAATTAAATAATGCATGCCACCCTCAACATTTGCTACACCCTTGCAGGGCGTCACATATCCGTGTACCTACGTAACCAGTTGTACTTGTACTACAAATACCTTGTACTATGTGACATGCAATTAAATATATTATTATTATTTGTTTTAATGTATGCAAGGCGACAACAATTTTTATTATCGCCAGTTTCTTTTTGGTATTATTGTACATTCCTTGTTTATGGTAATAATATGCGTGTGTACTGTGTCTAAAAAAACGTATATTTATATACATATACAATGTTAACTTTGAGTGTCTGTGTACTCGTATAACTGTATTATGTGATTATAAGATGTTCTACTAACATTTAATTGTATTTGAATTACGCTTTCTTATTGCTGTCATGCGGTGTTGTATGTACATGTGAATCAGATTAATTAAATATACATTAAATAGAACAACAGGATGAAAACGGTCTATTCCAATGGATTATCTGGGTGATAATGGCTAGGTACAAATTTCAAATTTTTGTGCCCTAAAATATCCCACCACCATATCACCAAAGGATGACCAAACTCCAATTTGAAGAGAAATTACCTATTTCAAATAGATGATAATTAAAAATAAAGGTATTAAATAATAAAGATCTACCAGTTAGTTCAGTTTAATCTACCAGTACAGATTGCTACCAATTCAAGCATGGACAGGACAACATTCCAATGAGCTATTAAAGCCTCAAAAACAACAGGCCTTATTGCTACTTTTGACACTCAAGATAAGGCTGTATGGTTTAGGTCCATTGCATTTCACTCGTGAAAGATAAATTAAAAATTGAATTTCGCAAAAAATTGCGTTACTTTCAAAGCTACTTTTGCCAAGCTGTACTCATATTTCCACCAGAAGAGGTATAACAACACATTTGTTTAGTATATCACATACACAGCAAAGGACGTGAGTTCAGAGCCCAGGCGTGTATCCGCTGCTTGTTGTTCTAAATATATTATTTTCATTGATATTGCAGCGGAGTTGCTATAAATATATTAAGTCGGTATATACTTAATTGTATTTTGCTGGTGGTATATTACGAAATATTATCTATGTTTATCGAAATCATGGCTGTTGGTCGGACCCAATGTTAGATAGTAATATAAAATATATATTTGTGCTAGAATTTTTCGTTTTATTTCTATCCCGCTTATATTCGTAAATAGCCGTTTGCGTCTACTGACCACAACCTATATTTTATTTTAATCACACATTTAATTTTTTAACTCTCGTCTGTGGCATCATAGCTCCCAAACGATTAGTCTGATTTTGATGCGGTTTTTGCCCGATTACGTCAGAAGGATTTTGCAGTTTTTGATGAAGATTTTACCAATACAATGATTTTTAAAACTCGTGGTTATAATAATTTTCAGAATTTAAGCTTCATCGGAAAGTGTCCCAAGCAAGTTCCGATTTCTAAGCTTGTAACCTAAAAGCATCGTAATATGGGTGCTTTAGTAATATTTATTTCAAGGAAAGTCTGTTATGTGTTAATAAATATCTCTGAAATTCTGTTGGTAACAATAAGGTGAACTTTTGGTAAACTAAGTATTATTTGACATTAAGGCATTTTATATTATTTTTGTTTTAGTTTTTTCATTTTCGCTTTTATAGATGTGATTCATTCTTTCTATTACTGCCGATTGATAAATAGAATAACAAAAACCGGCCAAGTTCGTGTCCGGCCGCGCACAATGTAGGGTTCCGTTCTATTATTATTAGTAAGTAGTAGCCATTGATTTACTACAAAATGTAAATGTATGTTTACGTTTGGTAGTAAATCAATGGTAGTAGCCTATCAGACTGTTATTTGTATTTAGGAGCTCGGGTAGTAAATTTTATAGAAATTGGAGCAGATTTTAAATATTTTCCATAGAAACTTTCAACCCCTATTTTGCACCCTAAGAGAGTGAATTCCAATAAACCATGAAACACGTGTTCAATGAAATAATTATTTTCAAGAGCATGAATCTCAAGTTTTATCAAAATCGTTGCTAATTTAAAGATTTTGTCATACCAACTTGCAACCCCTATTTCATCCCTTTAGGGTTAATTTTTTTTTAAATCCCTTCTTAATGTGCGTCCGCATTTTGAATTAAAACAACTGTCCAAATTTCACGTTTCTACCTTAGCGGCTGTGCGTGCGTCTATAGATGGGAACATCTCCTTTTTTATATAGATTAATTGATTTGATTTTGAACTCAATTTGTCAATTCTGTGAATACTTTTTTGAATATATTCATAGTAAGAATATATTCAAATTTAAAATATATTTAAATTTTCCGTACAATTTCTCAATTAATGAACTGGTAATTCTTTGCTGATACGACTCGCGACGGCCGGACATAGTCTTAAGCTTACGAGGCGCAATGTTCCTATATTAATACTAGCTTTTGCCCGCGACTTCGTCCGTGTAGAAATCCTTTTTTATTGATTCCCTTTATTCCCCACAACTCAAACTATCTCCATACCAAATTTCATCTAAATCGGTTCAGCGGTTATTCAATTCAAATTCAAAAATCTTTATTCAACATATGCCTTTACAGGCACTTATTGACGTCATAACAAAGCAAAACATTGTAATTTAATGGAAACATATTAACTTTGTATGTGCATACATCCTGAATATAATGAGGATGTCTGCAAATACAAGTAAGAATGAAAAAAGTTGACTCTACACCAGATCGGTTCAGCCGTTCTTCTATATTAATATTATAAAGAGGAAAGATTTGATTGTTTGTTTGTATTGAATAGGCTTCGAAACTACTGAACCGATTTTGATGAAAGTTGGTATAGGGATAGTTCGAGACCAGGGGAAGGACATAGAGTAATTTTCCTACGGAAAAAAAATCCCACGGGAAAAAACAAAAAAAAACGCGGGCGAAGTCGGGAGCGAAAAGCTAGTGAGAATGGTGTAACTACCATGCCTTTCTTTTTTCTTTTATATATAGACGTACTGAACTCCTGAAACGACTCCAATTATAGTGATTATTGACATGTGACAACTAAGCACGGACACGCAACGTGTGACGTAAGCCCACGTGGTACTTAACTACACTATTGTGAGGGTGGAATACCTACTCCACATTTCAGCGTCATTAAGTCCGTCGCTCTAGCTCACACGGACTAATAAAACAAATTATAAGTTCAAGTGCAAGTATTTTTTTCTACAGGATTTTGTTTGAACATTTTTTAAATATTTAATTAGTTGAGCGAATGTTAGGCGCTTAACACATTGCCGCCATCGTACGGTTTGCTCCGTATCTCCGTCCGGAGCTGCGATGCACGACGCACCGCATCACCGCATTATTTATGTCGAGATCTGTTACGCGTATGCAAATCAAATAACACAAATCATTGTTATTTTGTAGACTAAACTAAATAATGGTATGAAAAAATCAATTTAATTTGTTGATGTCTTTTACACAAATATAGTACATTACTGCCACGGCCGGCAAGTGCAGCATTGCCGTACTCTGTGATGCGTGACCTCGCTATATCACACGCATGTTTTATGAGCTGCTTTATATATCTTAAACCGGTGAAATTTGATCCCCTTTACGAGAAAGTGATGTGTTGAAAATATTATAAATTATGACATACATAATACCATAATTTTACCACATGGCCTTTTATATTTTATAGTCTGCCAACTGCCAGTATCAAAATTGCATCACAACTAGCATACATTTAAGACTGCAAACATGCATGCAAGCAAATTAACGTTTGAACGGAAGGGTTACATGTTAACCCGTCGCAAGAAGAAGGGGGGGGGGGGGGGGGGGGGAAGAAGAAAGAAGATCAGGAACTACTTAATTATCAAAATATTGCAATCACCTGCAAATGCACCTAGTCCATCTAGTTACATCAATGTAACTCAGAATGTAACTACTGGGAATAGAGCATTTGCGTGCTCAGCCAATCTCTTTTCAGATCCGTCAATTTTCCTGTGTTCTAGTTCTTTCCTCGATTGTAAATCTTAACGCTACGTATTTTATATTATGAAAAAAGATTATTATAAAGATTGCCACAATAAAGTCAATCAACGAGGGTAAATTCATTAGTTTTTCCTAAAATCTCATTTCATCTCACGGATGGAATGTATAATGCCATCCGTTGTGTACTTTGTTACATAAAAAGATTATCGCCTTTTCACGTCAAACTCGTCAGAAGTATACTTTCAACACCTGAAACGTAACATATGCATCCTTTGTGTCGAAACGCGACCCTGCGCGTGCGCACTGCGCAGGATACTGGCTGGTGGAGCGTGGCGGGCGCAGCGCTTCCTCGCAGCACGTTGGGCAATCGGCTCAGTCTTGGTCAAGTGTGATTGTGTGGATAACGTGTTCAGCTGCTATGAAGAAATGCTACTCATACGGTAATTTGTTTGCTTTTAATTAGATGGTCGTGGATTGTTTTGGGATATCGTCATGGAATGCAGGCCCATCTTGTTTGTTTTTTGTTTCAAGTGTTAGGGTGTAGATCTTCTACTGATATTTAACTTGAATTAAATTCTCGGATCGTATTTCAATTTGGTTGTGGAGAATTTCATAGTTATTTTTTAAAAGTAACGAAAATCAACAGTTCAATTGTATTCTAAGCGCTAAGAAAATTCCGGATTATTATAGGTCATACCTATTATATGTATAAACTAGATCCAGGTACATTAGCTAAGACAGTTGCAACCGGAAGATTTCCTTCCGTGGTAGCTATTTTGTAATCTGTCCTTCCGGCTCCAACAGTGGTAGACGGATCTTCGTGATTTCACGTTAAGCAACCAGATGAATTCAACTTGGGTATCGGCTTTCTATTCTTATTCCAACGAAATTTACAAATAATATTGTCAAAAATTAAAATGTGTTTCTTTTCTGCACTTCAAATGTTCTATTATAGTTGTGACACTCCGGGTTACAATAAAATTTTACCCGAGTGTAGAATATCACATATGGCAAATACAATCATTATCATCATATCAGTTAAGTGATGCCCAGCACTGGGCATATACCTTTTCAAGAATCTCTGACTCGGGGGGCTATTGTCTAAGAAAAAATCTATCACAATCGCTTTGAAATTTCATTCCATTGCGGCGTCAATACGAGACTTTGTCGTCTGTCTGATAAAAAATAGTAATGGATGCACTTTAACTGTCAAAATTGAAAGCGATAGCGATAGGTTTTTGTGACACATCAAGTGGCTGATCAGTCCTGAACTGACCGCCATCTTCGCCAACCGTCGGTCCACCTTGGCTTTTTTTAGAGGGGAAGGCGTGAACGCACCGTACTCGCCGTTGGCTAGACGACGAGCGTGCGTGGGGCTCTCCCGGCAGAGAGCCGGGCCTACCCACTAAACCCTCCGGCGTTCTTCCTGCCCTTATGGACGCGCGTGGTAGGGTCCACACTGCGACAACCACTACTACGCACCTTTTGTGCGGGGCCTACCAACACTGCCTCTCCCGGAATGTGGCTGCTAGTTGCTACTGGAGAACCTTTCCGCCTAAGGCCGTCAGTACTAAAAACATGCTCTGTCCATCGTTGCCACTTAAGGTCCGCAAGTCTTAAGGCTATGTCGTTATCCTTAGTTTTTCTGCGAATCTTATTTTCTCATTTTATCATGCAGTGCCATTTTGGGCTAGTCAGAAAGTCACCCAAGTTCACTGAAGTCACATAAGGTTAAGGGAGATAACTTAGTTGGGTGATTTTCAGCCTTCTTATCCCTAGGCTGGTCAAGCGTATAAACATACCTTGAGGTCGCGCGGATGAACAATTGTCATCCATTTAAAAACGATTATTTTAATAATTTCAGAATATTAAGTGTTTTTATTATTTTTAGTAACAAATATTTAATCATCTATGCAAAAGATAAGAAAAAGATAACATAATTTTATTTATTTTAGAAATTTCGTACATAAATTATAAAATAAGCATTTTTTTTATTATTTGTGAGATCAACTTTTAGTATTTATTATTTACAAAAAGATTTTTAAAAACTATGAGTGAATATTGTAACAATACTTACACAAATAAGTGTCAACCCCGAAGACAGCCATACCTATTATATTTTGCCTGCTTATGTGACATGGTAACATGGAATGGAATATGGCCAGGGAGTTATTTATAATTGACTTATCTCAGTAACCAAATACAAATTTAGTAATGTTTGCATACTAATATTATAAATGCGAAAGTGACTTTGTTTGATTTATTTGTTTCGCTTTCACGCCTAAACCACTAAACAAATTTTAATGATATTTGACATAGGGAAAGAACATATCACACATCCCGAATTTTAATAAGTTCCCTAGGGACGCATATGAAGTCGCGGGCAGCAGCTATAGTAAGGAATAAACTAGAAAAAATGACAGTTCTGCCACCTTTTGTGCATTTAAGTTTTAAATTCTGTGCTATCGTCCGTACAATATGAAATTTGTTTCCGTCGAATTAGAGAAAAAAATTGCCAGTTCACCTGCTGTTGGAAAATTAATCCAGCTGGATTCAGCTGCGCCAACCATCACCTGGATTAATCCAGGTGATGCTTGCTCTCATCTTCGGCCTTATTATCACATACCATCAGGTGAGGTCTCGGAATAAATACGACTGGGGGCGTCATTGCTTGTCTAGGATTCCTGTCACGTTGGGAGAGCGGGAGGGGGGAGGTTTCGTTACTACGTTCGTTGAACACGCACACATGTGACTTTATTCACAATTTCGTACTCACACAAGCAAAAAATACCTCACACCATAGGTGGGGCCGGGTGGGCCGTGCGCATCCCAGAATGGTCTTGTGCCCACCCCAGGATGTAAGGCTACCGATCCAAAATTCAATAATGGACGCCAAAATACTGATAACTTCTTACAAAATCATGGGCCAGGCCCCCCTGGAAAAAAATTCTAGATACGCCAATGCGTCACACTTGCACATACTTCGTGCTGTATATACATACACACATATAAATTTGACTGATCAACATGAGGTGGGAGGTTCGATTGAGTGGTGCGCTCTTATAAGGCTGTTCCAGTGGGATATTGTAGATATACCTATATAGAGGTCTAGAGTATTTCTGTTGTAAATAAAAAATGTATCAACGCAGCTACAAAGTCAATGAATATTTTACAATAAACATATAACAATAGCAGACTAATGAAAGCAATATCTTATTCTATCGTCCGTTCCATTTAAGGCAACTGTTATTTAATTTTCGTTTTCTATGTTTTACGGAAGTTGTTTGCGTTTCAATGTTTCAGCTGTTAAGGTGCATATTTCTCTCAGTCACAGAAAATATTATAGATGAAAAGAAAACTTTTTGATTTTCTTCAGAATTATTATAAAAAAATTCTATATTTCATGTTTGATATTGCAGTTGTAAAAAGAACTATTTAACTGCTCGAAACCAAAAACTTGGTGAATATTGCTTTTCACAATTTTCACTTTCATTTTCTTATCTTGTATTTTCCCATCATGTGCTCTAACTTGAGGAACAATCGATCCAAGGTCCTTGGCAATAGTAAGCCCCTTGATATCAATAAATATATATGAACGACTTTAATTGCATTACCTACTCCTTCAACTCGACCGTAACCGTTATGAAATAAGTCGTAAATTAATTATTCAACAATCATATAATAGTTATGCTTAGAAGTAATGTGAAACCGAATCATATTCGCATTTATCTTGTCATTTTTATTACATATTTGCATCATTTTGTTTTCCATAACATTATGTCATTACTGTAGAAACTTGCCAATGTTTCAAATGTTTCTTTTGAATTATTTTAATTTTCTTTACTCCCTCTTTTTCCTAGTGTTATATTAATTTAGTACGTTCATCCAGTTATGCTGATCAGTCTTTCTACGAGAAAAGTGATGCGACGTACGTCACAGAATCACTTAAGGTACGAACTGGTTACCGTACGAACAGGGCTTAGGGGCCCTAACCATGATTGAGCGCGAACAGCGGTGTCTTTGTTTCAATATAATTTTAACCTTACTATAAGCAGTCGTGGTAAGCCCCCTGTACCTTGCAACGTGATGTTGTTGTGTGTTGAGACTTGAGATAGACCAAAATATAAGTGTCATGTGCGAAACTATCTTGTTTTTGAGTGTATATAGTTTTATTTTATTGCTTGTTATCAGTTGTGATATTTTCTTTGCTTCGAATTTTAGTTGCTTCTTAACTTATATATACAATTTAATAAATATGACAAAATGAAACTGTTTTATAATGGGATATGTTCCGAGGAGCTGTTTGACATGATGCCTACAGCCACGTCTTCTACTATCGCACAGCATGCCATCGACGGGGAATTCTCCTTAGAACTAAAACGGTCCCGCACTCTATACGCTTTCAAAGGAATTTCCTTCCGCATACTCTCAGGGTGTGGAATAAATTCCCTATCTAGATTTATAGTGGTATAAAAAAAATATAATAAAGTATAATTTGACAGCTTTGGCTCTTAAGTGACCTTTCGAGGAAAATAAGTACCATAATATAATAAAAGAGAGTTAAAAAGAGCAATCCCCGAGTTTCTCATCCACGCTTTTCGGGGAGTTTGGCATTTTGAGCGATTTCATTTCATGATGATGATAACTTCATGATACCGAGACTTCTTACCAATCACCAAATAATTACAACTCTATACTCTCCTAATTACAACTCATACAAAATCCAATTTACATGGCTTCAGGAGATCATTGCGAATTGTGGGCCTGCTCATGCTGGTCGTGTCGGCAGCCGCAGACCTGTTCTCAAAGGCCACGAGGACCAAAGCTGATGAGAGGGACGTTAGAAGCACAGTCTTTGACTTCATAATCGTCGGCGGTGGCACAGCCGGGTGTGTCCTAGCCAACAGACTGTCGGCAGTTCAGGATTGGAAGGTATCTCTCCTTTATTTTTTTTACTATTTCTATGGCTTATCGTCGAAACAGCATTTAATACTGATATACAAACGTTTACTCCCACTTTGATTGAGAGGTTTTTATTGATCAATATCATGGTGGATCTTCCTGAAATCTTATCTAGCACCATCCAGCTTCTTCGATCACTAGTTAACTCTTATCGTCAGTCAAAACACAACGATGATGTTATTTTTGTTGTTATGATGCCATACATTCGCAGATTACCCATAGGGACAGAAGCTTTTCTACTTGGTTTAGTTGGTGGCAAATCTTTTGAACCTGGTTGGATAGCTAAGTTCGGCACCCTTATACAATGTTAGTAACGTTTATGCGCCGACAAAGAGCTAAGACATCCAATTCCACTTTTGTTGAGAGATTTAGGCAAAGCTCGCTTCTATTTTCAGCCCATCAAGTAACCTAGTTATGGAGGTTAAAAGATTTCTTGTCATAAATACAGTATTATATTAAATTTTTATTTCAATAATTAAAAAAATAATTAAACGAACGTGACGCCGAGAAATGCACCCTTGGTCCTGCTTGGGGATAGATATTGTTTTGTTTAGCACGCTGCCAACTGGGCTTTCACTTGTCATTCACATTGAATCCATTTTTCGTTTTTCAGTTGCTTCCATAGCCATTACAGTCTTATTGTGTTTTTGTACGACCATTAAAACACAGTCGCTGTATTTAAAGTACTTACTGGTCAGATATTCAAGATTTCTCTTAAAATAGCGGCTTAGATTAAAGCGTTGAAGATTGAGTCTGGGATAAAAAAGATTTGCTATTTATCTGTTGTTAGCATAAGCTTTTTACCACAACGATTGTCTTTTTCGGGATCCGAATAACACGATTAATGTCCTTTTTCTTGTAAATATCTACTTCGCACATGCGTGCATTCAATGATGTTTGTGCGGGGTGGAACTTAGAATACATGTGCCGCCGCCCCCTTCCTTTAATTTGAATGTCATTAATGCCGACATAGAGAATGCAAATATACCTCTGTAAGGAAATTGAAAATTTGATATAAAATCCTACACGAGTCAGCCTGGCCAACGTAATGTAGAAGCCGTATCCTCCTTATCAAAGGGGAGGCCCGTGCCCAGCAGTGAAACGCACGTATATGGGATATAATAATAATTATTATAAAAGGTGAAAGTATTTTTAATAATTTTCGTAATAATGTGATTTTCGTGATATATGTACAGTCAGCAACACGTTAAGCTTTATATTTGCATTACGAAAGTCGTAGCTTTTACGAGCGGTCTTAAGGTCAATATGTAAAATCTGGCGTGTTGCTGTGTGTACTATGTAGTTACTCTCATAATTGATTTTACACAGATATTACTACTGGAAGCAGGCGATGATGAAAACATTGATTATGATATCCCTGGAGTTCCCACCAAAGACTACCGTCCTATTTTGTGGAACTACAGAACTGAGAGGAATGGTTTCTCCTGCCTTTCGAGACCTGGAGGCAGCTGCGAAGTTAGGACGGGAAAAGTTCTAGGAGGGTCCAGTGTGACCAACGACATGAAGTATACCCGAGGCCATAAAGTAGATTACGATTCATGGCATAACTCTGATGCACTCGGCTCTTTGGATTGGAAATTTGGAAATTTGATAGACATGTTCAAAGCTTCTGAAGATAATGGTAAGTAGCTGTAACCGTTAAAATTACAAATTAATTACTTTTAATGACGGTTTTAAATGATTGTGTTTTATATTTGAAGGTGACTACGACACGTTGGTTAACTCACATTACCATTCCCGAGGAGGTGAAATGCGTGTTCAAAGATTCAAATACGCTGACCGATTCATAGAAATTTTTGAGTCTGCTTTTTCTGAAATGGGATTGAGAAACCATGATATTAACACGAATATTGCAGAAGGTTACGTATTTCATCAATTTACAATTTCAAATAACACACGACTGAGCACAAATACTGCGTTTTTAAAACCTATTAAACACAGAAAGAATTTGTCTATAATGACTGGAGTTACTGTCACAAAAATAATGATAGACAAAGACGAAAAAACAGTTGATGGAGTAATTTACGAAATAGATAAGGATGAAGAAAGACCTGCCTATGCGAAACGAGAAGTAATATTAACCAGTGGAGCTATTAACAACGTGAAGTTACTTCATTTATCTGGGGTAGGTCCTAAACTTGATTTGAAAAAGTATAACATAACAACTTTAGTAAATTTACCAGTGGGATTAAATTATCAGGATCAGGTTACTACCGGAGGCTTATCATTTGCTCTCAGCGATGTAGCTCCAGTCAGTGAGAGTCAAATTATTGCTGATTTTAAAACTTGGTTTCAATCTCGCAGTGGGCCTTTGGCATCTAAAGGTATTAATCAAATATCTGCTTTTATACAACTATACGAGAATTTCAATGCTCCAGACATTGAATTATCTTTGGAAGGAAACTTTATAAGAAGTGATAAGTTTATGTTAACAAATATAACCGTGCATGTAGCAGAAGAAACTAACGTGCCATTGCCCTATTACAATATGGTTAATATTTATCCAATATTATTAAAGCCTAAAAGTAAAGGAAAGGTCATGTTGAATAAAAAGCATCCAAAAATCGGTAGGCCAATAATACAGGCCAACTTTTTAAAAGAGAGTGAAGACCTAGACACATTAGTTGACAGCATAGATATAGCTTTACAGATCTTAGAAACAAAAGAAATGAAAAAAGCGGATATAAGACTGGCTTCTATAGATTTATTTCCTTGTGATAGATTAAGGAATAGAGATCAATGGAATTGTATAGCTAGGCATTATACTCGAGCGTTGAATAATCCAATAGGTACTTGTCGAATGGGAGAAAATAAGACCGATTCTGTAGTGAACTACGATCTAAGAGTTCATGGCATTGAAGGTCTCCGAATAGCAGATGCTTCCATAATGCCTTCTCATGTAAGAGGAAATATTTATATACCAACAATAATGATTGCAGAGAAGGCTGCCCGAATGATTCTCAAAGACTGGAAGGAGAACAGTGGATCATATTTTAATGGTAGATAGTAATAGCATATATCTAATTAAAAAACATGTTAATACCAAGTAGTTTTTATTAAATCACTTGCTTTTTCGGCTATCATTATAACCGGAGCTGCGGTTAATCCTCTTGTTATTTTTGGCATAATTGATGCATCAGCTACTCTTAAGTTTCTTGTGCCATATATTTTTAAATTATTATCAACAACAGATTCTGAATCTTTCGCTGGTCCCATTTTACATGTGCCAGCATAATTATGTAAAGGGGTGGTAAAATAACGAATAATACATAACCAGAAATCCTCAGATACTCGTTCATAATTCTTACAGTCATTATTTAAAATTGGACGGGGATCAAATTCAAAGTTGGCACTTTTAAACACTTCGGTATCAAATAATCTTGTCATTTCTTGAATAGCTTCCAACAATTTCTTTTCATCAGTCGGGTCTTTTAAAAAATTTGGATAAATAAGAGGTTTTCCATAGATAGGGTCACTTGCGTTAAGTATGATTTGGCCTCGACTTTTTGGAGTCAAAAGAGATAAGCACATGTCAATCTTATCATAGTACATGTTTGAATTATGACCTTTAAACCTGATCTCGATGTCAGGTGTTTTCAAGATATCGGATAAATTTGTTTCATAAAATGCTATCACTTGAAAATTTGAGGAGAGTGGACCGGTACCTTTTGAATAGTATGTTGTTATGTCTTTTAATTTCTCAGGAAAATTTCGTGTTGTTGCAGTTTTAGTCAATTTGATCACAGGTAAGCACACTGAAAGATGATCTTGCAAATTGGATCCAACGGGTAAATCATATATAGTTTTGATGTTTAAGTATTCCAAATACTCTCTAGGCCCAATTCCAGATTGCATCAACAACTTTGGAGTATTAATTGCTCCTGCGGCCAAAATTATTTCACGGGCAGTTTTTACTCTAAACCTTGTGCCATTTTTTATATATTCTACTCCTGCCGCTCTGACAAAATCTCTGTGTTTTTCGAACTTCACTTTGGTAACCAACGCTTCCGTTATAATATGTAGATTGGACCGGAATTTTCTAATGGGTTCAATGAATGCAGTGAATGTACTCACTCTTTCGCCAAAGTATGACATAGTCTGTACTCGCATAAAACCGAGTTGATTTCTGCCATTAATGTCTGTGTAATTATAACCAAGCTCATTAAAAGCACTTAACAACACATCTACATTGTCATCCACGTAGGGGTAGCGGCCAACATCTAGAGGGCCTTGTGATGAATGGAAATACTTGTTCTTAGAAATATCTTTATCATAATTGCCTTCAGAATATTTAAAGTAGGGGAGGACTTGAGAGAAACTCCAACCTTCATTCCCGTTCAATGACCACTCGTCGTAATCAGCTGGACTACCTCGCACGTACGCCATATCGTTGATGCTGGATGTGCCTCCTAAAACCCTCCCTTGAATAATTTCGCATCCTTTGTTAAGGCGATTCTGACAGAACCTGGAAGAGGACTGAACGATTAATGATGAATATCAGTGTTTATAATTTAGTTTAAAAAAATTAAGTCACCCTTTCTTTGGTCTCATACTGTACTGCCAGTCGAGAGATGACCCTTTGAATTCACTAGTCAAGCTTGGGATGAGAACAATTTTAGGCTCCTCCGGACCAGCTTCTATTAGGAGCACCTAAAATGAAATAGTTTTAGTTTATTGATGATCATTGTCAATACGAGTTACATATGGGTATACCAAATGGGTACTCGGTGGCGGATTTTAATGTCTAATTATCTATCGTTGCATCAACTATGTGTAGAGTGAATGCACCCTAGATCAACATTTCTGGTGGCTAGGGTTCTATATGTATATTTATTTGTATTATTTATTGTATTTGGTGGGTACACAAGCATCACTTGTTTTAATTGTTGTATTTTTTTGTATATTATCTGTTTCGTCTTGTATTCAATATTTTTTTTTTTTATTCACTGCCCTCATCCTCTGGGCTGTAGCAGAATACCAGTGCTTTGCTTTTGAAGCAAAATCAGTCACTGAGCTATCGCCTTTTTGTATTTCTGCAACACACATGTCATTACTTATTGTAACTTTATAAATTATTTAGTAATAAGTGTAATATAGTAGTAGTAGTAAGTGTATACAGTAGTATAAAGTGTATAAGTGGTATTAATTTAGTTTAATATTAGATAAGTTTTTTTTTCTGTGTGTGTTGTAAAATTTACAAATAAAGTGTTCATTCATTCATTCATTCATTCATATAAAGTATGAATATACTGGGTGTCCCTAAAACAATGGATAAACCTTAATTTTACAAGCGATAGGTAGTTCAGCTATCAAAAACAAAGACTTAAAATTTAAGGCGCATAGTGGTCCCAATGACCTTGCGTCGATCGTCCCGCACTGATTACATAGGAGTGAGTGAGTGAGGATGAGGGGAATATTTAAGCAAACCTTTACGCGTAAGATGAATTATTTCAATAAAACATTAATTAAGGCGAATAAGAAAAATCTAAAAAGACCATCCCCTAGAATATTGTTCACTTTATTTATTGAAATCAAAAGTATACGATTTAACCTAATATTTACGACGCGATTAGGTTTAAAGTTTTAAAATCGAGGCATGTTTGGGTCACATTTTAACCAAGTTTTAATTAATTTATCAAAAAATTAAAAAGACCATCCTCTAAAGAATGCGTTGAATAATAACATATCTTTTTTAAAGATTTTTTTATTCAATATATATGAAGAGAACCGGTTTTTTCTGCAGTGATTTTTTATGTTTGACCTTACTATGCGCCTTAAGTAAGCGAGGCCAGTATCCTTGATTGTGGAGTTGCGGACTCGCATCCAAAATGCAACTGCATCAAACCGTCGGGTCACGCGCACCGAATTAAACATTCTTTTATTAAAAGGTCCAGGACGTGTATAAGGGCGCAAAGTCAATTTGAGATTTTTTGAATAAATATGTTTATTACAGATTGCTTTGAAATTTTTATACTCTTAAAATGGCCATGAGATTAAAACATATAGAATATCAAGGCTGATATTCATTACATTCACACAGAAGCTTAGAGTAATTATTATTACGACAAAAACAGTTTTTGGGAGTTTTGAAACTATTTGCTATTCAAGTAGTCATGAAATTAAAAAAACCAGTATGCCTAGGCTTATGATACCTTTTTGGGATCTAGAATAGCTAAGCAGGTTTTTAAGATGATGGGCACGATGAGTGTCCTACATTCTTTTTACACTGTAGCTGATCAAACATGAAAGAAAATTAATTTCATTTTAAATTTTCTATGTGTTTTAATTTTTTAAACACTACGCTAGTTTGTTAAATTTAAGTCTTTGTTTTTGATAGCTGAACTATCGCTTGTGAAATGAAAGAAAAACGAAATCGAATAACCTCTCCATTTGTAGAAATGGCACTATAAAAACTAATCGTACTTGGAAATTTTCTAAAAATACTAAAACAATAAATATCTCTGAAACCGTGATATTTTCACTAAGGTTAAAATTTTTGGTAAGGCAAGCCATGATGAAGTCTAACTATAATTACAGGTTTATCCATTTGCTTTAGGGACACCCTATATACTCGTATATTATAACTCAGCATAATTATAATATCTGTATCATAATACACTGAGACTTTACGACTGTTTCCAGCGATTGTTACCTTCCACTTTTTGTTTTCTGAGAGCCTGCTGGCGATCACGCAGCCAGCGGTGCCACCGCCGACCACAATGAAGTCATATTCCTCAACTATATCATCATCGATTTCTTTTGCCCTGTTTTGCTGTCGCGATGCCTTATCGAAGTAGTTGTAGGATCTAAAATGTATATTGATTCCTAAAGTAATCAAATTCGAAGCAACAAGTAATGTTTATCAATGTCTCGAAAGGAGAAAACGGAACACTTATAAGATCACTTCTGCCTGTCTAAAATTTATATTAAAAAAACTCGGGTGTACGTTCTCTTTCAGCTGTGAACAAATCAAACTTGTAAGTCAACGTGTTCAAAAGACATGGCCATTTGTGTCGAATATTTTTGCATATTTTGCTATATCACAACAAGTGAATCTTCCAACCTCCCGAACAAGCCGGTTTCCGAAAAGGCTATAGTACCATAGACCACATCCATACGCTGCGGCAGGTTATACAGAAGACCGAGGAGTATAATCTGCCACTTTGCTTGGCGTTTGTGGACTATGAGAATGCCTTCGATTCGATCGAGACATGGGCGGTGCTGCAGTCTCTCCAAAGGTGCCAAGTGGACTATAGGTACATAGAGGTGCTAAAGTACCTATACGGAAATGCCACTATGTCGGTCCGACTCCAGAACCAGAGCTCTAATCCCATCCAATTGCAGCGAGGTGTAAGACAGGGAGACGTTATCTCTCCAAAACTCTTTACCGCTGCATTGGAGGATATTTTCAAGCTTCTGAATTGGAAAGGATACGGCATTAACATTAATGGCGAGTACCTAACACACCTCCGTTTTGCCGATGATATAGTTCTAATGGCTGAGACCTTGGAAGACCTGAACACCATGCTCGGAGATCTCAGTAGTGCTTCCCAAAGAGTGGGTCTTAAAATGAACATGGATAAGACAAAAATCATGTCGAATGCCCATGTTGTACCCACTCCAGTTAATATTGGGAACACTACACTTGAAGTTGTTGACAGCTATGTATACCTGGGACAGATAGTCCAGTTAGGTAAGTCCAACTTCGAGAAAGAGATCTCTCGTCGAATCCAGCTCGGATGGGCAGCTTTCGGGAAGCTACGAAAAATCTTCGCGTCCAAATTACCTCAGTGTCTCAAGACGAAAGTCTTTGACCAGTGTGTGTTGCCAGTGATGGCCTACGGAAGTGAAACGTGGCCATTCACTATGGGTCTCGTCCGAAGGCTCAAGGTCGCTCAGCGGGCAATGAAGAGAGCAATGCTTGGGGTCTCCCTGCGTGATCGGATCCGAAATGAGGAGATCCGCAGGAGAACTAAAGCAACCGACATTGCTCGAAGGATTGCTCAGCTGAAGTGGCAGTGGGCGGGACACATAGCAAGAAGAACCGATGGCCGCTGGGGCCGAACGGTTCTCGAATGGCGACCACTATCCGGACGACGCTCAGTGGGTAGGCCCCAGACCAGGTGGACCGACGATCTGGCAAAGGTCGCGGGAAGACGCTGGATGCGGGCAGCACAGGACCGATCGTTGTGGAGAGATCTATGGGGGAGGCCTATGCCCAGCAGTGGGCGTCGTGCGGCTGAGATGATGATGATGATGATGCATCTTTGAGTTCCGTTGACACAGAATCATGAAATTTGGCAAGAAAAATATCTTACAGTACATGTTAAGGGAAAAATTTTAAAACTGTGAATATGTAGATAGGAACTTATATATGAACTTAGACTAGCTGTGCCCGCGAACGACGTTTCGCCATAATAATTTTAAAAAAACTCTCTTAACACTTAGGGGTATAAAAAATTGTTTACGACCAGGACACGTATTTTTGAATCATTAGAAATGAATTTCGAATTCGAACACGAATACAAATCACATGCGAAATTATTTTCTACTGTTTCCAATTTTAAAGATTTTTGAATCACTCGAATTCAGTATTGTCATTAAAAACAAATTCTACATTAGAAACCGTTTCACGCAGAAAAACTAAAATCCGGCACGCAATAACATGGCAATAACTCATTAATTTAAAAAAAACTAGCGATGAATCGCATGTAAAACGGAACGTTTATACAATGCGCATATTCTACTAGTAGAAATGAAAAACGAGTGGGTAGGACCACTCGTTGCAGAATTCACGGAATGAATGTTCAAAAATAGCGAATTCGGAAATTCGTATGCGAATCTTACGACTTCGAATGCGAATTTGAATTCTATTGTTTCAAAAATGCGTCTCCTATTCTCAGACCGACCGTTGATCCCTACATGAAATAGGATCGATAGGCACAAAAAAAATTTTTTGCTATTTCAGCATTTTTTTGTTGACTGTAACTTTTTCCCAAAATCTGTGAATGCAGATCAGAATATCTTAAAAGTTATGGATGGTTGCCTAACAATGTTTTCTTGTAACTATAACGGTTAATGTACCTGCCCTTTAAATCCTGTATATTAACGCACAAATATACGTAAACGGGAGTCATCTAAAAATATTTTACGGATATCTTGAAATGCTTGCTCGAATAATATTACAATTGATAAAAAAAAACACGAAGCCAGTCGTTCTCGTGGATTTATTGACATTATATTTTAAATTTGGTTCCTTATATTAATTTATCCCCCTATAAGTATTTACACAATTACTTAAAGATCAAAAGATTTACTTGATAAGCTTTAGAATGTAATTTTTTTATGATATAACTGTCGGTTTCAGATCTGCCATCCAGGCGTTAATTGCAAAAAAAAGACTCATATAATTATTCTCAGATCTTATTATTTACCTGTGCTTCATATCTGCTCTCTGCTGAGTTGACTCGATCAGAGTTGCCTTGTTGGTCCCGAAGTAGTTAGGCGCAGCACCAATGTCACCGTAGAGTGTGTGCACCAGGGAAATGAGCAGTATGGCCGTCGGTGCACACTCTATGCTGCCGTCGCAGACGTTGCACAGGTCTTCAGTGAGGTTTCCCGGTGCCATGGCATCTTCAAACGAACTAGGTACTGTTCATTCACACAGCAAATTTAGAGTATCTTAGTATCTTCATTCATTGGTTTTTTTGCGAAACCTATTTTTGCATTTGCTTTTGTGTACACATGTCATAATCAAAATTTTCCCTCTATGTTTTTCTTTTTATGTAAGTACTCGTATAATTATGAATAATGTTTTCTGTTTTAGTTAAAATTTTCAAAATATCACTTCTTTACACTTCCCTTAAATTTTGTTCTCTAAAGAGCAAGTTTGTGTTTTTTGTTGTTGTTTTAAATTATCCCTGAGCAAAGCTCTTTACTGCGCAAGAGTTTTTTCCGTACTAGTGTCGTCAATCAGTGACAGCTTTGTTTATACGAGTACTTCTATGAATGCTTTGTTCTTGTCGACGTTTCATTATTGTCAACGCATTGTTTCGTTTCAATCACTGGAAAAGGTATTTCGAATAATAATCGTCATGTGTTTATTTTCACCGTTAACTTGTAACGAATATTGAGACTACCTAAAAATTCGATTGTCGTGCAATTTTGCTGCAATAGCATAGTGGCATTTATGCTGAAGTGGGTGAACCTTAATATTTAGTCTAAGCAGAGTCTTCAATAGAGGGTATAGCATTAAGCGCTCCTATGACCACCCTTACTAGGGAAGTACTGTCAACAACATGTCAAACTTTAAGTTTACACCACCGAAACCGTTATTTAGTATCCCATTTTATAAGGTCAAGGGTAACTTTCGACACCCTTGATTGATTTTATTATCTAATCGCGTCAACGTTGTGAATGATTAATCATTACAAAACAGACTTGCTGGTATAATGCGTGTATGATGCTAATTTAATAACAGGGCATCAAATTGAGCGCCGGTAGATATTTGTCAAGGGCGGTCGTCAAACATTCATCGCTCGCTCGATAGCTTATTACTGCTCGCTGAAGACTCGATCGATAGCGTCTTCAGATATATATAAGTCTGTATTAATTCGATACCTACTTTCATACAACAAAGGAGGCAAACAAGCAGGCTTTCCACTTGATGGTAACTGACTTTGATGATGAGGCCTTACCATGATCGCTTATAGCAAGGTTAAAACAATAATAAAACAACAATATTGAATCAGAGACGCCGCTCTTGCTGCGTTTAGCGCCGTCCCGCTCTCAGCGCGGTTTGTATTGTTTGTTTGTTTGTATTGTTTTAGGCGATCATGGTTAGGGGGCAGGTCGCCTATAGTATATTATGTGGTTTCTGTGAAATTTGTATTTCACCGCCACGTTGCCAACTTATGACATAAGATGTAAAATCCCATTACCCAATAACTTAACTGCCTATCTATCTATACACGGTTATTTTTTTATCACCCACCCACGGGTTTTTAGGGACGCTTCAGGACACATCCATTATTATATAAAAAAATAAAAAAAATCTCTAAAAATGCTGCTCTCAACTAGTGTCATTTTTTAGATTTTTTAGAAAATTAATATAAAATTAAGTAAGTGAGTTATTTTTTATACATATTTAAATCATTCTAAAGAGCCATTTACATGATGCAAGTTTCTTGCCTGTTGCATACAATAAAATTGAAGCAATAAATGACTTGCATGGTCTAAGCAGCACGTCACATTCTCGATCTGTTATACAAGTTTCGTTTCAAAACTTTTCTTGGTGTAAACAGCACATACAATAATTTCTTAAGCAATTCTTGTATTCAACTGGTCATTTGCAGAACCAAATTTTTTTATTTTTTTCATACTTTTTGACTCATATTTTTTTATACACAAACCCTCTTCTAAAACGTTCAACACTTCAATAAATATTCGCCAACGCAAATACGTGCAATTCTTGAGTCATAGTCACTTGCCATAAACGCACAATTGACAATAATTGAATGCAATAAATGTAGCGCAATAATTGATCTTTAATAATTGTAAGCAACTGTTTACACGTGGATGTAGTAAAAAGGTTGTATACAATTATTGAATGTCAGTTTTGACAAAAAATAATTGCAAATGTCTTTTGTTTACACCAATACAATTATACTCGGCTTCGTCCTCGGGATTAGCAAATAATACTTGTAGTAACGCCTAGTGATACGCCAGTCACGCACTTAATTATACTCGGCTTCGTCCTCGGGATTAGCAAATAATACTTGTAGTAACGCCTAGTGATACGCCAGTCACGCACTTTATTTGAGGGTATAAATAAAATTTAAAATGAGTCTCACGTCAACAAGGTGGGCGACCTATCCGCTCGCTTCATTCGCTTTTTAGTGCTCGCCACGATCACACTCTCGCGTCTTAAAAGTTTTTACTTTAAGTGAGGTAGTGCTTATTTATAATGCCTAAGCGGAAAAGTGAGGAGGATTGTAAAATCTGGGACACGATTCTCATGCATTCGAAAAAAGTTCACATTCGTAAAAATGTTCGAAATTCAAATTTTTTTCGAAGGAACCACAGTTTGTGTATTCTCAGAATTGTGTAAGTTTAAAAAACTCGAAGTGTTACGAAGATGCCGTACACGGAGTCCTTTCAGCTTGCCCGACAGGCGTTCCCACTCGGAGTCTCAAGGTTAGTCATTGTGTGAATAAGTGCATTTATCAGTGACTATAGCCGAAAATGTCATTTTCTATTTGCTGCCCGTACAATGCTCGTTTGATAACGGGCAGAAGTATGATAAGTCAGCCATCTTGTTATATTCTCATAAGTACTAGAGAAACTTAATTAGTTAATGACGAATTATACCTATAATGGTAAATTTGTCACGTTTTTATTTTTTACTGGTTTCCTCTGAAATGAAGTTTTATAATCCAATGAAATAGTTTTACGAAAACTGTTAAATAAGATTTATTTCATACCTACCTAGTGGGCTTATTTATACCCCTTTTGTATGAATTTTTATGACACTATATCTCTAAGAAGAAAGTTTACTAAATAATAGTTATTACTACAGTGATTATTCACTAAACTGGGCTTGCGTACCTCTCTTTGGGGTTGCACTACCCAATAATAATTATGCGAACAGTATTTTAGGATTGTTCCTTAAATGATTAGCAGTAATAATAATTATCCAATCGTAACATGCACCATGCTTTTTATGATTATATACTAAAGAATAAATACAGTATATACATAGTGGTAATGGTTACCTATCCTGGTTTGCGTACTTCTCTTTGGAGCTGTACTACCTTATGGTAATGGTAACCTCTCCGGGTTTGCGTACTTCTCTTTGGAGCTGTACTACCCTATAAATTAGTCTCGCGAACAGTACTTTGGTCTGTTTCATGACTAATGGAGATATCGGTGTATTCATAGTGGCAATGGTTACATATCCGGGTTTGCGTACTTCTCTTTGGAGCTGTACTACCCTATGGTAATGATAACCTATCCGGGTTTGCGTACTTCTCTTTGGAGCTGTACTACCCTATAAATTAGTCTCGCGAACAGTACTTTGGTCTGTTTCATGACTAATGGAGATATCGGTGGTTTTCAGAACCAGAACGTAATAACAACGTTTTAAACCTGCAGGCCTATTACGATCTCACGGTTTTCAAATGATATCATAGTGCAAAGCGAAAATTATGATTTTCGGTCAGATTTTTGATCATTCGTTCGTTATATGATATTGACATCATCGAAATTATGCCATAGTAATGATATCATTGGAGATGGGTAATACGAAATGAAGCATTTCATGATTTATTATGCCATGTCATACGATGAAAGATTTATAATTGGCCTACTGCTCGATGGGATTATTGGTTCTGAGCCACGTTCGGAGATGCAGGTCGACCTCGACCCAGAACCCGCCAAAGTGGCTACGCTCAGTGCGAGCCCGCCGTTTGTATCTTCTGTGCCGTCATGACGGTCACCCCCGTGGTGGTCGCCACGGGGGTGATGTCAGCCAATTTTATGCCAATGAAACATTGTCTTTTGAAAAACTTTCGAAAAAACTCATCACTCTCATTGCGCTGTTGACAGCACACAAAGTACAAACCTTGTCCTAGATTAATATTAAAAATATTAAAATCTTTCCTTCTCTTCATAAGTGCTAAAAAGCCTTATAATGCTGTCGGTTCCCAAACCTTAAGTCAGTGAATAAAGGACACACTGCGCGATAGCGTTTTTGATCTAAACATATTTACCGCGTACAGCACGCCGCTACATCCGCGGCTCATTACCTAGGTGTCGGCCTAGATCAAATAAGATGAACCGCTGGATGGAGCGGCTCTTCAAGCACATTCTATCGATTCTATAATAGAACCATAAGTAATGTCAATACTAATGGAAATAATTATTTTGCCAGAACAATTGTTAATAATACGAGTAATTCAAATGATGATTGATGTTTATTCTTATTAACATAAATTAATGAAAATTCAGGAATAAACAAAATATTTCACACTATTATCTCTAAAAGTCTACAAGTATTATTTGCTAATCCCGAGGACGAAGCCGAGTATAATTAATGATTAAACGAACTTACCTGTACGTGAAGTTCAATCATAATTATACGAAGGCTTCGTCCGAAGGGATTAGCAACCCTGCCTCCCAACTACAAGTCCCCTTTTTTGTGTGAAATATTCCGGATGCGGCTACTCTAAACTAAATGAAGCGAGCGGATAGGTCGCCCACCTTGTTGACGTGAGACTCATTTTAAATTTTATTTATACCCTCGTTACTACAAGTATTATTTGCTAATCCCGAGGACGAAGCCGAGTATAATTAAGTGCGTGACTGGCGTATCACTAGGCGTTACTACAAGTATTATTTGCTAATCCCGAGGACGAAGCCGAGTATAATTAAGTGCGTGACTGGCGTATCACTAGGCGTTACTACAAGTATTGTAGCAATGAAAATACCAATAAGAACAGTTCACTATATTTAATCTTTACAATATAATCACACACACACGTACACTAATAATAATCACAATATTTCACTTAACCACTGTACGCCTCGACGGCTAACGTGCGACTGTCCTCTCTGCCTCTATGGCCGCTGTTTTATAGTCGAGCTCTAGTAGGAGGGAGGAAGTTACACGAACACCTTACGTACTACAAGTATCGTTACATTACTTTACTCATAGAATGTTATACAATATTAGGATATGAACATATGATAAATATAACAAATTATTAAATAGATAATCTAATATGCTACATCTCTCCCTTTCAATATTTTTTTTTTGTTGAGTTACCTAATATGTTCATAATATGCAAAGTTCACGTAATCAACTTGATATATTTAATGATTATAAATAATACTATACAAACATCATTTTTCAGAATCATTCTTCGATTTGTGTTCATGGAAATCACCATTTTCTCTCTCAGTAGACGAATCATTCCTGAAATCATCTTTATCATTACTATTAGCTACACTCCATTCCCCTCTCACCCTTTTTAAATGAATAACGTTTCTTCGTAGTTCCTGTCCAGACTCATCGTTACGGACTGATACGTCTCCAGATTCTTCATCAGCTCTGACTACAGTATGTAGAGCCGGTGAAAAATTTGGGGTGAGTTTATTATTCTTAGTAAGGTTTTTTATAAATACCTTATCTCCTACTGAAATATCATGTTCTTGTGCTCTTCGTTTCTTATCACTGTATTGTTTACCTGTCTCTTTATGTATGCGGTCTTTATCACTACTGTCCATATCAGCAGCTTTATGCTCAATGCCACTAACTGAAGGTATTTTGTCTCTAAATTGCCTCCTGTAAAACAGTTCGGATGGGGACTTACCTGTCACTGAGTGGGGTGTACTGTTGTACATCATTAAATAACGAAGTAAATCATCCTTCCAATCTTTTTTTTCTATCTGGCTTATACGAAGTCTTTTCAAAATACTCCTGTTTTGCCTTTCCACTTCACCATTCATTTGTGGCCAATACGGAATGCTGTTGAATAATTTAATACCACATTCACCAAGGTATGACATGAATTCCTGGCTTGTAAATTGTTTGCCATTGTCTGCTGTTACTGAAATTGGGTGCCCTAGCCTTGAAAAAATTTCCTTTAAGTTTTTTACTATGTCAGTTGATGTGACACTCTTCATTATTTTAATTTCCTTGTAACGACTATAATAGTCTATTATTACTAAAATATAATCACCTGATGGAAGAGGACCAAGTAGATCGAGGGCGGTGTCGACCCATGGTCCGCAAGGCAAGTCGCGGCGTTTCATGGGATTCGGTGGATTTGGTGCCGAAACTAAGGTACAACTTCTACAATTTTTTACCAATTTTTCAGCATCATAGTCGATTTTCGGCCACCAAACTTTAGTTCTTAGTCTCTGCTTCATGGCTACTATACCTGGATGGCCCTCATGTGCTGCTTCTAGTACGCGTTGACGTAGATTTTTTGGAATTACAATTTTATTACATCTAAGAAGAATATTATCGTTAAAACATAGTTGACTTTCAAATATCTTATAGTTATTAACTGAAGGATCCCACAAATTCTGATAAATACCTTCTTTTACTTTAGAAATTTCTTCGTCGTTCACGGAACTTTCTTCAATATCTTTTAAAGACACAGCTACAGGCGTTGCATATTGGGTCAGATGATGAACATAATTAATATCACCAAAGTGTTCTTCTTCATTATTTTTGCAGAGGCGTGATAATGGGTCAGCAATATTAGTTCGGCCCGGACGGTATACAATTTTGTAAGAAAATGACTGTAATCTCAGTACCCACCTTTCAATCCTAGCACAAGGTCTTGATTTACGCCCAAATATAACTTCAAGCGGTTTGTGATCACTAACCAATTCAAATTCTTTACCATATAGATAGATTTGGAAATGCTCCACTGCCCAAACAAGAGCGAGTGCTTCTTTTTCCGTTTGGCAGTATCGTCTTTCGCAGTCCGTTAGACTTTTGTTTCCATAAGCGACTACACGGGGTCCATTTGAATCGATTTGGATCAAAACAGCACCTAGCCCTACTGGGCTGGCATCAGCTATGACTTGGGTTCTGTCCGCTGGATCATAAAAACCTAAAGTTTTGATTTGGCATAAACAGCTTTTTAACTTTGCAAAACTTTCTTCTTGCTCAATAGACCACAGTTTTGAAATGGAAGTGTTTTTTCTTACCTCTTTGCGCAGCAGCTGCCTCAGGGGTTCTGTCAATGTAGCTAAATTAGGGATCCATTTCCCTACGTAATTAACTAGGCCTAAAAAACTTTGCAACTCATCTAATGTTTGTGGTGTTCGGAATTCCTGTATTGATCGCAGATATTTGCTTAAGGGTTTTACTCCTTCGGGTGACAGATGGTGACCAAGAAATTCAATATTTTGAGTACCATAAACACATTTACTTTCATTGAGAAGAATATTGTTTTCCTTAAGAACTTTCAGCGTATGTTGAAGTCGATGGTCATGTTCCGGTTTATCAGTTCCACAAACAATTATGTCATCTATAAAATTGACTGTTCCGTCACACCCCAATAAGATCCTTTCTAGCGTTTTTTGAAAAAGTTCAGGAGCACAAGAAATGCCAAACATAAGTCTTTTATAACGATACATACCTTTACTGGTGATAAATGTGGTTATATATCGTGAATCTGGGTGGATTTCTATTTGATGAAAAGCGTCTTTGATGTCAATACGTGAAAAGAATGTTGCTTTCCTAAATTTTGGAAGTAATTGGTCCATTGTGGGTAGCGGGTGATTTTCACGAACTATGGCTTCATTTGCTCTTCTCATATCAACACACACCCTTACCTCTTCATTTTCTTTTAAGATCGGAACAATCGGAGAGACCCACCTGGAAGGTTCTCGTACTTCTTCTATAATGTCAGCTTGAATAAGCTCGACAATTTTTTTATTTACTTTGTCCTCTAGTGGTATAGGTACTTTCCTGCAAGGTTGAGAGATAGGTTTTACTTCCTCGTTTATAGGTATTTCAATTAATATATTTTTAAATTTAGGAAAAGATTTTACATGATTTACCGGTATTCCAATTTGAAGCAGTCCCATTTGTGTAGATGTATCCTTTCCTAATATATCTTTCGTGCCATCTTTAATTACGTAGAAGGTTGCAAGCTCCTGTTTGTCTCTTACTTGAATAGAGGTTTTAAATGATCCTAGTACTACTAGTGGCTTGTTGCTGCCATAAGGAAGAAATATTTTATCTGAGGAACGCACTTGCTCAGACACTTGTATTTGTGATGTTTTTAGCCTTTTCCATGTATTTTCAGTTAAAAGGTTACATTTACTTCCAGAGTCGATAAGAAGGTCAGTAGTCACTCCTCCAAGTATACATTGAATCATGCAGTCATCATCAATATAAAAAATATACTCTGGTTTATTATTTACCCAGTGTACTGATTCTGCTTTTTTCATTTTTTTCGATGGCCCTGCATCAGTGCTTTGAGAAGACGACCTCTTGAATCGATTGCTGTGACAATGTTTCATGAAATGACCACTAAATCCACATCTATGACATTTGACTTTTATCGCTGGGCACTTCTGATCGTTACTTTGATGCTTAGTGCTTCCACACCTAGAACACGAGTCTTTAAATGGTCTGTCGCCTCGTTTAGGGTTTGATGGATATTCTTTTGTCATTACTTTATTGACCGTATTGGAGGAATGCTTGTCTTCAAACTCTTGCAATTGTCGTTTAACGCACTCTAGTGCATTGGCCTCTGCGATGATATCTTGTAAACTAAAATTATCACCTTCCTTGAGAATTTTCTTCCTTAGTTCGGCAGATGAGCATTTCTCTGTGATTTGGTCAATTAAACTTTCCTCTCTTACCTCTTGATCTTTGAAGGCACACTTCTCAGCCTGTTTTCGTAAACGAACCAAAAACCTTTCAAATTTCTCCTCCTGGTCTTGTTTCATCAACCTGAATATATGTCTTTCATATACGCGACTTTGCTTAGGTGCAAAATAGTCGTTTAACTTCGTTACAGCAACTTCGTATACATTTAGCCCGTTCACGTCATCATTCTCGTCCACGTGGGCACCGGGAATGTTATAATATATTTCTTGTAAACCCAGTCCGCCACTATGCAAGAGAATAGCTCTCCTCCTTATAGGATCATCGATCTCAGAGGCTATTAAATAAATTTCGAGACCACGTTTCCATTTTTCCCATCTCACACCAATACTTGTTGTATCACCCTCACAATTAAATGGTTCTATTGGTGCCAAATTAGAATTCATATTTCTTTATCTGTAATGATTTAAATGGTATATAGTATAAATTTAAAACCATGACTGAATTTTTATCATGTTTAAAGAAAAATGAGTGTCGATGGTGCTATTGGATCATCCCAGCAAATTAAATAATGAACATGAGTGTCCGTGGAACTATAGGACCGTCTCAATTCATTTATGTGTACATGAAACTATTGAACAATCTGAACAATATAATAAGTTTGACTGTCCATGGTACTATTGGATCATCTCCACAATATTATTAGCTTGAGTGTCCATGGTACCATTGGACCATCTCAATTTATGTAAATATACTCCCTTGCAGAGTGTCCATGGAACTATTGGACCATCTCGGTAAAGTAAGGAACAACTAGAGTGTCCATGGTACTATTGGACCATCTCAATATAAGAAAATAACTCAAGTGTCCATGGTACTATTGGACCATCTCGACAAAATAAATAATGAACATGCCTGTCCTGGTGTTTTATGTAAAAATATCAAATTACCAGGTTGATTTTTCTAGCTTCATCCCGATAGTTAATATGATCTTATTATTCAGAAGAGAAAAAAAAAAAAGAATACCGATATTCATCTATCTGTATGTGGGAAAAACAATCTTTTACAATAACTATTCATTACAAAAAAATCGATAATGCAATAGTGTATAACAAAATAATTAAAGTTACAAAAATTAATTCATGTCAAAATATTACCTGGTTAAAAATCTATTTCGAGCAACAATGTGCAATATGTAATGATCGAACAACGTCAGAACTATCGATAATAAGCAACTGCTGCCTTTTATGGCAGTGTAAAAGTAGGTCATTGTCGCAGTGCCAACTGCCGCGCGTATAGCGTGGTTAGCACGTGGCGTTATTAGCACGTGGTATTTTATAAAAATAAGTGTTTTCCCACAGGCATGATCACCATAGTTGATTCGTTCATTAGTCTAACACTGTCAATAAAACTATTACATTATCATCTTAGTTTAAATCTGCCTCGGGCATTTAATTTTTCTTCACTTTCTTTACACTGATTAATGAATAATGATATAGGTACTTACAGTTTTTACTCCTCGTCGCCAATTTGTAGCAATGAAAATACCAATAAGAACAGTTCACTATATTTAATCTTTACAATATAATCACACACACACGTACACTAATAATAATCACAATATTTCACTTAACCACTGTACGCCTCGACGGCTAACGTGCGACTGTCCTCTCTGCCTCTATGGCCGCTGTTTTATAGTCGAGCTCTAGTAGGAGGGAGGAAGTTACACGAACACCTTACGTACTACAAGTATCGTTACATTACTTTACTCATAGAATGTTATACAATATTAGGATATGAACATATGATAAATATAACAAATTATTAAATAGATAATCTAATATGCTACAAGTATTATTTGCTAATCCCGAGGACGAAGCTGAGTATAATTAAGTGCGTGACTGGCGTATCACTAGGCGTTACTACAAGTATTATTTGCTAATCCCTTCGGACGAAGCCTTCGTATAATTATGATTGAACTTCACGTACAGGTAAGTTCGTTTAATCATTAATTATGTCTAGGAAATTATTGCTTTCAAGTTTTGACATGTCTAAACAGACTTGTATGTGCGTGTACCATTTCTTGGAGAGTTGCTTCAAGAATTGCACGTATTTGCGTTGGCGAATATTTATTGAAGTGTTGAACGTTTTAGAAGACGGTTTGTGTATAAAAAAATATGAGTCAAAAAGTATAAAAATTAGTAAAGGGGATCAATAAAAAAGAATTTCCACGCGGACGAAGTCGCGAGCATAAGCTAGTTAATAATAATAATTATTGTTAAAACTGACTAATGATTTTGCATAATGGATCTGTAGGTACCTACTTACTTCCTTACATTATTATAAAACAAAGTCCCCCACCGCGTCTGTCTGTCTGTCTGTTCGCGATAAACTCAAAAACTACTGCACCGATTTTTAAGCGGTTTTCACCACTCGATAGCGTGATTCTCGAGGAAGGTTTTAGTGTATAATTTGTTAAGTTTTTGTATTTATTTCTGTGTACATTAACGAAATTTGTTGAAGATGTCGGGAAAAAATAAATTAAGGCGAAACGTAGTTCGCAGGCACAGCTAGTATTATATGAAAAAAGATAGGTGTGTAGATAGGTGTTGTCAATTACTAATTGGTATAGGTCAAAAGTTCACCTTAACATGACGCTCTGATTCAATGTCAGACTGGCAGACTTAGTAGGTATAGGGGGGTCGAATAACACACTGAATTTGTTATCTGTATAAGTAACTGAGTTGCGCCGCGCAGTTTTCCCGCTTAGACACCGGTAAACCACTCCGCAGTGTGCGGTGCATGCATACCTACTAAAAAATTCTGGATGTCCATCATGTCCATAGTCGAGGTGATCCAGCCATTGGGAAAACTCAAATATCCGGAGAACCCGTGGACGGTCTGACCAGCTACGTTATAATTATATTTATAATATGTAAGTTTAACAAATAATATGTTTATTTACTTGTTTCAAGTTTCTTATTTATTATACGACGACGACTTATACGACGTCAAAACAAAATAGCGCGCGCAAAGCAAATTAAAAACAAAAGTACACCAAGGAGGTTCAGAGTCTGAGTTTTTAACAAATTTAAAAAAAGTTGAATGATAAATTCGGCACCATGGCGATGGAAGTAAATAGGTTTAATGATGTTTTGAAATCACATACCTAGTGCACGTGATGTTCTAAATTCAAATTTACAAACGGCTTTGGCGGTCAGATATCGAATAGCAAAAATACTCTTTCCGAGATGCGGGGATGAAAAATATTTATTCATTTATATTTGTAATAGGTTGGGGAAAAAGTTTCTTCGCATTTTTTAAGAAAATTCAAAACATTTTTTAATATTGTTTATTTACATTTAACTAAAGTATGTAGGTACCATTTTGTTCGATAACTTTTTGCCATCTTGTAGGACATGATCCCATTGCTATAGAAATTTTGGGACTTCTGGTCAAAATACCGCGACAAGTGGTTTTGGCAGTCCTCTCGTGATGTTAACCTGACACTGCCTAAAGAATTCTGAAGAGACCGAAACAGGTGGAAATCTGAAGGTGCAAGGTCAGGACTATACGGCGGATGCATTAACACCTCCCAGCCAAACTCTCTTAATTTTTGCAGAGTGGCTAAAGATGTGTGAGGTCTAGCGTTATCATGATGAAAAACCACACCCCTTCTGTTGATTAATTCCGGCCGCTTTCTCTCAACTTCTTGCTTTAATCTCATCAGTTGTTCGCAGTAGAGTTCAGAATCGATGGTCCTGCCTGGTGGTAACAGCTCATAATGAATAATGCCCTTCCAATCCCACCACACACACATCATCACCTTGTTGCGAGTTAACCCGGGTTTCGCCACAGTCTGTGAAGCCTGACCGGCCTTTGACCACGACCTTTTTCGCACGTTCTTGTCATACGTGATCCACTTTTCATCACCAGTTATCAGCTTCTTCAAAAATGGTTCGGTTTCATTACGTCGTAATAAAGAATCACAAATGAGTACACGGTTCATTAGGTTTCTTTCAGTGAGCTCGTGAGGTACCCAAATGTCGAGCTTTTTTGTGTACCCAGTTTTTTTCAAATGCGCCAAAACTGTTTTGTGGTCAATTCCCAGTTCTTCAGCTACGTCGTAACTACTGACATGCCGATCTTGCTCCACTTTTTCAAAAATGGCATCCATTTTATCTGTAATAGGGCGACCAGAGCGACGTGCATCTTTGACATCAAAATTTCCGGATTGAAAACGCTTAAACCAAATTTGTGCTACTCTCACAGACACTGCACTAGGTCCATAAACATCGCAAATTTTTTTCGCGGCTTGCGTTGCATTTTTACCTTTTTTGTAGTAAAATTTTAAAATGTATCGAATTTCTTCATTAGATTCACTCATCTTGGCGGTACGAAAAACAAATGAAAATCACACATTTTCCTAATTTGAATTTGGAATTATGTTCTTTAAAATTTAAACTTTCAATGATACCAAAACCAGCCAGATACAAATAGTATAGCCAAAGAGATTTTATTACAAGTTTATACATACTATAATGCGAAAAGACTTTTTCCCCAACCTAATATTTGTATTTATTTGACCTTATAACAGTTGATGTTATACAAGGTAAGTCATAATACATTATAAGCTTATATAAGTCCTAGAACATACAATTCTATATCACTTTATGTATAATTATTACATTTTAGGCCTATTGATATAAGTCATACAATACAATATCATTTAATGTCAATATAATATTATTGATGCCCATTTAGGTTGCCAGTTACTTAAATCAAAGGTCAGTCATATACATTTAAGCCTATTGATAAAGTCCTGAACGCGCACATACTATTAATATCATTTAATGTCAATATAATATTAATGATGCCCAAGTAGGTTGTCAGTTACTTAACTCAATTTCGTTACATAATTATTAGACTTAATGTTGAAATATATTATAATATAAAACCCTCACCAAAAACTAATTTGACATCATAATTATAATATATACCCTCACCAAAAACTAATTTGACATCATAATTCCCTAATTTGACTACATATTATTTTGTATCTATAACATAACTTTCATTGACATTATAAATACTATTATTATTATTTTATTTTTGTGATTTTAAATATTATTATGATCGTGGTTATCCTAATTTAACATTATTTATTATTAATGTATTTAAGCTTGTTTGATTAATTTGTTATTTGACATTGTAACTTACTTGACATCATAATTCCCTAATTTGACTACATAAATTATTTAGTATACCTATAATTAAGTTTTATTGACATTGACATTATAAATATTAATATTTTATTTTAGTGACTGTAATTATTATGAAGATCGTGGTTATCCTAATCTGACATTTATTTATTATTATTGTATTTAGAATCTTGACATGTTAATTTTTAATTTACTTCTCATCACAGATAATATAATACTACAGTACTTCTCATATTATTATGCCTATGGCGAATCATGGCTGTAAGTACTCTGTTTGTATTGCATTTAACACCTGGGTCTAAACCCATGTTTTATGAGCAAATAAAATGAAGGATTGAATGAATGAAAAAAATTGTATATTTTAAAGTAATACAGCCGATTTTCACGGATTAAATAAATGTTAACGTTACTTCCTATGTAATTGTAATAAAACGTGATGCGACATGCCGTATGTGTGGATCGATATTCAGCTGTGTACACGACGAATTTCAAAACCCGGAACCGAAACTTCTTCCATAGCATTTCCATTATCCATCATCATCGTCATATTTCAGACAAAACATTTGCACCAAAGCTTTCCTCGTGAATCACTCCGAGGAGCAAAAGCGGTGAGTATTAATTGGTAAATAGTAGAGTAGATCAAAAAAATTAAATGTAAAAAAACCTTTTTAAAAACAAGCTTTTATTTTAATGCGCTAAAAAGAATTAATAAACTTTTACACTAAAACTTTTACTTATAACGTCATTTCACATTTGACACAATTTATATGACATAAAAGCTTGTCGCGAGATTACTTGTGTGTAGTAACTTAAAAGTACTTAAAAGAGTACTTTTAAGTACCTACTCGTATTTACTTTGAAAATTGTAATGTATAAAATTATTCACATCAAATTATTTAATTTTCTTTTTATCTAAGCTGTCTAATCTAAGCGGTGTGCAACAAACTACTTTTTTGAAAGTGCATACTCGAGCCATAAATTGACACTATACAGTCCCCTTAACAGCGATTGTTATGTTTGTGGAAAAAAGGACATATTGCCAAGGTATGTTGTTCTCGTAAACAAAATGTAGTTCATGTTGTTGTTAGTGACGAACGAGCAATAGAATCGTCTTCCGAGTCAGAAAGTAACAGTGTAGTTAGTAACTACACTGTTACTTTCTGACTTGTTTTGAATTTGATTTGTTTTATAAGAAAACACTTTAAGCAAACAAAATAAAATTGTTCTCTATACTTCCATTAGCCTGTGCTTTACTTAAACATTTTTTATAAAAATATTAATTTCGACTTTCAAAGTAAAATATTGTTCTCTTCTCTCTTAAAAAAATAACAATTATCTTTTTTAACCTTTTGTCAAGTTAATAATTAAATTTCAGAGGCGCGTACAGAGCCTACCCGTTCAATGCTTTAGAAGGGCGTGACGCACGGATGAAACTACCGGTCCGTTCAGGACCTTAGAGTGTCAGAGCAACTGTAAAAAATTGATGGTTGTAAAACACTCTGACGTTTATTAATGAAATATTCTTATATGCGTTATCTTTGCGTCATCTGCTAGAAAAAGTGAAATGAAAAATTCATAGGAAAGAATGGGATAAAAGATATTATTGCTGCAACACGTTCAACACCTCAAAGTGAGTTAAAAACAACCGAACAGCTACACTCCAAGGCTCTGAACGTGCTCCAGTAGAGGAATATTAAACTTTAAAAGCTTCGACGCCTTTTCTCCTTCTAGTCTAGTCATATTGTGTAAAGAAGTCGAGCGCCTGTATAAAGAATGTGAGCAGGCAAGTCATAGATAATTGGCGCAAAATTAAAAAAAAACTAAATATTAGTATTCGCATTCGCGAATGTCGTTACTAGCGGTTAGTAGGTAGATATTCGAATTCGCATTCGCGTTCGCGAAATGCTCAAAAAATGTCATTAGTTACATCACTACTCGTAAGTACTAGTTACGTTACGATCTATAATTTAATCAAAAGGACTCCGATAAGCGTTAGATATTTCTGTCAAAACAAACGGTATTTCCATTCACTTTGAAGGTAGTACTGGATCGACGGTCAGTATTATTTCATATACATAAATTATAAAAACATATTTTCATATATTTATGCAGCCTTGTGTTTCGAGTTTAAAAATGTATAGCGTTCAAAAAGTTAAACCAAAGGGTAATTTTATTTGCTGTGTACACATTAATTATTAATATTCCGGGTAAGTCTAATAATTATGTAACGGACAACCTACTTGGGCATCATTAATATTATATTGACATTAAATGATATTATATTGTATGTGCGCGTTCCAGGACTTTATCAATAGGCTTAAATGTATATGACTGACCTTTGATTTAAGTAACTGACAACATAAATGGGCATCAATAATATTATATTGACATTAAATGATATTGTATTGTATGACTTATATCAATAGGCCTAATAATTATACATAAAGTGATATAGGATTGCATGTTCTAGGACTTATAATTATAAGCTTACTAGCTGTGCCGGCGAACTACGTTTCGCCATAATAAAAAATAGTTTACGACCTATTCTCAGACCTACCGAATATACACAAAAAAAATCATAAAGATTGGTCAAGCCCTCCATTCCTTAACAGAAACACGCGTAAGGGCCTTCGGAGTCATCCGTACACTGTGTCCTCCTTTTCACACCGTACCAAGAAATTCCAAGATTCCTTCTTCTGTCGTTCATCCCACACTTGGAATTCTCTACCTGCGCACGTGTTTCCTCCATCCTACAACATGGGTTCCTTCAAAAGAGGCGTGAAAAAGCATCTTTTGGGCCGGCAAGGGGCGGGCAGGTAGGAGAGTGGATGTCGTCCCTACTCTTATCTGTCAACTCATTTGGGCCTCTATCACCGCTTAACATCAGGCGGGAGGAGGTCATCTGCCGGGCCATCCATAAAAAAAAAAAAAAAAAAAAAGCCGTTTCGGAGGAGTTTGCTAACAAACACTGTGACACGAGAATTTTATATATTAAGACTAGCTGTGCCGGCGAACTACGTTTCGCTACAATAACGGCGAACTTACGTTTCACCGTAATAAAAAATAGTTTACGACCTATTCTCAGACCTACCGAATATACACAAAAAATTCATAAAGATCGGTCAAGCCGTTTCGGAGGAGTTTGGTAACAAACACTGTGACACGAGAATTTTATATATTAGATAATGTATTATGACTTACATCAACTGTTATAAGGTCAAATAAATACAAATACAAATTAACGGTATTACTTTGACGAATTTAGTCCATCGTTATTGATACGGGATTGGATGCGATCTTTTGGTCAAATATACTCGTACAAAGAAATCATGATGAATTCTAGGCTTGGAGACGCATTTTTGAACCATTAGAAATAAATTCTGAATTCGAACATGAATACAAATCACGGTCGAAATTACATATTTTCTACTGTTTCTAATCGTTGCCAGAAGCAAACGAGCGGGCCTCTGCCGAGTGCCTCCGTTCCACGCGAGCAACAAGTGGTTGATAGTATCATTGCGCGCTCGGAACTATCAGGCGTAATCGCTTGTCGGGCTTACCTTACCATTAATTTCATTACATAACTATTGTTTCGTTGTGTTAATGTTTTTTTATATTGCCTGAAATCTAGTTTTTTAGATTTTCTTTTAAATTTGTTATTCTAGACATGCTTATGCTTAATTTCCACACAAGGATTTTGCTAGTTCCTATACTTAACAAGAAAAAATATCTATACCTTGATCGATAGTGGCCTAGTGGCCAATGTCCAACAGTGGGCGTCTCTTGGCTGAAATGATGATGATGGTGATGACCGATAGTAAATACGGTTGATCGACATTATGCCTTCAAAAGAATTCCCTATACAAGATGACATTTTTATTGAACCATAAGGGGTTCAATAAAAATCTAATTTGTATTTTTCCTTAGTCTTATTGTATGAGGTTAAAATTTTGCTTTATGATACTTAATAGTTATAATTTTATCTGCTAATCATATTTTACTATCAAGAAAACAAAAGTATGTCTCCTTAATATAATAGCAAAGACGCACTCCCGCACCACTAAGTAGGACCGAGGTTCAGTACTGGCCGTCAAAATGCGCGTCTTGAAACGTTTTCAAATATGGAATGCGAAAAAATGCGTGCCATTTCCCTATTTTTCACGCAAGACATTTACAACAATTTTCATTAAAACCCGTAGCTATTTGTTTTTTATAAATACACACAACTGTTCTGAATTTACGATTCAAAATAGTTACACAAGGAAACCGCAATCAGACTGGAACGCTGATTAAAGATATTGACGACAAGAATGGCCTCATAAGTATCTTGTTGCTTATTCTGGGTTTTGATCAAAGTAAGATAGATATATTTTCCGAAAGCTACCCTAGTTATATTTTCTTTACAGAGCCGTAAGCGCATTCTTTTACTCCCCAAACGCATTGCTATATTTCGTTTGTTGGCGCTGACATCGAAGATATTTATGCCATCAGAAGCCTTCTCGAACATTGGTAGTTTGAATTAGCTACCATTACCTTGGGGATTGCGCCTCCATTAACTGATTACACACGCTGAAGTCTAGGCAATTACTATCACCGTAATAGCATTAACTCGCGGTGCGTTGTCATCCATGTAGGAAATTAAGTTACTTAGGAAAATGTTTCTCATCCTCATAAAATTTCTATTTCATTGTTTATATGTATTCTTTTAGTCTATATTCTGTATAAATTTGCTATGAATATATCGTATAACAAACCTACTTTAATTTTTAAGTAATGTTCTCTTTTAGTGCATATCTAATGTTTTGTGTTTGCTAATATTGAATTTGGAACTTCTATAGGACCACATCCCCGAAGAGGACAAAATGGTTAAGACAGAATTAAAAATGCTGTGTGGTGTCGTGAAACATTTGATAGGGATGAAGTTCTTTAAGCTATTCGACAAATATTTTATCTTCTTCTTCTTCTTATATATAAAAATTAAACGCTGTGTGTTTGTCTCTCTAAAACGGCTGGACCGATTATAACGAAATTTTCTGTGCGTGTTTGAATAGGTCCAAGGAAGGTTTAAACGTAAAGTTGGGCCCAGTAGGTGGCGCTGGAATCGGGCAGGACAACGTCTGCCGGGCCCACTAGTTATAAGTATATATCTAAATAATATAAAACAAAGTGGGGTTAGTTACACCATTTATAACTCAAGAACAGCTGGACCGATTTTTATAAATTTTGATTTGTTGGATTTGTCTCGATCCCGAATAACAGAATACATTGAAAAAATTTACGAAAAAAATACGAAATTTTTCATTTTCTTATAAACTTTGTATGAAATGGTTTTTATGATATCTCGAAAATGGATCGGACTGAGTTTGATGATTTTATTTTTCCTCGAAAGGTTACTCGATTTTATTTTTCCTCGCGTATTGGAAACAGAAGAAATCTATTTAAAAAACCTCAAAAAGAAACTGAATTTATTTCAGCTAATATCTTGACACTTATTGATTTTGAGGCTTACAAGGTTCGCCAAGTCAGCTAGTTTGGTATATTTATAGAATACAATTTTTTCGTTTTTTAGGATCAGCAAGGCTTTTATTTAAAAATCTCGATCGATTTTCTAGAAAATTCCCTAAAAATCGTAGGTACGCATCGTGTAAGTATCGATCTCCGATGCGTTGTTTTCGAGATAAAAGCTAGCCCATGTCTCCACAACGTTCCATGGATCTTCGTTCCAAAACAAAAACGGAAGCGCTGAGATACCGCTCGCTACTCGATTCGTTCGTGTGTGACAGTAATTTTGGAGAGATTACTGTAATATGTACTCGTGCGGCAGAATAACACAAACAATTATTTCAGCCACCCATGTTGGACAAATGTAATTTCACGGAAATTGTGAAAACGGTGGTCGGGCGTTAGCGTGACTCCATAAAACAATATCAAAATTGTAAATCACACGGATATAAATGCTATATAAGTTCTCTTTAAAAAAAAACAAATTGTGATTCTCGCTTATCTTTGTCTTTGCCATCTATTTTTTTTTGTTTAGTTACGAAAAGAGTGCAACTATTTTTATTCCATTTTAAATTCGAATGCTATTTTTATATAAAAATACTTGTCTGTTTATAATGAATCTCATCATCATAATATATTTGTATCGTCGTTTGTCTTCGACAGACGTCGTCCTGCCAAGAGCTTTGCTATCAACTGACGTGTTATATTATTGGCACAGCAGGAAAAGGTTAGAAAAAATCATGTTTTTCCCAACATTGTTTCTATTTTTTTTCTTCATAAGAACTTTTCCGTAGTCCAACAAATAATTAAAAAGAATTATCCGAGTCGGTCCATTTGTTCTCCAGTATTGCGTTTAGTTACACATGTACAGCTATCCATTTTATTTCAATTTATGTACTTGCCTACCATCGGCTATAAATCTTAACTGGCTTTGTATTCATCCCCCGTTCCTACGAGTAGAATAAAGCTATAACAATTGCAGCTTAATTATCAAGCCAGACCGATTCCCTGAATGCCTACGACCAATGTCATAAGGCTGATGGCATACTTTTGTGGCTTTGAGCTTTCGAAATTCTAGGAAAGCCTTGGTAGTAGATTTATAGATATCAGAAAAATTAAACGTAAGTGACCATTAATGTATACGTAACGTATACGTCCACGTAAGTGCATATACGTTTTAACCAAATATGCGTATCGAACTTGATTTTTGGTTGTTTTTAGTTGTTTGGTATGTTTATATTAGATGGAACATAGGTTGCTTTGCCACAATGTGGTAAAAAACCGATAGGCTGTCATCATTAGCGGGAGGAAACGCAGCAGTGTCACCATTGCGGGGATCCGACGACACGGCCGAGCACAAGTTATTGGAGTGCTCGCTTATCAATACCAACGTCGCGTCGTCGCTGCCAGTTATTGTAGGATGCTGGCTAGTGAGAGGGAATAGGAGACTTTCGCTTCTTTCTGCGCGAGAATATAATCTCGCAGAAGGAGGCAGCGGAGAGGAAGCGGGTAAACGACCTTGATGTAATGGCGTAAGAATTGTTTGCTCCACCTTCCATGACCGCTCTAGGTGTGGCCTGCGTGATAAGGTAGCTCCTGGTGCGCGCAATCATAGCTTTCACCGCTTCGGTATTACCTCCATGTTCTGTGTAATATCCCGCACAGGCGTTAAGACGCGGTCCATAACTGGCCGGGCTGTCCCGGGGTGGTCTCGAAAATTGGGGTTGGCCAGACTCTGGATTGCCCTGATTATGGACTGATCAAGGTTGGTTTAGTTAGTGTAGAGTTGCCAACCGTCCTGTTTTCCCAGGACATGTCCTAGTTTTTGTAGTGTCCTGGGATGTCCTGAATAGTTTCTAAGCAGCGTCCTGGGATATTTAATTTCAAAATTCGCAATTTTATGATACTGATACTGAAGGAGATTGTTGGGGTTGAAAAGTATAGTAAAAATTAATAAGTTTGTAGTTAATATTAGATTTTATTAGATACTATAACTAACCTTAGTTTAAAAAAAAATGTTAGAAACTAAAGTGCTTGCTTTATATTTTTAACCGACTTCAAAAAAGGAGGAGGTTCTCAATTCGATGCGTATGTTTTTTTTGTGTGTATTTTATGCGATTACAAGGCCAGTTGTGGACCGATTTTCAAAATTCTTTTTGTATTCGATAGAGTATACTCCAAGTCACTAAAGTTGGGATCTGATGATGGGATCCTCTAAAAATCGAGGAAAACCCTTAAATTTTTAGGTGTGTCCAACATGTTTTGTGTATTTGTTACGCGATTACTCCGCCAATTGTTGACCGATTTTGAAATCTTTTGGTATTCGATATAGTATACTCCTTGGGTAGTCCCAAGGTCACTAAAGTCAGGATCTGATGATGGAATCCCATGAAAATCGAGGGAAACCCTAATTTAATACCAATATTAGAGTTTCTTTCACTAAAAAGTTAAAAATAAAAAATAATTTTACAAAAAATAAAAACCGACTTCAAAAACACTGAAAATTTTACACCTCTATATTGAAGTCGGTGACCAATTTTAAGACTTTCTAGGTGATCATCGTTTGGCACCGACTTCAATATAGAAGTGTGATGTTGTCTGTACCTATTCTTATATTATTTTTAACTTTTTAGTGTTTTTGAAGTCTGTTTTTGATAACTAGTTTTCAATTCGTATAATTTTATTCTTATACTTTTATTAAAATATATGATTGTTTTAATATCTTGAATTTCAATTCACCTATTTTTACAACATATTATTATTAATTTAACTATTGCAACTCTATTACTGCGTCCTTTTTTGACACTGAATTGTCCTGGTTTTTCCAACTTCAAATCCTAGTTTTTTCAATTTCGGGTTGGCAACCCTAAGTTAGTGGGTGTGCCTCCCACTTTTCCGGAGAGTGCCATACTCCCCTGTCAACGAGCTTTCGGCAGGCACGGTGCGCAAAGGCATTCCACCTCGTAAAAAAAGGCTGCCATCGTCATCGAGCGACAAGCATCAGGTTATTTAATGTGAATGTGTAGTGTACACTCGCCTTTACGTAATCATGTAATAATAACCAAACGCAGACTGTTCCCAAAATAGGCGATAATGAAAATACGGCCTGCGATGACTATTGCATTTTATTTCCCGAAGCTTAGCGGTTGAGCCGAATGTATGAATTAACGCCATCTGTGGCTGAGGCTACGCGTTTTATTCGGTCGTTTTAGTTCCGCTATCGGCCGCGGGGCGCGCTGTCGTAAAAAGTAACGAGCGGCTTTGGTCGAATCGGTTGCGATGAAAACTCATGCTAATTTTATTCCAACTGTACTGAATAGGAATTATTGCCGTTTCGAAAGCAATCAAACCAGAAAATTAAAATAAAGCAATTGCCATAAGGACTGGTGCGTTAATCAGTTGTCAGGTGGGTAATGTAAAAATTCCCATTTTAATATTTTTGTTATTTAATTACTTACGATTATTACAATATGATTATGTACTGCTATTAATGGAATTAATTCCTATTATAATTTACTAATCAGTATCACTTGTTTTTTTTTTATCCGACTAATGCAATTGTTGTTACATCTGTTGTCATCTGGACCAAGTATGAAAAATCCTTATCTAATGAAAAAATATCTGTCATGCGTTTTTTGCTTTTTTGAAATAACAAAAAACCGATGAGATAAAGCGAATGAAAGTTATGGTGTGGTGTGGGGTCTCGCTACGTCACTTGTGAGTAGAAAATTTACCTACGTATGACGTCATGCAATATGTTTAAAAAAATATGTTTTTATAAAATAGGTAAATTTCGCGACAAGCTTTTATATTATCATAAAAAATTGTAACATGTAATAAATCAAAGTTTATTTTCCACTTTTAGAGTATTAAAAATGCTTGTTTTTAAAATGTTTTTTACCATTTGTAATTGTCACGGCGGTCGTTTTGGATTTATTTTTTTTGGTACTGTATTCTATAAGTCAAGCTCTTTCATTTGATATCCACATTGGGGGGTTGAACAAAAATATGTAATCTGTAATTTTTGCGGCGACCATCTTGCGTTTGAATTTTTTTGCGAAGAACTGTATTTTGCAAGACAAGCCCGTTCATATAGTTGTGCCCGCGAACTACGTTTTGCCAGATTTTTTTCCCGTTTTTACAACATTTATCATTGATGCTCAGCTCCTATTAGTCGTAGCGTGATGTTATAATAGCTTAGAGCCTTTCTCGATAAATGGACTATCTAACACAAAAATATTTTTTCGATTCGAATCAGTAGTTCCTGGGATTAGCCCGTTAAACCAAATAAACAAACAAACTCTTCAGCTTGATAATGTTAAAGCATAGATTCATATAAAATATGTACCTAATCCGCCATTTTGTTGTAGCGGCCATTTTGGACTTACAACGATACTAATTATGCTTAATTGCATTTCCCATATAACAAAAATGTGTATATTTCAAATTACAGCTCGATTGGATACCAGCCAACGGTTCCCACCACTTGCCACTACGTTTCGCCATAATAATTGTCCAAAGAAATACCCTAAACACCTAGCTAGGGGTATAAAATATAGCCTACGATCTATTCTCAGACGTCAAGTCAAGTCGTTTCAGAGAGGAGTTCTATAACAAACACTGAAACACGAAATTTTGATATATTAGATTGTAGGTACATTATGTTGGTGATAAATAAGTAAATCCTATTTAGTAGAGAAGCAATAACATAGAACAAAGTCAGGAAATTTGAAAATCACACTATGATACACGCCATATTGATTCATATTGTCATCAAAATTGATTCAACGCAGTATCAACAGCGGTGGTTACTTTGATTTCTTCTAACGCCGACATGAACCAGTTCTCTCGATCATTATACAACATTTTACAACCGAAAATTCCCGGGCACCTACCTGAGGTTCAAATTGAGGCGCCTTGGGTCAGACCCTGAAATTATGCGTTATTATAGGCAGCACACCTCAAGATTTACGACCTGTTGTTGGGTGGAGATGGTCCGAATGTGACCGACTAACAGCTAGATTGTATCATAGTTGTAGCAATTATCGTGAGTTACAAGCAAAGCAAGGGAATTATCGGCGATTTTCAAATAAACCTATGATATGTAGAATTTTTTTCATACCATTTTTTTCATACCGCTGCTGTAATGAATAAGTATACCGTATCTAACATGATCACTTTAAACAATATCAAATACTTTATAATTTCGCTAAAAAATAAGCAGTGCCTTTGTACAGTGTTTCCATTATGTTCTTGATGCTGTTTTTTGTGTGTATATAAATTGTAAAATAAATAAAATAAATAATATCAGAAACCTTTCTGCCCCCGCGGGGAATCGTACCAAGGACTTCAACCAGATACTCAAATTGCAAATTTTCTTCGTACAATCAAAGCAATAGTTTAGAATAATCCTTACTAGCCAACATTTCTACAAAGTGAATTTTTCAAGTGTGTTATTTATAATTAATCAAAAAATATTTAATAGGTATCATTATTATATTAAAATTATATTAAATAAATAACATATCTAGACATTACAAATACATTCTTATGATATAATAAATTACTAACACTAAAACTAAGAAATTAATTAAAGATATCCTACGTGACTTGTACCTAATTCACACTGAAAGGGTAAAAATACAAGAACATTTTGTTTAGATTATGAAAAAATCTACCCTCTCCTCAGCTCATCATTTATATTGCTGTGCCCATCAGGGTCCATAATTGTGCCTATACTATAACTACTTAAGAACCCATGTAAAAATTATCGTATGCAATAAAACATTTGAATTTGAATTTGAATACGGACTAGTGGGTCTGGCAGACGTTGTCCTGCCCGACTGTTGTACACATATAAACCTTCCCTCGCCGTTTTTGAGTTTTTGCGAGACAAACACACAGCGTTTCATTGTTATATATAAGAAGAAGAAGAAGATTATTCATCGAATATTCAAGGTGTCTGGACCGATTTTGATAAAAACTAAAACTGAATGATAAGATGAAGCTATTTTTCCTAGCCGGGGATCAAACCCGCTGCTTTGAAGATAAAAACACGTACTGTATTATTATATTACACCAACCCGTAGTTTCCAAATTCTGAGAAGTAATGACATTATAGAGCGTCGTCAGTGGCGCTGTGGACTCGTCACTTGCCTTCCAATCGGGAGGTCTGGGTTCGAGACCGCCATGTAACAATGTGTTTTTCGTTTTCGAATTTCATAATTATGTACATTTGTCTGACGCTCCTAAGGTGAAGGAAAACACCGTGAGGCAACCTGCGTACATCTGCGGAGAAGTCAACCAATCCGCACTGAGCCAGCGTGGTTGACTAAGGCCTAAACACCCTTATTATATCTTCTGTGTCCTAACTTAGAGTAGGCTCGAGCCCCTCGGTGGGAACGTATATGAGCTATTATGATGATGAATGAAATTATAGCAAACTAAAGTAATGGCTCATTTTTTGACAATATACTATTTTATTTATCTTACATTGACTAAACTTAATTAATTAATTGTTCAAAATGATGAGCATTGTTATCAATACATAGTTGGATCCGACGTCTCAATAATTGTACTGCATTCAGCATCACAAGATTGTTAATTCCGTTTAAAATAATTTCAAAGGATCCTCGTACTTGACGTTTCGGAAATAGGTACTTATATTGTTTATCTCTCCTCTTGATTAATATTAACATTATTATTAAGGAGATTGGTGGCGCATAGGCGCGCGCGCGCTCAGCGAACAATTGCTAAGGTTAAGCAACGTTCGCTGTGGCCGGACCTAGGATGGGTAACCAAAATAAAAGAAACATCTCAAGCTCCTCCGTGCTTCGGAAGGCACGTTAAACAGTGGGTCCTGCGCCTGATCTCGCCCCGGTCGTGTCGGCTAACCATCCCATCGGACTAGGCGAGTGAAGGAACAGAGAGTGCACTTGGGTTTGCGCAGTCACTTGTGCACTATAATATCTCCTGCGCAGATGGCTAGTCTCTGTGGAGATTGGCCGCCGTGACCGAATATGGTCACGGCGGTTAGGAGGACATTATTATTATTATTAATATGACCAAAGATCTTATCTGATATTAATTATCATTAATATTTTTTTTATTTGAATTCTTCCAAGGCTATTTACTGTCATTCGTAATTTATTTATTTACCTATTCTGAGTATGAAATGTCATTATCGAGCATCTTCTCAATAAAAGTCAACGCTTCGCCGCCATGGAACAAGCCCCGCCCTGTGTAATTGCATTTCTAATTAAACTTACACCTATAATATTTACAACCTTGAGAAGTGGCTTTTCAAGTTCGCACCTGTTGAAAGTTTTCATTGCTAACGTTACCTCGTTAAGGCGCTATTTTCCAAACCACTCAGAAAATTTTGCAAAAAGTGTTTTTAGGTAATGGTGTAATTCATTCGCTTACAAAATAGGGGCATCTCTTATCACCACACCGGATACACTAATCGGCTACTCTATTTACTCTCTAACACGACTTTATTTTTGCGTCTGATCGACTATAGTCTAACTTCTAGCTAGATTAGATGAGAAGAGTGTGTATGATGGATGGATTTTTCATTTTGAACTCCTGGGTGATATCACCCAGGTGATCAAATTCCACGTTTTTGTGTACTAAAATCACTCGGCACCAAATTACTTGGGTGATCAAATTCAAAATGATGGACTGGTGCCTAGGACCTACCTAATTTTTTTTAGCTTTTGATACATTATCTTCACCATTATTATCATTCATTCCATTAAACCGCTTAACTTAATAAAAAATACCTCTTTATAGGGTTCCGTACCTCGAAAGGAAAAAAGAACGGAACCCTTATAGGATCACTTTGTTGTCCGTCCGTCCGTCTATCTGTCTGTCTGTCAAGACCCTTTTTCTCAGGAACGCGTGGAGGTATCAAGCTGAAATTTATATTAAATATACTCAGGTCTACTGTCCCTTGGAGCTGTGAAAAAATCAAACTTCTAAGTCAACGCAATCAAAAGATACAGCCATTTAAGCCGCAAATTTCCGCAAATTTTCGACACTCGCAAGGGAATCAAAACCTACAGGGTACTTCCCGTGAACTCAGAATCTTGAAATTTGGTACAAAGTAACGTCTTATAATAACACAGATAAAGGAAAAATTGCGAAAACCGTAAATTTTTATTTTTAGGCGTTTAACACATTGCCGCCGCACCCCGCTGCGGTGTATGGGACGAAATCCGCATGCGGCTGCGGGGACACGGAACCGTGCCACCGTACGGTTTGCTCCGTATCTCCGTCTGCGGTGCACGACGCCCCGCATCACCGCATTATCTATGTCGAGATCTTATGCGCGTCGTTTCTACGTAAAAATCAGTAAATCAGTACGATACCGCGGCACAGTGTGGCATACCCCGCGGACCGCACCGCATCACCGTCCGGGTGCCGTCGCGCGCGCCGCACACCCGCACGGAGATGCGGTGTGAGTGTGTTATACCCTGCGGACCGGTGTCCGGTGCAATGTGCTATCCGCCTTATACCTACAGGTTTGTACGAAACCCTCGGTGCGCGAGTCCGACTCGCACTTGGCCGACTTTTTATAAATATCACCACAATAATTGTTGTATTCACTAAAGTCCCTAAAATATGTTGGGACTTCACCGCATTGAACAATTATTATTGTGGTGATGGTTTTTTAACAGTCTCTGGTTTTATTATGACGTCCAGTGTAATTATGAAACAGTCATCATCACGAAATAAGTAGGTGGTAGGTATCATGCAGTCATGATGATGTTCGACTGTCAACGCATCCATCATCGATTGTGCACGGTTGTCGCTGGGACAGTCAGCATGCGCGCGCGCACCTCATATAGCAATTATGTAATGCTATCAATATAATTTTATTATAAATTTGTATGTTTATGTGTTTGGAAATTTGTCACTCGGCTCGTAAAATGGTTATTTTGTATGAACTTTTCCACGAAGTTTCGGGACTCTAGCAAGTCAAAATAAGCATTTGCATACACTGGATGCTACACTGGATATACTGGCGCTCAGTGGTCAGTGGCGCTGTGGACTCGGCACTTGCCTTCCAATCGGGGGGTCGGGGTTCGAAACCCGCCATGTACCAATGTGATTTTCGTTTCGAATTTCATATGTACATTTGTCTGACGCTCCTACGGTGAAGGAAAACATCGTGAGGCAACCTGCATACATCTGCGAAGTAATTCAATGATGTATGTGAAGTCGACCAATCCGCTCTGGGCTAGCGTGGTTGACTAAGGCCCAATCACCCTAACATTGGGTAGGCTCGAACCCCTCGGTGGGGACGTATATGAGCTGTGATGATGATGATGATACACTGGATACCATTACCACAAGAGTCTTAAATGCGAAATTTACCGCAGTATTATTAATACTTAATTTATTTTCGAGTATAATTATTAATTAAGTATAAATAACAATAATACTTAAATGCTTATGCAAATCATCAGCCTATTTTGTATTAATCTTTTAACGCAACTAAGTGCTTAGGGTATTTTTCGGACACTTGTTAAATCCAAGAACTCTTTTAAGAATACAGTTAACGCACTGCCGGGTTCGACAGCTAGAATTTAGTATCAGGTAAGTTTAAGAGTAATGCTATTGTAATCTTTGACTTGTTATCAATAATCTATCATAAACATCCCGTTCCAGAACAATTCAACGCGTACTACGAAGCAATGGTACCAACCACTGTGGGCATTGTAACGAATTCCGTGATGCACATAATTATGTCACGAAAAAATTCAATCAACCAAACGAAAATAGTATTATGGTCTCCGAGTGTAATTTGTTTTTGATTGTGTGAACGTGAGCTTATGTAATTTCAGATATGATTGGCGGCGTATAATATTTGAGTGATGGATGTGGTGGTCGTGTCCGGTCTTGACAATGGAATTTTTAATTTCATACTTTCCAACTGATAGAAGACACTTCTTTCTTTCCAGTCAGCTAGAAATTAAGTATAAGAAACCGGCCTCGCAGCACATCATCATCACATACTACAGCAGCACATACTACAGCAAAATTTCTGTTATGAACAATAGACGAGGTGTTGTTACCACAAAAGCACACATATAGAAGATTGGACAAAACATTTGGAATTTTATACTCACAAAAGCAAAAAATAAGTCACACTCGCACATACTTCAAATTCAAATCTAGGATTTGAAAATATGTGTTTCGTTCGACAGAGGGCCGCAAATTTATATAATGCTGCTCCAGTTGTACTATACGTACCGTACCGTAATCTAATGTATGTAAAATTTTATTTCATTAGCGTTCAGTTTACGCTGAGTTTCATCAATTGCGGTTGAATTTAAGTTAGAAGACAATGAGTTTTTTCCTCTTTATTCAATAAACATTATCTATACTTTTTTTTTTATAGTGGGCCTACAAATTACTCCATTCCACCTGATGGTAAGTGGAAGTGGGGTCCAAATGCGAAGATAGCTAGTGCAGCAGAGAGAATACACGCTACACTAGCCACCCTCACCCTGCCGACCTGCAAGGTGCTTCTTCACGCCTCTTTTAAAGGACCCGGGATTATAAGAGGGAGGGAAAACGTGTGCTGGCAGTGAATTCCATTTTTTGATTGTGCGACAAAGAAATGAGTTACCAAATTTCTTTGTACGCGTTGGAATGGTAGTCACAGTATGACGGTGACAACGCAGACCAGCACGTGTAGTCCTTAAAAGGAATGGAGAGGAAGGGATTAGAGAAAAAAGCCCTTCAGAGCACTCGCCGTGGTAAAGACGGTAGAACGCGCTTATTTTTGTTTTAAATTATTAGAGAGAGGCTCTACTGTGATCTACACTAAGTAATGACAATAACTAGCTAGATATATAATCATTACGCAGGCTTCACTGGGATCTGTATTATAGGTGACTGTTACCACTTACCATCAGGTGGGCAGTTTGCTTGTTTGCCAACTTTCTGCAATAAAAAAAAAGATCTGTGGTGGATCTTACCAAACCGTCTGAGTGCTGTTTGATCCACTGGTGGAGCAATAAAATGAGATTGAGTATCATAGGATCCACCAAGACCAATGGTGGATCACAGTGAACTTCAAAGCGCTATTCGATCTACTGGTGGATTGAGATGGTGGATCCTAGTGGACAGAGGGCAAACGCGGGGCAGTATTGAACTGCCTGTCTGGGGAAGCGCTATTATCTCACTGACATGACAGCAGCCAAACAAGTCTTCTGCGAGTGATTTACTTAAAGGGTGACACTTTCAATATTAACACTTTCTTATGCTTGTCTTATGGTGTAGTTTTGGCAACCACACCATAAGCATAAGAATATTGAAACCCAACCCGTTTGGCAACTACATGTGACTTCGGTCGCAAGTGTTTATATTTGCAGCAACCGCTACGGGTATTGCAAATAGTATGGCATTACTTTAAAGTCAAATGGAATGCACCAAATGCAAAATGAATCATGAACCTTGTCTTGGATCAATATTGAGTGTATGAATAAATATTGTCATTAAAAACTTTTTTAATTGGTTAAATTAGACATCACCCATGCAATCCATTCAAACATTGTTTTTCGCCCCACCATTTATCTCCTCTGCTTTATCGACGTTCATTTCCTTTCTATGACAACGTCGGTCGGTCTCGTGAAGTTCTTCGCATGTTCTAAGGGAAACGCAGGTAATAATGTAATTACGTGTACCATTCAGCATCGGCAGTGAACTTAAAACGGCGCTTAATTGTTAGGTGCAGAAAACAAATAGCATGTCCGGTTGCGTGTGCGCCGGTCGCCGTCATTACGTGCCCCGGGCAGATGTTCCACTGGTCATAAGAGTAGAAAGACACTGGCATATTTGGTTGGTCGGCAATGACTTCTGGTATAACCAACCCCGATTGACCCCATTTATTTAACGCAATAAGAACGAACACTGTACCAGCCAAAGAAAGCGCAAGAGACGGCGAAGGAAGAGTGGAATACCTTCCGAATTTTCTGTAGTGACTTATCCGATATCCTAGCGTATGTAGGATTACATTCAAGTAATGGATGCTTTTGAAATATTATGCAAATCTCAGTAGGTATTTACATTGGTTTCAATAGAATAGACTTGTTAAATAAATGTGATTTTCGATCATCATTGAGCAGTCAAATATAACTTCAGATCATCAGCATCATGTTAAGCCTGACCAATCTTGAATTGAATCCGATTTGGTATTCAGTTCAGTGATTAAACTTCTGATTTATTATTGAAACACAATCCAACGAAAGGCTTTTAACTGCCCAAGTCTGGTCGCTCGGTCGCTGCACTGAAAAAAAAATTTGGTTAACAGTAACTCAAGTTTTGGTTATTATTTACCAAAAAATAGTGACTTGCGAACTATATCTTATTAATAACAAAACCGAAATTTGCTACGGTGTGTTGAGATGCTAACAAGCAAAACAATTTGATCATAATTAATTGAACAATTTGACTATTTTTTACCAAACTGTTAAGGAATACCTAAATGTATGTTTTGTAATAGTAAAAAAAATGTTTTGTATCAATTAAACAAACTCATCGTCTGTTGGTAGCTGTAGTGTCCAGTTATTTCAGGTGTTCAGTTATCTACCGTTAACAAATTTGTTTTTCAATTAATTGCTTTTCAAATGGTTACTGATACAAAAATATTTTGCTTGTTATTAAGGTACTTGGTTTGTTGACTAGTAACAAAACTGTTTGGTAATCTAAAGCAAAACTAGTTTTGTAATTCTTAACCAAAATATTAGTAGGTTTATCACTGTGTGTGTTTGTTGGCCTGTATTTTTCTACTCTTTTTATTTTGTGATAGCTATTTGACAAAAGAGTAGCGCTTTTCTTCAAAAATAGCCTTCATTAAATAAAAGCATAAAAATACAGGCCAATAAACACACACAGTGATAAACCTACTAATATATGTTGGTTAATGATTTCATAATCAAATTTAAGAACAATTTAAAATAAAATTCTATTTCAAATCAAATAATAGTTTTAATTTAAGTACAGTATTAACAGGATTTTGGAGTGTCTACTTCGAAAGTTAGTTATTCAGGTTATGACAGGATTTTAGAGTGTCTACTTCGAAACTATGCAAGTGAAATAAAAAATCAACTGTCCGTAATCGTACACATTCAAAAATAACATTGTCATTGTCATATAAAAGTATTTTTAGTCATCATAAACGTAATTTCACCTAGGTTTCCGATGTCTTCAATAAGAATTGCCCCGGGTTTGTAAAGTGTGCCTTTAACTTCTACCTATGGTACCAAATTTAGAGAATGGTCCACTCAGACATAGCTGCAGCAGTTATAACTTCATCACGCTTTTGTTCTGTATCTCACACTGCTGAATTGTCAAGTATGTACAAGTATATTGTACTGTTGTTGTACTGTTGTGTTATTGTATTGTACTGCCATATCAGTCTTCTTTGTATCATTAAGCTTAACTCATCCTTTAAAAAAAAAAAATTGCATTAAATAAAAAAACAGTTTTATTTTATTTCATAAAAGTATATTATACTTACTGCGTTGTATTCTTCAGTAATAAATTTTTAAGCATTGTCAACTGTGTCAACAGTTTGACTCTATGGCCGATTACAGGAACAAGCTCCTTAATGTCATCATTTGTTAAGATCTGAAACGTCTCCAGGTCAATGTTATGTTCTGGAACATAAAAATAATACTTAGGTAACATAACATAAGCAGGTAAGTACTATGGCGACCTTTTCGTCGACCGTCGCGTCGTTAATATTTCCTTAAATGATAAGTTGATTTCAATAGTTTTTTGTAGCTACGCCGTAACCCCAGATCTCTACAGTATCTACCTAGGTTCAGTCCAGCACACAATAAAATAAACAGTTTGAACTTGACACTCCGACCGTTTGACCTTTGAATTGAACCCGACTTGAAAATCCTGTCGGGATAGCCACGATCCAGTCAGAAGCCCGAACCGATTGGTAATACTTACCCAACGCATTACCTACCTACATGGTGTTTTGAAAACAAACAGTATTACAGATAGCATACCTTTGAACTTGTGAATGCATTGACACCAACGCCCCACGATTTCAAACCTCCATGACACTTGGCTCCGTCGCTGTAAGTTCTGCGGCCGCTACCGCAAGCACAGACTCGTTCATATTGTGAAATCTTTTTCCAACGAGAAAACTTTTTACATATACCATAAAAGTAAACCGAAAACCCCAGGAAAACACTTTCAACTAACTAACCTAGCGGCGAACGAGCGAACGCAAGACACCGACCGGCCCGACTGGCCGAGCGCGCGTTTGTTCTCTTCCTCGCCTACTACTTAGGCGTTTCGTTTCGCGCAACAAACAAACTTTATATAACATTATAATCAAAAACATTGATGAACAGTAACAAAATAGTTATGCTGTAAATTGGGAATTGGTTTTGTTGATGTAGTCAAACAAGTTCACCAAAATATTTTTAGTTAAAAAATACCAATCATTATTTTATTACTTACCAAACAATAATTAACCTAACTAGTTTTGGGTGTTTTACAAAAACAGTTTTGTATATTTTAATTAAAGTTTGTTATCTTTTAACCAAAGTTTGCTTATTTCTTGAGTTACCGAACTAGTTCAGCTGATTCTTTTTTTCAGTGTGGGCAGGCTATTTAGCGATACTAAATAAAGGCGTTACCTTTGTCCACTAGAGGGCGCTAATTAGCGACCGGTCGCCACGTGATCGTATCTCCGCTGCGCTCACGCATTCGTGTTTGCGTGTAGCTGCTTTTGTTAATTCAACATTGTAATTAAGCCGATTTATTGAATTGAAATTCTAAAAATTTAACATTTTGACCACGTATTGTCGGTAGTTATGAACACCGGAACTCGTCGATATTGATATTTAATAGCCGTAAGTGCACAAAAACAAGATATTTTCTACAGTAGTTAGTTAAGTCATTTATCACACAAAGATCCATCACTGATTTTTAAAATAGTCTCCACATAATCTTGTTTTAACGCCGCAATAACAGTGTATATATAAATTTTGTGACAATGTGACCTTGTATTTTCTTTAAAAAAGTTCAAAAGAAAATGAAAAATGTATAAATCAATACAAGAAAAAAGTCTCCGTACCGATCGGTCCTGCGCCTCCCGCATCCAGCGGCTTCCCGCGACCTTCACCAGATCATCGGTCCACCTTTGGGCCTACCAACACTGCGTCTCCCGGTACGCGGCCGCCACTCGAGGACCGCCCCGCCCCAACGGCCGTCAGTCCTGCGAGCTATGTGTCCTGCCCACTGCCACTTAAGGTTTGCAATTCTTTGGGCTATGTCGGTAACTCTAGTTCTTCTACGCATCTCATCATTTCTGATGTGATCACGTTCATCCAAGTGTTGCAGTCATTGTACGAAAACGCCACCATGTCAGTCCGCCTTCAGAACCAAAACTCGAAACCAGTACGACTTCAGCGCGGTGTGAGACAGGGTGACGTTATATCGCCGAAACTGTTCACAGCTGCGATGGAGGATGTATTTAAGCTTTTGAACTGGAGGGGACTCAGCATAAACATAAACGGTATATCATGAGTACATGACTCAACTTCATTTTGCTAATGATATCGTAGTCATGGCTGAGACCGTGGAGAATCTGGGCACAAGACCTCTGTAGAGTTTTCCAACAAGTGGGTCTTAAAATGAACATGGAAAAGACTAAAATAATGTGGAATTCCCACTCCTGTGAATGTTGGAAGCTCTACGCTAGAAATTGTTGACGAACATGTTTACCTGGGGCAAATAGTCCAGCTCGGTAAGTCCAACTTCCAGAAAGAGGTAAATCGACGAATCCAACTCGGCTGGGCAGCGTTGGGGAAGCTACGCAGCATACGCTACGCTTAATAAGCCCCTTATGACCTAGGGGTATAAAAATAGTTTACGACCTAGATAGATAGATTCTTTATTGCACTCATTACAATTTTAAGGTTTATTCTAATACCTAATACAGTAGGTACAATATGGTTCTTAATATTAATGAGGGCAAAGGCGGTCTTATCGCTATTCTCAGATCTACCGAATATACACAAAAAATTCATAAAAATCGGTTAAGCCGCTTCGGAGGTGTTTGGTTATAAACACTGTGACGCGAAAATTTTATATATTAAGAAGATACTCGTAAAATACGTTTAAAAGGTGATCCGATAAAGAACTTTTTGTAATACTATTCAATAACACCTGCCACTATACACGGAATTAGTTAGAAAGTTTTCAAAGCAGAACTTACTAGGTCGGTGGATCGATTGCATACGTAGAAGAAGGCTACTAGACCTTCGATCGAATAGCATATTGAGGGGTAAGTCAAAGAAAAAACTAACGACATAATACTAACTAAATATAATAAAGCTTGAGAAAGTACTGAACATAAGAACACAAAGGCGGTATTTATACAGGCTCTCCGTTTAAAAGGTGACATGCAACATGTGCCATCGATAAAGCGATCAAACACAATAAGCTAATTGACCTAACACCGTGACATGACGCTTTATTGTTACACCAATTGTATTAAGGTCGGAGGTCACCCGACAATGAAGGCAGCACGAGCTGCGACAGCTTATTCGCGAAATTAGTCTCTATATTAGATTGCGTTAAAGACATTTCGAGTGTGGTGTTTTTTTGTACGCTTCAACACTATCTGTACTGTAGCTTGTACCCAATGATTGTGACCTTTGTATTTAGTGACTGCGATAGCCAATAGTTTAATTAGGAAAGGTTTTAGTCCAGTGTATTCGGTGCTGTAATGTGTCCGACTAAAATTACTCTGTCGATACAGGGTATAACAACTCTCTCATATACGTGCACTTGTAACGTGGTGAGTTGGTGATGTAGTGGTGCTGACTAAGCAGTGGGTCGATAGGGTAGATAAATGAATCACCAATGTTCCGACACTGTTTTTTTTATATTTTTCCCAGCGTACAATATTTATAAATAAATGGTACTCTGTAAAAACATTATGACTGTGTAGAGACTGAAATATAATAATATAACTTACGAAAGTATATAAAACTAGCACATAAGTGCCTTTAAGATTTCAATTCTTTTTACACAAAACTCGGCGAAAACTATTCCGAATGCTTATTATTTAAATTGGTGGTAAATTGTGACATCGAGACAGCGTCCCGATGTCGGCAATGGAGTGCCGGAAAAACAATGAAAATATGATAAAATTCAAAATGCAGTTAGCAGGCCTATTATGGATCTTTCATCGTATGACATTGTATACATTTTGAGATAATGATGTCATGAAATGGTTCATTTCATATTACCGATCTCCAGTGTTATTATTACTATGGCGTAATTTTAATGATGTCATCATAATATATGAACGAATAATAAAAAATCTGACCGAAAATATTATTTTTCGTTTTGCATTATGATTTTATAATGATATCATTTTGAAAACCATGAGATCGGTAATAGCCCTGCTGGTTAGGCGGGAATGCAACGAGTTGCTATATCCAAAAGATATAGCAACTCGTTACACACTTCGTATTGAAACAAAAATTGTTTTCTAAATGATTTTTTTAAAATTTCAGGTACGTTCCGAACTATCATTGTGGATCCACGTTTGGTTTGTACATACCTACATATGCTAGTACGTGGTTATTTAAGTACATTTTAACCAACTTCAAAAACGGGGGAGGTATTATTTTGACTGTATCTATTTTTATAAAGTACGCAGCTTCTCCCGCGTTGTTATTGTTTTCCCGTGGGAATTTTATGTTTACCAGTAGGAAAAATAATTTTGTAGCCTATGTTAATCAGGGATAATGTAGCATCCTAAAAGTGAAACAATTTTTGAAATCGGTTTAGTATTTTTTTAGTTTATTCGTTACATACATACATACAAATCTTTTCTCTTTATAGTGTAAGATGTTCATTATTCACAGATTATTTTACCATTTGTGGCCAATTTTTAAAATATCTTTTTGTAAACGAATGAGTCTACTGAGGTGGTCCTATTATCACCAAGTGATGATCTGATGATGGGGTCCCAGGAAAATTGAACTAAATCCTTAAAGTACTCGTACATTCAACGTACATTCATAATCACATTCAACGTGTTCCATGTTTTTTTTTCTGAAAATATTCAGGTATTTGCACCTGTTAGTTATCATACTGTGTTACTTAGCTAATGATGGAATGTTCCCGGTGGGTAAGGAGTTAGGCGATTCTTTCTTTCGATAAAATGGGAACTTATTGACGCGTAGTTCTATTTTTTCAAGTGTTTCTGACGAGTTGATAGTTGAAAGTATAACTCCTAAACAATTAGGTTGTTAGAAGTTCGGTAATAATAAAGATAATTCTGTTGTTTGCCTCAAATTACGCGATCGGTGAAATTTTAAAACGCATGTATTAAATTTACTATAAATCGAGTTCAAAAACTACAATGACAATTACCAACTGGAAAGTAAAAAAAATATAAGAACAATTATTAAATTAAAATTTGGCACCAACTAAAATACAGGGTGTAAAAAGACGTATACCGAAGCCCGCGTCTACGCATTCAGACCATTAAATAAAGCAATATAACGAAAAAAAAAACAATGATGTGAAACGAAATTAATTTTTGGGCTTAAAAAAACAACGACAATAAATTACTACGCAATGTAACCCGTGCCCGCGCCTGGCTTGCTCGTCCAGATATCGCGTCGGTGCTAGTGATTCAGTCCAGGCAGTGGCTCTCGGTGCAAAACACATTGCGCATTGTAAATTAAGAACTTGTTAAGATACACTGATTTTTTCGTAGATGTTTCTTTGGACGAAAATTATCATAATACATTTTAAATATATGTTTTTTAACAGTAACCTTGTATATTTCGGCAACTATTAGTTTCACAACCAGTCTAGAAGACAAAAACTATAGTGATGATGGGAGCAATACGTGGGTTTCGGCTTCGGTACCGGTCTTTTTACATCCTGTATAAAAATGATAACTTGCGTGCATTTTTATTTTTATATTATTTTTTACTTTTTGGTAATTTTATGTGTAACATACTCGTAATATATTCTTAAACGAAGTCAATACCTACGATCTGTAACATTGTTCAGTGTTGTAGTTTCTGTGAAAATGACATCGCCCATTGCTTTTGTATTTTACAGTGTTTAACTATTAATATGCTGTACTTGATCTCTTAAAATATGACGATACATTAACATGATATGACATGTCTTAATCATTTAAGGTATGTCAAGAAAGTTTTATGAATTCATTTCCAAGATACCCAAGTTTTACAAAACATTAACCGAACATCAAACATATATTGAACGTAAACTCTAACGAAAACCGCTCAGCAGAAGAAGAAAAGAAACGAAATGAAAATACTGTGTCCCATGTGAAACTCGTCATGCCACATTCACCCCACTAGTAACTTCTGTCCACGTTGTTTTTGCCCCGCAGCTTGCTTCATTTGTGAAACACCTGGCTGAAACACTTGCAGACCGCTCTGGAACCGACCGCTTTCCATCGTGTTGGGCTGGCTTCCAGCGCGCATAGGAGTTTCCTTAATCAGAGCCGTATGTGCATCCGAGGCACCCGCCACAAGTGGCAGCGCCCACTTTCCTTTGATGACATGGTCACCCTACCCACAGGTCTTTGAATAACTCCACCATATGAAATTTTTAAGCTCGCCTTTATATTCATGTTGTATCTGATTTGTTTTTTTTTCATGTACCTATTAATCTGAATAAAAAGATGTTTTCGATATTGAACGTAAACAATATCCAGTATTTAATTTTGACTTTATTTTTTTTTGATAAGCGCAATGAATTTGGAACTTTACTTAGAATCAATAGTTATTTCTAGAAAAACAGTTAAAGGTACGCTTCTTAAGGATGAAACAAATCATATTGTGTGGCTTTATTATAAGAGACTTAAAGTGTATTTTTGCGGGATAAAGGTAGGACGCCTTCAAAATGCTTCTAATTGCTTCCTGAGGGCACGCTGGTAGGGAGGAGTGGTTTTTTACTAATAAGCAGGTGATGGGTAACCGCTTGGGCTCGTTGCAGTCAGTTATTTGGACTTGTGGATGATCGCTGTATTTTTTCGTTTCCTTTTACAAATATTTTGTTGTTCTAAGTCTGTGAACTGTTGAATAAAAATGTAAATCGAATCACAAATAAGAGTTATAGTCATTGAAGATAGTCATAGTTAAATATATCAACTTAAAAGGAGACGACTAACTCTTACTGCTTGACTTGCTGTACAAGACAAAAGATTGACAAGGCTGCCACCACCTCAACCCTACATACGTCCCACAACTGATGTAGGTACAAACAAATATTATTGTGCCATGATGAATTCGGAATCGGCAATTAATATAAGTATCATAAAATGTTTTCAAAAGATAAAACTGTGCCTTTCGAAGATAAGAACGTTGACTTACTTCCTTATTTTTACGAAATTTCTGTAATCGCCGAACAACGTTAAAATGATTACATATATATGATTATCGTAAATCTACAAAACGGAAGCTATTGTAAGGTGCCACAGTCACGATCAAGGGCGCGGTAACCGTCATGGAACGCTGCGCGCGCGCACCGCATGCATGCACCCTCTTACTTAGATCATTTAACCTATCTTATCATAGTACAAGTCTTTTGCTCGTCAATACTTGCAACATGACATTCTGTAGGTAACATTTGGCATGATAGCAACTAATTTATTAATTCCGCTTAGCCTGCCAACAAGATGCATCTGTAACAGTCAAGTTCGTATGCAATTACCGTTGATGGACAAGATATTGTTTACAACCAAAGCCAGGAGCGTTGCAGATCCAAAACACCACGCTGCTAGTAAATTATAGCTACCCTGCCACAAACTTAACTAAGCACAAACAATCGAATTCTGGACTTTCAGATCAGAACCAGAGATTGCAAAGGAATTGCGATATTCATTGATTACTAGATATTTTCAAAAGCCAAATATTAACGCGAACAAATTTCAAAACTCGGCCAAAATAATGTAAGAGCAAGATTGAATTCAATTTCTTTCTGACATTTGTACTAATCAGACCCTAATCGAATAAATCGTAATACTAGGGCTGTGAAATTGTAGAGACGGAATCCATATTGATGCTATATTGATGGATCGACCCCATCTTAGGAACGGAGTAAATTGGAATACTGACACAGGAAATGAAGCTTTAAATCAAAGAGACAGATGTAAGATTCGCGCATTGATGAAATTTGCTGAATAGTGGTTGCAGCGCGTAAGCACGTCTTCTGCGCTACTACGATTTTCTGTTTCAACTCACAATTAGCTTACTTTAAACTTTTGTACTTTAAAAGGTGTCTTTTGTTCACAACTTGAATTCTCTTCAACTTCACGTCACCTTAAGGTGAGTGATGATGAGGTTAGATGAACGCGAGCGTCACCCGTGGAAGAACTAGCTGTTGAAACACAATTGCTTTCTCCAGTCACTGGTGTGCATCTTAATATTTTCGATCTAGTCACAGAGTTGTTTTTGTCCCTCTGTTTGCGGCATAGTCTGCTCTGTGATCTTGATGCCCGGCTTTTATTATATTCATACATTTATAAGCATCTTGTCGAGCTGCAACTTTGATATTGTTTTCCCTTCCCCTTCTTTTTGACTTTAAAATACTCCATATTATCGGTGGCAATATTGCCAATACCCTACAGCTTTTCCTGGAAACACTTATTAACATAGCAAGTATGAAAATCCTACGAGAAAATAAACATACAGGAAGTCGTATAGAAGAAAACTTTAGAAATTACAAAAAGGCTATATATTAGGTATAACTGAGACATTGATTTTTTATTACGTAATAAATTATTGAAACGGTTATAAATTATTATACCAGTTAATTATAATAAACTTAATGATTTCGAAGTCATTAAGTTAAACGCAAAATAACTGAGCCCTGTTTTTATAGCACACATTTGTTCCGTGTTTATGCTCTAACGTGAAGATATTCGAGACTATAAACTTAATGTTGATATCGTTAAAGCAAGTCGCCGAGTATACTTTATGCAATTAAAAAAGAATGCCACAATCAGTTAGTCCGAGAGTTGTTTGGCATTTGTGAAATGAGATGAGTAAGATAGTTGTTCCTCTGTACCCAAGGAACGTTTCCACCAGAACCATACCATTAGGTGAGAGTACCAACATCTATCATAACTTAAATGATTATTATTTTATTAAAGATATAATGTTCAACCTACAATTTAACAGCAATATGTCAGTTCTAGAACAAACTTTATTTTTTAATGAGGAAATTACTTAACCAAAATTTTTTTACCAAACATTTCTTTCATCCTTTTACCTTGATACCTACTACAAAAAGTCGTTCTGAAAGTTTTTAATTTTTGAAATGTTAGATTTACTTTTCTGTAGTTACGAGCATGAAATTTATATTATTAGTCGCAGGATTGTTTTGCAACATCGCTTCTCACTCGTACAAACGTGGTCGAGTTACAAAAGTAGCTGGCGCGTTTTCATCGTATCGCCAGCCAGCTCGGTCATTACGATGATTGCGTGGTAGCAAATGATACTGTCCGCGGCTGAATGTGGGCCGCTGGCGACGACGCCCCGGCAGACATTCCACGGCGGCGGCTCTTCCTGCCACAGGTCAGCCTCTGTGTGAAGTCGAGCAACAGGACAAATTGGCTTATTCCATTTAGCTCTACTGTTATCCTGATGGGTGACTAACAATGCAAGACATCTCGAGCTCCTTCGTGCTTCGGTGTGAATTCGCAGAGTTGAACTCGAACATTGGCGTATCTAGAGATTTTTTCCAGGGCCATGATTTTGTGTGAAATTATCAGTATTTTGGCGTCCATCATTGAATTTTGATTCGGTAGCCCACATCTTGGGGTGGGCACTAGACCGTTCTGGGGTGGACACTGAACACCCCCCCCCCCCCCCTTTATATACGCCAATGAACTCGAACATGGTTTAACAATGAGTCCTGCGCCTAATCTCGCTTTGGTCGTGTTGACTAGCTGTCGCATCTAACTATGCCACTGAAATAACCATGAGTGCACAAAGACTCAGAAATGTCAAAAAATCTTAACTTTATTATTATCTATATGTCAAGTTTTTGATTATCTATACACCAGTTTCATTTATCTTTTTTTATATGACAGGGAAGCTCTTGGCCTACACCTCGCCTGTTGGTAAGTGATGTAAGGTCGAAGCTTCACGTGAGCTCCTCAACAAACTGAGAAACTGCTATTTTACCTCTAATTGTCGGAACACAACAACGCTATCAACATTGTTATTATGCCGACAAACTTGGGTAAGACGGTGGTTGCTAGCCAGGCGGGCTCAGAAGCCCTACCACCAACCAAACCGTGCAGAAAAACTTTGTCAAATAACATCTCGACCGGTTCAGTAGTTTTTGGTGTGAAAGTCTAATATTTCCGTAAGATTTTGCATTTAAAACAATGGAAGATTGTTATGCTGATACTAATTATAAACGACGATGATTTAGATTAACACAGTTGATAAAGTAGTTCCAATTCTTTCAAAAGCCTACATGGGTGGACGTTAAATCTTCTAATTTATACAAATCTCGTGTCACAGTGTTGAACTCTTCCGAAACAGCTAGACCATTTTTATGAATTTTTTTGTGTATATTTGGTAAGGGTGAAAAGGGTGGCCCTCTCCAGATTTTTTATGGACAATTATTATTATGGCGAAACGTAGCTTGCGGGAATAGTATTGTTATTGGAATCACTCTTATATTTCTTTTTATTAAATTATACCTTTACTAATTTTACCTTAAAGATGACTTCCATTTCCATATTTTTGTAACGTCTCGGCGTCGGTATGTACAGGCTATGTTTCGTCGTCTCGTCTGTTCAGAATTTCTCGTGAACGTAAACCAGCATGGAAATTTGATTAGAATGTCTAATGTTGCGTGAGTAAACACCATTAGCAATAATTGAGACGCTGCTGGGAGCTTTTTATATTTGTTCTGATTTGAAATTATTGAATTTTTATGTATTTTTAAAACAATTTTTACTTTCTTTAAGTTTTATTGAAAGTAACCTTCTCATTGACTATTTATGACCAAAGATATAGTTTTATCTTTCCCGGTATCATGCTATTGCACGATTTTTGTGATATGGTTATTTACATAAAACTTAATTAGACGTAGATAGATATTTAAACTTCGATACTTTAATAAAAAAAAATTTAAGTGGCACTCGGGGACTGCTGCGGTAAAGCTATTGCATAGCATTTTTTATCAGCTTATGAAATTATAATTATTTATTTATTTTATTTATGCAGTATTTTTTTTCTTTGATATTATTTCAAGTTTTTTCTTTGATATTAATTCAAGTTACACTTTTTGAGCGTGGTGACCGATAAGAAAACAATTTTTTTTCTTTTATTGAATAAATGAGAGTTAATATTGTTTAAAATACTTTTATTATCTTACAATACATGTAGGTTATTCAAGAATTTTTATCATTGAAACTATAGGTTAATGGTATGAAATAAGAAACATAAGTTTGAGACTTGATATCCTCTAAATATCTGGAAAATACCGCGTCAAAACACCGTGCCGAAGTCTGCCGAACTGAAACGACGTTAGACGATGCACGGCTGTCAACGCGCGCCGCACCGCTGTGCCGCAGGCCTATTCTCTAACTTCGGTTGCTAACTAATACTGTCATTTTTGAAAGGAACTTATCACCCATTACTGCTATCATGAACGCTGCCGTAAGACGTAATATCACTTAACTAATAATGGATATAAAATGTCTTTCAAAAATGACAGTTCTAGTTACCAACCGTAGTTAGCGAATAGGCCTGCCGGTCGGAGTGGGAGGTGTTAGGTTTTCTTCGTTACGGAATTTCTTGATTCGGTCGCCGCGTTGAAAGCCCGCGATAAAAGCTATGCAATAGCTTAAAAACATTATGTTCTATTTGTTTGATTCTAATACTTTTCCTGAATTAACCAGAAATTGGCAACATATCCGATAGACTTTTAATATATTTTTAAACAATGTGGAAAATATCTTGAAAAACAGTTACAAGATCGTGGCAACTTAAAAGTTTCTTATTGTCGTGTGGAATGTATAAATTAACAAATATTCCTCAAATAGATACATATGGAATGAATAATTACATTAACATTACGTTTACAACAATTTAACAACCTTCGGCGTGGTTTAGTGGTTGATCTTGAAGTCCGAGTTGCGGTCCCCCATCATGGCAGAAGATTTTCTACTTGGTTTGATTGGTGTTGGGCTTCTGAACTCGCCTAGATAGCTACCACCGTTTTACCTAAGTTTGTCGCCATAATAACTATGTCAATAACATTGTTGTGTTCCAGCATTCATTATTAGAGGTAAGATAGTTTCTCGGGTGTTGAGGAGTCCATGTGAAGCTCGCTTTTAACATCGGCTACTTTGTCACTTACCATCAGGTGAGTTAAAAGCCAAGACATTTCCTGTTGTGGGTAAATACATAATTAATTACTTGAAACTCAAGTGCAATCTCTGTATCACACTACTCCATTTCAAGAAGTTGGACAAAAAAGGAAGTCGATAGAAATAACAAATTAACTAGTTAATGCCTTATCTCAAAAATTAGCTGGGTAATTAATTAAAAACTTGATCTCAGGCGAGGTCTTTGAATCTTGAAATAAAAGTCGCTCTACTGACTTACATTTGGTTAATGGATGGCATAGCTAGTAGGAAGAAACGTCGTTGCAGTGTTCTATTGGTGGCGGATCTAAAACGTACTCATAAAATATACTCGAAGCCTGAGAACGAACTGATTCAGGAAATAACCAATCTCAAGTTTTAGCAAATTTAAAAGTTGTTTTATATTTTATGCATTACTAAAAAATTTAATCTCTCGCTTCATTTTGCCATAATCGCCGAAATGTTTGTATCATAATTTCCGAACAACTGCACCGAATTGGATGAGTCTTTCTTTGTGTTCGTTATTGACAGGACATGGTTTGCATAAAAGAAAAGTATGAAAAATCTAATGAGAAGTGAGCGAGTGAATGAGGCAGATGACTGTGAGCGATCTTCAGTATGTTCACAAAACATTGACAGATTGACGTCAGTTGTTCAGCCAGTAGTTGATAACTTTAAACAGACCATTATAAAGTCTTTCAGGAATTTCGAAAATATTCACGAAAAAGATGGCGGTACGAAGTTCGCCGGGTCAGTTAGTTTACTATAACAAAAACAAGGCTAGATCTCTGACAAATGATACAGGAACAACAAAGTTATCTATTTGAGTCAATTTTTAAAATAAGAGTGTGATTATTTCTTCAACGCAATCTGTATTTGTAATAGATGTTGCATTTGACGATTCAAGTGCTCTACAGCAGCAAAATATGAGTGTATAAAACATTATCCCTCGCAGTATCTTCGTCTACGCCATCGTAAACATCGCATATTTCCCATCAATCAGCCTCTAAAAGCGCCATAACTCCACAGCCTCGATTAATTCTATCCACCACTTTCTATCCGCTTCCCATTAAACGGCGGACCTCTTAATTTATGACAGCCCCATGCCGATAGCGTGACATATTTGCGTAAAACCTGTTTCAATCAATGGCATAAATAAAACAGAGAGGAAAATTTGAATAGCACTAGTAGTGGATGGTAGAGGGATGGTTTTGTGATGTTCTGTCCTGTTCGTGCCAAAAGCTAGCCGTATTAGCTGTCTCGCTTTTGGAGGCTCTATGCTCATCGCGGTTGGCTGCCTCCGTGCCAGTTAGTTGCGCATACGCAGCGGCGAGGGCCGACTGTGTTCAAAAATCGACCGATTTTCGCGCGTCAGAAGCCGAATAAAAGTTTGGTATCGTGTGTGATGTGTTGATTTGATGATGGGAAGACTTGTGATGAAGGTTTTCATTTCTCGTGAATCATTGAAGTGAAAATGTGCAGTTATTAGAAATGAAACTACCTTTAGAAAGTGATAGTAATACAACGGATTACAGTGATTAATATACTTGGAAAATACACGTGAGAATGAGCTTTGTGCGGTTAATTGGGACGGCTACTTTGCGCCGGCGCCGATGAGATTGCAATTGGATTAACACGTTGTTCTGGGTCCATTTTCATATACAGGTGTCTGTAGCACAAGGTGCGCGGGCGCTCATATCACCAATAAAATGGTTATACTCCGTTAAATGTCCTGTTCGGTTATGAAGTTGAACACACCACTGTGTGTGTGATAAATTTTTCATTTTATTGTCTATCGACATTACAATACTGTTGCATAAAAAATCCGAGATGAATACTCGTACATCGAATATCAACTTAACGCTACAAATCACTACAGAAAAGGCTCGATTTGGCTTTCATTACCTCCCTAATGTAAATAAACATTTGACGATCTTATAATCCTATGAGTTGGTAATTTCATTACCAAAGTCAAGAAAATTTTAAAGGATTTTTGTGAATATTATTATTAATAGCTAATACTATTTGTGCGTCAAAACTTATTAAACTTATATATATCTAATAATAAAGGACTGGAAGAAATCTCTAATAGAGATAAGTCCGCTTTTGTAACACAATTTATAACTATGTTTATATTTAGATTTTGTGCGCAATAAAGTATATATTAGGTATCATTTTATGATATAAGAGTAGATTGTATGAAATTATCTTTGTCAAATAAAATCTATTTAGCCATTTTTGCAATCTTTGTCTTAGATTTCAATGTTTGTTGTTTTTCTCCACCGGTAGGGATGGACATAATCCCGTGTAATAATCATCGGGCTTAAAAGACTAGCTGTTACAGTTCGTGTATCTATAATGTTTACTCTACATGTGTAGAGTTACTTATTAATTTATTTTTGAATTTAGACACGTTTATTTATGTTACCCCGACATGGGTATATGAAATACCAATGATTTGTTATGCGAGAAATTAGAAAAATACCTAATAAGTATAAATCATTTTTAATTTTGAAATGTTTGTTAGTGGAAATCACTGAGAAAATTTGTTACTTCGAAATCGTATTACTTACAAGATATTTCTATTACAATACGTTGTAAAGATAAATAAGTTATCAATTAGTAGATAGGTACTTCTATAAATAAGCTCACTTAATAACACGCTCTGGCTTCATTTCCAGCTCGCGTTTCTAATTTATCTCCGCATCGCCACAATCTGTCTTGTGGCTGTTGACAGACGAAGAAATGGATTTTTTATCTGTTACATCAAATTAATTACTATCTTTAATCACATAATTAGGCTAGTGTTGTAGTAAAAAACTTATTTCGTAAGCTTGACAACTTTTCGTGAGAACATAAAAAAATCTGAAGATCAAACATAAAATGTATATCATACTCACAATTTCCATTTCACTTTTGGCCTTCATCTTGGTGTCAAGTGATGATGAAGTTATATGTGGGAGAGAGTTTCGCTAAGATTCACACAGAGGCTTTATTGCCTCTTATTGTTGGAATACGACAATTTCCAAAAAGCTAAACAATGCTCCCATAATACTATTATTTATTGTTGTTATTGTAGAAATTTGATAAGATGGTGATAATTAGCCAGTGAAACGTGTAAAAATGTTATCACCAAGCCATTCAAAAATATTTCCCTGAATAGCTCAGCTGTTGGACAGCACCACAGTCATAGACAAAGTTGATTTCCCAGCTAGGAATCACCTGACTGTCTTCTAAAGCAAAATGAAAGTTTATTATATTAATCTTACTAGTTAGCCCGGCAGACTTTGTCATACCCGATTACGGCATCACCTACCGGGTCCAATTGGCTAGATGACAAAAAAAATTTTTTTGCTTCAAAGAAGCTCATTCATATAATAAACAGAAAGAAAAAATCGGTTTTCGAATAACTATAAAAACAACCAAGATATAAGGTATTAAAGATTTTTCTCCATCTCTTTCTAGCAAAACGGCAATTTACAAGGAGTTAATATGGCCGTACTCAACAATGACGTCACGGTTGATGTCGGATCTCTCTGTCTAATCGCCTTCAAATTAACAACTTAAAATTCTTGTATCTAATGTATGTATTACTGAGCCGATTTTAATTCTAATTTCACAGGACTGCATCTTTTTCCACGGTATTTTAATATTTAATGACGAGACGTAAAAATTTGAATTCAGTCATCATCCCAATTGTACTTGTGAACCTTATCCCTGAACTTATTCAAATATACTCAGAAAATTTCGTAAAAATCGTTCGAACCGTATTTGAGATTTAGCGAGACTAACGAACGGCGATTCATTTAAAAACATGTATAGGTGAACTCCTGTCTCCAACGAAATATTTCATAGAAATTCGTAAATTTGTATAAGAATAAATAAATTAAGAATCTTATAACCGTGGATACTTGCTGCTCATGAGTAAAAAATATAGTATCCATACTTAAGCATGTATAAATACTATACAAAACCCATAAAAGAAGCAGCATTTGATTATCTCACATTTTATTATTAAATGGCACTCACAGACGCCATCGCATTAAGAGAATACTTTTTAAGCGTCAAATAACTTTTCTTAATTTTAACATGTGCCAGTTTGAATAGGCCATAAAACCAGCGAGTGAAGGTGAGCCGTGGTCACATAAGCAGCCCGAGTACAGCTGTCGATTGTACTTCTCGCCGTACCACAAAATGCGGTCCACGCGAGTGACACTTCATGAAATATGGACAAACCGCAGCAAAAGCTTGTATTCGTCGTTTCGAAAACCTTACAAAATTGTTCGGTATAATCATTTACACAAGCACACTTCATTGATATAACTCATTAGAGTGGACTTTTACACACTATCTTTAGTTCTTAACTATACATATTTCCGGGTAAACAAATTATTGTAATTTTATATGTAAAAAAAATGTTTTATACCTACCTTATTTTCCTATGCTTCATCATCACAGGTCATTTAAGTCCCCACCGAGGGGCTCGAGCCTACCCTATGTAAGGGTGATTAGGCCTTAGTCAACCACGCTGGCCCAGTGCGGATTGGTCGACTTCACATACAACATTGATTCTCTTCGCAGATATATGCAGGTTGCCTCACGATGTTTTCCTTCACCGTAGGAGCATCAGAGCGTTGATAGTAGTAGTCGCAATGTGGACCCTATCATGCGCGCCCATAAGGGAAGGGAGAACACGGGGGGGTTTAGTGGGTAGGCCCGGCACTCTGCCGGGAGAGCCCCACACACGCTCGTTGTCTAGCCAAAGGCGATTACGGTGCGGTCACGCATTCCCCTCGAAAAAAAAACCTCTTCTCAGACTAACCGAACATACAGAAAAAAATTCATAAAAATCGGTTAAGCCGTTTCGGAGGAGTTGGGTTACAAACACGAGAATTTTATATATGAAACAGATTAAATAAGAAGTCGAGAAAAATAAAAATTACTTACGTTTTTTCATGTTGAATGTTATTTATATTCGTTGTTTTCGAAAATCATTGAAAACATACCAAACAAACAAATATCATAAAATTGTTTAGCTGTTTCTACGTGTGAAGATTAATAATAAGAGAGATCTATAGGGCTAGTCAGATAGCTTCTCTACGTTCCGCTCAAATAAATCATTTGATAATGATGCTGTCATATTATGCGAGATCTTTGGTCAATGATATAATGCTATGTTGATGCCACTGGCACTAAAACCTAAGTGGCATAAATCTAAAACGAAATAATTAAAGTTATCTACCTACATACCATTTATTTATTTTTTTGAATTTTTTTTATTTTGAATTAGATAGAAGCTTCCTCGTTTCCCTGGTATAATTACAGGAAAACAGTCATTAACAATGATGAAGATTTTAATGTTTTAATATCAGAATCTGTTTTATAGGCTAACTTTCATATAGATAATTTCCTTTATTAACATTCATATACTATCCTTAAGGGTACAGTAATATCGTGTATTATCTCTTCTCATAGCAATAATTTCAATAATTATGCTATAATTCCAGCGATTCCTGCGAATATTCATAAAGCAATAACGATTTCATATCTCTCCGTACACCTTATAGGAGTGCATTTATTTCTGTTGACTCGTTCCAAGTCAAACATTTAGGAATAGATCTTATTCCAAGTGATTAGAAATCGCTATAAGTGTCCGTTTTCGTAGGAGAAAAATGATGGAACAATTTGCAAGCAGTTGTTAAAAATGTCCGAGTTTTAATGAAACAATTTGCGGATAACATCTAGACTCGGGACTCGCCGGACTAGCGGCAATCATCGTAACTTTGTAGCGGACAGGAATAAATACAAAAAGCTAAGAGACGGTGAAGATTTGTGGCTAACTCATCAATTGGATTAATTTTTTGCAGCGATGTTTCATCTCGTTCGGGATATCTGCTGAATGTTGATCGTAAGACGATGGAGTATAATGGAATCCATATTGTATAATGATGCTATAACTGCACTTTTTACAAGGATGTTCTGTAATTCAGTATTCATGTCCACATTTTAAATAGAATTTCTACAATATTTCTTAATGTTTAGGCACGAATATATTTGTAAGGCATTTGAATTAATTCCAAAACACCACATCCCCATTAAAGTAAAGTCACGACACAAACAAAATGTATATTTGCTAATAGTTTAATCGAAATTGTGTCTATATATCCAGTACTATCCGTAATTTGACAGTTTCTGTGTATAATTTTTTTATCAGTAATAAAGTTAACCACAATGAAACTATCAAATATGCTTAAATAAATTATTATTGTTAATTTTAGAGTTTCCCTTTCAGGCAAAGTCTTTAGCTTTTGTAATCAAAAGGTTATCGGTTGCGAGTAGGTGCACAATAGCTTGCTACATATATTGATCTGTGGGCAAAGTTAACATTAAATCATTTTGACAACCATTGACAAATAGAGCAAAAGTATTAAACTTACATATGCGAATGACACTGTTTATTCTGTGACTAAACTCGCCTCATCAAGCTCAGATTACAAGGGAAAAGTGCAAATTAACCTGTAACAATGATAGGGAAAGCGACTATTGTTGTTCTGCGTTATGGGCAATTAATAACAGAGTTTACTTTATTACCCACTGTATGAACGAAAGAATGAGCCGCTGCTACTTCTGCTAGCTCGGTTTAGCAATAATAAAGAATAATAATATCGAAAGCTACACCTCTGACTTTTCATTTGATCTATGAGTCACTACTATATCTCAGTTTTGCCATATTTTACAATTTTTCTTACTACTTTGAATAAATTCATGTAACAGATTTAAACTATCGTCTGTCTAAGCATTTGTCAACTCAGAATTTTCAGTAACTCTATTAAGCCTAGGCACTTTAGAATTTTTCAATCTTGTCATGAACAAACGCTTTCCTATATTAAATGAAGTCCATTCGACTCCACGCAGAGGCCGACAGTTTTTCTCCAAAGGTGTTAAGTCAATACTTAATAAGTTCATTTTCTTGTGGTCGTTTATAAATCAACGTCACTGGCTCCCCATCCAGCCATCTAACAGGCCAAAACCCGTTGCAGCAAATTACACCGGATTCAGACCTAGATGTCTCATTCGCGAGGACAGTCCGCATTCTCCAACATAAATTGGCACCTTGCTCGTCCAATGATTCCTCAGGGCATGTTATCTATTTTGAGCCTTGTTCTTTTCAACTTGTTTACGAGAAACTATGCATTTTAACTTTAGGTCGATCGCGTTAGACAATATTAGTTTCACATATTAACAAAGCAAGCATGATGAACTTACTGCCAGTGTCAGGAAAACATTCTATTTCTGTATTGTTTCAAAAACTACTAACGTTTACAAACATATCTAATATACATTATTTTCATTTTCCTATTGTGCTTACTTGTATGAATGCTTGTATGTTTTCTTTTGTTGATGCTAAGTCGGTTGGATAAGACGCTCCTGATTTGTAATTTATAGGTATGGACAATTTTATTTTGCTGATAAACGCCTATTTTGTTCGTTAATAAATATGATAGAAAAGAGACTATCTGATATATATTCATCAACAAAATAATGTGTTACAGGCTTCTTTTAATAAGTTTATCTTTATTTAAGATGCCAAACATGACATAACGCATAAATAAGTGTCATAATCCTGTGATATTTTCGATGTGGTTAATACTCGCACGAGTGCCGAACTCGTTCATAATGTGTTTTAAATGTTTTCTTGAAGAACCACAAAAAGCTGCGCTTTGTAACCCTTTGATATATTTCTCTGAAAGCACTTTGTCATTTGCTGTTTCGGGCACAATTGTTACGGCGCTGGTCTTCAAGAGCGCTGTAGGTCGTTGATCTACGGACATTATGCCCAATTCATACGTATTGTGCCACTAATGGCGAACGATTCCTCAAAGTAGGTATGACTTCTAACATAAATCTCAATGCGTGAAATATTATTTTGAAGACGAGTCGACAGATATGGTTAATGCTATTGAAGTTGAAAATATATCATACTCGTACCATACAAATGAGTCTAAATGAACCAAAATCGAACAAAATAATGAATAAAGTTATTAACCTTATATTTTGTTTCTTCAGTAACAATGAACGATTGCTGTAAAATTTTCATAAGATTTTTACAAAATTTGAATCAAAAAATAAAATATTCTCTATCTATGCTATTATTATAAAGAGGAAAGATTTGCATGTATGTAAGAAACGAATAAATCCAAAATCTACTGGACCGGTTTCAAAAATTCTTCCACCATTAGAATGTAACATTATCCCTGATTAACATAGGCTACAAAATTATTTTTCCTATGGGAAAATATAAAATTCGAGCGGAAAGCTAGTCTATACTAATATTAGAGGAAAGATTTGATTGTTTGTTTGTATTGAATAGGCTTCGAAACTACTGAACCGATTTTGATGAAAGTTGGTATGGGGAGTTTGAGACCAGGGGAAGTACCTAATTTTCCCACGGAAAAAAATCCCACGGAAAAACAAAAATAGCACGAGCGAAGTCGCGAGCGGAAAGCTAGTGAATAAAGAGCAAAGCTTAGGAGTTACGTAACTTATGATGCAAATGGCCTCCACCCTTTTTTTGAAATTGACCACTGCCTACTTTTCTCCAGAATTTAATGAACACACCTTGTAATGTAATTCCAGAATAATTATAACAGATTCATAAATGTCCTTTATGTCTACTTATTTCTAATTAAAAGCCTAAATATGATTTTCATGTTCATGTTCCTAGCTTCAAAAATAAGAAATCCCATACTTACTTTCATACCTTATATTCCCTCATCATCATCATCATATCAGCCAATAGACGCCCACTGTTGGACATAGGCCTCCCCCAAGGATCTCCATACCGATCGGTCCTGCGCCTCCTGCATACAGCGGCTTCCCGCGACCTTCACCAGATCGTCGGTCCACCTTGTGGGTGGCCTACCAACACTGCGTCTCCCGGTACGCGGCCGCCACTCGAGGACCTTTCCGCCCCAACGGCCGTCAGTCCTACGAGCGATGTGTCCTGCCCACTGCCACTTAAGGTTTGCAATTCTTTGGGCTATGTCGGTAACTCTAGTTCTTCTACGGATCTCATCATTTCTGATGTGATCACGTAGAGAAATCCCGAGCATAGCCCGCTCCATTGCCCTTTGGGTGACTTTGAGCCTTCTGATGAGACCCATTGTGAGCGGCCACGTCTCAGTCCGTATGTCATCACTGGCAACACGCACGAATTGAAGACTTTCGTCTTGAGACACTGCGGTAGGTGGGCCGAGAATATGCTGCGTAGCTTCCCGAACGCTGCCCAGCCGAGTTGGATTCGCCGATTTACCTCATTGGGGTTGAATTTTTTAAACCCGTTCCTATGCCAAATTTTAACACAATCCGATTAGTGGAGTTGTGCGTTGATAGATCAGTTATGGACTTATAGTTCCCTTTTTTACAAGCTTTTATTTAACTTGCAATGTAAGTACGAGTATGTAAGTATGTTCGGGTGAAATCTTGCAACTCAATTTTGAAGCAGATATCTTTAACCGATTGAGCTGAAATTTTGTACACACGTTCTGTTTGGATGACAATGCATGGTTGACTGTATGACATCATTCTAAATCCAAGATGGCGGCATACCGAAGATGGCGGACCAATTATTTTTAATGCAACCCTACAATATGGGTATCAACTAAAAGGTCTTGCTAAGAGTAACTCGAAAAATAATGTGACGTTACTATTATTCCAATATGGCGGACGTCTAAAGCTTGAAAATCAATTTTGAAGTAGATATCTTTAACCGATTGAGCTTAAATTTTGTATACACACACAGTTTGGATGAAATGCATGGTTAACTGTGTGACGTCATTCTAAATCCAAGATGGCAGCATACCCAAGATTGCGGACCAATTATTTTAAATGCACTCCTACAATATGGGTATCAAATAAAAGGTCTTGTTAAGAATAACTTGAAAATGAAGTGATGTCACTATTAATCCAATATGGCGTACTTCTAAAACTAAAAAATCAATTTTGAAGTAGATATCTTTAACCGAATGAGCTGCAATTCTGTATAGATGTTCCGGCAAACGACCTTGCAACAATGATACGTTGAATGAGATGAACAGACTGAGAAACGTGTCCAGTGATATCTAAAAAGTAAAAAATAAATTAAATTTAAAAAAAACCCTTTTAAAAACAAGCTTTTATTTAAATGCGCTAAAAAGAAAAAATAAACTTTTACACTCAAACTTTTACTTATAACGTCATTTCACATTTAACACAATTTATATGACATAAAAGCTTGTCGCGAGATTTACTTTTGTAGATAAACAAGTAAATTAAATAATTTGATGTGAATAATTTTATACATTACAATTTTCAAACTAAGTAAATACGAGTAGGTATTTAAAAGTACTCTTTTAAGTACTTTTAACTTACTACAGTCAAGTAAATCTCGCGACAAGCTTTTATGTCATATAAATTGTGTCAACTGTGAAATGACGTTATAAGTAAAAGTTTTAGTGTAAAAGTTTATTTTTTCTTTTTAGCGCATTTAAATAAAAGCTTGTTTTTAAAAGGGTTTTTTTAAAGGTATAGAACAGGGCTGTCCAGACCAGACATGATTGCGGGCCAATACAAATATTAGATTGGAGGGCCGCAGAAAAAAATGTGTAGGTTAATGTTTTTTTTTTACTAATTGCAATAAAAGTTCGTAGGAAGTAGATTTTTACCCCAGTAAGGCGCCGGACGCCGTACCATTTTGAGTGGCTTATGCTGCAAATCTCTGTTTTTTGAGGACATTACTTAATGTCGTTTAACATTGTACTCCTAATTCACAGACAAAGCTTGCATACAAATCATAAACTGAACTTTGTTATTATTGTTGCAGATAGTCTAATGCCCATTTCTTATTAAATGTGCGATTTTCATCACTTGCTTCTTTGCAGACATAATGTTTGTGATTTTGGTTAAAAACTATGCGTGCAATATAAAACAGTAATACGTATTTAAACTACTCCAGTCGATAGCTCTCGCATAGAACGACAGATAAAAGAGGACGACAATCGGCTACCGAACAAACACAATTCGAGAATTTCCCAAGTAATAGTGAGTGACAGAAAACTTTTATAAGGCAATGACTGCATTGAATATGAGTCAATCAAACCAATCGTCAAAAGAAATAAATACCGAAGTCTTTTTCAATTCAGTACATTAATGTGAACTGTACTATATTTCGAAAAAATAATAATTCATTTATTTTTTAAACCATAGAAATTAAATAAAATGTAGTTTTACCAAAACATACCAAAGGAAATTTGAGGTACTTGTGGTAGACTACAAACATGTCGCGGGCCGCGGTTTGGACAGCCCTGTTATAAGAGATTGTTCCGTTGTTGCGTCGCATAAGAAAAACATTCACACTCCTGCATTAATGATTTATGTATGAGTTAGTATTTTCCGATCTAGGAGTTTAATAAAAATCTCGTGTCACGATGTTTGTCCGGGATAAACTTTGAAACTACTAAACCGATTGGTGAAATTTGGCTTACTGTATGTAATTTAGAAGAATTTAGTTCAACTTAAAGGATAGAATAGTTTTTATCTCGATTTTAGACCTCAATATTCATTATTGCGTTAAACTATAAAGCGAAACATGGTTCGCGGGCACAGCTGTAATGTTATAAATTCAGTAGCATAATGCATATGTATGAGTATTGTGTATCTCCATGTTGCCCAGCAGTCGTAATAGTAAAATATACTAAGATTTATATATTAATTTAATTTATTACACTTACATTTCATAACACATGACTCACGCTTTCATATTCCTTAAATTGCAAATTCCTCAGGAGGGAACTAGGGATTGGATTGCGCCAGATTCTGCGTTAGATTGACGTAAGGATGTTATGCGTCACAGCCTCATTTGGTAAAGGAATCTGTACTTGATTTTCTTGTAGAAACCATTTGGAATATATTTCATTGCAAGCTAAGATTCAAACACAGTTTGATAAATGTTGGATAAACTAAATTAATGACCTTTCATCCACACCAAAAGGCATCTATAAATATAAATTTCACTTTTGAAGGCATACAGTTACAAGTAGTAAATGAGTTCAACCTACTTGGACTACTAATAGACAACAATTTAAATTGGAAACCACACATAAAGAGAGTGAGGGCAAAATTGTCTAGTTTCTCATACGCCTTACGCGAAGTCAAAAAAACCACAGATTTTTCTACTGCTTTGGTCACCTATTACGCTTATGCATATTCATGGCTCACTTATGGCGTAATCTTATGGGGAAATAGCACGGACGCACTAACAGTTTTCACTTTACAGAAAAAATTGATTAGAATATTGGTAAACATAGAACAAACAGATACTTGTAAACCACATTTCCAAGAACAAAAACTTTTAACTTTTCCTTCCATCTATATACTAGAAACATGTAAATTTGTTCGAAAACATCCGGAATTTTATACAGAACGAGAGAATATACAAACAAGATATCTACTTAGACATAAAAATAAATTAAACTTGCCAGATTCCCGACTGAAAATGCACTCATCCGGTCCTTTAGTCATGTCCATAAAAATATATAATAAGCTACCAGAATATATAAAAAATCACAATAGACTCAATACATTTATTAATGAACTAAAACATTTTTTAGTTAACAAAAGTTATTACAGTATAAAAGAATATCTTGATGATAAATCCTAACTATACTAAATAACACCCAAAAGTAAAATTATAACACCCTAGTCACAAATATCTTTTAGACATAAGTATATATCAAATAGTAAATAAATAAATAATAGAAATGAAATCAATAAGATTATTTGAGAAAATGTAAACAAAAAATTCTGTGATGTATCAATTTTTATTTAATTTGTGTTTTAAATTTATTGTTGTTTGATTTTTAATAATAATCTTAAGTTCTAAAAGCTACATAAAAATAATGATAATTAATATAATAGACAAATTTACATTTTAAGAAATAAATAAAAATAAAGAATTCAGTATAATCCGCCTAAAAGTACTTAATATTTTTATAATCGTAATGACAAAAAGAAAAAATATATATATACTCGTACAAACTCGTACTCGTACAACTCGACAAAAAGAAAAAAAATATTATATAGCACTCGTCCTCTCTTCTATTAATTTGTGTTGTGCCCGCCAGGGTCCATAATTGTTTCTGATCATTCAATTACCATCTAAATGTACTTATGGAACGCAATAAAAATATTGAGTATATTGAGTATGGAATTAAAATGTCTCTATAATTGGTCCACTTTAGTCTTATCTTCTAGGAATCAACAATAAACAATGAATACACGAAAATACTGCTCTTATGAAGTCACATTGAAGGAACTCTCGAGTACTGCTTTTTTACTATTACTTGAAATTAAGGTTCTTTTGTTTAAAATATCGTTGCACTTTTTTGCATTTGTTTTACCTTTGTACACTATAATCAACTCTACAAAGTAAAACGCAATTGCTCACATTCTTCGGTAGTTCTTCCTGCTATTAACTTCCACTTTTATAAGGTAGCGGTTTTAGATTGCTCCCTTGGAGAACTCGTCGGCACGAGCGGGCGCAGGTGCGTCTTGACGACTTATGAATAACGTATCTGCCATATCAATGCCTGAACGAATGTAGATCTTAACTACTTAAATTAAAGTTGATTGTATATTTTAACAGTGCTGGTTGTGCATCCAATAAGGGTTAAGGAATATCACCTTTAGTATTATGATCGGTGACCCCTATCGCAATTTACTTCGTTGTTAAGAGACTCTTGGTCTATTCAGTTTCGCATACGTATGTTTGTTTGTAATTATATTATGTCGTTGCTTAGACATGTTTGTGCACTTGTGATGTCCCTTGTCTTCGTTGTCGTGACTCATAGATCCTTACTAATATTATAAACGCGAAAGTTTGACAGTATGGATGTATGAATGTTTGTTACTCTCTCACGCAAAATCTACTGGATTGATTTAGATGAAATTTTTTAGGTAAACGGATTAGGATATGGATTAACATAAAGAATACTTTTTATCCCGGAAAAGTAAGTAGTTTCCGCGGGAAAGTACAGTTTTTTCTTTGAACTTTTAAGGCGAAATATAGTTCGCAGGCACAGCTAGGCCTTAATAATTAAATATGTGTTATAACATTATTATATGTGTTATCTAAATTATATGGCCTATGATATTGCTATATCATTTCAACGTAAATTTTGCCAGAAAATTATTTAAATTGGTTTACAAGTATTATTTTGAAAGATTGCTTTTACTTTTTTACATTCAACCGGGAAACTCTTGGCTTTCATCTCACCTGACGGTACATAAATAAAAAAAATATTGCAACACATGCCGGATACAGCTAGAAAGAAATAAATATTGAATAGAAATCCTTACTTCATTACCGCCTTTTAATTTCATTTGAAAGTAAAAACTAAATTGGCACTCATCGCTTTTTTACCATTCATAAAATTAAATGCAGGAACATCAGTTGGGTAACCGCAAAAAGCTATAGTTTCAACGTCAGGCTAACTGTGAATCCACTGAGGTCGACGTCAAACACAATAATTTGGAGGACCTAACCCCAGGCTGCTATTAGGGATCAACCCAGAAATTTATTTATTGCTAACTTGAATAGGACTGTAAAGTTATCGTCATAATATCTAGAATCATCTGATTCGCACAGTTCTGAAATTACATTAAAACTGAATCGTCGGCTTTATGACTTGGTGATAAAGCTGATAATATTTTATCAAGCCAATATGGTACAGTGGATATGTTGGTTATGTCAATTGAATAAGGTGTAAAATTGAACATTTTCTTTCTTAGATTGCTTTGCATTTGCTCTCTCGGCTCCGCCTGCGGCCACCTGTAGAGGCTACTTACGCTTCATTTTTTTTTCATAAATATAATTGATTTTTAATGAAAGATGTGGAAGGTTGAATGTTTTGAATACAAATGGGGAGTCGTATAGTTGAAAACGGATGATGTGATGATTTAGAAATATTACATTTCTTAATGAAGGTACGTGCGTATTTAATTCTGATCTTTCATTACTGTGCGAAGGGATTTGCCGTCGCCGACGGTTATACCTCAAAGGGTTGAACAAAAAAATGGATTATAACACAGTCTAATACCTTTTTATAGGTAGCTTGATACAGAGATAACTGATCAAATAGTGATGTGGATCAGACGACGGTCCTGTTCAATTTCAAGCTGAATATATCTCTCCTTTACGAAATAAGTCTAGGGTGTTACGTTACGAAGTTTTGTATTTGACATCAGTATTTTTTTTATTTGGTCTTGACATTTTTAAAAAGGCCTCTATCTAATAATTTTCTTGAGCTCTAATATTGCTGCAGTGCAGTTATGGCTGACTTTATTTTAAAGGTTAACTAAATAGCCGATTTTCTCTTCCTCAGCAAGAAGAATTCCATCTTCATCAAAAAATAGGTTTTGCAAATTTTGGACAACATGTAACATATGATGTAATATAACATCTCAAAACTGTATCCAAAATTGCTTCTTTATTGGTGTAGTCCAATGCACTTCTCAGTTCAATTTCGATACATTATATTCGAACCGCCACCGAAAATTCCCGTGGTAGCAACCAAATTAACATAATAACCAGAAAATAAAAAAGACAGATACAAAGCATCCATCTCTTTCTTTAGTGCGAAAATTAGGTGAGCAAGACAGAGACAGGTGAGCGCACATTTGCATGCACGCACCGATGCGTAAGCGCAGTTCGTGTGTAGAGTTTAATAAGGCGATTTGTAAATGCGATAACGGGTATAAACGCTGTTGTCTCAAGCCTTTACATAAACAAATTGACATTTAGAACAGGACTTAGAATCTAATGTTCCGTTGTCTTAGTTTTCTTTATTTGCCTTATTAAATTATATTTGGTAGTTTACCAGTGAAACCATTGTTCTTATAAAATATAGTTGGTCCTTTTCGACAAATAAGCTTTAATTATAAACGTACTTTGGTTTTATATTTATTCTATTTCGTATATAAACATTATTTTATTTGCGATTTTGTGAAGTCACAAGCTTTTCGAGAATTCTAAATTAATTTATAACCTTTCATAAAGAATTCGAATACCGCAAACAGAGGTATCGCACAGCTATTAAGAGGAAATTTTAGTACACTCGTCGAGTGGGCATAATCGTAAATAATCCACTTAATTGGATTGTAATTATCAAGCTTAAATATAAGGTCGGTGCGGACATCATAAAAGCAACAGGATCTGCGACGTTACTTACTGATCACCAATATTCAAGACGAAAATTTTGAACTGCAATGTCATTCAACTTTTAAGAAAATGGAGGGTTTCAAAGCCATTTATTGACAGCGGGAATGTTAATTTCTTAATACAGGTTATAAGAGTCGTGTAATATTCCCAATTATACTATAACTAGCTGTGCCCGCGAACAATGTTTCACCATATAATTTTTCCTGTTTTTGGAACATTTTTGATTGATGCTCAGCTCCTATTAGTCGTAGCGTAATGTTATATAGCCTATAGCCTTCCTCGATAAATGGACTATACAACACAAAAAGAATTTTTCAATTTCAATCAGTAGTTCCTGAGATTAGCGCGTTCAAGCAAACAAACAAACTCTTCAGCTTTATAATATTATGCTATCAATTCTGTTTTCTTTTGTAAACAAAAGATATATAAAAAAAATAATGACAAGTTTTTGTGTCTTGAAATCAATCGTAGATGCAATTAATTAATAAGTTAATATTCCTCTACTATTTATATAAATAAACTAGTGGGTCAGGCAGACGTCGTCCTGCCCGATTCCAGTGCCACCTACCGGGTTTTATTGTACATATAAATCTTCCTGAACCTATTCAAACATACACAGAAAATTTCGTAAGAATCGGTCGAGCCGTTTAAGCGAGACTAACACACAGCAAACATTTTGATAGAATGATTAAATACTGACATATAGTTATCATTATCTAGAAAAAATCTCATTAAGATATAAGCCCACCTTTGAACGTTGGGTTTTCTGTACCACTTTATTTTGTTTATTTGTTCAATTAAGAGTTTATATACCTAACTCGAAATCTTTCAAACATACACAGGAATACACCTTTACACACATGACAGGGGTTACTCTTTAACAAGGAGGAACTCGTCGACTATATCACGCTGGCCAAACCGATTGCTATACAGCCCCCGTAGCACGTCCACCAAAACACTATATGATAAAGCGATTTATCGCGGTGAACTGTCAAAATAATACGAAACCCTATTGTATTTTGACAGTTCACCGCGATAAACCGCTTTATCATATCGTGTTTTGGTGGACGTGCTAGAGGGGCTGCGGGTTAATTGTAAAACACCTGCAACCTCGCAGGATTAGATAGCTAATAACATTAACTACAACGTGTGTTTTACGACCCTGTAGAGCTGTAGTGTATTGATTTGCAATTGCTGTAGCTGTAGTGTGTAATTGCTGTAAACTTAGTCTTCTTTTATGAAATTCACAGAAAGAAAGAGATGGACGCTACAATATGTATTCAAAATCCGTGACCGGACCAAATCTATAGCGTTCGCTATTTGGCTGTGTTGTATGGGTCTCGCGCCCACTCATAACCAGAAACTCATAACTGGAATAAAATGTGGCGACTCATAACCGACTTGAGGACCCACTCATAACCATGGTTATGAAATATATTTTAAACTTATAAAATATTAAATTTAGAGGAGTAACTCATAACCGAACATAAAAAAAAGCAAATACCTAAACTGTGAACTACTTTGAAGTACATTTGAGACCAATAGTGCTTGCTTACTATTATCTACTTGCATACTAATTTTAAAGTAGGTACTTTTTGTTTTATTATTTCATACTAAAAATAAATATTTAGTTACAGTAAACGGCAACACAATAACTGTCATTTCAAGACGCAATACACAAAACATCCAGTACTTACCTGTGGTACTACTCACGTGTCCGGTAGTACTACGGGTGATTAATTTTGCCTGTAGTACTACTTATTATCTTTGACAATCAAAGAACACCATGTGGGTAACTATCGATTTTAATATTTTGTATAATAATATACAAAATAATTTGAAGAAATTAAGGAACGCTGTAATAAAACTATTTTAAAAGCAAATTTCATTTTTTAACCGACTTCACAAAAAGGGGGACTTTATCATTTCCATTGTATGTTCTTTTTTTACGTTTGCTACCTCATAACTTTGTTATATAATAACCGATTAGGAAAATTCTTTTTTTTGGTTTGAGGGGGTATAGTTCTCGATTAGTCTCATTGTCACCAAATCCGGGATCGGGCAACAAAAAATACCCGTAGTACTATACTAACAGTAGTACCAACGTTGTACCACGGGTAAGCACTAAATAAATCCTAGTGCAAGGAAGGCATAAATAGTTTCTTTCTCTTTCTTCAACAAAAATAACAATATTGAGAAGTGATTGATAATTAGTTTGTCCTGATAGCTACATCTCATCTAATATTTCAAGCGCCGCATCTATCCAAGTCCTAATTATGATTATAGTATGGTTTTATTTTTATATATATTTTTTAACTATTTGATCGCCTTCACACGCAAATTCTAATATAAGTATTACAATTTCTCCTTTCGCAGGTCTGCTGGAAGAAATTTCATTTATGAAATAAGCAGATCTTTTTTAACGCACTTCAAAAAATAGATACAGTCGAACATAAGTATAACCTCATTCTTTTTCAAAGTCGGTTAAAAAAGGAGGTTCTCAGTTTGACCTGTATGTTTGTATGTATGTTTGTCCGCGATTATCTCGCGGTTGGCTGAATCGATTTTGATGCGGTTTTCAGAAAAGTATTTGTTACATTTAGGATAAGGTTTTGGATTTTAAATTAACTAAAAAGATTGAAAAGATTTTTTTTACAAAAAATAAAACCGGCTTTAAAAACATCAAAAAGTCATAAATAATATAAGAATACAAACAACATCACAGTTTTATATTAAAGTCGGTGCCAAGCAATAATCACCTGGAAAATCTTAAAAAATATACCTAAGTACCTACTAGTAAAAATTTGTCACGAACTTCAATATAAATCGGCGATGTTGTTTGTATTCTTATATTATTTATAACTTTTTGGTGTTTTTGAAGTCGGTTAAATTTTTTGTTAAAAAAATTACATTCTGACTTCTGTATTGTTTGTGCTGTCTAATTTTAATGCGGGAGAGAGATTACACACCGCAATATCCACTCTCACCTTGCCGACCTGCAAGATGCCTCTTTACACCTCTTTTATACGAAGCTTTTTACTTTGATTTAAAATATTATTCACCCTTTTTTGATAATGTTGTTAATAATTATTAAAGCGACTGTACATAATTGTGTAGTTGTGTTGGTTATGAGTTTCGTCTTCTCACATCAGCAGTTATGAGTGGGACCTTAACGTATTGGTTATGAGATTTTTGGTTATGAGTGGGCGCGAGACCGTTGTATGTATATGTCGTTGTCACATAGTAAGTGAACTGAGTTCATACACAGGTGTGGATTTAAGTCATAGATAGCAAAATAATAACACAAATTTGTCACGTATACAACCTGCCTTTCAAGTGAATAATCTTTTCAATTTATCTAAAAAACACCACGCGTAGCTCTAACGCTAAGGACTACGTTTCATCATATAATTTGAAGTTAGTTTGATTCAACAATTACTGGACGCATACGTAGAGGTACGCTCGTGAGCAACAAGGGTTTCCATCATGCACTGAACCGCAATTAACCGGTACATCACGTAGCGATAGCGAGCGAAGAAAGCGTATAGATAAACAAGCTCTAATGGTGCGTAACCATCGCTGACTGCCACAGACTATACACTGGAGAGATAAAATAAGCTCTCGCTCGCAAAATTATCATACTTAATATACCAATTGTATTGAATTGATGATTATTGTTATATTACTGTGTGTTGAGAAATAATATCAAAATAAAAAAGGCAATAAAAGTAACGAATGTATTATAATTCTCACTAATTAAACTGTATTTAAAAGAGTTTTTAATGATCAATGATGACGACTCAAAACAAAAGCAATAGTTTAAATTTTCGTGGCATTAACAATATGTATGCAAAGAAAGATTAGTACTTATTAGAGCAAATTTAAGACTACGTTTTGATATCACATCCTTCTCAGCTCAACTTTGACGAAATCAAATAGATTTCCCTATTTGAAACTAAGTTTTTCCAATGAAGGTTTTTTTAAGCTTACGGACGTAACGTAAGCGAATCCTTTTTTTGGTCCCCAGTGTATTTATACAAGTACGACACCGTAAAACCAATACACAATATTGACATTTCTACAGTTAACTACCGTGCAAATTTGAATCATTTCACGGCTAAACCGTTTGAATAATCATTCTAAATTCACTATTGACCGCCATTCCTACATGTTCTGATTTATATTGCACCATTTGTAATTTCTATAATGACCCAATCATATGAAACGATCGACACTCGCGAAACATTTGCATACATTAACGTTATATTCCAATCAATCTGCTGCTTACAATGTTTTCATATTTAAATTGCTTTTGTAAACAAATAATTCTTTCGCGATTTTAATTCATAATGCAACTATTTTCTATCATAATCACAAGGAGTTCAATGCTTGATTAACTAAAAACACGCTAAACCTTGTAAACAGTTTGGTTCGTAGACAAACTACGAATATGTATCTCTATCTACGAGTATATAGCTCGCGATGACAACATTATTCAAAGTACTAGTGACATTTCGAAAAATGCCATACCTACAATTAATGGATCATCGTTATACTCTTGTCTGATACCTTGCCAATGCAAATTATTACCATCCGGGAAGCTACTCATAGATTAACCTCAGCAATTTTAGCGTAATCGGTGTACAAAGAAACACCGTTACAGAACGGCAAGACGCACAATGAAAGCGTCTCACTCTGTAATATGGATCGCGAAAAGCAGTTGTCTCTGACTACGACCCGACACGAAAATTGCTTCCCAATGAGTGGGCTGCTTTAACCATAGAATCGATTATGACGTAGATCTCTGCTTTTATGGGAAATATTGACGTTTGATTATTTGAACATTATTCGCAGCCGATTTCGGCTACAGTGACCGTTGGAAAGACGTCGCAAACGTCTCGTTGCTCCGCGCAATCAAAGAGGTGATTCGAATTTTCAGCTGTTTATCAGCTTAAACTTCAACCAAGTCCATAGAATTTAATATACCAAGTAATTTAAAACTATCTACAAAACAAATCGCAGCACACGTGATATTCGTTATTCCCGACTTATCTTCATGTTCGAATATCTTTTTCGATATATTTCAGTACCTTTATAGTAAAAGCCTTCATACTCGTACATCTTTTTGACAGTATTCAGGCTCCAGACTAGGGCTCCTTCATACCTCAAATCTCGTTTTGAATTTTTATGGTCCACACATGATCGTGAGCTCCGCTCATCTGGCAACCTCACTCTGAATATCCCTATTCAATGCACTCATTTCTCCTCCTCCTCGTTTAGTGTCACTGCGATTCGTCTATGGAATGATCTCCGCTACCACATCCGTGCGTCTCCAAGTAAACTTACTACATTCAAGAGGCTGGTTCGTGGGCACTATCTGACATCACTTACATGAGTTTTTATTACTACTTTAATTCGATGATATCGAATGATAAATCAAGCTAAAATTGTATTTATCTTTATACGTATTGATGTATATGTGTACGTATGAATAAGGTAGTTACTATGTAGTTTACATAGTTTCTTAATTTTGTTTTATCTTTGCTTGCGCCAAACACAATTCTCGTTATTATAACGTACGATTCGGTTGACTGGTAGAGAATGCCTTGTTGCATTAAGTCCGCCCTTTGTACATCATTCTAGTGCAATAAAGATTAAAACAAATAAAAATAAATATTCAGATATACGTTTTTTTCTCTCTTTCTCATACGTTCCTTTATATTCATACGCACTCTACGTTGATGAATTACATGACCCTTTAACACCATCGTTTATATCTAAATGCAATCTCATTGACGCTCAAACTGACGAATAATAATTATTTTAATAACTAAAGCAAATATTTTTAGATTCACAACAACTCACAATGTCAACAACTGCCACACGCCATGTGAAGTCGTCGAATTCCGCAAACATATTAATGTGCAAGCAATGGTGGAAAGTGTGTTGGATGTACGGCGACCAAGAAAAATATTATAGACAGCTTTACGGCAAGAGAAATTTAAATAATATCAGTAATGATTTCCTAAATTTCGACAACACTGACTTAAAAAGACCTGGGGCACAGATAACTGAGTTGACAGATGATTTTTTTGAAGTCAATTTAAATGCAGATATTGAACCAGCTCCAGATGAAACAAACGTTTCGAATGATAGGAAAAAGTTCACGTTCGGCGTTGAATCTGAACCTATTTACGGTTTTGATCTACAAGCAGCATGGCAAAAGGACCAAAGAAGACAACCCATACAACAAAACTACGAGGAATACATAAACTCAGCTGACTTAGACCAAATCTTAGGGACAAGTTTTAATGGTGATAGTATTAAGAGTATGTTAGAAAACGGGTTACCTCTGCAATCTAAGTCTAAGCCGCAATTGTTAGATTCTAAGGAAGAGATACTTAGAAACGGCAATACGTTTGGAAAAACCTCCAAAACTGTTTGTAGGACAAGGAAAGGGGCTATTGTTACGGAGGAGTCAGAGATTTCTACTGATGGGAAGACGTTAGCTAACTTAAAATTTCAACGTTCAACGGTGATGACGGGACCGAATAAAGTGAAGGAAACCTTACAGCCGCTGAGAGAGGATGCAGTGTTGGATAAGTGCTTGCGCAAGAAATGTGTGGGTGACAAGCTGACGACGACGACGACCACGCTGGTGACGGTGTCGCAGACTTCGGTTACTTGTTGCAATGAGTAAGTACTATGAATATATGTTAATTTCTAATTCAAGTTCAAACCCGCTTAAATATATTAGTCGACACATTTAATAACTTCGCAAGCTTTAACTTTGCTGCTATCATCATATTATGATATAGTAATAGTTAGGATAGAAGTGTGCAGTAATAGTGCCACCAACCCAAACCTTTTGCCAACTCTATTGAGATGGGGATTTCAGGTTTGGTTAATCTAAGATTCTATGAAAATAATTATTTTTTAAAGACCATTGCAGACAATTCTACATCAACTAATATGATATTCACTGTTGAATATCATATTAGTTGATGTGTATATATTTTAGAGCTTTAATGGTAATTCATATTACAATAACTGCATTAATTTGAAATGTGGAAAGGTGTGTTTGTTCGGCGCATGTGGTCACAGAGTATATCGCTGTATCGGCTATTGTCGGTCGTATGCGCTGTCGCCAGCCACCACGATGATCGCGGTACGCGGAATTTCACAATGGTCGAGATTGACAGGTTCAAGTCTGAAGCGGTAGCGATTTATCACGTTTTATGCGACAGGTGGCAAACATGAGTACGGCTCATCTGATGTTGTTACGTTGGTTTCATTTTAATATACGCACGCTTGCAAAGGAATATGAGATTACCTAGCCAAAACCCTAGCCACCAGCGCCGCTGTACCAACAGCATTCCTCAACTGACACTTAGCGACCACACCCATGCGTGGGAATGCAATGGATTTATAATTGCAGTTTTACCTGAGCTGGGGCTCCTTTCTCAATCAAGCTGCTGAATCCGACAATATTTTTTTATTGCAGTTAAATTGGCAAACAAGCAAACTGCCCGCTTGATGGTAAGTGGTAAAAGTCACCTATAATGGTGACATGTGGCTCTTGTGAGATTCGCAGAAAAACTGCAACCCCCACAAGAACCACAGTGTTGCCAACTTGTGACATCAGATGTAAAGTCCTAGTAATTTCATTGTCGTATCTTAGTGCACCAAAAACGGCAATTTTTTTAACAGCCAATGTTCCAAACAAGCATACGTGATGGTAAGCAGTTACCGCAGCCTATGGCAATAAAATGTAGCACCAGGATGAGCCTAGTTGGGTCAGTTATAACAAAAACTAGTTGTAATAATTTTGTGAAAAAAATATCACTGAGTGAAATTTGAGTTTAATCGTGCACTTTCTCTTTCAATTATTAAGATTACAACATTTAAACTGGTCGTTGTTTTAGATTTTTTTTTGTTTTTAGTCCTTATTATGAAATTATACGTACGCGTGACTACATATTACTAGATATTTCAACAACTTATTAGTACGGGACAAATCGTGCAAGAGATTTGGCATTACTCAGTCCCTTAAAATAGTTCACCGTTTACAACTACAAACTTTGCAGACACTTGAAACCTTTAGTGCATGAATTTCTTGCGACTAGAATATCAACTGTTCGTATCAAATGCAAGTTTGAATGTCTAAATTCCAATACTAACAACAATTCAGCGTAAATTATATGATTTTTAATCTTTATATTCCTAACGCTTATTTTAGACCAAGGAAATTAAAGGCGTTTCAGAATTTCTAATCTGACATACTATCTATTTTTCATGTTGCAATGGTAACTGCAAAACCTTTAAAAATTCTATTATGTTAGCATGAAGTTCTTGTCAATATTAAATAGTTTCATGGCTTACACGGCCGTATGTTAAAATTTATTACTACATAATTTCATGAATAACTTATAATTACCATTATCACACGAGGAAAAATAACACGTATTATTACTACTCTCGGATCTCATAGCTTGACGCGGACGAGAGGATTGCGAAAACCTTCGGTAATACTTTCGTGCTATTATTTCGAGTATGAAGCTCAATTTATTTTAATTGATTACAAGGGCACCGCCACCACCGGCCGTGTGCCGATTTAACCGATACATTGGTCCATTAAAATGCATGCGCCTTCAGGAGCTACTAGCCGAGCTAATGAGCTACTGATTTCTGCTACCTGCAAGCACCAAAAGCGTATTTTTTGGCTTCGTTTGTATATCTGTGGTTTTGTGATTTTTGTACCTCAATTTTATATCCACAGCTCGTACAGGTCAGCAATACAATTTTATTTAGATTCAAAAACTACATGCAATTGCCTGAGCGATATTAAAATATTATTTTTTAATATTTTTATCTTTTTAGTGAGAATTTAACACCAGCTCACCGTAACTGAAAAGAATACAACTAAGGGTCAATGCGCGCCTATTGTATTTAAAAAAAGACTAATCACCTACTCCCTAAATGCCAAGGATCCCTCCATCCTGAATTTGTATTTCAATTTGACTAACGGCCTTACAAATAAAAACTTATACCGAGGATAATCCTCGGAATAATTTATTCTGTTTTGTCTTGTTTTAGCACATGTCAGATGTAATATGTCAAAATAAGACAAAACACGGAATAACTATTCCGAGGTTATTCCTAGGAATAAGTTTTTTATTTGTAAGGCCGTAACAGCCTTATTAATAAAAATCGCCTATTCCCTCCTTAATCCGAACGTACTCTCGGAGTAGTTACTACCAGTTTAAGCTAGGAGTAGCTTTGTGTTTATAACATTATTAATAAACACGGAGTAAGCTTAGACTAACAAAGCCTTCCTTACTCTCGGATTAACGCGTATGTTATGGCAACCCTTGCAATTTAAAAGTGAAAAGAATGAGTCGGTGAACGATTTGAGCATCGTGTGACAGACAAAAATACATGGGATGACAGTTTTTCTGTTTTTTTCACCTTTTTCAGTTTGAGATTGCCTTTCAAGGTTATTTTGTTCGCGATTTGTGATCGCAATATTGCAAAAACTTGACACTAATCTTATTAGTGGAGCGATATTTTTAATTTCTTCGATTTCGTCGATCAACAACAAATCATCTAAATAATAGTAACTTTCCATTTTAATACAATACAAAATTAACCACACCAACACTAAACACAAATTCGCTCAATTCGACTGTGAAAAATAAAACGGTCGCCATCTAATGACAAGATACGTGTCAAAGTTGACAAATTATATAGATTAACGCAAAGACAACGCTACTCCAACCTTAATCTGTCGCTAAACTAGGTAGCTAGCAGGTATAACATTTACTCCGAGAGTAGAGTTGGATTAGCTTACTCCTTCCCTACTCCGTGTTTATTAATATAAAAAATGTTTACTACTGACTTAATACTCGGAGTAAAGTTACTCCTGCCTTAGTCTACGTTTATTAATAAGACGGTAAAGGTTTAGCAAATCCGCGGACTTCCGTAATTGACAGCTCACTTCAATACAAATATATTGTTTGTCATTTGTTTTGAAAAAAAAAAACATAATTTTTATATTCGTTTCATTACGTCAATCAAATCCTAAGTTAACACGACATTCATTGACTGTTAGGTAGCTGACAAGAACTCAGCTAGTATTATAATATAAGTTTGTATGCTTAAGATATTTCAATGTTGTTTTTCATAGTACAACCACTGAAAGGATTTGAATGAAATTAGAAAAAATAACAATAGTTCATTTTTATTAGTTTCGCTTCAAAAATGTCACCGGTCAATGTCAATATCATGTGTCAATATCATCAACTCGTGAAATGGACATGGTATTTCCGATTAATCCGATTCCGAATAAAATAAAATTTATTGACAGCACTGATGCACAATGATCCCTTTGCCGGCGACAGAGGAAAAAGTTAGAGCAAATAAAATAATGTAAGTACGGGCTCCGAGCAAGCGCTTACGAGGCCTTGAATATCTTGGATTGATGATGAGCGCTCTTCCTTGGGCCTGCTTGTTTTTACGACACAGCTCACTTTTTATTTAATGAAGCAATCTAATAGCTTGTTATATGTTCAGTTTTATCGCTTTCCGAGCAATGTAGACTTAAGTCTATATCCAGAGACATGATTAAGGTTGATGGTGACAGGAGAAAAAAAGACGCTTCGCTAAACTTTAATCATATGTTACTCTGCCGTTAAGCTAAATAAACCAGTCCATTAAATTTTGTTAATATTCGAATACTAAATTTTTTTCATAAAAGCCATTTGCTATAAAATGTTGGTTACTGTACGATAAATTTCCTAGTCACAGAATTTATCCAGCAACACAGTCTAAAAAATAACTAACATATTGAGTCGAAAATATTAACGAAATGAAGGCCTGAAACGGTAGTCTTTGTTTGATTTAGTTTTATCATGTATGAATGACAACAGTTTAGTTTTTAATTAGTTTAATTTTATATAGGCTTAGTATAGTATACTTTGGTGATTTGGTTCTATTTAGAACACAGGTGAAGACAATTAAAAATCTTAAAATAACAGAATAAAAAATCCTTGCCATCATAAAAATTGGGATGGCCAACCCTGAATGTCAGATACAGGACCCATGATTATCCTGAAATGAATTCATTCAAGAGCGTCAGTGGCGCTGTGGACTCGGCACTTGCCTTCCAATCGGGAGGTCGGGGTTCGAGACCCGCCATGTAATGTGTTTTTCGTTTCGAATTTCATATGTACATTTGTCTGATGCTCCTACGGTGAAGGAAAACATCGTGAGGCAACCTACATACATCTGCGAAGAGATTCAATGGTGTATGTGAAGTCGACCAATCCGCACTGGGCCAGCGTGGTTGACTAAGGCCTAATCACCCTAACATAGGGTAGGCTCGAGCCCCTCGGTGGGGACGTATATGAGCTATAATGTTGAATTCATTATTATTTCAATATTAATTTGAGCCAATTGTCCATTGCCATGTGTTCCTCGTTCCTCGTATTATTTATTTATTTATTTAATCTTTATCGTACATAAAACAAAAGATGTACAAAAGGCGGACTTAATGCCTGAGGCATTCTCTACCAGTCAACCAGTAAAAATGTGGGAGAAATTGTAGACGGTGTACGAATTAAAGTCGCAAACGACATAAGTAGGTATATTTAAATTAGGATGAAATAAGTAAACATAGATATAATAGAATATAAATATTAAAAATATATAAAACTACATATATGATATATAATAAATATATTATATATAAATAATGCTAATATTATTATTGTAAGCTACGTTTCATTTACCCATCAAATTTTCATGTCCTTATGTAAGACTAGACATACTTATGATAAGCGTTTACAATAAAGTATGTAATTCAAACAATGTGCCAACGCTCTTTTTCAACAAATTTGCAACCCTCTTTTTAGAAATGGCAATATGGCTTCCCGCGTCCTTCCTCTTTCGTAAAAAGTTAAATCTGATAGAAGTGAAAACTTTGAATAAAGTTTGTGTTTGAGTTTTAGTGCTGATAACAATAACCGGACATTTCTATGATTCTAAAATATTGACATTATAAATTCAAAGAGATGCAAGGCCAGCAAGATCTACATGTGAACTTGAAATCCATCGATTGTGTTTGATTCAGGTGAATATTTGTGCCAGCACTAATAGTAATTCTGTCATTGATCCTGACGTCTTTTCGTCCATTCTCTTAGCTTCCCTGCTACCGCCAAGGTTGAGATTAGCGCTAAAGCCTTATCTTGATTTACGATTTCATCACATTACTCAAATACCTAAATAAGCATTTCAGACAAGGATGAGATTTTATAGCCTAAGCTTAGTCACCTGTTGTAAATTGCCCACTATTTCGAAATAGCGACGGCTCTAGGATGCTGCGGTGTATTTGGAAAATGCCTGAATGACCACATTTGTCGCGGCCGAGTCGGCGTGAGCGAGTGGTCCTAGCCATTCTTGCATAGCAAATTTTTTGCCAGTCTTCGATTTTACATCGGCAGTCTTGAGCGTAACTTGTGTAATCTGTGCGTTTTTCCTATATTTACATTATTTGATTATTATGACTTCAAATTTGTTCAAAAGAACGCCAACGAGGCGATCGCAATACATTAAATATTCAGTTTTAATGTAAAACCATTAAGATTTTGTGAAAACTTTTATAGTCTTTTCCAATTTTTTTTGCCATTAAGTGCTAGGCAGACATAATTTTTTGACTTTCATTTTGAGATCTGTAATCTTATCCTAACATGCAATATATTCCTTTGTTTGTGGAATGTTCTTCAGCAGTTTTTTAAATAAATAACTTTGTAAGTAGGATCGGTATTTTTTTTTACATACGACAAGGAAGCTCTTGGCCTCCATCTCACTTGATGGCAATGTGACGATAAGGCCGACGGTAGGGAGGCGAGCTTCACCTGGACTTCTCAACAACTGAGCAACTGGCTTTACCTCTAAATAATTGTCGAAACACAACAATGTGCAACAATGGTAAGACGGTAGTAGCTAGCCGAGCGGGCAGAGAAACCCTTCCACCCCCCTTTTCTCTCCCTTAATTGCTGATTTCTGCGATAAAATCTATCCCATGTCCTTTCCTGGGACACAAACTATGTCTATACCAAATTTCATCTAAATCGGTTCAGTAGTTTTGGCGTGAAAGCGCGACCGACAGACAGACAGACAGAGTTACTTTCGCATTTATAATATTAATAATGTATGGATTGATGAACAATAACAGACCTGAATTATGATTCCCATATTTCTTGTGAATAAGTAAACAGTTTGATTGATTTCTTTTGGCTACTTTTTTAAGCATAAATGTGAACCTTGATTTCGATCCTATTTAGCTTACTTATCAAAGTTTTTTTTGTATAGGTCTTTACTTAATAAACTAAATATTTATTGACAAAAAATGATTATGAATATAAATTATAAATTGCCAATTTTACTTTTCAATAATCGTCATCCAAAAGCTTTATTATTATTCCAACACAATACGTTTAAACATAATGTTAATTTATAAGATAGTCCACGTAGGTGTCACCTGATTTATGTTACAAGTCCAAGATTGTTACGCGCGAACAGTTAACATAATATGAGAATTATTTTAAATTAGTTTTCACACTAAAATCAATATTGTCGGATTACAATATTATAACTATCGAACATTAGTTATGATGTCATTGAATTTCTTTTAATGTCTAGTAGCTACGAGTTTATTAATATGTTTTAAGTGAATTTTGTAGTTAAACTGATTGGACAGTACTATTGAAAATTTCTTATATTTCAGTTGGTTAAGAAAACTTAAATAATTCAATGCGTTGGTACACCCACGGCACGGCCATCAGTGTGGAGCTCCTTGGCGAAAACCAAGTTCAACTGCAGACGTCTCTCCGCGAAGGTGATGATGAAATTGGTGCACTTTGAATCAGAAGATTGCGTAAGCTCCATCATATGGGGTAGGTTTTCATGAGTTCCTGCGCTCGCAAATACATCGTTAGTGTACAATAGATTTACATATCTTCACATATTTAGTTTCAAAGGAAGTGTTACCTAATGTTAATATTGATTTTCCTTTTAATTTATAGGAGTCGACTTCTGTAAGGAAAAAGACTCACAAAATATTGTGTTATTTTATCAGAATGAAATGTATTTTATCGGAATTCCATGCACATAAATTTATTCAGTACACAAACATGGTTTCTGTGCATTTTTAACGGTCAGTATGAGTTATTGTGTATTAATTTTTATAATGGAATAATGAGGACTTTCTCCCCGGAGCGATGGGGGGCCAAGAGTTATGCGCGCGCGCTGCTGCGTGAATCGTAATGAGGGTCTGATAACTCTTAGATAAATATTTATATTTCTCCCGCGATATTAAACGTTTGAATTATGTATTGCCTACTATTGATTTAAAGTTAGGTTAGTGTCGCTTAATTTTTTTATAACGAATGTAATAATATTTTTTTTAATCCTTTGATGCGGCGAAACGTGTTGTAGCTTATTTATTCACCTTAGAATTATGGCTGAAAATTAGTGCTATGTGAGCAATATAGCGCTCAACGAAGTATAATAAAAAAACATAAAAGCTTGTCGCGAGATTTACTTTTGTAGATAAACAAGTAAATTAAATAATTTTATACATTACAATTTTCAAACTAAGTAAATACGAGTAGGTACTTAAAAGTACTCTTTTAAATACTTTTAAGTTACTACACACAAGTAAATCTCGCGACAAGCTTTTATGTTATATAAATTGTGTCAAATGTGAAATGACGTTATAAGTAAAAGTCTGTGTAAAAGTTTATTTTTTCTTTTTAGCGCATTTAAATAAAAGCTTGTTTTTAAAAAGGTTTTTTTACATTTAATTTTTAATATTTCTCATACATGTAGTTTTAAAACCCAACCTATTCATTTTTAGCAGTGCACTGCACGCTATGCATTTAATGTTAAGTCGATCCAAATTTGTGCTAGGTTTACTAGATGTAAATCGTATGTAGAACAAAGTAATAAAAGATGGTCGGTTTTGTTAATTACTTAGTTACCTACTAAGAGCAGTTTTACAAGCTTCTATTATATCGCGACTACTAACTATGAATCAACTTTCCAATATTTTCGTTCGTTACAAGAAGTCAATCTTTCCGTCCGGTCGTAAACATGTAAGTACCTAAAACATCCAATTCTCGAGAACCGAGTTGTTCGTGTTTATTCACACTTCTCCTGACTATAGGCTATCTCTCTCTGCTTCGAGGGTTCCAGCGCAAGCCTGAAAGAGAAGGATGATCGTAATAATTCTCGGTAGCATGCGATGTTATTATTTGTCGTGCACTCGGCGTTAGCTGTTCTCACCTGGAAAAGCCGGTAGGCTGTTCCGGTGTTCATGTTTGACTATCTTCAATGATTTGTAATTTTTTATAAATGTTAACAGTCGATTTCTCCACGCGATGCCGCGTTTGGCAGGCGGCTATATCCAGAAGTAATTGCACAATAGAAATAATACAAACAAGTTTAATACGTATTTTTTTACTTAAACGCTTTTATTAAAAGTGAATATAATAATTATTATACGTAATTGTATTGTCATCGTAACTAAAGGTGTATACCAAATTTAAGCTAAATCGGACACTAGCATAGCAAGTGGGTCAGTTAGCTTGTAAGATTTGACCCAAACAAACAGGGCAAACTAAATAAAACCGTTTAAAAAATACTGTCAGTCTCAGACCAAATAAAAAAAACTTTTTCATTCCTCATGCTCGGAAAGGAGCGTTTCCTTGATCTGAGTATTGGGAGGAAAACGCTAGTTCCCACCAGCGGGCGGGAAATTCTCATACTATTTACTTCCCTCCTTAGGGCGGAAAGTAAAATTTTAAAAATAGAACTGAATTAGGTTACGTACATACAATCTTTGGTACAATGATAATAAAAGTATTTGGCTGAATGGCCAGTAACAGGTAACGCGATGTGTTCCAAATTTAAAAATACCTGTGAAAAAGATAATTTTGGCGGGAGGGGAATCTGTTACGCTGTACCGAAATCTTGATTGTGTGATTTAGGTATTTAAGAAAAACAATGAATTCAAGCGATTCTGAAATTTCGGCTCCAGATTCAGTCACGAACGAAGCAAATACAATACTCGAAATTTTTTTGCCAAAAATTTCAAAGGAAAGATATTTAAATACATACTCCGACTTTATGAAGTGGCGAGATGCAAGGAATATAAAATCATTTTCTGAAAATGTATTTCTTATATACTTTAATGAACTATCTCATAAAGTGCAGGCGTCTACGCTATGGAGCAGATATTCAATGCTTAAAAGTACACTAAGTGTAAAACACGATGTCGATATGTCATGTTAGGAGTATTTTTATTAATAAATTTTATTAGAAAAGCTATTTTTTATTTTCCTTGCATTCGAAATGAAAAGTAGAGTGCTACACACGGGTAAAAGGAATCAAACCCTACTCGGACTATAGCCGCCCTCGCTGCGCTCGGGCGTCTAACAACCTCGTAGGGATTGATTCCTTTCCACCCTTATAAAGCAATCTACTATTTCATTACTCATACTCTGAAAGTAGGTCTGAAGTTGCCTGAGGAGCGGGTTGAAAGTAATACTTTTCAGCCCTAGGGAGAATCACTTTCAACTGACAGCTGCTGTAAAATTTTAAAAAGAAACTAGTTCTTTTTTCACATTTTATTGAACCATGTTCCGAATTTCTATACAGCCACTCAATAACAGCGCGGTGTAAAGTTGAAATAACATAATGTTTAAAGTATTTAAAGAATATATTTTTTAAATGACTTTTTCTTTAAAATAACATAGATTTGGGCAATATATTTGCCATTTTTTTTATTATGAAAATGAAAAATAATGGCTGAATAGCTGGCCGGCCACAGAAAAAAAAACAAAATAAGCGGGAAAGCGGCAATGCGATCTTCATTTGTTTTTTTCCATTTGTAGAGTTTTGTTAATACTTCTGTATAGCAGAGATTTGTATTAACTGTTAATTATATTTGTAGAATATTGTGTTAATAATTAACACAATGAGTTTATCTGATTCAGGTATGGAGTTAACGCCTGATTTTATAAGAGAAAGCGGGATAAAGCAGAAGTTGTTGATTTATGTAAAATAAAATTTACACGGTTTTTCTTTAGCTAATTCATTATTTTATTTTTACTTTCCTTGTATTCGTAATGAAAAGCACAGTGTTTACCTCGGGTTAAAGACTTATTTAGTCCCTCGAACTATTGGTGCCCTCGCTACGCTCGGGCGCCAAACACCGTCTCGGGACTAAATAAGTTACTTTCACCCCTGGGGTAACAATGTACTATTTCATTACTCATACTCTGAAAGTAGGTCTGAAGTTGCCTGAGGAGCGGGTTGAAAGTAATACTTTTCAGCCCTAGGGAGAATCACTTTCAACTGACAGCTACTGTCAAATTTTAAAAAAGAAACTAGTTCTTTGTTCACATTTTTATTGAACCATGTTCCGACTTTCTATACAGCCACTTATTTACAGCGCGGTGTAAAATTAAAATAACATAATGTTAAGTATTTAAAGAATATATTTTTTAAATGACTTTATTATATTTTATTTTTTACTATTTCTTTAAAATAACATAGATTTGGGCAAAATATTAACCATTTTTTAAATTATGAAAATGAAAAATAATGACTGAATAGCTGGCCGGCCACAGAAAAAAAAACAAAATAAGCGGGAAAGCGGCAATGCCATCTTCATTTGTTTTTTCCATTTCTAGAGTTTTGTTAATACTCTACAAATGGAAATAATCTCTGCTATACGGAAATAGCAGAGATTTGTATTAACTGTTAATTATATTTGTATAACATTATGTTAACAATAATTAACACAATGAGTTCATCTGATTCAGGTATGGAGTTAACGCCTGATTTTATAAGAGAAAGCGGGCTAAAGTAGAAGTTGTTGATTTATGTAACATAAAATTTACACGTTTTTTTTTTAGCTAATTCATTGTTTTATTTTTACTTTCCTTGTATTCGTAATGAAAAGCACAGTGTTTACCTCGGGTTAAAGACTTATTTAGTCCCTCGAACTATCGGTGCCCTCGCTACGCTCGGGCGCCAAACACCGTCTCGGGACTAAATAACTTACTTTCACCCCTGGGGTAACAATGTACTATTTTATTTGGTCTGAGCTGTCAGTACGTTTGTGTTGGTGGCATGAGGTTTGATTTAGGCATCGTGGTAAAATCGTGGCCTTGGAGCCGATAAAATCAAGTAGCCTTCCAAAAATATAAAATAAATAATTTAATTGAATAAAAATCTGTTTTTCACTGCCCTTTCTAACTGACTTCAAAACAGGAGGACGTTATATGTTCGTCTGTCTCTATGTTTTTAATTATGTTGACTGATTACTCCGCAATTTGTGAGCCGATTATTTTTTGTAATAGAAAGATTTGTGCCCTGAGGTGGTCCCACTGTCTTTAAGTCCGGATCTGGTGATAGGAAGGAAATTCGAAGGAAACCGTAAACAGTCACGTCCAACATGTTTCATGTTTTTTTCTAAAAATAGAGACTATTCAGGTATATTTGTGCCTGGTAGTCAATATGCCATGTTATTAAGCTGATCACGGTAGGTTGCTTGAAGGTTATGAGTTAGGGGATAGTTCTTTCAACATAATGAGAACGTATTTTCGTGTAATTTTATTTTTACATGTGATGGTAAGCTAATAGTGGAAAGTGTAACTTCTTAATAATTAGGTGCCTAGGAATTAGAGAATAATGTTTTTAATACTGTTTAGATTAAAGAAGTTATATTTTAAGTTTATGCTGATGTTTGAATTGAATCAAATTAAGCAGTGATTTGCTGGAAAGCTTAAAAAATTTAAGAACTAACAATTTCGCACGGGCTTGGATATTAAACTCTGATGTATTCTTACAGTATTTGTTACTTTTTGGTGATTTTGAAGTCAGGTTTAAAAAAAACTGGATTATGCTTTACTCTAATAACCTCATTAAAGTAAAAAGAGTGAGTGACATGATTTAAAGAAAACTCATATCTACCTCTATAATGTTTAAATCCAAATTTAGAAAATTTGTCCCTCTGTTGCTTAGAAATAAATTGCATCCAATATGAATTCAATAATTCCGGTAACTGTCTGTGTCGTGATATCAATTAATCGAGCAATGGGTTCTCGATGGATTTCCAATCCCCGTGCGCGCGCCGACGCGACATGCGCGCCCTAAATCATTTGCGCGCGCTTCAAATTTATGGCGGCTTTGCACGGAAGCCTGCGCCGTAGACTAAAAATTGTAGTAGAGAAAGTATTGGTAAAATGTTCCTTAATTTAATTTTATGTAATGTTATTGTGTCTGTTACCACTTGTGCCAAAATATGATAACGTTACGTGTGTCTTTCTACCTAAATGTTATTTGGTATAGAGATTGCATTTGCAAATCAATTCAAAAGTATTTGCTATTTTAAAAAAGTGTCCATTGTACTAGTAATTTAATAGGGCGAAATGAAGTGTTCCAATCAATCTATCTACATATACCATTCAATGAATCAGATATTATTTCGAATTTATATCTTCATCTGGCGTCGAGCGTTCTATCTTCTTAAAACAGTAATTTGAAAATTTTGATCCTAAGTACTTGCTTCAAGCTTTTACATGAAATTGTGATCTGGGCCTAGAGGCCTCTATTTTTGATTTCTGAATAGTTCGTCTGTCGTCGAGTATAGTCTGCGACCCATTTCTATTAGTTTTCGATAAAAATCAATAGTATTTTATGACGATATCAGTATTATTTTACTTTTTGTTTCGATTTCGAAGATTTATTTCAATTGAGCGATTAATAGAAATTGGGCGCAAACGACGCTCGATCAGGCGCCATTAAAAAATGGAGCCACAGATCACAGCTTCATATAAACTTGCAACAAGTACTTAGTTCTATAGGGTCATACTTTACTGTTTTAAGAATTTTTGTTCTGTTTTAATTGATTAATACAATCTAATCAAGGCTCATACGGCAATACATTTTCTTTTCAATATCTGTATTTATAAAAGCCTTTGGTGATTGAGTGAGTACAGAACCAGACTGAATATTGTAGAATTCGGTGGGTTATGTAGGTGCCACTAAGGAAGGATTTTTTCAAAATTCTCACAGGTAGCTGAGATATTCCCATCCAAAATATATAAGCATAACGTAGTTCGCGGGCACAGCTAGTGAATAATATTTTTATTCCCTTACAACGACCAATTTCACACAAGAGATAAGAAGTTTAATGGCTGTAAAGAGTGTTTTCGATAAAGATACGATAAGATACAAACGTAAAAAAAAACTAGAACAAATATATTTCCTTGGTGGGTACTCTAATATCATTGTTTATTTTCACCAGCCGTGAGTTCTAAGGTATAGTTTCGTATGATTTACGTGGGGCGAGCGCACTGCAATAAATTAGTCTACGCCTTTCTCCGCTGCCTATTGAGTTATTCGGGGCGTAATGAGGTGCGCTCGCGCAGATAGCGCCCGATTTATGAAGCCTTTTGAAACTAAACGAATTTCCCGTGTTTTATGGTTCTGATGCGAAAATTATACTGTGCTGTGAATTATTTATCATTGCCAATAAATTGCAATATTTATTTTGTTGGTCGTTTTTCGTTGTGTTGTACGTAAATTTAATAATACGTTAGATTAATTGAAGCTTTATATAGTATAGATATATATTTATAGCATTGTATAGTAGTATAAAGTTGGCTCTCCACTGAAAAAAGTTATCAATCTTTGTTGACAACACGTCGTGTTGACCACACAAAAGTGTTATTAAACAACTTTTATTCGGTGGAGAGCAAACTTAATAAAATCTTTCCGTAAGGTTGTTTTGTTTAGTTATATGTAACAAACAAATAAATAAAAAATGAACACAGTCTCGTTGTTATTCTGTGGATGAGAAATCCAGATGAAGCTCGCTTACTTCTGCAATCTTATTCTCATTTACCATCAGATCAGGTGAAATATGAGTCTAAAGTTTGCATGTCACCAATACAAAATAGGACTCCTAAAGACAAATATTTCAAAAGCTGAAAATAGAATTTGAATTTCATATAAGTATGGTATATAGTGTAAAACTTTGAGGTTATACAATATATTTTTATCTCAATAAAGGCCCTAATTCTTAAGCGCATGCGGACCATACCAATAGAAAAACCTCTTTCAAAATTTTGTACTACCTATCAGAAACAAGATGCTAGGTGATCACTATACCAAGGCGATTTTTCCACTGCCCGGCGCTACCTTCACTCTACATAGCAAGACGATGCCGACAGTAGCATCGTATAACAGTAAGCCTAAAATAAATATCGTTCCGTTGCTAGCAGGTCAATAAATATGACATCATTTCACACATACATACATAAATAACACTACGAGTATGTTGCATAAAGACGAGGCACAAGACGCAACGAATAACAAAAATACAGCATGTCTATTTTTGTAAAACTAAGTTCAAATAAAACTACACTTTTTGGATTTACTCGCGTATATTTAGCTTAAAACATTTTCATTATTTAGCCCGACGACGTTTTGAACGCTTTGCAGCATTTGTGGTCACAGGATGACTGAAGTTGGTGCGGGTGTCATAGAGTAACATCAGATTTATTATTTTACTACCTACCACCATGGTTATTAAAAGGAAAAAATGTGGAAAAGTACAAAATATAATGTGTGGTAATAGAGACACACATTTTTGCTTTGCCAGCAGCCGGGCTGCCGCGGTTGCTGACACGCGGTGCTCGGCCGCGCTTGTCAACGACCGGGCCGGGCCGTGCACTGTTGTAGCAAAGACACACATTTTGGCCATTTGCAATCACGCGTAAAAAATCAACTGCCTAAACCACACGAGGAACGAAACCGTCATCACAAACGCACTGATAGTCTCCGCCCAACTATGTTCTGACGACCTCACGCGCAGGCACGACATAATAAGTATTTGAAACGAAATATTACATTGTTACCCCAGGGGTGAAAGTAACTTATTCAGTCCCGAGACGGCGTTTGGCGCCCGAGCGTAGCGAGGGCACCAATAGTTCGAGGGACTAAATAAGTCTTTAACTCGAGGTAAACACTGTGCTTTTCATTGCGAATACAAGAAAAATAAAAATAAAACAATGAATTAGCTAAAAAAAAACGTGAAAATTTCATTTTACATAAATCAACAAATTCTACTTTAGCCCGCTTTCTCTTATAAAATCAGGCGTTAACTCCATACCTGAATCAGATGAACTCATTGTGTTAATTATTGTTAACACAATGTTATACAAATATAATTAACAGTTAATACAAATCTCTGCTATTTCCGTATAGCAGAGATTATTTCCATTTGTAGAGTATTAACAAAACTCTACAAATGGAAAAAACAAATGAAGATCGCGCATTGCCGCTTTCCCGCTTATTTTGTTTTTTTTTTCTCTGGCCGGCCAGCTATTCAGCCATTATTTTTCATTTTCATAATTTAAAAAATGGTTAATATTTTGCCCAAATCTATGTTATTTTAAAGAAATAGTTGAAAATAAAATATAATAAAGTCATTTAAAAAATATATTCTTTAAATACTTAACATTATGTTATTTTAATTTTACACCGCGCTGTAAATGAGTGGCTGTATAGAAAGTCGGAACATGGTTCAATAAAAATGTGAACAAAGAACTAGTTTCTTTTTTAAAATTTGACAGCAGATGTCAGTTGAAAGCGATTCTCCCTAGGGATGAAAAGTATTACTTTCAACCCGCTCCTCAGGCAACTTCAGACCTACTTTCAGAGTATGAGTAATGAAAAATACATTACAGACCACCTGTAATGTATTCTTCGTTTCAAATACTTCTCATTACGGCAGCAAACGCCGATTACCTTTAGTTTTATTTAAGGTGTACCTATATAATTCCTTGAGAGGTGTTCCACTCACGCTCTGCGATTACAGCAGCAGCCTACCTGTACAGTAAAGTTCGGAAAATGGCTGCGCTGTGGTGTCGTGCTCATTAAAGCTAATTAGCTGCGTGTAATCACTCGCGGCGCTGCGGAATGCGGCCGCTGTGTTTGGGGCTGCCGGGACAATAATTGTCAGGGGATTAGTGCGCCTAGAGGTAGTACTAAGGCACACAAATCACGAGTAAGCAGACCCCCTAGACAAGATGCCTTTCGATAATCGCTAACGCAATGGCTAGAAGGAAAATGTATGCGATTTGACATAAGCTGTCGCTTAGCTATCGAACGCAATTGTCAAATCTCATACATTGTCTATTTAGCGATTGCGTTAGCGATTATCTAAAGGCATATTGTCTAGGGGGTCAGGTCTTTTTATTATTCACGACTTCGCCAGCAACTTCGAATCAAAATATGTTCAACGCTTTTATCTATTTTTTAAACTCTTCTAGGGAATCTCTTATACACCATTCCCTTCTGCCAGAAGTCCTCCTTCAGGAAAGAATGCAGTGCAGAGTTCGGGACTCTCACCACAAACGCTTTAAATCTAGTGTCGTTGTGGCTCGATTCCAGTGGCTGCACCCTCAGCAAAAGCAAGTTGAGGAAGTTTATCTAAAGAAATGAATAAAGTACATTATTTACTCAATAAAAACAACATACATGTATCGATAATATATTTTCCAATTTTGATTTCGATACTAGCCCAATGGATGAAGGTTGAAAGTGTCCCCCTGATTAGTGCTAGTGACTTCAATCACCTAGTAACATAACATACTAATTGGTTTTCTGTAAAGTGGGTGTACTTCACCAGTCGGGCGTTTACGTTTTCATTCCGACGATGAACGCTGTACTCCGTCGCTTATACGAGTACTGGATTGAGTAGAGTTGTCTTCAAATAACCCACGATTTTCAAGACAACGTGGGCGGCTGATGTCTATTATGTTTTGCTAAAAAGCTCTTGTAGCTATTACGCTAGACATGACGGCGTGAAATCGATATCGTACCTATTAATACCATGATTTTAATAGCTGTACGTTCTTAACGTACAGCTGTTACGTAGTTACTATAAAATTAAGTTTTGGATAATTTACTAGCAGGTAAATTTAACAGATATTTCACAAGAAGAGTTCGAGATGTTAGTAGACTGAACGAGAAGACAACTTCCAACCCCTATTCTCAATCATAACGCTCACTTTTAGACCCGAACTGAATCATTGATTACGAGGATACATTTTTTGAATAAGAAATAAATTTTGTCCCTCCAATAGAATTAATATCGATTGGGTAAGTTTGAAATTAAAAACATAATATTGATCGTTTGATCACAGCGAACTCCAACGTATAACGTTTTGGCTAATTGACGGATCCCGATGTTTACATGCGCCTGCGACTAATGGACCATTCAGTGGGCAACTAGCAGCGATCTCTGATAATATTCACATGTTCCGATGTTCCTTAACTGATACCTCGTTAATAGTAGTTTAACTGCAGTTAATACCAAATTACAGGTGATCTGTTGCTTTGCTTTGTAAACAGTGACAGTGATTCTAAATTACGTCGAACGCTCATTGAATGTGCTTCATTTTCAAAAAGCCGGCCAAGTGACTTCACCTCAGAAAAAGGATATCTAGGGAACATTTTTCTTATAGGTGTAGAATGAGAAGCGATAGGTTTATCGATAATAAGAACAATCTACTTTTTTAAAATGTGAAATCTAAAATATTAAAAAATTCGAAATAATCGATAATAATCATTTTAATGTTATATATACTCTTTATTGCAAAAAAACACACATGGGGAAACACAAGTAATAAACAGAAGATGCAATGGTGGACTTATCTCTAAAGAGATCTCTACCAGCCAACCTGTAATTGTGTGGGAGATTCCATTTTATTAATGGGAGACACCAAGATAAAATAAACATAATTATTGATATTAAAAAGATAAATATATACATAGGTATATATAAACTAATATATATATATTATATATATATATATATATATATATATATATATATACATACACCATAGATATATATTCATACATAACTAAATAAATAAAAATGAAATGATGATGATAACAAATTAGGTTCATACTTTATGCTCCGAAAGAAAATGCTGCTTCAGTTTACGCCGAAATGACTCCACTGAAGAGCATAGATGTAAAGTACCCGGTAAATGATTCCACAGTTGGGCGGCACGAAAGGAAAAGGAGTGGAGAAGGAAGTTGGTGTTGCATATGGGGAGATCGAGCTTTCTAGTGTAGTTGGAGCGCAAAGGACGAGCGGGAAGAGGTAACAAGTTGAAACGGGAACTGAGATAAGGCGGGGCATTGGGATCTCTGAGGATTTTAAATAGTGTTGTAAGGATGTGGACATTACGACGCTCACGTATTGGAAGCCATTTTAATTCATTCCGATAGTGGGAAATGCGATCATATTTCTTTAGTCCAAAAATGAAGCGTATCGCCAGATTTTGAAGGCGTTCAAGGTAGGAATGAAACCATTGAATAGTAGACGACGATATATTGAGCGAGCGAAGAGTACCAAGCAGAATGTCATAATCAACGGAATTAAATGCACTGCTGAAGTCTAACAATACTATCGCTGTGAGCTTGGTATTATCCATTGCAGATCTAATGTTACAACCCGTTATTATCTTATTTTGATACATTCATGAAACAAGACTCAAATAAATTTGATTTAGTCCACAGTAATTACTTCCGCCTATAATGGTGAGTAGTTCCGTTGAAATTTGGCTTGGTCTGGAAAACTATTACATACTCATATATCGAAAAATTCAATTCAATATTAGCTGCCAAGAAACAAACATTCTCTTTGCCAGTGGGTACGTCTAGTGTTTAAAAATCGCCTATTCACTGTTCGGCATGGCATTGTTGCGTCACTTGATGGTGGAAAAGATAAGGCCATCCGGACCAGCAGGCAACCATCTTATTGGCTGTTGTTTTATGAAATGTGCTAGAGATCCTCTCGCTGACATTTAACTTGACAAAGAGGGATAGTGGGCGGCAATGTGCTACGGAATAAATACAAATGCATACTCGTAGTAGCAACGTGATGTGTTTCCAGTGAAATAGCATAATTTTTGTATACTTATACTCGTATCGTATAACACGCGAATTTGTACTCAAACAGATTTTTTTGCCTCGGAGTAATCTCGTAAAACCGGTTTAGTGCTTTTAGCCTTATATCGATTGTAAGATATATTGATTAGGTTTTCTTTAAGGACTATTAGGAGTCACATTACAAAACGATGTCTTACAGTGTCTAATGCTAGTCATCATTAAAACATGACGCTGTTTCATTTGTGTCAATAAGGGTAGATTGGGACAGTATCGTGCTTAAACTATGATTAAATTTAGACAACTTTTCTAGTAACACCGTTGAGGTTATTCAAAGAAACTTGCAATTGTGGTGACAGCTTTACCATAAGACACCATTTCATCGCTCATTTTAGTATGGATAAGATAATAGCGAGATACGGAACCTGCGCCCGAATGTGAGACTCGTTAGTTTTTCTGCATAGAAGCCGCTTCGTGACCTGTCCATTACTCCATTATCGCGGTGTAATGGTTGTGTTGTCTCGACCCGCCTCTGGTTATGATCTTTCTTTGCCGTTGCTACTAATACGGCTTCCGTTATAAGGTGGAGACTACAAGCATTGCGTTATAAAAATACGTTAAAACGCTGAGACCACAAATATTGTCATACTAAAATGTATTTTGATTTATACATTTGTAGTCTTCGTGTATAATGCGTATTTCATTATGTGGCAAATATTTTTATTTTGGCTTCGAACATATTCATTCATCTTATACACGTCCCATTGCTGTACCACGGCGGCCGCCCCAGGTTGAATAGGTGCAGCAGACATGTTGTCATTCCGTTCTGGAATGAGCTTAGAGTGTGTTGTTCAGGTTTTCAAGTGTTGTTTACAGTTTTTAAACTGTAAACAACTTTACGTAATGTAGCTTATATATCAGAATAACATATAGGAATCCTATGATAGAATAGGTACTTTTATTAAATTATTCATGCGAGGAAGTAATGTGAGCAAAACCGCAGGGAAAAATTATTATTTTTTGAGATTACTAGTAGCCCAGTAATATTTTTTCACGTAATATTTTATTTCTTAGTATAAACTAGCTGAGCCCGCGAACTACGTTTCGTCTTAATTTATTTTTTCCCGACATCTTCAACAAATATCGTTAATGTACACAGAAATAAATACAAAAACTTAACAAACTATATGCTAAAACCTTCCTCGAGAAACACGCTATCGAGTGGTGAAAACAGCTTGAAAATCGGTGCAGTAGTTTTTGAGTTTATCGCGAACAGACAGACAGACGCGGCGGGGACGTCGGACGGCGTTTTATAATACGTAAGGATAGTAAGCGGATCGCAATTTGTAATGAGTTTAGAAGCTCTGATTTTGATTTTTTTAAAATCAACTCTCCGCGAACATACTTTACAACTATAAACACGCTGGACAGACAGATTGTGGTGCTGGTGCTGTGACCAGACAGACTGGTGTAGGATTTTATGTAGAGCTTTCTTTTACGTTTCAGCTTCAGATTTCAGCTGTTCACGTCTCACGTTTCAGCTGTCGAGATAATTGACAAATCTAATCGATAAGTGATTCCAGCTATTATTACAGCTCAATGCACTTCTGGTCGCCAGCATCCATAGTCTACGGTATTCTTAAAACATTAGACGGGTCTTAAAGTAGTTTGGCAGCTACCATGCCACCTAATTGTATAAAATGGAAATTTCAAGTGTACTCCCAGCTTTACATTCGTTATAAATTTATTATCTTGTTAGCGAGATAATCTGGTCCCTGTTTCGAGGCAATAAGCGCGATACCCGCGTGCACCTGTGCACGTGTGCTATGTATTGGTCTAGTTCACAACAGCATTCCTCGCCGCTTGTACGCGGGCATTATATTTGCATCCTATTTTGTTTAACTGTAAATTTGATTCATTTAATATCTCCATTGTTCTCATATTGTACTGTTAATGTAAGCTGGCGTATACGTTGAACAAATACCTACATGGAATCGTTAACATTGAATTAAAATTAATTATTTTTGACTAGCTGCGCACGGTGGTTTTACCCGCTTAGGTACCGATCCTGTTCAAGGGTTTCCAGCTAACATACCGAGTTTCATTAAAATCTAACGTATATTTTATGTAACCGTTACTCATTTAGAGTTGTTTTATTTGCCATTTAACTACAGAATCCTTTGTTTGTGTAAGCCTCCACTTTTTTACACTTCTGAACACTCCTAAAGCTTACTCACAACTTCAATTTTCATCATTTTCAGCTTACTCCCAAGTCATTTCCATGACTAGATATCTATATATATATATATATATATATAAAGGAAAGTAGTGTTAGTTACACTATTTATAACTTAAGAACGACTGAACTGATTTAACTTAAAATTGGTGGGGAGGTAGCTTAGAACCAGGAGACGGACATAGGATAGCTTTTATTGCAGAAATCACCCCATATGGTTGAGAAAAGGGGGTTGGAAGTTTGTATGGGGAATCAATAACCGATTTAGATGAAATTTGGTATGGGTATAGTTTAAGTTTTTATTGGATATTATTTGAAGGATAAAGATACTTCCCCACAACTCAAACTATTTCCCGTTTTACAGTCCCCCGTCATATAGTTTTTATCCCCGAAATCATTCCTTCAGGGTGTAAAAAGGGGGGGGGGGGGTTGTAAAGGAAAATAATAAATAATAATAAACAAGGAACTTAATTCCCGCCCCTTTTCGTTGACATATTGCTAGATTTAATAGATATATCAATGCACAGTCGTGCATTTCCTTGACTGTACAAAATTACATAATATTTTTAAACTTAGCCAAAATACTCCGCGCTCGTCACGAATGTGGTAGATTCGCAAGTCGCCCAAAACGCGGCTTAATTTTTTTTATTCTTGACATACAAAATAGGTCTGATTAAGCACAAACAGTAAGAGAGTTTTCTAGATCTGATTTCCAGTCGCTAAGAGTGCTTTCTAGACCTGTATTCCTATGCTATATTCCAAAAACTCATATCACCTCATTCGTAGTCCTCTGTCATACAAATCGTCACAATTATGCAGTGATTCAGTGTGTGACGTCATTGGCACGTCAATCCAGGGCTGTACAAACGCTATACTTGGTTGAGCACCGGTCTGGTATGCTCACCCTACCGTGACTGATCACTAAATTCTTTCAGACGGAACAGGAAGTTAACATTTAAAGGTTTAATTAAGAGACACTGATGTTTTAAAAATTGTAATCTACTCGTATGTTCGAAAATGGGTCAATGTTCCGCTGTTATCAGGACTCGGAAACCGATTTAATTTTCAAACCGGCTTAGGTCATCGACCCCAAACCGTAACCGTTCGTATTAGGTTGCGGTAAAGGTTTTGGTTACCACTTATCTACCGGTTAAAGTAGGAAACTAGTTTTAAATTACTAAAACTTTTACGGGATTAAAACGCGTTTGGTACCTTATTTTGGCTCCGACGTTTCGGCCAGGTTTCACCGGCCGTGGTCACGGGCTGACTGTAGCAGCGATGTCACGCCTCAGTGTCCGATGAAGAATCTTCCTCCATCGTCACACTATTTCTCCAACTACCTCCGCACACAACACTAACAGTGTCCCTATTCCGAACGATAAAAAAGTTTTAGTAATTTAAAATGCAACGCGAATGTTTAAAAGTGGAAACTAGTTTTTCACTGATTTCCATCTTGCTTAGCAAAATATTTGAAGAACATTAGTAAAACTATTGCTCACGTCATCTGTAGTAAATATTTGGTATACATGAACCGAACTATCGATCTCGTTCTTGCAAATTCGAGAGGTCTATGCCGTGTATCAAGCGTGGGTTGTATAGTTTAACCGGTTTATTCAGGTTAGCACGAGTATTTTTTAAAAAAAAAAACGTCGCCCCACACTACGAATTTCTCCTGTGTCGTGGGTGCAGTTACAAACATAGAATATCACATGCACATACGCCCAGACCGGAACAAATTTCTGTAGGCCATACAAAATATCTGTCCCGAGCGGGAATCGAATCCGCGACCCGTTGCGCAGTAGGCGATCACTCGACCTCTGCGCTAACCGTGTCAATTTTAATTAAGTTAAATTTAAATTAAGTTCTCTGTTTTAACCGTTTAGCTGAATTGTAATTGATACCGGTTCGCTGAAATATCAATAAATAAATATATTTCAAATATTTTTTAAATCCGCTGAAAATTCTTTTTGATGGCATAAATAAATGAACACAATTTGAATAGTTTTTCCATAATATTAACCGCTATTTCCGCTAGTTCCGAGCCAAATAATAAATCAAAAAATACGTAATTTTTCGTTCATTATTATTTTGTCATAATTACGAGTATTATCGAAATATCTTTTTTGCTTACTTAACCCTACCTCAAATTAAGGCAGATTGAACAGCATCGACATCATGATAATTATGGTGAAAACTATAGATAATTTATTATTTATTCTAAGAATATAACATAAATCTTGTACTAACAAGAAAGTATACTGCGGTAGCAGTGAGTCTGAGTCTGGTAATTACAATTTTATTTAAATCTGTGCGTGACAACCTTGGCCAATCGTGTACGTTGTCAAAAATATTTGTCAGTTTACATGCAAATCGATACCATAATTTTACGTCGAATGTCTCAATCGGGTGTCGAGATAGCTGTTATTTTTTTATTGGTTTGTTTATATGAATAAATTAATACACCTATACGTGATTAACTCGTTTAATATGGTAAATTTAACTTTCTAATCAAGTTCAAGAGCGAAATCATTTTAATAAATACGTAAACATTGTGTTCGATTGTGTCTTGAATACTTTTGAAACAAAACGGTTTTTCAAGTTTTCCAGAAATCACGAATTAAAAAGCAAAAAATATATTTACACTTATAATTATGGTCATTTGATTGATGGCGGTTTCGATTACTGTTGGTCATGTCAAGGAAGAAAAGATTGTAGCATTAATTGTATTTTGTCAGTTTATAAAAATTATTAACATATTATATTTTTTTTGTTACAGGTGAGTAACGAAATATACGCAAAATTGTAAGCCGTTTCTATACTGGTATGTATGTAAAAAGAAATTGACAAAAAAAAAGGATTAATTTTACGCTACTTCTATAGTTTTGATATAGCTATCAATGCTTTTAGCTATCAAATGAATGATCTTTTTTGTGTTTCACAATCAAACAACATCATTAAAATCAATCATTTGTAGCTAGTATGTAGTTCAAAATACGCTTTGTTTTGAGACATTGAAATATGCTTAAGTTTTTTGTATGTATCAATAACGTAGAAATTATTTTTACAATAATGTATTTAGAAGAATAGCATAACAAATTAGTAATGCAATTATCTATACTAATATTATAAAGAGGAAAGATTTGATTGTTTGTTTGTTTGTATTGAATAGGCTTCGAAACTACTAAACCGATTTTTATGAAAGTTGGTATAGGGATAGTTCGAGACCAGGGGAAGGACATAGGGTAATTTTCCTACGGAAACAAAAAATCCCACACAAAAATAACGCGGGCGAAGTCGAGAGCAAAAAGCTAGTAATATTATAAGGGGCTACTAATGAATGACATACGCGACCCAAACCAATTGCACCGGTTCGCAGTGCGCAGTGCCGACCAACAGATGGGGCTGTGGCGGCCCCACCAACTCGTACTGGGTCAGCGAGCGTGGTCACCCAATCCACTAAAGGGAGACCGAAGCCCAGCAGTGGGTATTTTATTTATAAGATGACTTCTATAGTAAAGACGTTTAAGTTTTTGAGGAAAGATGGTTGTTTGTTACTCCCAACTAGATCCGATTGAGGTTACACTATACGGTGTATTTTCGGGGCAACCCAGCGGTACCGAGAAATAATCAGTAAAAATCAGTAAAAAATAAATCATATTTCACCTAATTAACTTTTATCCGTTCGACAAACTGACCGTGTACTATTAAATGAATTATTATAATGAAAACAGTCGCTCGATAGATGACCGAACACCGTTATGCATGTTTTCATTGTCTCACGGCTTATTTTTACTTTATTTTTTTTATTCAGAAACCAACAGCATATTTATAAAACGAAATATACATATTAAGTATAATACATTTTAGGATGCCAAGGGTAAGTTTTACAAAAAGTACTGTTAGAAAACAAAGAACGGTCTAGAAATCACAAATTAAAAAAAACCGGCCAAGCGCGAGTCGGACTCGCCAATGAAGGGTTCCGTAGGATTTATGACGTATTAAAAAACTACTTACTAGATCTCGTTCAAACCAATTTTCGGTGGAAGTTTGCATGTACATCATATATTTTTTTGTTTTATCATTCTCTTATTTTAGAAGTTACAGGGGGGGGGGGGCACACATTTTACCACTTTGGACGTGTCTCTCGCGCAAACCAATCAGTTTAGAAAAAAATATATTAGAAACCTCAATATGATTTTTGAAGACCTATCCATAGATACTACAATCTTAATCCCACACGTATGGGATTGATTAAAAAAAAATTTTGAGTTTCAGTTCTATGTATGGGGAACCCCCAAAATTTATTGCTTTTTTCTATTTTTGTGTGAAAATCTTAATGCGGTTCACAGAATATATCTACTTACCAAGTTTCAACAGTGTAGTTCTTATATTTTCGGAGAAAAGTGGCTGTGACTTACGGACGGACAGACAGTGTGTGTTTGTTTGTTTGTGTGTGTGTGTATAGGTAAGTGTGTGGGATTAAAATATATTATAGACAAGTCTGCTACTAATTTGCGTGTTAAATTTTGAATTTACAAAAGCCGAATTTAATCGTGCTGCAAATTACTATTTTAAAAAGATACTTTCAAATAATTTTATTTCTAATCGGACTAACGGAGTCAGTGTCTTGAATCCCATTATACTAAAATATCATTGGTTCGAACGTTATATAATACGTTAGATCAAAAAATGCACACACGGTTCATGATAAAGCCAATCCCATCAAAAACATAAAATATGTGAAATGAGCACCAAATATGCGTTATCGACTTCGCGACAAAGGAAATTGAGATATAAATGGGTGCCAAGTTGAGACTAATAATTTACATACAATTATTTACACAATGCATTTATTTCACTTGGGATATCATTCAAGTTCAGGATTTGTATTGGCTAGTTTTTAACAAAAAACACATTTTAGAAATTGTAGAAACAACTTCGGGGCGCTCGCGCTTATGAGAGCGGCTGTCTATGTCATTACTTTGTTGATAGGTACTAATTATGAATAGTTTTCAGTTTTAGACTTTTTCCTTTATATGTATACGCCTAATTGTCTATCTTGATGCTAAAGATCAAGATGGGTTAGGTTTTTGATTACCAAGTTAGTGATTCAGTCATAAAAATGCCAGTTTTTAAACGTAACTCTATCAATAACTGTTTAAGCTACATTTATGAAATTTTGGATTATAAGCAAAGTTAGAGGTTTAAATAAGTGTGCGAAATTTTATGTATGTAGATTTAATAGGTTTCGAGTTGTGAAGGGGTCAAAAGCAGCTTGAAATGCTTTCGTTGGCGCGTTGCATTTCCGCTTTACATGGCAGTTTTTTTTATATGTAAGTTATTAATTTGTTATTAGTTTATTGATACTGATTATCAATAATTTTCAGATTTCTCCATTTATATACGCCTAATAATTTGCCTAGATGCCAAATTTCAAGTTTCTAGGTCATATGTAATTGGGTTAGGTTTTTGATTGCCAAATTAGTGATTCACTCATAAAAATGTCGGTTAAAAGGTAAATATATCAAAAACTGTTTGAGATATATATATGAAGTTTTGGATTCTAGACAAGCTAAGGGGCTTTAATAAATGTACTAAACATGTATGTAGGTTAAATAGGTTTCGAGTTGTGAAGGGGTCAAAAGTAGCTCGAAATGGTTCGCGAAATATTACACATAGCTGCTACGTCGCCAGTCCCTTTTTGAACCGCCGACGTAAAAACGACAGGGTGATTAATATGTATAAAAGTAAATACATTATATATATTAATTGCGGTCCCCCGACGTGACGACGCTAAAATCAAAATATTACTAGATTTATCTAAGTTAATGGGCCAACATTTGATTTTTTACTCTTTGGAGGTTATTTTAACGGGGGCTATTTAAATTTTTAATTTAATTTTTCTTTGAACTTGGCTGGACACGCTGCCGCGTGTCTATATATGAGAATATTGAAAGCGTAAACGAATAGAATACTTATAATAGAAATGATATTAGTCAATTGACTCTTAATTTGGCTCATGTGTGTGTTATTCGTTTTTTCTGTGTGAGTTCGCCTTTTGGAACATTTGCTGGAAACCACGGAACGAAAAATTATCCGTGGACGTTGTGCAATGGACACAAAGTCAACCGAGATTGATCTCACACCAAATAACTCGCATCTGGCAGGCAGAATCAATCCGCCGCGGTGATTAGTACCGGAGTCACAGGTAGCCGTCATTAATTATGATTTACTGCGGCCATAGATTAATGAGTAATTAAAAACACACGAAAAGGTTAATGTGGTCGACGATCAATTTTAACATCTCGCTGAGATTGAGCTTATATTTTTTTGTTATAAAATGGAGATAGAACTATTTATATACTCAGTCGCGATTTTGTCTGCGTGAGGGTTGAAGACTGAGACGGCGGTAGCGGTGGGAGGAGTCGCGCTTTCGTTGGCGCGTTGCATTTCCGCTTTACATGGCAGTTTTTTTTTAAATTTTTTTGTTTGTTATGCTCTTCACTCTTTTCTCCCTTCACTCTGTAAAAGTCTCGATTCCTCAATTTTACAGTTAACACGAGGTATTTTTATCATAATAATACTGTTTGTTAAATGATATTCACGCTGGGTTTGTATAAGAGGGATATTATATAAAGTGGAATCTTCGTTAAATTCAGGCACTCTAACGAACACACTGTGTACATTTTGTGGGCTAAAGATGACAAACATAAAAATTCAAAAATGCAGCCAGGTTAGACGGATATGCAGGCGTTATATCTTTAGAAAAAAAAATAAAGCACCACGTTACAATACCACCCTAAGCAGCTGGGGAGGGTTAGCCCAGTCGGACCGATCACTGACTAAGGGCTATGGTCGCTCTTCTGGAGAGTCGCAAACGAGATTTCACCTGATTACCCCTTTTTAGGCGAGGCCCCAGCGTGTTAGCTGCTGCTGGGCCTGTCTCAGGGGTATGGGGTGGCTCATTCGGTGAATTGGTCCTTGCTAATCCTGAATGAGCCCTCCATAGGTGGCAGAGAGTTCCCGCAGGAGGTTTAGTCAACTCATTATTAGTTTGTTCTTTTGTGACACTATATTGGCTAAACGCGTGGACCGATTTTAACGATTCTTGTGTCAATCAATGCGTTTTAATCTTGCGAGTGTCACTAAAGACATGACAGTTATCGAAATCCAAAATATCGAGTTCCGTTTTTTTCTTTTGAGATGCGGCATCCTATAAATAAATAAATTTCAGGTAAAATGTTATTTTCTCAGACAGACATTGGTACCATAGTAATAAAATTTTAATTAAGTGTAGACTGTGGGACAGTTAAAAGTCTATTTTAATGCTACCTTGATTTTTTTCTATCGAAGTGAAGTTTAATCTTTTGTCATTTTTACAATGCAATATTAACGAATCTTATTGTTGTGTTTTCTCATATTTGTGATGCTAAAGTCAATTGACATTGGTTGAAAGTGGATAAGAACGCCTTAAAACTATTAAGGCGTTCTTATCCACTTTCAACAACAAGAACTGGCTTTTGTAACTAAATATCCTTACAAAAATAACACGAAAAGTGTCCGTGTTAATTAATTTTTATGTGTGTCTATTTCTGTATTGTAGAGTACTTATACAAGTACGAATACAAGTTAGATTATCAACTCAGAAAATATAAATAAACAGGACTAATTGTAAAAAAAAAATACTAGCACGCAGTACATAGTTATCTATGGTTTCAACCCGTGTAACGCCATTCCCAGCAAAATAAGCATCGTAATTCATAATAATAATGCCTTTTAAAGAGACATTAATTTGCGGTTGTCGACTGGCAGATACCTTTGCGCGCACAGTCCACCACGCGACGCTTTGGCTCTCAATCGTGGTGGTGAAGATTGCATCTCAAGTTAGGGCTGCCTAAATAAATTAACGAAATAATTTTCTAATATTTTTAAGAACCTTAAGTTAATACAGCGCGATATTTTTGGTATTGATATTGTATTAATACTAGAATCAAGGATTCATCATTTCTAGATGCGATCGTGGAGGTGCGTGTTATTAATTTGTATGGTGTCAACGATATAAAATTTATCTCAAACAATTTAATAACATAACACACAACATTAATGATATCATTTAATAACCTATTAAACACTACAGAAAAGTGTGTTGTACAATTAGTGATGGATGATAGAGGTGTATATTGCATCAATAAACATTTCCTTATAAACGCCAGCCCTGAAAAGAACAGAAGCACGACATCCCGCCATTACTACTTTTTTTTCTTTTTACGGCCACGGGCGATGTGATTCTGCCGATTTGCCGCTTTATCGACCACAGATTATGTTCGCCCGACGGCGGCGCGGGTTGCAACATTTTATTTTTTAATGTCTCGCAGGACGCGCGGTACTGCATCGAAACCGCTATGTGCTACGGAATTTTAATTAAAAAATTAATAGTCTTGTGAGTTTTCTTAAAAGCTGTTAAGTAAATGCAAAATGTGAATGGCAATTGGATTAGCGTCGAGCGCTAGTAATCCGCTCGTAAATTTTCAATGTAACTCGTGTGCTGCCTTATTAACATATAGTAGATAGTATGCTGTGTTACTATGTATATTAAACAGAGTTAAGTTCCCTACACAAAATCTTAACATTTATAGTAATTTCGCAAAAAGTGTGAAAACAACGTTCTATTAGCATATTGATGTCGATAGGAACGTACATGAAGGTACAGAAAACCAAGAAAAATCGTAAGTAGGTTATCTAGACACGCGGCAGCGTGTCCAGCCCAGTTCAAGGAAAAGGGAACTGGCGACGCGACGTTGCAGCCGTAATATCACACAAACCATTTCGAGCTATTTCGATTTTAAGTTGTGAAACGTTGATCTCTTCACAACTTAAGTTTAAGTTGTGAAGGGATCAACATTTCACAACTTAAAATCTCTTTATGAAATTTCGGATTCTAGACAAGGCTTTAATAAATGTGCCAAAATTTCATGTATGTTAGCTGTGTAAGCTTAAATAAATTTCGAATTGTGAAAAGGTCAAAAGTAGCTCGGAATGGTTCGTGTAATATTATTAGTTTGTAATACTAATCTATATAAATAAAAATCAATATATTACTATGTTTGATTGTCCTCTATGCATTCCGAAACCATTCATCAGATTGTAATGAAACTTTGGTAGGGTGTTATGGGGACACCCGTGAGGGTTCCTAGCAAAAAAAAAGGCATTTACGTGGCATTGCAACGCATGCCGGGTACAGCTAGTTATCAATAATTTTCAGATTACAGAATTTTTCTTTTACTATATTCGCCTAAAAGTGTACTATGATGCTAAACATGGTTTTTGATCTATAAGGCAGTGAGTCAGTCATAAAAATGCCGGGTTTTAAACGTTAATATATCAATAACTATTTGTGCTACATTTATTGAATTTTGAATTCTAGACAAGCTAATAAATGTGGCAAATTTCATGTATGTTTGTATGTAGGTTAAATAGATTTGAGTTGTGAAAGGGTCAAAAGTAGCTCGAAGTAGTTCGTGTAATAATTACACACGGCTGCTACGTCGCCAGTTCCTTTTTCTTTATACTTGGCTGGACTCGCTGCCGCGTGTCTAGATGATGTATTTGTGAATAGTGCATTATTGATAAATCAATATTTTTCGTGGTTCTATATACTGGGATACTTCCTAGTTTAATACAAAACATACATATACTCACACCTCTTTCCCACGAGGGTAAGTATATACCGCAGTTGTCCACTTAATAAAATGGAAACATCCTCCATCTTCCTCACCTGTAATAAAGGCTCATCGCTCGGTTAAAAACTCTTGACAAAGCCTTTCTTTAGGATGTCTCCTATTTGAAGCATGTTAACTTGCTTTCACCCAATCAGTTTCTCTTGTCAGTCGTCTTTCATCCATCTTTTTATCATGCCCGAACCATTTAATCAAACAACAAATCCTTTCTCAGTCTTTGTTCTTACACCTATAACTCTACAATTTTTTCCCTTACCACACTATGTCCTTATTTATCTACCAAAGTCATATCCTACTTTCATGTTTCTTTTGCCATACCAATTACTTAGTTAGAAGCTAGCATTAATATACAATCACAGTTTTTAATGGCCGCGAAAATGTTCCTGAGTAATATAAAGCCCCTCTGTTGCCCGCCTGAACCAATCTTAACTTTTTATATGTTGAAAAATAGTGAGTGGCAACTTTGACGCTAAGAGCGGGGAGACGGACAAATCTTTTAATGGTTCGATAATGTCTGCTGATAAGGCTAATGCGGTAGTGCACCCATTTGAGTGAGCGACCGTGGCAGGCAACTTTGCCGCTGAAAATAAAAGCTTCATCTTAAAACATTAAAGAAAGCTTGCTTTCGCACGCGACGTCGTCTGTGTGGAGTTTGGAGAGTCATTGCTGGGATATAAATAATATTTTATTAATTCACCGATATAATCGATTTTTGTGCTAAGTTGGATTTTGTCAATTCAAGGGAGCTTTCCAGATAAACTGAACTGCACATTTTCTGTGCGATAACGGATTAAGAATACATGGTGTTGGACTCATCATCATTACAGCTCATATACGTCCCCACCGAGGGACTCGACCCTACCCTATCCCATCGATGAACCTCAGACATGCCTTGGCGTGAGCACGTCCATCATCGCCGCATTTTCATCGTCATCTGACGAAGAGGAGACGCCGAAGAGGGAAGCGTCGCTGCCGGAGAAGGTCATGGGAACTCAGACGAACATATCCATGACCTCGTCGGCGTCTGCTCGCCTAGGGCGAGCCCCTCTCACCCCCCAAAATGGGGAGACCGGTGATCCCCCGGGGCATCAGCGACTGGCGGCAACCGATACAATGCAGTGCCCGGGCTTCCCAACCCAGGGCCCCGCTGGTTGCCCTCAGGGGGAAGAAGGCGGGCGTACATCCGCCTCTGCCACCCCAGCCTTCTGCGGCGGCAAGGATCGGCCATAGGGTCATCCTCCGGGGCCCTTTCCGCCTCCTTCTTCTGCATCATGACCTCGACGCAGAAGGAGTCCACCACGTTCCAAGACCTCTCACTCTCCAACATGAAACGCACCACGGCGTGGAGTGAGCGTGAGCGCGCTCCTCGGCGAAAGCCGGACACACCTGAAGTGTATTTTGCGCACTATCCTCCGCCGCGTCACAATGATGACATTTCGGGGTCGCCTCTCTTCCGATTCGGTTCAGATAGCGGCCGAACGATCCGTGGTTGCTAAGGATCTTAACTAGGTGGTTAAGAGAGGGATCCGTGTCCCGGATTGGCTCACATGGTAAGGCAGGAGCTCAAGGCCTCGACGGTCCTGTGTAGGGTACCGGAGGCAGCGCCGCTATTGAGCAGTTCCTCGAACTCACTGTACCATGTACGGTACGCCTTGCGCTCGAACCCGGACCTACCGATTGGAAGACAAGTGCCAGCGACGCTCCACCATTGTAATTATCATTGTATATCTTAGTTATATAGATTTTTAATTGTATTTTTGGTTAATTGAATTTTTGTATTTTGTTTGACGTCAATAAGTGCCTGTCAAGGTCTATATTTTAAATTAATAGTTTTGAAGTTGAGTAGGGTATATCAATTGTTTCTGCCTGCATGTTTACGTAATAGTGTTAGAAATAAGTCCATGGTTAGAATTTATTAATTCTTTTATTTTATTTAGATAACAAATCCACAGATCTTACAGGTTTTTACAGCTGAAACTTATATTAGGACTTACATCTAATAACGGACTTACGTGCATTATAATGTTATTCTTGTAGTGGGTAGTGTGTGTGTGCGTGTGGTGTGTGTTTTTGCGTGTGGTGTGTCCATACCTCTTTTGCTGTTGTGATGTGATGCTGTCGCGACTCGCGGTATATGTCGCTGATATCACAACAGCACAATTGATTTTATTATTATTTAAAATATTCTTAATATTATTACGAGGAACGACTTTTTCTTTTTGTAATCAATCAAGACTGGAATTGCTCATCATATCAGCCAAAAGACGCCCACTGTTGGACATAGGCCTCCCCCAAGGATCTCCACAGCGATTATATTTTCTGTTAGCAATAATAATGTATTTTCGGAATTACTTACACACAGTTAAAACCCTAGCAGAACAGCTGAGTTGTCTAATCTTAATCAGCACTATTTCAATCACAATAATGGTCTCTGCTAGTCCATGAGGTGAAGTGGGAAGAGAGGTGTAAACATCACAATTCATAACGTTAGTAGGATGCTGTAGGATAAAGTTTGTTATATTTGAAACAATTTTTTTCAAACAACTTACATATTATTGATCTGACAACCAAACCAAATCGAGTCACAATTACAGTCGACATTAAAGCACTTTTTAGTAGTCCCGTCTCCACCGACGCGGCGACGCGACGGTGTAATCCGAGCTGTCATCGTGTGTAATAGCGCGTATTAAGTCGTAAGCATCAAGCTATTCTTTTTTTCCCATTGCAATGGGATAGATTATAATCTGAACATGCTGGCGGAAAGGTGCCGATATAATCTGAGGTAGATAATGGTAATTTAAAAAAAAAAGATAATTGTTTTGGGCATCTATTTCTATGTAAAAATTTGAATTTTTGGGAATGTTTCCATATCATTAATCATTCTCATACATTGCCATTCGATAGAGAACGTATAACGTAAACGAAACGAACGCTAATGATACTTCGGCGTGCAGGCGACTAGGTTTAAGTATCAAGACTACGAAATCGCTTAGAATGAGGTTTATTTACTTGCTTCCTAAGTGCTATTAAAAACCGGCCAAGTGCGAGTCGGACTCGCGCACGAAGGGTTCCGTACCATTGACTAGATAAATTAACATTGGAGTTGAAAAATATGTTCTCCCACACATTCCACCTGCAAATGTAAGTTGGTGCGCACAATGTTGAGTGATTTACCATGTTATTTTAATATCATGGACTTCTTATATGTTTTCCTATAATCTATAAGTAGAAAACTCTTTGTATTTTTTTCAAAATTTTAGGTTCAGTAGTTTCGGAGATAAGGGGAGGGGAGGGATGGTCAATTTTCGTCTATTTTCTTGAATAACTTGGACACTATCTATTTTAAAATTACAAAAAAAATACACTTAAGATCTTCACAACAATACCTTTCATTTGATTATGTCACACGAAGCAGTTTTCAAAAATTTCTTCTTTAATTTTCCAACTTCCCCACAAAAATGACCTCCCATATACAGATTTCATCTATTCACGTCACACCTCTGCATTTGGGTCACAGTAATTGATATGTGTACCAAATTTCAAACGGTCTAGTAGATTCGGAGACTGACCGACAGACAGACGGACACACGAGTGATCTTATAACGGTTCCGTTTTTTTATTCTTTCGTACGAAACCCTAAAAAATATATTATCTGTGTGGTAATGAACCCACGGATATGATTGATGTTATTTATTTTATATAGTAGTGGAAGTGGAGTCCAAATGCGAAGATAGCTAATGAAGCAGGTCACACGTGTTCCTTGACGAGCGTCAAGAAAATTTATCACGTCAGTCACACTAAATACGCGCCACCGTGCTACTCTTTAAGACAGAGATTATGTCACAGAAATTGTGAGATAATGCGTGATTCAAGTCCAGTCTTGGCAGCCCGTGCTACGCCTGCTGGCCGCTCCCTGGCCCAGTACAACAAGTATGATTGTTTAAGATATGGCTGTATATCGTAACATATTTGAGAAAAGAACTATTTGGTTATTTTAACAGTTCTTTATTAGAAATAATTAATAGTAATAGTCGTATAACACTACATAGTTCACTTCATGGTTGCACACGACAGTTCTCTAACTAAGGCCACTTCTTGGCAATAATTTTTGCCAAGAAGTATACTGTTGTCCTACGCAGTCACAGTGTTTTGTCATACTTAAATGGCTTTATTTTGGTATGGCATGCTTTAGTTTTGTAACAATGTTCATTGTGTATGTAATTATGTAAGTATGTAAGGATTTCACAAGAGAGAATCTGATCAAAGTAAAATATACCCTCTTTTAACCTTGGTCCCATCGCTAAACCCCACCACGGGTCCACGGTTGTTTTTATTTTCGTAGCCCCACCATACTAAATAAAAATTCTATTTGTATTTATTTAATAACTGCTATGGCTTCTTTACCTTTGATCTTCCGTCAAACCAAAAGGAAATTGAATAGGCGCCATCTTAGTTAATGTTGAAGTGACAGATAACATCGTAAATATCACGGCGTGTGACAGCGCGACAAATTTCCAGCCGTCTGCATGCGTACGCTCATGGTTTCACCTCATCGGACACGGCCTCGCTACCGATTTTACGGACGTCGATTGGATTAATTCAGATTCAAATCGATTGAATGTCAACGACTGGGCTTTTTGGGACGGCTTATGCAAGAAAATTACAAAAAAAACGTCAGTTTGAGCTGACAAACTCTGTGACATAAGATTTTAAGGGTTTTTGTAACTTATTTGACACAATATGGATTCTACAACTGTTATACTGTGTTAGAATATGTTTGTCTATTTAACTACCATCCACTCGAATTCTAACTTTATGAAATAAGTCGTTAAATGTTGTTTATCGTGAATTCCATCCCTCTTTTAGGTTTGTTTAAATAATATCTTTAAAATATTTTTTTATGATAGTAAAATTTTTACATGTAGGTAGCTGGAGGAGACTCAGTTACATTCTTACCTAAATCCACGTGTTGCAGTCATACAATTCAGTAATGTTTTAATGTTATGATGGTATGATGGACCCGCATCAGGAGCCGTTGTCGTTTTCACAGTTTGTCACCACATATCACGCGCCGCGCCGTGAGAAGCCAGCAGAGTGATCTATTGGCAGGCACTGAGACAGTGGCGTGCAAGCGTGGGCGCCGTGCCATACGGTTGCGCGGGCGCAGGCGCAGCGGCAGGCGCTATCGACGCACGAAATCTGCGCCCTGACGGAATGATCCATGCGCTATGCGACCGCTAGTGGGCGCCGCTGCACGCCCCACACTTTTCAAACAGTCTTACTTCCTAGTTCCTACTAACATTTTAATATCAATTTGTATGAGGATAGATGAAGCTATGCTAGACAGTCAAACACCAAAATTTTTTTTACGGATTTGGACGCAATACATATGAACACTAAGACGTAAGTTCCTGTAAATATTAATTGGTTACTAATAAAAATTAAAGGTGGACAACATTATTTATTTTTTATTTATTATTCTTAAGTACATTGGTGTACAAGGCGGACTTAATGCCCAAGGCATTTTCTGCCAGTCGACCTTTGGGTGAATCTGAGAAAGATGAGGTAGATGTAAAAAAAAGAATTTGACTACGAAATTAAACATTGTGAAAATAATAAAAAAAACATTGTGAAAATAATTCGTTCGCCTATATACTCACTCATGGTATACTCACGATCATATATACACGGTGTTTCATAATAACCAATAATAAATCAATGCGTTATCTAAAACTAATTATTAAATTGTGTTAACCCGTAATGTCATTCAACCCAAAATTTTCATGTAAATCATAGACTATACATGAAAATTTTGGGTTGAATGACATTACGTGTAAACACATTTTAATAATTAGTTTTAGATAACGCATTGATTATTTATTGGTATTATGAAACACCGTGTATATTAGGGAGATCTAAAATGATACGGAACTAAACTCGAGCTTACATTATTTATTATAGGTATGCCTACAGTAGTATGTACTAGTCAAATCGCTTGCAATATATTCCTTTGATAGCTCATTCAAATTTATAGCTTATTACTTGTTCTACGGACCAATAGCAATACTCTATTTGTCATCCCTGTCTGCAATGACTAATCGCTTCCCTCTGTTACATACATACATACAACTTCAACTTGAACACATCGGCAATACCTTTCATTTGATACATAAATAATTGGGTTGCATGAATACTACCTCTGTAGCTGAAATCATTAGGTATTATGCAAAAAAACAAAGAATACAATCACATTTGTGACAGCCAGCAAACAACTAGCAAAAAAGAGCATTTTTGCTAATAAAAACGTCTTATTAAATTGTATTTTAAATACTGAAAAATTCACAAAAAATACACCGAATGATATGTCTTGTCGCCCTTTTTTGCTTATACATACTTAACAAATGTTAATGATATTCATGCAAAATAAATGGCTTTTTTCTAGTACAGCTTTTCTGTCTCATATATATTTCAATATTTAGTAATAGCTGGCTTAAAATCAGATTCTAACTATAAATAGTATTAAACTAAACGCTGGTATAAAACTGACAATTAGTTTTCTCTATTACTGTATTGCTATCCTACTGATTTCGTACACCTATTCTATACGTAACCGTAGTGCATCTTAGCGTGCCAAATCATTTGATAACCGGTTCCAAACTTTAACTCTTCTGGTCAACTCTCTCTAAGTATGTAAATGCAAACAAAGTTGCTCGTACCTCTTAAATAGCAATTGCATCTGTTTGATCCTGCATTGGCGATACGGCGGCGAACAGGTCACATTAGCGATAATACACAGATACCAACAGCCTGAATAAAGAGACCATGCATCAAAGCAAATGTTGGCGCTATCCAGCCGAGATCTGGCTGCGCGCGTGCATCTCAAACTGAGACCATAGATAGATAGAGACATATCTGAATTTAAATGATAATTAAAATGACCCTGTTTCGTTTATTAATTATAGGTACTTTTATTTTTATTATATAACCAAAGAAGCTTTACGCATGGAGTAACGCACGCATTTCTCTGGCAATAATTTACTTTCCCGCAGTAAAAGAATCAACCAAGATCAAATCTTATGAAGGAAATTCCGTTAAAATAAGCGTGCGTGATACGCGAACAAAGAATAAAAGCTTTCAACCCCTTATCCACTGAAAGTTTGACATGCACTGGATGGCGCGCGCCGAGCAAGATCGTGCGCAAGCGATCGGTGATAGCTCCGCTACTGCGCAGAAGCACACTAACAGCCGGTTGCACCAAGTTTTACGTTTTACGATTTCGTAAAAAGTAACAACTTAATACATAATTAATTTTTATAAAATATTTTAAATGAAATCTTGTTAGTGCGATCCAAGGTCAGGGCAGGTTAGGTCAAGTTCAAAAGTTAAAGATCCTTCCATCATCAGCACGGTTCATGACTACCAGACGCAAATACGTAAATAGTTTCGAAAAAAAAAACATGAAACACGTTGGATGTACCTATAAAATTTAAGGGTTTCCCTCGATTTTTATAGGATCTCATCATCAGATCCTGCCTTTGGTAACCTTGTAACCACCCCAGGAGTATACTCTATCGAATGCAGAAAGAATTTTCAAGATCGGTCTACAATTGGCGGCGTAATCGCATACATACACACAAGAAAAACATATAATTTTACGCATCGAATTAAGAACCTCCCCCTTTTTTTAAAGTCTGTTAAAAATGGGTCGTTTCACTAATAAATATATGATTCGCGCCGTACACTTAACCTTTTAAAACGTAAAGGATAAAATACAAAATAAAACTAAAATTTAATCTAGAGATGAGACATTATGGTGAAATTCTTACACTGAAAAAAATGGTAGCTTATCAAGTTAAAATTTTGCTTGTTTGAGTAAAATATAATAAAATTAATCATCAACATTTTTAAAACTACAAATCACAAATGATTATGACAATCAATTTGAAATGATTGAACGCTTAATTAGAAAAACATATTCAAAACAATAAACTTTCTTGTTTAATTTTGGTGGCGTCAACTTTGTAAAATGATTAATCATATCAAGCTTTGCGACTTGCCAAAAAAGTGATCAAGTTCTTAATAAAATCCACAAACATCATAGTGACATTAAAAAGTAATCTTACTACGGCCAACCAACTATACTTTATTACTGTAATCGTGCACCTTTGTGCGCTCGTATATAAATAAGTTGCATGAACGAAGGTAACACATTCTTGATATATATTATCAATTTTTTTTTCAGTGTAGGTATTAATATTGGCTTTTACTGTTACTTTTTACGAAATCGTAAAACGTAAAAATTGGTGCAACCGGCCGTAAGTCATAAGTGGCGGGACCATGATTATTAAGTAAGTCCATTGGCGCGACTAATTCAACATAGGAGACCCAGATATCCTCTATATCGGTGTATTTACTTAATTTTACTCTTCTATACTTCTCTAATATAGAATAGGTTTCGAAACTACTGAACCGATTTTGATGAAAGTTGAAAAAAAGGGATAGTTCAAGACCAGGGGAAGGACATAGGGTAATTTTCCTACGGGAAAAAAAATCCCACGGGAAAACAAAAATAACGCGGGCGAAGTCGCGAGCGGAAAGCTAGTATTATTATAAACACTTCTTGTACAACTTAAGCTTGAACTGTTCCCTAAGTTACAGGAAACATAGTCTTTAAAGGCGGACTTATCTCAAAGAGATCTCTCAGTTCTCGGGAACTATTCGATAGAGTATACTCCTGAGGTAGTTCCGAGGTCACCATAGTCAGGATCTGATGATAGGATCCCATAAAAATCGAGGGAAAGCCTTAAATTGTATAGGTATGTCCGACGCGTTTTGTGTGTATGTTACGCAATTACTCCGCCAATTGTAGACCGATTTTCAAAATTATTTTCGTATTTGATAAAGTATACTCCTGGGGTGGTCTCAAGGCTACCAAAGTCAGGGTCTGATGATGGAATCTCATGAAAATCGAGGGAAACCCTTAAATTTTATGGATACGTCCAACGTGTTTCATGTTTTTCCGAAGCTACTTACGTATTTGCATCTGGTAGTCATGAAACGAGCTGATGATAAAAGGATCCTTAACTTTTGGACTTGACCTTACCTCATCTGACCTTGGACCTAAATTTAAAGACTTTCTAGGTGATCATCGTTTGTCACCGACTTCAATATAGAAGTGTGATGTTGCCTGTACCTATTCTTATATTATTTTTAACTTTTCACTGTTTTTGAAGTTGGTTTTTATTGTTTGTCTTTTCTATGTTCATTTTAAGACCCACTTGTTGGGAAACACTACAGAGGTTTCGAGCATTGTGCCTAGGTCTTCCACGGTCTCAGCCGTGCGTATCAACGATATCGTCGGCAAAACGAAGGTGATTCATTGTATCCGCCGCCTATGTTGATGCTGACGTCTCCCGTACAAGCTTAAGTACATCCTTCAAAGCAACTGTGAACAGTTTCGGCGATATAACGTCGCCTGTTTTACTTCGCTGAAATCGTATCGTTTTCTTACAGCGACTGCAACACTTGGATGTACCTACCGATAGTCTA